>JBBGZY010000505.1:2432500-3032500 GCA_037952925.1 Lithobates clamitans | reverse complement strand
GCAGTGTGTTTTGGGTCATTGTCATGCTGGAATACACATTCACAACCCATTTTCAATGCCCTGGCTGAGAGAAGGGGGTTCTCAACCAAGATTTGACGGTGCATGGCCCCGTCCATCGTCCCTTTGATGCAGCGCAGTTGTCCTGTCCCCTTAGCAGAACACCCCCAAAGCATAATGTTTCCACCTCCATGTTTGACGGTGGGGATGGTGTCCTTGGGGTCATAGGCAGCATTCATCCTCCAAACACAGCGAGATGAGTTGATGCCAAAGACCTCGATTTTGGTCTCATCTACCCATAACACTTTCACCCAGCTCTCGTCTGAATCATTCAGATGTTCATTAGCAAACTTCAGATGGGCCTGTACATGTGCTTTCTTGAGCAGGGGATATTGCAGTTTCAGTCCTTCATGGTGTAGTGTGTTACCAATTGTTTTCTTGGTGACTATGGTCCCAGCTGCCTTGATTTTAGCTCTGGGATAATTCCTCACCATTCTCATGATCATTGAAACTCCATGAGGTGAGATCTTGAATGGAGACCCAGACCGAGGGAGATTGACAGTTATTTTGTGTTTCTTCCATTTGCGAATAATCGCACAAACTGTTGTCACCCTCTCACCAAGCTGCTTAGCGATGGTCTTCTAGCTAATTCCAGCTTTGTATAAGTCTACAATCTTGTCCCTGACATCCTTGGACAGCTCTTTGGTATTGGCTGTGGTGGAGAGATTATAATCTAATTGATTGCTTCTGTGAACAGGTGTCTTTTATACAGGTAACAAGCAGAGATTAAGAGCACTCCCTTTAAGGCTGGCCATACATTATACAATTTTCTTCTATAGATTTCCTTTAGATTTACCAAAATCATATAATATAAGGTCAAATCTAAACACTTTCAATTTGTATGCAATCAGGCAGGTCCTTTCTACTACACAGTTGAAGGTAAATTTAAAGGAAATTGAAAAAGAAAATTGTATGGTGTATGGCCAGCTTAAGAAAGTGCTCCTAACCTCAGCACATTACCTGTATAGAAGACACCTGGGAGCCAGAAATCTTACTGACTGATAGGGGATCAAATACTTATTTCACTCATTAAAATGTAAATCAATTTATAACGTTTTTTTAATGCATTTTTCTGCATTTTTTTTGTTATTCTGTCTCTCACTGTTAAAATAAAACTACCATTAAAATTATACACTGATCATTTGTTTGTCAGTGGGCAAACGTACAAAATCAACAGGGGGATCAAATACTTTTTTCCCTCACTGTATCTGCATAAAGCAGAGATATAAATCCCATAATGCCTCTTTCTTTGGGAGACATGCCTGTGGCTATCACAGTTTTGCAATGACTCATTGGACTTGTAGTTTCACTATAGCTGAGGTTTTCAACCCCTGGTATTGAGGTTTTTCTTAGCTTAGGGTCTTATTTTAAAATTATTTTCTCATTTAGGCTTTCACATACAGTATTTCCCTCTGACCTCCACCATGGATACATGCTTGATTGGTAGTCAGAATTTAACTATCCTTAGTCCTCCAACGAGTTGGAACTTATTATGGGAGAATGCTTCTAAAACTTCCATGTGTCTTTATAAGGTGTTATTTGAATGGTACTTGACCCTAGAAAGGTTCTCCATAAATTATCCTGCTCTATACTGCAGGCTTGGTGGCTTCATCCACATGTTCTAGACCTGGTCCAGGATTCAGCCAATTTGGAAGAAGATCAAGTGATTTAATAATACTAAACAGAATACAGTAAAACCTTGGATTGCGAGCATAATTCTTGCTTGATATTCTTGTAATCCAAAGTACTTGTATATCAAAGTGAATTTCCCCATAAGAAATAATGGAAACTCAGACAATTCGTTCCACAACCATTTATTCATAAATCCTTCCGTTTATAATGCAATCGTGACCAGGAAGACTAGAGCGATTTAAAAGCAAGGCTTGAAGCGCTCATGGAGCATAGCGTGGAAGGGATGACGTCAATGGTGTTGTGGAGGATGGTCTATGTGGACAGTTTTACCCCAGATGCCTGCATACTTGCTAAATGTTGTACCTTCATTAAATGTAACCATATTACTACACTTGCAAGACAAATTTTGCTTGTCTTGCATAACGCTCTCAAACCAAGGTTTTACTATATAGATTTTTTTATTTGATCAATTCATTTATTTATTTGGAAATCCTTATCAGTCCACCATATATCAATGATTGGAAAACCCACATTCTGGTTACATCACACTATAACGTTGCAATGTCCTGGAAATATTGAGTTGTTCCAGCAATACCTATAAAGAAACATCACATTAACCAATCATTGCACTGAGATTTAAGACAGATTTAAGTCGCGGAAGAATTATGTAGGCTGCTACTGTTGTCCTTTCCTTCTGAAAATGCTAGTTTTCTGGCTGCTATGCTGTTAAATCCTGAGCCTCTAACCAGAAACCAGTATGTAGGTCAAATACTCCGACTTTCCATAAAGCATGCTATTTTCAGGACAATGATTCAGAAGGAAATGAAGACTGAGGCAAGTGCTAAACAAGTATTTTCAGATTGAAGTCAGCAATAGCAGACCACATATTTCTCTCAGTACACCTTCCTTTTTTAGATGTCAGTTACAAAATAAGGCTACTCACAGGAGATTTATTAATTAAGTGAACTCGGGACTCAGTAATGATTCAGAGTTGATATTCTAATATGCAGGATCTTGCTTGATTTTTCAAATTTACACTTACAGGCACAAAATCATCCTTATGTAGCCGGATAATATCTCCAACCTGAATGTCTTTCCATTTCTCCCAGAAGAAACTGCAAGTATACATTAACAAGATGTATCAAATAGTCATACTGGTTCTTTCATTAAAACTTTATTTTTCATAGCAACAAATCTAAAAATGAATTCTTGTGCACATTTTCTAAAAATGTAAATACCGTATATATATCAATCAATACATTTTCTCATAAACAATATATAACGTTTGATAATAAATTGGCCCATTACAAACAGGTTAAAAGCATCTACAAATCTACAAACATGTCTTTATGTCTTTTTGTCACCAACCCTTGCATATGCATCCAGGTTGCATTTGCAAGGGGCACAATAATACAGGCTGAAGTGGTTATTATGCCGCGTACACACGGTCGGACTTTTCAGCTACAAAAGTCCGACAGCCTGTCCAACAGACTTCCGGAGGACTTTCGGCAGACTTGCGGCGGACTTGTGGCAGACTTTCTAACGAACGGACTTGCCTACACACGACCACACAAAAGTCCGATGGATTCGTACGTGATGACGTACACCAGACTAAAATAAGGAAGTTCATAGCCAGTAGCCAATAGCTGCCCTAGCGTGGGTTTTTGTCCGTCGGACTAGCACACAGACGAGCGGATTTCGGGGTCCGTCGTAGTTACGACGTAAAGATTTGAAGCATGTTTCAAATCTAAAGTACGTCGGATTTGAGGCTAAAAAAGTACGTTGAAAGTCCGGAGAAGCCCACACACGATCGGATTACCAGCCAGCTTTAGTCCGTCAGCGTCCGTTGGACTTTTGTAGACGAAAAGTCCGACCGTGTGTACGCGGCTTTACACAAGTATTGCTCTACAATTGTATGAGCAAATGTGCTCATTTATTTTTGGTGAATTTTGGGGAAATAATCAAAATAAAATATATGTTTATTATTCATTTTGTGGATGATGTTATCTTAATTTTGACTAGCAAATTAAATTATGTCCCTCTCTCTCCTGCATGTCCAGTTGCCTGTCTGGCTGGTTGTAATCCAGTAAACAGCTAGAAAACACAGAAGGGAATACTTCACTCCAGACTGCAGCACATTTATTTTATTCAAAACAGCATCAGAAACACAGCTCTTATGCATTTAACCCTACAAATAGTTTTTATCCTACTATTCATGAAAGCAACATTTGTACTGTAAAACACATAAGTATGTATTCCTGCTGCGCTGCCATTTTGAATTAAAATGGCAGTAGGAATGTTCCTCTCTCTCCTGCATGTCCAGTTGCTTGTCTCTCTGGTTGTAATCCAATGAATTTACAAAGATTTAGAGTGGGATTTGGTGGGGTCACTACTGTTCTGCTCACTGTTCTCCTTGCTGGAAGCTCTGACACGAGGAAGCAGCCCTGTCTCTACTAAGATGCCACAGCCACACAAAGACACAGTGCAGAACAAGGCAATAAGGAAAAGATTAGCTGCAGGGAGACCACAGACAAACCTAGTGACTAGTCTTTTGCTTTCTGTCTGTCATTTTTTGGGCACAGCTTCCAGAGTCTAGTACCTTTTTAACCACATAAATACCGGATACTTTCACCCCCTTCCTGCCCAGGCCAATTTTCAGCTTTCAGCGCTGTCACACTTGATAATTGCGTGATCATGCAACACTGTACCCAAATTACATTTTTATAATTCTTTCACACAAATAGAGCTTTCTTTTGGTGGTATTAATCACCACTGGGTTTTTTATTTTTTGCTGTATAAACGAAAAAAACTAATGATATTTTCTACTTTCTGTTATAAAATATATCCAATAAAATCAAATTTCTTCTTTTTTATTTTTCTAATAAATAAACAAAAAAGTCTGGAAATTTTGATTCTTTTCTGTAATGTATATTATAAATAATCTTTCTTCATAAATTTAGACCACAATGTATACTGCTACATTTCTTTGGTGAAAATAACCCAAATCAGTGTATATTATTTAGTCTGTAGGAAAGTTATTGAGTCCACAAACTATGAAATAAACAGTATATCGGAAAATCAATCAATACTGATGTACTGACCAGTGGTGGCTCGTCAATAGGGGGTGCTCAGGCGACACCCCCCCCCCCCCCCCCAAGCTGGACATGAAAAAATCAATGAAAAAGTGGCCCTTTAAAAGCGTTTGGACACTGAGCCATCCACTAGAAGCTTGACTGCTGCAATCAAGTGATTGCAGCTGAAAAGCTTCATTGGGAAGTGTTTGGTGTGTAAACAGGGCGCTGGCCATGCGTTCTGTTTACACTCCCAGTCCCACTCTACATCCATTCATTCCACCTTGTTACACCTGATTGGCGAGTCTGGAGGACGGTAGGTGGGGCTTTCCGTGGAAGCGTCACTTCCAGTTTCCCCACCATTCAGAAAGCACGCTAAGCTAATTTACTTAGCTAGCAGCACCTACCGTCCTTCTCAGTGCCGTGAATTGTTGTTGGAATGCATTACAATACATAGTCACTTCCCCACTTCTCTCCCCACCAGAGCAGCCAGTGCAGACTGGGCCCGGGCACGAGGAGCAGAGAGACTGAGAGAGATAGAGATAGTGATCCTTAACAATTGTATACAGCTTCATACACCCACATCTTCCGTCATGTATATGGAGACCTTCCTCCATCATCACTGTGACTGCACTGCAGATATACATCATCTGCCCTGTCACTGTGTATATAGCTGTATACAGGACAGATGATGTATACCTGCAGTCAGTGATGATGGAGGAAGGTCTCTATATACAGGAAGGAAGATGGTGGGTGTATATATAGCTGTATAGACCCACCTTCCTTCCTGTATATGGAGACCTTCCTCCATCATCACTAACTGTAGGTATACATCATCTGTCCCTCCATATTCTACAGGCTGGTTTCGTAAAAAAAAAACAAAAATAACAAAAAATGTATTTAAAAAAAAAAAAATTCTACATACTGTGGCCAAAGCAATACAGTCTTACCATAGTAAAACTACTCTGGTGAGGTGATCAGGATTTATTTTTACACACTATGATTGCTTATAACAGTATTATCACTGTTATAAGCAACCATTTTTCTGAATTAAATCCATTCATTCAGAGTGTACTTTTGTGATTAGCTGTGATTGGCTACAGCTAATCACATGATACAGATGGGCTGTGAGTGGCCCTGTGATCCGCTCACATGGTACAGCCTAGTACTGTACACTGATCTGTCATTCGCTGTGTCCGGTGGTCACAGTGGGTGACCGATTGCCCCAAAGTGCAGCCAGTGTGGGCAGGAAGCAGTTAACAATCCACAGTGTTACATTTGCATATAACTCAACCCAAACCTGAACATACCGTACATTTAGAAAATGGAAATATTAAGGAACAAATAAAATTCAACCTTCTTTCTTAGGCAAAGTAAAAATAAAATTACCTTTTTCCCTTAAGTATCTCACATGGCCGGTTGTTTATTTCTTTGTCGCTTTTGTGGCGGGCCTGTAAACAGTAAAATATTTGTTGTACAATGTCTTTTTTTTAAAACATCTACAAACGAATTTGCAATTTGTAAAAAGAAACAAACTAAAGGGAACCAAAGCAAAAAAAGAGTTGAAGACTAAATTGCAATGGGATTTATTTAATAAAGGCATATAGACTTTGCAACTTTGCAGTTGCACTTCGCAAGGGCATGTGCTTAAGAGCTTAGTAAAGTAAAGCTAATAATTCTATTTAATTTTATTTAATAATATGTTTTTGTGTTTATTACATTCTTTATTTTAGACCCAGTGATGTCAATAATGGGTCTCTGTGCTTATCTAAGCAATGCATGCAGATCATCGCTAGTGGGAGGGGCTGCCAGGGTGCTGTTTTTGGCTCACTTAAACTATCACACCCCTGACCATGACCTATTACGTACTGGACCCAACTGTACAGCCATCTCTATCAGAACACACATACATTTTAAACTATTAGAAATCTAGAGCTAGGTTCACATTAGTGCAGTGCGATTTTGATTTGATTTTCAATGTGATTTTTTAGTGCAGCTCCCGTGCAATTTGGTTTTAATACTTTTTTAAATGTGCAGTTATATAGTTAGTCCATCTAGTTCAATCAATTAAAAACACACACAAATAGAAAGCCTCCATATATACAGTGGGGATCGAAAGTTTGGGCACCCCAGGTAAAAATGTGTATTAATGTGCATAACGAAGCCAAGGAAAGATGGAAAAATCTCCAAATGGCATCAAATTACAGATTAGACATTCTTATAATATGTCAAAAAAGTTAGATTTTATTTCCATTATTTACACTTTCAAAATTACAGAAAACAAAAAAATGGCATCTGCAAAAGTTTGGGCACCCTGCAGAATTGATAGCATGCACTGCCCCGTTTGCAAAGCTGAGACCTGCCAGTGTCATGGATTGTTCTCAATCATCGTATGGGAAGACCAGGTGATGTCAATCTCAAAGGTTTTAAATGGCCAGACTCATCTGACCTTGCCCCAACAATCAGCACCATGGGTTCTTCTAAGCAGTTGTCTAGAAAACTGAAACTGAAAATAGTTGACGCTCACAAAGCTGGAGTAGGCTATAAGAAGATAGCAAAGCGTTTTAAGATGTCAATATCCTCTGTTCGGAATGTAATTAAGAAATGGCAGTCATCAGGAATAGTGGAAGTTAAAGCAAGATCTGGAAGACCAAGAAAAATATCAGACAGAACAGCTCGCAGGATTGTGAGAAAGCAATTCAAAACCCACGTTTGACTGCATGATCCCTCCAGAAAGATCTGGCAGACACTGGAGTTGTGGTACACTATTCCACAATAAAGAGAGACTTGTACAAATATGGTCTTCATGGAAGAGTCATCAGAAGAAAACCTCTTCTAAGTCCTCACCACAAAAAATCAGCGTTTGAACTTTGCAAATGAACATATAGACAAGCCTGAGGCATTTTGGAAACAAGTTCTGTGGACCAATGAGGTTAAAATAGAACTTTTTGGCCGGAATGAGCAAAGGTACGTTTGGAGAAGAAAGGGCACAGAATTTAATGAAAAGAACCTCTGTCCAACTGTTAAGCATGGGGGTGGATCAATCATTCTTTGGGGTTGTATTGTAGCCAGTGGCACAGGGAACATTTCACGAGTAGAAGGAAAAATGGATTCAATAAAATTTCAGTAAATTTTGGATGGTAACTTGATGCCATCTGTGAAAAAGCTGAAGTTAAAAAGAGGATGGCTTCTACAAATGGATAATGAACCTAAACACACCTCAAAATCCACGGGGGATTACATCAAGAGGCGTAAACTGAAGATTTTGCCATGGCCTTCACAATCTCCTGACCTCAACATTATTGAAAATCTATGGATAGACCTTAAAAGAGCAGTGCGTGACAGACAGCCCAGAAGTCTCAAAGAACTGTAAGACTTTTGTAAGGAAGAATGGGCAAAGATACCTCAAACAAGAATTGGGGGCAGTACAAGATATTAACTCTGCAGGGTGCACAAACTTTTGCAGATGCCATTTTTTTGTTTTCTGTAATTTTGAAAGTGTAAATGATGGAAATAAAATCTAACTTTTTTGACCTATTATAAGAATGTCTAATCTGTAATTTGATGCCATTTGGAGATTTTTCCATCTTTCCTTGGCTTCGTTATGCACATTAATACACATTTTTACCTGGGGTGCCCAAAATTTCGATCCCCACTGTACCAGGGATATGCAATTAGCGGACCTTCAGCTGTTGCAAAATTACAAGTCCCATCATGCCTCTGCCTCTGGGTGTCATGCTTGTGGCTGTCAGAGTCTTGCTATGCCTCATGGGAATTGTAGTTCTGCAACAGCTGGATTCCATATCCCTGATATACACTATCCCATACCCATAGTTGATTCAGAGTAAGACACAAAAAAAACAATCAAGCATGGTCCAATTCATCCCAGTGGGGGGAAATAGATTCCTTCCTAGTCCAGATATTTCCTGGATCAACTACCCCTTTCATTATTACCTCAATGCATGTTACTACTGCTGTCAACCAGCAGAGATGAGTCATTGGTTGGTCTGGAGCTGGCATTGTAAGAATGATGAGTCATCCCTTCTGTCAGTGGGGGATTCCCCACTTTCAAAATTCTGATATGCTACACCCCCGCAACCACTGGCCAGGGTTGTTGAGAAGAGGCCCTTGTCCTTAAGGTGGGCCTCCCTGGCAAAGCAACTTAGCATGGTTCGGGGGACACTTCTGGGACACTCACTCCCCCTCTCCTGGACTCCTGGACTGCATGCTCAGATACAGGTATGGTATGGATTTTGGGGGGGACCCTACATATATATATATTTTTTTTTTTTACATGGGCTTCCCTTCATGGGCCCGGTATGGTTTGGAGGGGACTCGCATGCAGATTTTTTTTTTTAAATGACGTTGACTCTTTTGTTTACATTCTGCTGTCAGTGGGGAACTCCCTGCTGAAAGCAATGATGAATCATTGATAGGGCACTGGCAGGTTCTGGCTCCTTAACAACCAATGACTCATTCCTGCTGCTGACAGCATGTATGAGTCACTTGTTGCTAGGACAATGGCAGGTGCCTGCTCCTCACAACCAGCTCAAATTGCACACAAAAACACATCACAAAACGTGTGTAGATGTGATTTTGATGCGCTTCTATTGAAGTCTATGGACAAAAAATCACACTGCATCACACCAAAGTAGCTCAGGACCCTTATCCAAAGTCACATCGCAGCTGCCCTGCATTGATGTGAATGAGCAACATAGGAATCAATGTTATTTCGATTGTTATGCGATTCAGGGCAAGTCACATCTGAAATAGCATTAGTATGAACCAGGCCTGAGGCGGTTTGATAAGAAGTGAAACATCCTATATGTTAAAAATCAGGTTGATATGTCAGTATTAAACAGTATAGTTATTTAACAATAAAAATATTTGCCCACTAAGAAGACTAAAATATCATGACTAATGACTAAGAACAATGAATAAACACTACAACAATCACCATTTATATAATGAAGTTGTAACTAAAACTCCAAAATAAATGAGAATACACTGCTACAAATGCTATCTTCTTGGACTTGGGTTGACTAGTTAGTTGGCTTGGCTGTTGGGTATGCTCTGCTTTGGGACACAAAGATACTGCAAACAGCCTGTTCTGAAATTTAAATAGTTAATGATTTATTCACAGCCAACAGGCACCCAAAGAAGTCAGACATCAGTGAGGGGATCACTTTATTAGGAGTTCAGAAACATTGTACTAGTAAAGTTAAAGGAGAAGTACAGCCAAAGCTTGTTTGGCTATACTTCTCCTGTAGATCACAGGAGTGCAGTTCGTTCTGCACTCCAGTGACCCGTTTTCAGCTGACAGCGGCGGGCTGAAGCTCGCTGATGGCTGTTATTACAGAACCAGTCCAGGCTGGGGAAAGATCGCAACCATATGGTCGGGATCCACCCAGAAGCCTGGATCGGCACCTGGCTCAGTCTCTTAGCGAGCCGCTGAGAGCCTGAGCCAGCGGCTCCCGCCTCCTCCACGGCCCAGTGCTCCAGTGACTGTGGGGGGGGCAGAGTAGACAGTAGTGACTGACAGTCACCAGCTCTCTGCCCACGGAGCAATGAGGACCGAGCGATCAGCAGTGTTTGATCACTTGGTTCTCAGTTTTAGAGCTGGCGGGTAAGTATGATTTAAAAAACAAAAAACAGTTTTTCCTCTTGTATGTGTGCCATTCTACCAAATGAAAAGTCACTGTGTGAACACCCAGTGCATTGTAAATAAACTGTTTACAAAAAAACTGTGTTTTTGATTTTAACCGCCTGATCGCTAAAGGTTTTACCTCCTTCATGACCAGGCCATTTTTTGCTATTCAGCACTTTGCTCCTTTTACTGACAATTGCATCATCATGCAACGCAAATGAAATATATATTATTTTTTTCATACAAATAGAGCTTTTGTTTGCTAGTATTTGATCACCACTGGGTTTTTATTTTTTGCTATATAAACGAAAAAAGACAAAAAATTGAAAAAAAAAGAGATATTTTCTACTTTCTGTTACATATATAGTTACATAGTAGGTGAGGTTGAAAAAAGACACAAGTCCATCAAGTCCAACCAATGTGAAAAACATATCCAATACAATCAAATTTCTTCATAAATTTAGGCCAAAATGTATTCTGCTACATATCTTTGGTAAAAAAAATCCCAATATTTGTATATTAATTGGTTTGTGCTATATATTTGAAAATCGATCACTTCAGTTGTACTGACAGACTATGTCATTTCTTGAGGCCCTTAAATGCCAGTACAGTACAAATTCCCCCCAAATTCCCCCTTTTTGTTGCAATGTTTTGTCACAATTTTTTGGAAAACGAAAAAATTAAATAATTTTTTTTTTTTTGCTTTTTTTTTTACTTACTCTCATCAGAGTAGTTCAGGGTCACCTTAATAACACTGTACTACTCTGGGGGAGTTGATCAGGGATTGTTTTTACCCTTTGCTGTTGCAATGATGATCATTGTAAAAGCAATGTTTTGAACTGTCATGAATGGGTCACATTCATAACAGCTGTGATTTCTAGTGATCTGTGATTGGCTACAGCTAATCACATGGTACAGGGGCTGTGATTGACCCAGATGTGGGTCAATCACAGCATCACTCAATAAAAAACATAGCTGTTATGTATAATATTTATTTAAAACATGATTGTTGCCTGTGGCAGCGGGGTACCGGGATTTGCAATCTGCTGTATCCGGTCACAGGAGCAGCATGCTACGCCCCTCTACACCAAGGACCGGCTAAATGGCGTACATGTACATGCTCCAACCTGCCCGTGTCGGCTGCCCGCAGTAAATGTACTGTGGGTGGTCGGCAAGTGGTTAACTTTTTTTACCAAGGTGTATTCAACCATAGTAGCATAAGTTTGGTAAATAGAAAGATTAAATAAAATACTTTATTACTTACAAAATCATCAATAACATCTTTGATTCCTCGTACGATTAGCAGGACAAGCAAGGGAAACGTTATGGCAAACCATGGTAAAGTTGAAATAGCAGGAATAGTCTAAGGAAAAAACAGAAAAAACATCAGGCAATGCATAATCAGATATGAATGAGTTCCTAGGAAGATACACAGAAGAAAAGCCATGGTAATCCTTGACAGGTACATCAGGGTAATTTCCACTGGCTCCAAAATACAGCACCTCAGGAGACTGAAAAGATCTCTAGAGTAGCAAAAAAAAAAAAAAAACAGACAGCAGAGGGTGCAGTTTAAGTGCAGTAAACATATATTTATTGACTAAAAAGATAATTGCAAACTCACATGCATCAGAAAAATATGCTCCTCTCAGCAGCATCTCAATCTGGTGGTCTGCTGCTGGAACCACAGTACCACAGGAATCCAGTCTACAGTGTACAGCTAGTAGTGCCGACCCAGAGGCCACCAGGAAGCAGGAAAGCTCCTCTGACTGTGAGGGAAGTCAGTGATGTCAGATGCTGGGAGGCAGGGGAACGCTACGTGTTTCGAGGTGATCCTGCTTCTTTCTCAAGCGTACCCACCATGTAAGAGACCAAAGTATTTATACATGCAGCCATATATTACTGGCAAAGATGTAAAGGACCATGGAATATAATCTGCTTTGTGCATGCAGAAAAGGGCTGCTAAGGAAAGCAGAACAATATTGCTGACTTACTTAATAAAAACAATATACAAATAAATAATAATGATAAAAAAAACAATATATAAAGAAATGTAGCAAAACTGACACCAGATAAACTGCAGATATTGTGGCTTTCCCTTTATAATAGGAGGACTACAAAGTCCAGCCAAGGACCATATATACCTTAGGGATTCCTGTTTTTTTAGTTAGTCCTAAATCAAGGTCATTAAAAACATATGAAGATTATAAAAAGTGATTAAAAAAGTGAGCTTATTGATGAAATAATAAATTATGCGGTAACAAGTGAAAAAATGAAAAAAAAAAAGGTAATAAAAAAATATTAAATAAAGTTCTAAAAAATATTGATAAAGTTCTAAAAAATATTAAATAAAGTTTTCAAGGTGAGTAGAAGAGGGAATCCAATGAAATAATTTGATCCGAGGAGTTCCACCACCAAGAAGCATGCAGATCCTCCTGTGACAATCACTCTGTGACTAGGTGCTCTTACCGAATAGTGTGGACCTCCTATCGCTAGTGAGGTTGCATGCAGATATAACCCTCTGCGGAGTAGGAAGATCCACCACGTCTCTGAGGCTAGCTGAGGATCAGGAAAATTCATCCTGGGTGTCCAGCTCGCGTCTAGGAGTCTCCACCAAATATCACGGAGCATATATATATAAAAAAAGGGGGCTCCAATAGTGAGATAAAGTTTTAAACACTTTATTGGTTGGTAAAAGCCAAAATATGAATACTCGCAAACATATGAAAACACAAGTACAGTATCTCACAAAAGTGAGTACATCCCTCACATTTTTCTAAATATTTTATTATATCATTTCATGTGACAAAACTTAAGAAATGACACTTTGCTACAATGTAAAGTAGTGAGTGTACAGCTTGTATAACAGTGTAACTTTGCTGCCCCCTCAAAATGACTCAACATACAGCCATTAATGTCTAAACCGCTGGCAACAAAAGTGAGTACACTCCTAAGTGATAAATGTCCAAATTGGGCCCAAAGTGTCAATATTTTGCGTGGCCACCATAATTTTCCAGCACTGCCTTAACCCTCTTGAGCATGGAGTTCACCAGAGCTTCACAGTCCTCTTCCAGTCCTCCATGATGACATCACAGAGCTGGTGGATGTTAGAGACCTCCTCCACCTTTCATTTGAGGATGCCCCACAGATGTTCAATAGGGTTTAGGTCTGGAGACATGCTTCAACAATCCATCACCTTTACCCCCAGCTTCTTTAGTAGGCAGTGGTCGTCTTGGAGGTGTGTTTGGGGTCATTATCATGTTGGAATACTGCCCTGTGGCCCAATCTCCGAAGAGAGGGGATCATGCTTTGCTTCAGTATGTCACAGTACATGTTGGCATTCATGGTTCCCTCAATAAATTGTAGCTCCCCAGTGCCGGCAGCACTCATACAGCCCCAGACCATGACACTCCCACCACCATGCTTGAATGTAGGCAAGACACACTTGACTTTTTACTCCTCACCTGGATGCCGCCACACGCTTGATACCATCTGAACCAAATAAGTTTATCTTGGTCTCATCAGACCACAGGACATGGTTCCACTAATCCATGTCCTTAGTGTGCTTGTCTTCAACAAACTGTTTGTGGGCTTTCTTGGGCATCATCTTTAGAAGAGGCTTCCTTCTGTGACGACAGCCATGCAGTCCAGTTTGATGCCCTGTGCGGTGTATGGTCTGAGCACTGACAGGCTGACCCCTCCACCCCTTTAACCTCTGCAGCAATGCTGGCAGCACTCATACATCTATTTCGCAAAGACAACCTCTGGATATGATGCTGAGCACGTGCACTCAACTTCTTTGGTCGACCATGGCGAGGACTGTTCTGAGTGGAACCTGTCCTGTTAAACCGCTGTATGATCTTGGCCACCATGCTGCAGCTCAGTTTCAGGGTCTTGGCAATCTTCTTATAGCCTAGGCCATCTTTATGTAGAGCAACAATTCTTTTTTCCAGATCCTCAGAGAGTTCTTTGCCATGAGGTTCCATGTTGAACTTCCAGTGACCAGTATGAGAGAGTGAGAGCGATAGCACCAAACTTAACACACCTGCTCCCCATTGACACCTGAGACCTTGTAACACTAACGAGTCACTTGACACCAGGGAGGGAAAATGGCTAATTGGCCCAAGTTGGACATTTTCACTTAGGGGTGTACTCACTCTTGCTCCAGCGATTTAGACATTAACCACTTCAGCCCCAGACCATTTGGCTGCCCAAAGATCAGATCATTTTTTGCGATTCAGCACTGCGTCGCTTTAACTGACAATTCCGCGGTCATGCGACGTGGCTCCCAAACAAAATTGTCGTCCTTTTTTTCCCACAACTAGAGCTTTCTTTTGGTGTTATTTGATCACTGCTGCGGTTTTTATTTTTTGAAAAAAACGCATTATTTATTACTTTTTGCTATAATAAATATTCCCCAAAAATATACGATACGTATTAAAATTGAAAGATTATTCGCGCTAACAGGTGTAAAATCTAATGAACAATACTAAGGAAAAGCTGCATGCGATACGTATTCTTCTACATATTTTTGGTAAAAAAAAAAAAAAATCACAATAAGGGTTTATTGATTGGTTTGCGCAAAAGTTATAGTGTCTACGAAATAGGGGATAGTTTTATGGCATTTTTATTAATAATTTTTTTTATACTAGTAATAGCGGCGATCTGTGATTTTTATCGTGACTGCGACATTATGGCGGACAGATCGGACACTTTTGGTGCTATTTTGGGACCATTCACATTTATACAGCGATGAGTGTGATTAAAAATTCACTGATTATTGTGTAAATGTGACTTGCAGTGAAGGGGTTAACCCCTAGGGGGCGCTGCAGGGGTTAGGTGTGTCCTAGGGAGTGATTCTAACTGTGGGGGGGGGTGGGCTATGCGTGACACGACATTGATCACCGCTCCCGATCACAGGGAGCTGTGATCAGTGTCCTGTCACTAGGAAGAATGGGGAAATGCTTGTTTACATCAGCATTTCCCCGTTCTTCCTCTCCGTGAGACGATCGCGGGTATCCCAGCGGACATCGAGTCCGCGGGACCCCCGATCACACTCATAGAGCTCGCGGTGGGCACCCCCCACAATACCGTGTCTAAAAGGGCAAAGCACAGGTACGTTAATATGCCTGTACGTGCCCTTCTGCCGATGTATATCGGCGTGAGCCGGTCGGCAAGGGGTTAATGGCTGTGTGTTGAGTTATTTTGAGGGGACAACAAATTTACACTGTTATACAAGCTGTACACTCACTACTTTACATTGTAGCAAAGTGTCATTTCTTCAGTGTTGTCAAATGAAAAGATGTAATAAAATATTTACTGTATAATACAAGCTGGTTTGTCGGCAAATTTTTTTTTTTAAATCACCCCCACTTCTGGGGTCACGTAGGGCGTAATGACGTCAGCGCATAGCTCTGTATATAGTATAGCTAGTAGCTAGTATATAGTAAAATGACAGCCAAGCGGGAGCGCTGCTATCCTAGGTGAACACCATATGATGTCATTCCAGGATCGTCCCTCAGACACAGCAAATCACATGGCAATTGTACACAATGAATGGCTTCCATCATATATTATAGCGTGTTACATTGGTACAGTTTAATAGGGATGAGCCGAACACCCCCCGGTTCGGTTCGCACCAGAACCCGCGAACGGACCGCAAGTTCGCACGAACGTTAGAACCCCATTGACGTCTATGGGACTCGAACGTTCGAAATCAAAAGTGCTCATTTTAAAGGCTAATTTGCATGGTATTGTCCTAAAAAGGGTGTGGGGACCCGGGTCCTACCCCAGGGGACATGTATAAATGCAAAAAAAACTTTTAAAAACGGCCGTTTTTTCGGGAGCAGTGATTTTAATGATGCTTAAAGTAAAAAAAAAAAAAGTGAAATATTCCTTTAAATATCGTACCTGGGGGGTGTCTATAGTATGCCTGTAAAGTGACGCGTGTTTCCCATGTTTAGAACAGTCCCTGCACCAAATGTCATTTTTAAAGGAAAAAATCTCATTTAAAACTGCTTGCGGGTTTAATGTCATGTCGGGTCATGGCAATATGGATGAAAATCAGTGAGACAAACGGCATGGGTACCCGCCAGTCCATTACCAGGCCCTTTGGGTCTTGTATGGATATTAAGGGGAACCCCGCACCCAAATTAAAATAAGGAAAGGTCCCTATATACTCTGAACAGCAGTATACAGGCGGTGGAAACAAGACAGGGACTGTAGGTTTGTTGTTAAGTAGAATGTGTTTGTAATTTTGAACATTTTTAATGTGTTTAGCTCCATTAAAAAAATCTTTTCTAAGCTTTTTGGAAAACATAGGGAAGGGTTATCACCCCTGTGACATTTGTTTTGCGTCTTTCCTCCTCTTCAGAAGATTTCACCTCACTTTTTTGTCCCAATGAAAAATGTTTTTTGAAAATTTGGGTTTTTTTGTGGAACAAGGATTGGAAAGCATCAGTGGAAAGGAGAAATTGTTTTCCCATATTAACTCTTACAGGAGAGAATTTCCCTTCCTTAGGGGTAGATTTCATCTCACTTCCTGTTGTCTCCTTCCGTTTGCAAGTAGGAGTCGTTTGTAAGTTAGATGTTTGAAAGTAGGGTCCTGCCCTATATACTCAGCAGAAATTTGGGCCTTAGGTGTTGCTGTGGCCAAAACACTGTAAGCCCTCACAGGGCCCTGCTGTGAAATATTAGATCAAGAATTGTAATTACATGCCCCTGTTGAACAGGAGCTGAAAAATTAGGCCTTAGGCACTGGTGCTGGTGCCACAACACTGCAACCCCTCACAGACACTCTAGTTGGAACGCAGGAACGAGCCCTGCTGCAAAGTATAGCATCAAAAATTGTAATTACACGCCCCTGTTAGACAGGGGCAGAAAAATTGGGCCTTAGGCACTGGTGCTGGTGCCACAACACTGCAACCCCTCACAGACACTCTAGTTGGAATGCAGGAACGAGCCCTGCTGCAAAGTATTGCATCAAAAATTGTAATTACACGCCCCTGTTAGACAGGGGCAGAAAATTTGGGTCTTAGGCACTGGTGCTGGTGCCACAACACTGCAACCCCTCACAGACACTCTAGTTGGAACGCAGGAACGAGCCCTGCTGCAAAGTATTGCATCAAAAATTGTAATTACACGCCCCTGTTAGACAGGGGCAGAAAAATTGGGTCTTAGGCACTGGTGCTGGTGCCACAACACTGCAACCCCTCACAGACACTCTAGTTGGAACGCAGGAACAAGCCCTGCTGCAAAGTATTGCATCAAAAATTGTAATTACACGCCCCTGTTAGACAGGGGCTGAAAAATTGTGCCTTAGGCACTGGTGGTGGCGCCCAGAACCAAAAATGTTCTTACAAGCTATCAGCGTGATGATTGAGGAGGAAGAGGATAATTACTCAGGGATAGTCACTCAGCATCAGCATAGGCAGTCTTTGAAGGGATCTGAAAAAAATTATTCAGTTACATCAGCATCAGGTGCTTGGTAGCTGGTGGTGATCCAAGACTGATTCATTTTTATGAAGGTCAGCCGATCGACCGAGTCAGTGGACAGACGCACCCTGTGATCGGTTACCACGCCTCCAGCAGCACTGAATGTGCGTTCCGAAAGAACGCTGGATGCAGGACAGGCCAGTAGCTCAATTGCATACTGTGCAAGCTCTGGCCAGTGATCCATCCTCAAGACCCAGTAACCCAGAGGATTTTCGGTGGGAAAGGTGTCCAAGTCTGATCTTGCCCCTAGGTATTCCTGCACCATGTAAAACAGACGCTGGCGATGGTTGCTGGAACCGATCATACCTTGGGGCTGCGGACCAAAAAATTGTCTGAACGCATCGGTCAGACGGCCACCTTCTCCACCGCTCCTTCTTTGACTGACCGAAGCCTCAGCAACACGTTGTCCAGAAACAGGAGTTTGTAACCTCCCAGTCTCTGGGAACGCGTTGCACAGACCTTTCTGCAAGGCCTCCCGAAGATGTTTCATCCTCTGCTCCCTCTGCGATGGCAAGATAAGGTCCGCAACCTTACCCTTGTAACGTGGATCAAGGAGGGTTGCCAGCCAGTATTGGTCCTTCTCCTTGATACCACGAATACGAGGATCCTTACGCAGGCTTTGCAGGATCAGGGAGGCCATGCAGCGTAGGTTTGCTGAGGCATTCGGTCCGGAGTCCTCTGGGTCACTAAGGACAACAACGTCCGCAGCCACCTCCTCCCAGCCACGTACAAGTCCATGTGTTCCTTGGGACTGATCCCTTAAAGACTGCTGATGCTGAGTGCCAGGCTCCACCTCCATACTGACACAATCTTCCTCCTCCTCCTCCTCCTCCTCCTCCTCGTCCTCTTCCTGTGTGATCGGCGGGCACGCAGGAACACTGTCTGGATAAAGGGGGCCTTGAGAGCTAAGGAAGTCCTCCTCTTCCTGCCTCTGTTCTGCCTCAAGTGCCCTGTCCATTATTCCACGCAGCGTGTGCTCCAACAGGTGGACAAGGGGGACAGTGTCACTGATGCATGCACTGTCAGTGCTCACCATCCTCGTGGCCTCCTCGAATGGTGACAGGACAGTGCATGCATCCCTGATCATGGCCCACTGGCGTGGGGAAAAAAAACCAAGGTCCCCTGACCCTGTCCTGGTGCCATAGTCGCACAGGTACTCATTGATGGCCCTCTGCTGCGTGTGCAGCCGCTGCAGCATGGCCAATGTCGAGTTCCACCTGGTGGGCATGTCACAGATTAGGCGGTTCTTGGGCAGGTTAAACTCCTTTTGGAGGTCCGTCAGCCGAGCACTGGCATTATATGACCGGCGGAAATGCACACAGACTTTCCTGGCCTGCCTCAGGACATCCTGTAAGCCCGGGTACCTGCCCAAGAACCGCTGCACCACCAAGTTAAGGACGTGAGCCAAACAGGGCACATGGGTCAGTTGTCCCTGTCGGAGGGCAGAGAGGAGGTTGGTGCCATTGTCGCAAACCACCATTCCTGCCTTAAGTTGGCGTGGCGTCAACCACCTCTGAACCTGCCCCTGCAGAGCTGACAGAACCTCTGCCCCAGTGTGGCTCCTGTCCCCCAAGCACACCAGCTCAAGCACCGCATGGCATCTTTTGGCCTGCGTACTTGCGTAGCCCCTTGAACGCCTACGGAGCACCGCTGGTTCCGAGGAAGAGGCCATGGAGGAAGAAGAAGAGGAGGGGGTGGAGGAGAGAGGTGTGTCACAATCAGCATTTTGGAGGCGTGGTGGCGGAACAACCTCCAACACTACTGCACCTTGTCCTGCATCCTTCCCAGCTGCCAGCAGAGTCACCCAATGCGCCGTGAAACTTAAGTAACGTCCCTGTCCATGCCTGCTGGACCATGAGTCAGCGGTAATATGCACCTTACCGCTGACCGCCCTGTCCAGCGAGGCATGGACATTGCCTTCCACATGCCGGTAGAGAGCCGGAATCGCCTTCCGTGAGAAAAAGTGGCGTTTGGGAACCTGCCACTGAGGAACCGCACATTCCACAAACTCACGGAAGGGGGCAGAGTCTACCAACTGAAAAGGCAGCAGTTGAAGTGCTAGCAATTTTGCCAAGCTAGCATTCAACCGCTGGGCATGTGGATGGCTGGGAGCAAACTTCTTTCGGCGGTGCAGCAGCTGGGGCAGGGAAATTTGCCTGGTACAATCTGACGTCGGTGTACCAAAAGGAGATTGCCCACAAGTACTTGGCTGTGACACACCTAATTCTACACCTTCATTCCTCTCACTGCAGGTCTCAGAGAGGACTGAAGGTCTAGTGGGGTTGGAAATCTCAGCTGATGAGGAGCAAGGAGAGATCCTCTTTGTTCTTTGGTGTGGGTCTTTTAGATATGCTTGCCAACGAACTGCATGGCAGGTCAACATATGTCTGGTCAAGCATGTGGTACCCAAGCGGGAGATGTTTTGGCCACGCGAGATACGCTTGAGACATATGTTGCAAATAGCAACGGTGCGATCTGATGCACTCGTCTCAAAAAAGGCCCACACCAAAGAACTTTTTGAATAACGCGCAGAGACTGCAGCGCCCTGCACATGTGGAGCTTTGGGGTGTGATGCAGTCAATGTGCTGCCCTTAGGCTGGCCCCTGGAGGGCATCCTGCCTCGTTGGTGATGTGCCGCCTCCTCCTCCTCCTCCTCCTCCTCTCTCCTATCAGGCACCCACGTTGAGTCAGTGACCTCATCATCCCCTCCCTCCTCATCACTGGAGCAAACCTGGCAGTATGCTGCAGCAGGGGGAGCATGACTGCCAGATTGCTGTCCTTCTTGGGCACCCCCTCTGTCCGTGCTCATGTTACTGCCTTCATCGAGCTCAGTATCATCATCAGAGCCTTCCAAACGCTGGGCATCCTCCTGGAGCATGTACCCAACACTGTGGTCAAACAGTTCGAGGGAATCCTCAGGAGGACATGGTGGAGCTAGGGAAGGAGTCACTGATGACATTGAGCTGAGGGAAGAGGCCGCTGCTTTGCCAGACAAAGCACCCTGGGCATGGGTGAGAGAGGATGAGGAGGATGAGGACGGCTTGGTCATCCACTCGACCAAGTTTTCTGCATGTTGCGGCTCAACACGGCCAGCTGCCGAAAAAAAGGCCAAGCGTGTCCCATGGCCACGGGCTGATGAGGATGCACCGTCTCCACGACCAGCACTAGACACAGAGCCTGCTTGCCCTCTCTTATTGGCTTGTGACTGTCTGCCTCTCCTTCTTGGCCTTCCAGACATACTAATGGCCTGTAGCTGCACTAAGCTGGGATAGAACACCTGTAATTTTCTTCAGGTAGCTTTATATACTGTAACCAGACAAGCCTGCCTGTCAGTAGGAAGATAACAGGAACGGATCTAGCTGAACACTGTGAGCAGGACGCACTGACTGCACTAAATGTAAATAGCAGGAACGGATCTAGCTGAACACTGTGAGCAGGACGCACTGACTGCACTAAATGTAAATAGCAGGAACGGATCTAGCTGAACACTGTGAGCAGGACGCACTGCACTAAATGTAAATAGCAGGAACGGATCTAGCTGAACACTGTGAGCAGGACGCACTGCACTAAATGTAAATAGCAGGAACAGATCTAGCTGAACACTGTGAGCAGGACGCACTGCACTAAATGTAAATAGCAGGAACAGATCTAGCTGAACACTGTGAGCAGGACGCACTGCACTCAATGTAAATAGCAGGAACGGATCTAGCTGAACACTGTGAGCAGGACGAACTGCACTAAATGTAAATAGCAGGAACAGATCTAGCTGAACACTGTGAGCAGGACGCACTGCACTAAATGTAAATAGCAGGAACGGATCTAGCTGAACACTGTGAGCAGGACGCACTGCACTAAATGTAAATAGCAGGAACAGATCTAGCTGAAAACTGTGAGCAGGACGCACTGACTGCACTAAATGTAAATAGCAGGAACAGATCTAGCTGAACACTGTGAGCAGGACGCACTGACTGCACTAAATGTAAATAGCAGGAACGGATCTAGCTGAACACTGTGAGCAGGACGCACTGCACTAAATGTAAATAGCAGGAACGGATCTAGCTGAACACTGTGAGCAGGACGCACTGCACTCAATGTAAATAGCAGGAACGGATCTAGCTGAACACTGTGAGCAGGACGAACTGCACTAAATGTAAATAGCAGGAACAGATCTAGCTGAACACTGTGAGCAGGACGCACTGCACTAAATGTAAATAGCAGGAACGGATCTAGCTGAACACTGTGAGCAGGACGCACTGCACTAAATGTAAATAGCAGGAACAGATCTAGCTGAACACTGTGAGCAGGACGCACTGCACTAAATGTAAATAGCAGGAACAGATCTAGCTGAACACTGTGAGCAGGACGCACTGCACTAAATGTAAATAGCAGGAACAGATCTAGCTGAACACTGTGAGCAGGACGCACTGCACTAAATGTAAATAGCAGGAACGGATCTAGCTGAACACTGTGAGCAGGACGCACTGCACTAAATGTAAATAGCAGGAACGGATCTAGCTGAACACTGTGAGCAGGACGCACTGACTGCACTAATTGTAAATAGCAGGAACAGATCTAGCTGAACACTGTGAGCAGGACGCACTGACTGCACTAAATGTAAATAGCAGGAACGGATCTAGCTGAACACTGTGAGCAGGACGCACTGACTGCACTAAATGTAAATAGCAGGAACGGATCTAGCTGAACACTGTGAGCAGGACGCACTGCACTAAATGTAAATAGCAGGAACAGATCTAGCTGAACACTGTGAGCAGGACGCACTGCACTAAATGTAAATAGCAGGAACAGATCTAGCTGAACACTGTGAGCAGGACGCACTGCACTAAATGTAAATAGCAGGAACAGATCTAGCTGAACACTGTGAGCAGGACGCACTGCACTAAATGTAAATAGCAGGAACAGATCTAGCTGAACACTGTGAGCAGGACGCACTGACTGCACTAAATGTAAATAGCAGGAACAGATCTAGCTGAACACTGTGAGCAGGACGCACTGCACTCAATGTAAATAGCAGGAACGGATCTAGCTGAACACTGTGAGCAGGACGAACTGCACTAAATGTAAATAGCAGGAACAGATCTAGCTGAACACTGTGAGCAGGACGCACTGCACTAAATGTAAATAGCAGGAACGGATCTAGCTGAACACTGTGAGCAGGACGCACTGACTGCACTAAATGTAAATAGCAGGAACGGATCTAGCTGAACACTGTGAGCAGGACGCACTGCACTAAATGTAAATAGCAGGAACGGATCTAGCTGAACACTGTGAGCAGGACGCACTGCATTAAATGTAAATAGCAGGAACAGATCTAACCTAATCTAGCTAACTCAAATCAAATGACACTGTCTGTCTCTCTCTCTATCAGCACACCGGAACACACTACACAGGGCCGCCGTGCAGGCGGCCTTATATAGTGTGGGGCGTGTACTAAATCCCCTGAGCCATAATTGGCCAAAGCCACCCTGGCTTTGGCCAATTACAGCTCTCTCTACTGACGGCGCTTTGATTGGCCAAGCATGCGGGTCATAGTGCATGCTTGGCCAATCATCAGCCAGCAATGCACTGCGATGCCGCAGTGAATTATGGGCCGTGACGCGCCACACGAATTTGGCGCGAACGGCCCATAACGTTCGCAATTCGACGGACGGTCGAACAGCCGATGTTCGAGTCGAACATGCGTTCGATTCGAACACGAAGCTCATCCCTACAGTTTAACCATGTTGTTTAAATAGCTATCCAGTTATTTATTAATAATGACTTTTTATAATCTTTATATGTTTTTAATGTCCTTGATTTAGGGCTAACTCAAAATAGGAATCTCTAATGTATATGGTCCTTATTGTGCTGCACTTTGTAGTCCTACTATTATAGGGAAAATCCACAATATTCTCAGTTTATCTGCATTTTGGTGTTGGCTATTTCACAAATCTTACAGCAGCATGTATAAATATTTCAGTCTCTTACACAGTGGGCACATTTGAGAAAGAGGTAGGATTGCCTTGAAACACGTAGCATTCCCTTGAAGTCTCCTGGCGTCTGACATCACTGACCCCGTTCCCATGCTGTCAGAGGAGCTTCTCTGCTTGCTGGTTGCTCTGGGTCAGTGCTGCTAGATGCACACTCTGGACTGCATTCCTTGCATCTGTCATACTGTGGTTCCAATAACAGACCACCAGATTGAGATACTGTTGACAGGCGCTTATTCTTCTGGTGCATGTGAGTTGCCAATTGTCTTTTTATACAATAACTAAAGTTTACTACACTTAGATCATGCCCTCTACTTTCTGTTTGTTAGGGAAAAACAGAATGCTTCAAAAAAACTCTTTTTTAATTTTGATTTTATTGACTAAAGTTTTCCATTTGAACCAAACAGGCAAGAGCAGATCTACAGATACATGAGTATTCAGTGTAAAAATTGTACAGTATGGACAAACAGTATATTTTATGGTAAAGTGTTATGCACAGTATGTCTGATAGTACACTTTAAATTATTAACAACCTGCACAACATGCGCAAGAAACATTATATGCACTCATTAGTTTCCTAATAAATAATTTCTCAGGCATGGTTTAAGCAATCAGTCTTTTTATCAGCATCTTAACAAAGTATAACACAAAAAGAGCTGTAATACATGCTTGTATGCTAAATTTGGTTAAGTCCAATACAATTAAATTGCATGGGATTACAAAAGAGTTCCTACTCCGTAGTAGTGGTCAACACAGACGACGTCCATCCAGACCAAATTCTGTCCATTTTTTTTGGACAGCCTCTTGATAAATATGTAATTTTCTTTTGTATAAAGAAAGAGAACCAATAATTGGATCTATTAATAAACCAAGGTAATTTGGTTTGTTAAAGTGTTACTAAACCCAGGACCCTGCATTCACTATATCTGGTCTCCCACAGTGCAGTACACAGAACATGGAAATGCAATTATATTAGTGAATATAAATGGCTAAAAAAAATACCATTTATCATCAGCAGTATATAGCAGTCTTATGACTTCAGTCAATGTCCAGCCGAGAACTGGTTAAAGCTTGTAGGAGGAGTTTTCATTCTCCTCTGACTGTCCTATGAGGCTGCATGACTTCTGACCCTCTGTCTGAACAGTGCTGAGTGGCCCTGTGCTTACCACATACATCCTCCCAAAAAAAAAACCTCTCTAGCAATATACATAAAACTGAGCATGTGCAGAGTGCCCCCAAGGCTCTGTACTATCAGGAGATGGATTGGAGATTGTGGAAGAGGGGGAGGATCAGAGAAGACAGGATCAAACAGCTGTTTTACACAATGTGCAGGATTAACCCTCTAGGTTCCACAGTGAGTATAAAGCATGCTTTACTGCACATACAGACTGATTTTACTGTTGCGGGTTTAGCACTTTAACTATTTAGGGATTGCTAGTGGTAAGTGTAATCTGTTTTAAAATGCATATTTTATAATATATTTTACAGTTTTAAAATGTTAAAGATGTTGACATTTCAAGCACTAAAAAGCTTCAAGTCAGTGATGCCCAGGTGATAACCTGGTACCTTCAACCTAACCCTGCAACTCCAATAAACCAATTTGGGCCATTTAAACAACAATGCTCTGTTCACTACTTGTGTGCACACACAATGCCTATGGTTGCGCTGTCATTAGTCAACACAGATCACAGGCAAAAAGCACAGGGCCAAGGTGGTATGACCACCAATGTTATGGGGGGGAACACCGCCCACAACCGACAACTGATTTAAATGAGTGCTTCCCACAGATAACTGCTATAAGGTGGCCCTAACTCCTGATACTAAAGTCTGGAAGTTGACCTGTGCAGTACCTAGTCCTGACCCTTGCACTCTTCTGCACTGTGTAGTATGCTATGCCCTAAACTAAACTAAGCAATTTAGGGGGTGTTTTTACTATGCTGACATTTTAGCGCCTCAAGAAATACAAATGGCATCAGAACATCATTTTTTTTAAAACTGTTGGCTGTTATAGTAAAAAATTAAATAAAGAGTGGTTATTAAATAAGATCAAAAATATGTCATATTCATTTTGGTACAGTGTTGCATGACCGAGTACTTATCAAATTATCATGGCACTGAAAACTAAAAATGGCCTTTTAATAAAGAGTAATACACAGGATAGTAATCAAGTGGTTATTTATCATGTTGGTAAAGCACCATTTAAAAACACTTACCTGCAAAACAATTACAAACAGGAAATAGAGATTTGCGACTCTGTGGAACTGCTCAAATAGGTTGAGAGGGATGAAAGTAAAGATGTTGTATTTATTGGTCTTTATACTGTTGTCCTTGAAAGATGAAACAAAATCAGAAGACATGTTTAATAAATACAGGAATAGTTTTTTTCACATAACATAACCTATTATCAGTAAATGATATCTTTAAAGGAGTCCTATAGTCATACTTTCATTTTTTGACATCAGCATTGTAATAACAATAAAAACAATAGTTATATATGACAATCCAGTATATACGTAAAACCTTCATGTTGTGAGGTCTGCCTGTCTGCTGGCCATATCTTTCCACAACTTACTTGATTCCCTTCGTGCTTTGCAGCTTTTCCTCTGTTGTTTACTTTGCACTTCTAAGGACTATAGATCTGTTGGCAGCTGTTTGTGCCTTTTAATTGTTACCACTCCTGTGATGTCATGTGTGGAGCTAGTGCCTAGATATAATACCATCTGTGGGTGGGGCCCAGGACAGGGTATGATAGGAAAAGGGGGAAGGCAGTTTCTTGCCACCCCTTTTCCCAGGGCCTTTTTAAAGCAGGGCAAAAGGGGCAGCTGCCCTGGGCCCTGTCATTGTTGTCGGGCCCAAAGCAGCTGTCACATACTTGCCAACTATCCTGGTTTAATTTCCCTCGTCTCTTGAGGTTTTAGTCCTGTGCTGTGTCCCAATATCTCAGTGTGAAGTGCTGCTACTAATGCTGCCCAGCTCTGCCCTATTGTTGTGTAAAGATGACTCACCTGCAGTCCCTGTGTTTACATGTAAATTACCGGCATTCATATGTAAATAGGAGCAGCCAGCGGCATTAATATGTATATCATGCCCCCCTGAGGTCATATCCACAGTAAACTCTAGCAACCAATCAACAAGTAGAAATCATGTGCTGTAACCTCTAGCAACTAATCAGTGAGCCGTAACCTCTAGCAACCAGTCAGTGAGCGGTAATGATACACTGTAACCTTTGGCAACCAATCGCAATAGCTGCCTGTTCTGATTCAGTAAACTGATTTTGAGTCTAGCTGCTATTTATTCTATGTCTCAGAGCAGGAGGAGAGCAAGACTGCATGGGGGGGCCCCAAGAAAAGTTTTGCCCAGGGTCCAATCAATATTAAAGATGGCCCTGCCTTTTCCTCATGGGAGATCGGCAGGAATAGCAGTTTCAAGTTCCTCCTGGGAGCCTGCTGCTCTCAGGGGAAACACAGGTGGCTCACATGGCTCAGAGAGAGGTACAGGTGACCTCTCATGAGTCATAGGAAAAAGCCCGGGAAAATCTGGTTTGAACTGGATGGAGTTAGGCTAGTTAGGGATATAAAAAGGGGTTCCATAGCTAGCGGGCTCATTCGCCTCAGAAGAGGAGCTGTGGTGTTCTCCCCCCCCCCCCCCTTTTCTATTATTTTATTGTCGCGGCTGTTGTTATGTGGTAGGGTCACATTTGTTAAAAAAAAAAAAAAATTTAAACAAAGGGGGACGAGTATTGATATGTTTCTTGTTGAATAAAGTTTTTAATTTATTAAAAGTTGGGATTTGTGTTTTGCAGCCTGAGCCGTAGTGGCTAGGTTAGCTTAAAGCTTATTTATGATATTTGAAAGCAGAGGCGTTGCTAGGGGGTGGCTATTGAGGCTATAGCCCCGAATCTGGGGCCCATAGCCCCGAGTCTCTAGGGCAGGGGTTGGTACCCGGCCTGCTATGGCTGAATGCGAGCACCTGGCCTGTGGAAATTTTCGCTGCTGTCCCCTTCATTGGACAGTGGCGAACGCCCAGTATCACAGGGCTGGATGGGGGCGGGAACTGCAGGAGTTAACTTTTTCATTAAACAGCAGGTGATTGGTTGCTGGACAATCCTAGCAACCAATCACCAGCCTGTTAATGTGAAAAGTTAACTTCTGTAGTTCCCGTCCCCATCCTGTTCTGTGATGCCGATCTCAGATGCTCTGCTTGCTGTACACCTGTGTAAGGTAAGAGTTCTATTTACACAGTGTGTGTGGTGGGGTGCAGGGGACAGAGGGCACTGCAGTGGGGGGGGGGTGCATTGCTCGGCACTGGTGAGGCTGCATTGCTGGGCACTGGTGAGGCTGCAAAGATGGGCACAGCTGAGCCCTGCATTGTTTATGTAGCCAACTCCTGAGCTCTGGGGCTCTCTGGGGACCCTGATGTAATTGGGGCTCTGGGGGACCCTGATGTAAGGGGGGTAGGATCTCTGGGGACCCTGATGTAATGGGGGGGCTCTGGGGACCCTGATGTAAGTAGGAAGGCTCTCTAGGGACCCTGATGTAAGGGGGGTGGGCTTTCTGGGGACCTTGATGTAAGGGGGTGGGATCTCTGGGGACCCTGATGTAATGAGGAGGGCTCTGGAGGCCCTGATGTAAGTAGGGAGGCTCTCTAAGGACCCTGATGTAAGGGGGCTTCTGGGGACCCTGATGTAAGAGGGGGTGGGATCTCTGGGGACCCTGATGTAATGAGGGGGGCTCTGGGGACCCTGATGTAATGAGAGGGGCTCTGGGGACCCTGATGTAAGTAGGGAGGCTCTCTAGAGACCCTGATGTAAGGGGGGCTCTGGGGACAATGATGTAAGGGGGGGGTGGGCTCTCTGGGAACCCTGATGTAAGTGGGGGGGCTCTCTGGGGACACTGATGTAAGGGGGAATCCACACTCAGAGATATATATACTGTACACCCACACGTATATTATATATGTGTATGACTTTCTTTACTTCACTACTATGGGCTCTAGCCCCAGATCTCTTGTAGACCTAGCAACGCCCCTGTTTGAAAGTATGAGTTAATTTATTTATAAGAAACGTTTGAAACCAATAATAAACAACCGCGGCCTTTTTTATCCAAAGCTTGTCTGCTGGATTTTATTTACTTATTAATTAAGTGTTAGACAATATTTCCCGCCTGCTGTCCCATGGGAACGTGACAACCCTGGTCTGTCAAGATGTAAGTCTGAGCTGATGTAGCCACAAGGACTCCTGTGCAGGGCTGAACTCTCAGTGAGAGTGAGTCAGAACAATTGGGGAATATATACAGTCACCTTGTCTACCCCAGACCCTTTTCTGTGGGTCTGAAGCTTGGTGTATATGGCCTTGGGCCTATGTAGAAGTCTTCAGCTGTGGGTCTGTGGCTCGATGTAGGAAGGCCTTGGGCCCAGGAACTTAGCATACTATTGGGGAGCTGTCCCATCTCTGTGGTGCTTCTGAGAATAGGGAGAAAGGGAAGATGGCTGAAAATGTGCTTTTGTGCTCTGCACTGATAAAGATTGCTGTAGGATGAATGTTGTTGCCAATGGTGTTCTACACTAAAAATTCTGCCACTATGTCTGTATGTTACTTGGAGAAGCATTATTTGCAGTAAAGTGCTGAAAATGCATCCGAGAATGGACATTATTTTATTTTAAGATGGGCCTATGGTCAAGATGTTGTGAGCGGGCCTAAGGACAGGAGAATTGTACCCAAGATGGTGGCTTCAAAGACAGGTATGTGGGGGTGGGTCTCTATCCAAGAAGAAGCAGGGTGGGACCTAGGACAGCTTGGCATCAACTGCTGTCCAATTCCGATCACCCAAAATATCCCATGGTACTTTGCTGTCTGCAAGCAATGATTCCTGTGCTGACTCTGCCTCCTGAAACTCCTCCTCTCAGCACCTCTGTAGTAGAGAAGGCAGGCTCTGTGAAATGTGTGAAGGTGTGGAGATCTTCACATAGTAAGTTGAACTTCAAGGTTGTTCAAAAGTACGTAATAGGAGTAGGCTGGAAATAATTTAAGAACCATGTGCAAATTGAAATATTATTTTACATATTGACCATAGATGCGCTTTAAAGTGTACATAAATATGCCCACAATATTTACCAATCTAAAGCCAAAATGACATAAATAGATCAACACAAAATAAAGGGATTGGTAAAGGGAAAAGGAAGCGATTCTTGCATGATGCTTTTTGATTGTGAAAATGCATTACATCTTTTAAAATCTATTACAGGGAACATGCCCTAATTTGAAGATAAACTTGATTATTATGTTCAGCATTTTCAAGTTGCTTTAGCAGGAGTTGAAACATTTGATAAAGTGAAGTAGCAGGGCTTTTTTTCAGGGGGAACTTGGTGGAACTCAGTTCCACCACCTCTGGCTCAGACCCTTTGGTGCCTGCTCACCACAATTACTTGTAAACACAGAAGTCTGGTTTCTCTGTTTACAAGTGACAGCTCTGCACTCTGTATGTAATGCAATCTTGGTATTTAATGCCCCTTTAAGACCCTCCTACTGTTTTCGTGAAATTTGACTGAACACATCCACTATTTGATGTGATTTGGAGGGTGTGTGTAGGGGGAGGGGTTTTGTGGGGCCGTGGTTAAGTTTCAGCACCTATTGTTTGAGAAAAAAAGCCCTGTGAAGTAGTATATAGAAGTCCTTAGGTTTTACAGCAAACAAGAATAATCCCACTTGAAAATGTTTAGCCCTTGAGTATTTTAGCCACGGCATATTCTGAACAGTGCTGTTAAGTCTTATTTATTTGTTCCCAGGGTTCATTGAGGCCTTGCTGCCAGGGCCAAATTTTGTCAGTATGTGGCAGTTAACTTGACAATAACTCTAATTTGCCTACCTAAATAATGTTTACATTCTTTAAAAAGACATAAAAGGCCTTTATTTGATATACTGTTCTCATAAAAAACCCTTCTAAATTTTTTCTCATAGGCTGACAAATGGATAAAAATTATTTTAAAAATTGGTGTTTTAATAAATTGTTTAATTAAATGCACAGAGTTTAATATTTTGTGATGCTGTAATTTCTAGGGGAAAAAAAACCTTCATCAGATCTGGGTTCTGATGAAAGATAATTGTCCCAGAAAGTGTGTGAAAGTGTTATGCCCCGTACACACGGTCGGACTTTGTTCGGACATTCCGACAACAAAATCCTAGGATTTTTTCCAACGGATGTTGGCTCAAACTTGGCTTCCATACACACGGTCACACAAAGTTGTCAGAAAATCCGATCGTTCTGAACGCGGTGACGTAACACACGTACGTCGGGACTATAAACGGGGCAGTGGCCAATAGCTTTCATCTCTTTATTTATTCTGAGCATGCGTGGCACTTTGTTCGTCGGATTTGTGTACACACGATCGGAATTTCCGACAACGGATTTTGTTGTCGGAAAATTTTATATCCTGCTCTCAAACTTTATGTGTCGGAAAATCCGATGGAAAATGTCCGATGGAGCCCACACACGGTCGGAATTTCCGTCAACACGCTCCGATCGGACATTTTCCATCGGAAAATCCGACCGTGTGTACGGGGCATTAGCCTACTTTTTAAGAGACAAAGCAGTGGCATAGTACTCCAGTTTGTAGCGGAATACCTTGCAGAATGCTATGAGAAGTGGCAGAATGACTATATAATGGATAGATAATCTCTACAAACTTGGTATCCATGAGTTTGTTTTTAACCACTTAAGGACCGAGCCTCTTTTTAAAACTTGTTGTTTAAGTTAAAATCATTTTTTTTTTGCTAATTGCGCCTGCTCGTGGAATGGCGACAAACTTTTACCCTTAAAAATCTCCATAGGCGATGTTTAAAAATTTCTACAGGTTACCAAGTTTGAGTTACAGAGGAGGTCTAGGGCTAGAATTATTGCTCTCGCTCTATCGATCGTGGCGATACCTCACATGTGTGGTTTAAACACCGTTTTCATATGCAGGCGCTACTCACGTATGCGTTCGCTTCTGCACGCAAGCTCGTCGGGACGGGCGCTTTAACCACTTGACCACTGGGCACTCAAAACCCCTTCCTAACCAGACCAATTTTTAGATTTCGGTGCTCATATTTTGAATGACAATTACTGTCATGCAACACTGTACCCATATGAAATTTTTGTTCTTTTTTTCACACAAATAGAGCTTTCTTTTGGTGGTATTTAACCCTTTCATGACTAAGCCTATTTTTGAAATTTGGTGTTTACAAGTTAAAATCCGTATTTTTGGAAAAGGGACACTTTCATGAATTTTAAAAAATCCAAACAGTAAAGTTACCCCAATTTTTTTGTATAATGTGAAAGATGATGTTACGCCGAGTAAATAGATACCAAACATGTCACCCTTTATAATTGTATGCACTCGTGGAATGGCGACAAACTACTGTACCTATGAATTTCCATAGGCGACGATTTAAATTTTTTTTTACGGTTACCAGGTTTGAGTTACAGAGGAGGTCTAGGGCTAGAATTATTGCTCTCGCTCTGACGATCGTGGCGATACCTCACATGTGTGGTTTGAACACCGTTTATATATGCGGGCGCGACTTCCGTATGCGTTTTCTTCGCTGCGCGAGCTCGCGGGGACAGGGGCAATTTAAAAATTTTATTTTTTTTTTATTTATTTTATTTATTTTTTTACTTTATAAATTGTGTTTTAAAAAAAAATTTTTTTTTTTACTTTTATTGCTGTCACAAGGAATGTAAACATCCCTTGTGACAGTAATAGGTGGTGACAGGTACTCTTTATGGAGGGATGGGGGGTCTAAAAGACCCCCCATCCCTCCTTTACACTTCAAAGTATTCAGAACGCCGAAAACGGCAATTCTGAATACTGTGTACTTTTTTAAATTCGGTGCCATTGGCAGCCGAGTAAACAGGAAGTGACGTCATGACGTCACTTCCGCGTTTACAACGAGAAGGCTGGAACGAAGCCGCTCACAGCTTCGTTCCAGCCCGCCCCCAGCCACCGAAGGTACCCGATTGGACACCGGGCCTCCCGATCGCACGGAAGGCCCGGTAACAGCGGCGGGAGGCGACGGGAGCCACATCGGTTGTTATACACGGGTAGCCGATCGCCCGCTGTAAACAACGGTACCAGGATGATGCCTGCAGCTGCGGGCATCATCCCGGTATAACCCCAGAAAGCCGAGTACGCATATCTGCGTACGGTCGGCGGGAAGGGGTTTAATCACCGCTGGGTTTTTTATTTTTTGCACTATAAAAAAGAGAATTTTTTTAAAAAAATGCATTTTCATTCTTTCTGTTATAACATTTTGCAAATTAGTCATTTTTCTTCTTTCTTCTTTTTGGCCAAAATTTATACTGCTACATATCTTTGGTAAAAAATAACCCAAATTGGTGTATGTTATTTGGTCTTTGTGAAAGTTATAGAGTCCACAAGCTATGGTGCCAATCTTTGAAAATTGATCACATCTGATGTACTGAAGGTCTATCTCATTTCTTGAGACCCTAACATGCCAGAAAAGTACAAATGACCCCTTTTTGGAAAGTAGACATTCCAAGGTATTTAGTAAGAGGCATGGTGAGTTTTTTGAAGTTGTAATTTTTTTTCCCACAATTCTTTGCAAAATCAAGATTTTTTTTTCTTTGTCATATTAGCAGGTTATTTCTCACACACAGTATATGCATACCACACAATACACCACAAAACACATTCTGCTACTCCTCCTGAGTGTGGTGACACCACATGTGTGAGACTTTTACACAGCATGGCCACATAGGGATGCCCAACATGCTGAGTATGGCTGAGTATGGATGGGATGGCTAAGTACGGCCAAGTACAGCTGGGTATTGCTGGGTACGGCTCAGTATCACTGGGTATGGCTGAGTATGGCTGGGTATGGCTGTGTACGGCTGAGTATGGAAGGGGTGCATGGGATGGCTGAGCATGGATGGATGGATGAGTATTGCTGAGTATGGATGGCTGAGCATGGATGAATGGTGGAGTATTGCTGAGTGTCGATGGCTGAGCATGGATGGATGGATGAGTATGACAGAGGGATGGCTGAGAATGGATGGATGGATGGATGGATGAGTATTGCTAAGTATGGATGGCTGAGCATGGATGGATGAATATGACAGAGGGATGGCTGAGCATGGATGGATGATGAGTATGACAGAGGGATGGCTGAGCATGGATGGATGATGAGTATGACAGAGGGATGGCTGAGCATGGATGGATGGATGAGGCTGCAATGGGCACAGAGCAGCGCTGTGGGCACTACAGATCCGGCCCACAGCGCTGCTGCAACTGATCTCTGCCCTCTCCCCTCGCACTGTACCATTCAGTATACAGATTGGGTAGAGAGGAACCGGACATGACGCCAGTTTGTTAACAAGTGATCGATATATCATTTGACAGTGATCACGTGGTAAACGGTTGCTGTCAGCAGCCATCTACCGTGATCCGTGATGTCCAGGGGACCCGGCGGTCACAAGTACTCCCGTGTGCACGCCCCAGGGGATGCGATTCTGGGAGGATGTCAATGTATGCCCTCCCAGAGTTATCACACCGCGTTGTAGCCATCATTCGGCAATAGCGCAGTTGTAAAGTGGTTAAAAAAAAAAATTTAATATTTATTTTACTTTTTAGTTTTTATTTTGATACTGTCTTTTAAATAAAAAAAAGTTGGGTCACTTTTATTCCTATTACAAGCAATGTAAACATCCCTTGTTATAGAAAAAAAGCATGACAGGACCTCCTATATTTACACTAAAATGCAATAAAATTTTTTTTAAAAATGTCACTTGAAAAAAAAAAAAAAAAAAAATCTCCTTTAAGAGCTATGGGCGGAAGTGACGTTTGACGTTGCTTCCGCCGTCCCATGCTATGGAGCCCAGCGGGAGCCATCTTCCATACACACTTGGCAGCCAGGCATCCACGGCAAAGAACGCAAGGGGGGTGGGCACCTCTTCCACCACCAATAAAAGTGATCTTGCGGTGAATCTGCCATGGAGACCACTTTTATCTCAAAGAGAAATGCACGGCGTTCCTGAAAATATCGGGGTTATGGCAGCTAGTTGCTGCCATAACCCCGGTATTTAGCGTCAAAGTACCGACGTACAGGTACGTCGCTTTGCGTGAAGTGGTTAATTTGTTTTATTAAATAGTTCTTACAGAGTGCCTTCTTTTGGTGTTTTTTGTTTGTATCTAGTGCAACTGCCCAAAGTCAAAGCCAGACTGACAGTCAATGTTGAAAATACTATAAGGATGCATATGAAGGGTATTGTGTATTAAGAGAAATTCACATCCATTTAGGACTGCTATTTAATGTCCCTTTATGTTGCTGAGTACAGTCAGAGGAGAGTTCTTTGCATTAGGAAGAAAAGCCCTGCCTCTACCAAAATGGCTGCCTCCACATAGAAAAGGATATGCCTGTGCTCAGATCCCAATAGCTTGACCAGGTGCTAAAGGGGTGCGAACACATATTAACAATAAAAATACTGGATGAACCCTCTGCACACTGCTTTACCCTTTCAAGCAAACTTTGCAGAAAAAAAAACAAATAGGGATATTTAGCTTACACATATTGCAATACATGTTTAAGCTGGCCAACTGCGTCAACGTAATTCCTCTTTAGCAAGTCCTACTCTGCTTTGCCACTGCAAATGTTACTGGGGACACAATGCCAACCTGGGGCAAAAAGATACAAAATGGGGAAGAGCTATACAGTTTATGTCTGGGCACTGACCTGCAATACAATAGAAACAGGATAAACTGTACCTGTGCTCAGATTCCTATAGCTTGTCCATGCATATAATCTACCAGGTGCTAAAGGGGTGTGACCACATACTTTTTTTTTTGTTCAATATATTTTTATTGGAAAATAAAGGACAAGTTACAATGAGATAAAATAGCGGTATGTGTCCCTTGGTGGCACACTAAACAAACACAAAATGTCCTCAACATAATATTAGTCATAGGTAAGGTGTCAATAGGAGCTTAGGGCCATTCAGTAACCATAAGCCAGTATGACACATTGTGATATTAAAAAATGTAAACATAAAATATCATTATAGGACAAAACATATATTGGAAACTGTATATGATAATAAAGGAGAAATAAGTAGAGGTAGAGAGATAGAAAAATAAAAGGAGAGGGCAAGGAGGGGGAGGGGGGTGTCATGCCTCAGCCAGATACACATGTAGTGTAGGGTGCCCACGTGTCCCGGATTGCCTGGGATTATCCCGTAATTGACATCTTTGTCCCCGGTCCCGGGCAGCTTCATTCCGGGACAATACAGTGTCCCGGAATGAAACTGACAGTCTGGGAACAGGGGTGGACCGAGCCGCCATAGCGCTGGCTCTGGCTCCGCTTCCACCTCCTCCTGATCACTGGTTGCTATAGCCGCCTGGCATCAGGCAACCAGTGACGTCACTGCCCAGCATTGAAAGCGGAGGAAGATTTCACTTCCTCCTCCGCGCTAGTGCTGCTGGGAGTCACTGCTGGTTCTTTTAGCTCCGCACTTGGCTCCAGTGACTGGCCTGCAGCTTGTGTGGGGTGTTTCTGTTCCCACAGGCTGCCTGCAATTACAGTGTGTACGGCATCTCTCTCTTCCTCCCCCCTCCTGCCCACCTCACACTAACACATGGACTGAAGTCCCCTCCCCCTTTTCCTTGGCTCGGATGTCACAGAAAGGAGAAGCAGGGGGAGGAGAATGGACACAGGACTCAACAGGACGGGACATGCTGATCTGAGGTTTGTACACAATATTAATACTTGGCACTTGCAGGAGAAGGAGACACAGAGACAGGGGGCAAGTTGTCAAAAAATAATACTTGCAGTGATTTTGGGGGATAAGAGCATGCTGTATGTGCTAGGGGGCACTTTAGGAGGGGAGATATATTGTGCTGGGGGGGGTCAGATTTTTTATTTAACCCCCCTTCCAGCACAATTTCTCTCCCCTCCCAAAGTGTGCCCCCTAGCACATACAGCGTGCTCTTATCCCCCAAAATCACTGCAAGTATTCTTCTTTGACAACTTGCCCCCTTCCCCATCTTCAAAGACAAACTGGCTGCTATTGAGGGGACAATTGTACTGTCTGGAGGAGGATGTTAGGAGGCACTAAGGGGGCACCCCGGAGGACGTAAGAGGGCTCTGACTAAGTTAGTACTGCCAGAGTGCCCCATTACATCCCCCCTTACAACCTCCAGGGTGCCCCCTTAAGTGCCTCCAGAGTGCCCCCTTACATCCTTCGGAGTGCCCCACCACCAAAGTGGATTAGCAGTGGCTGACAGACTATCAGGAGGTGATATTGCACACCTCTTCCTACTCCGCTAACTACCCCCCACCTTAGACTCCATACTCCTCTCCTGTACATATTACCCCCCGCCATACACTCCACACTCCTCTCCTGTACATATTACCCCCCGCCATACATTCCGCACTCCTCTCCTGTACATATTACCCCCCGCCATACATTCCGCACTCCTCTCCTGTACATATTACCCACCGCCACACATTCCACACCCCTCTCCTGTACATATTACCCACCGCCATACATTCCGCACTCCTCTCCTGTACATATTACCCACCGCCATACATTCCGCACTCCTCTCCTGTACATATTACCCACCGCCATACATTCCGCACTCCTCTCCTGTACATATTACCCCCCGCCATACATTCCGCACTCCTCTCCTGTACATATTACCCCCCGCCATACATTCCGCACTCCTCTCCTGTACATATTACCCCCCGCCATACATTCCGCACTCCTCTCCTGTACATATTACCCACCGCCATACATTCCGCACTCCTCTCCTGTACATATTACCCACCGCCATACATTCCGCACTCCTCTCCTGTACATATTACCCCCCGCCATACATTCCGCACTCCTCTCCTGTAGATATTACCCCCCGCCATACATTCCGCACTCCTCTCCTGTACATATTACCCACCGCCATACATTCCGCACTCCTCTCCTGTACATATTACCCACCGCCATACATTCCGCACTCCTCTCCTGTACATATTACCCCCCGCCATACATTCCGCACTCCTCTCCTGTACATATTACCCCCCGCCATACATTCCGCACTCCTCTCCTGTACATATTACCCACCGCCATACACTCTGCATTCCCTATTTAACATTACCACATTCTGCACTATACAAGTCAACTCAGACTCTCTTTAAGAACACCCCCTTTAAGCCAATATTTAGTGCAATTTAAGACATGTCCACAATTCATTACGACACGCTTTGTGCACCATATTGTTGTTCTTGATGCCTAGGGCCCACTTTTGATCTTGCACACGGGCCCGCTGATTTCGTACGCCCTGCCCCAAAAATTGGCAAAAAAATTTGTCAAAAATCATCTTTTTTTTGGGGGGGGGGGGGTGTCCCTGAATGGCAGTTTGGAAATGTGGTCACCCTAATGTAGTGTGACCACATATTAACAATGATACTAGATGAACCATCTGCACACTGCTATACCCTTTCAAGCAAACTCTGCAATACAAAATAGGGAAAATGTGTCTTTTTGCCCCAGGTTGGCATGTGTGAACTAAATATCCCTATTTTTTATTGCAAAGGCCTGTGACTATCATAGCACACCACTGTTATGCCCATGATGTGCCACTAATAAACCCTTGAATTTAATTTAATTTAGTATGCTATTATTATGCCCATGTTCATTGGGGCGCACATTTATTTTTTTAAACTACATAATAACGTATGCAAAATTTAGATGAATAAAATGATTACTGCCTCTTCTATATCTGCCGATTATTAGTATTCATTAATAATTTAGAATAATTACTACAAATATTACTTGCTGCTTATTTGCAGAACCAAAGAAACAGCAAAATGTCATTAACATACATAAGAAGTCAAGTTTAATATGACTAACTACTGGGTATGTCATGACCTGGACAAATGAGAATCTTCAAAGACAATTATGGAAACTTGTAAACTAAAAACTGGGATTTAATTTATTGTCTGCAGAACACATTTTTCAGAACTTTGATTTGGTGACTAAATATTTAATAAATGGAAAATGAATTGAAGTCACACTCATCAAAGCATCAGGAAAGCCTTGTTAAATACAGTAAAACCTTGGATTACGAGCATAATTAGTTCCGGAAGCATGCTTGTAATCCAAAGCTCTTGTATATCAAAGCGGATTTCCCCATAAGAAATAATGGAAACTCAAATGATTCGTTCCACAACCATTTATTCATAGGTCCTTCGGTTTATAGTCCATAAAAAAAGATTATAGCAATGTGACCAAAAGCAAAATCCAGCAGGAGCTACAGGGTATAAAAGAGAAGAGAGGCGCCTCTAAGTGTAGCAATATGGTTACATTTAACGAAGATACAACATTTAGCAACTCACATGGATGATGATTAAAAGAGGCACATCTAAGTATGCAGGCATCGGGGTAAAGCAGTCCACATAGACCATCCCCTGCACCGCTGGCTGTCACCGCTGTCAGTCTGCAATCAAGCGATTTGAAAGCAAGGCTTGAACCACTCGTGGAGCGCAGCATGGAAGGGATGACGTTGATGGTTTATGTGCACAGCTGGTCTATGTGGACAGCTTTACCCCAGGTGCCTGCATACTTAGATGTGCCTGTTTTAACCACTTAAGGACCGCCTCACGCCGATGTACGTCGGCAAGGCGGCACGGGTAGGCAAAATCACGTACATGTACGTGATTTGCCTCCCGCGGGTGGGGGGTCCGATCGGACCCCCCCCCCGGTGCCCGAGGCGGTCCTGTTTTGTCCCCCAGCGATCGGAGGTGAGGGGGATGCCATCCGTTCGTGGCCCCCCCCTCGCGATCGCCGCCGGCTGCTGTATGCTAAACAGCAGCAAAGGAAATGATGTCATCTCTCCTCGGCTCGGTATTCCGTTGCAGCGCCGAGGAGAGAAGACTTCACTGTGAGTGCACCAACACTACACAACACAGTAGAACATGCCAGGCACACAAAACACCCCGATCCCCCCCCCGATCCCCCCCCCGATCGCCCCCCGATCCCCCCCCAATCACCCCCCCCCCTCCCTGTCACAAACTGACACCAGCAGTTTTTTTTTTTTCTTTCTGATTACTGCATTGGTGTCAGTTTGTGACAGTTACAGTGTTGGGACAGTGAATATTAGCCCCCTTTAGGTCTAGGATACCCCCCTAACCCCCCCTAATAAAGTTTTAACCCCTTGATCACCCCCTGTCGCCAGTGTCACTAAGCGATCATTTTTCTGATCGCTGTATTAGTGTCGCTGGTGACGCTAGTTAGTGAGGTAAATATTTAGGTTCGCCGTCAGCGTTTTATAGCGTCAGGGACCCCCATATACTTCCTAATAAATGTTTTAACCCCTTGATTGCCCCCTAGTTAACCCTTTCACCACTGATCACCGTATAACCGCTACGGGTGACGCTGGTTAGTTCGTTTATTTTTTATAGTGTCAGGGAACCCGCCGTTTATTACCGAATAAAGGTTTAGCCCCCCGATCGCCCGGCGGTGATATGCGTCGCCCCAGGCAGCGTCAGATTAGCGCCAGTACCGCTAACACCCACGCACGTGGCATACGCCTCACTTAGTGGTATAGTATCTGAACGGATCAATATCTGATCCGATCAGATCTATACTAGCGTCCCCAGCAGTTTAGGGTTCCCAAAAATGCAGTGTTAGCGGGATCAGCCCAGATACCTGCTAGCACCTGCGTTTTGTCCCTCCGCCCGGCCCAGCCCAGCCCACCCAAGTGCAGTATCGATCGATCACTGTCACTTACAAGGCACTAAACGCATAACTGCAGCGTTCGCAGAGTCAGGCCTGATCCCTGCGATCGCTAACAGTTTTTTTGGTAGCATTTTGGTGAACTGGCAAGCACCAGCCCCAGGCAGCGTCAGGTTAGCGCCAGTAGCACTAACACCCACGCACGTACCATACACCTCCCTTAGTGGTATAGTATCTGAACGGATCAATATCTGGTTCGATCAGATCTATACTAGCGTCCCCAGCAGTTTAGGGTTCCCAAAAACGCAGTGTTAGTGGGATCAGATCAGATACCTGCTAGCACCTGCGTTTTACCCCTCCGCCCGGCCCAGCCAAGCCCACCCAAGTGCAGTATCGATCGATCACTGTCACTTACAAGGCACTAAACGCATAACTGCAGCGTTCGCAGAGTCAGGCCTGATCCCTGCGATCGCTAACAGTTTTTTTGGTAGCATTTTGGTGAACTGGCAAGCACCAGCCCCAGGCAGCGTCAGGTTAGCGCCAGTACCGCTTACACCCACGCACGCAGCATACACCTCCCTTAGTGGTATAGTATCTGAAGGGATCAATATCTGATCCGATCAGATCTATACTAGCGTCCCCAGCAGTTTAGGGTTCCCAAAAACGCAGTGTTAGCGGGATCAGCCCAGATGCCTGCTAGCACCTGCGTTTTGCCCCTCCGCCCGGCCCAGCCCAGCCCACCCAAGTGCAGTATCGATCGATCACTGTCACTTACAAAACACTAAACGCATAACTGCAGCGTTCGCAGAGTCAGGCCTGATCCCTGCGATCGCTAACAGTTTTTTTGGAAGCTTTTTATTGAACTGGCAAGCACCAGCGGCCTAGTACACCCCAGTCGTAGTCAAACCAGCACTGCAGTAACACGTGGTGACGTGGCGAGTCCCATAAGTGCAGTTCAAGCTGGTAAGGTGGCAAGCACAAGTAGTGTCCCACTGCCACCAAGAAGAAGACAAACACAGGCCCGTCGTGCCCATAATGCCCTTCCTGCTGCATTCGCCAATCCTAATTGGGAACCCACCACTTCTGCAGCGCCCGTACTTCCCCCATTCACATCCCCAACCAAATGCAGTCGGCTGCATGAGAGGCATTTTTATGTCCTCCCGAGTACCCCTACCCAACGAACCCCCCCAAAAAAGATGTCGTGTCTGCAGCAAGCGTAGATATAGGCGTGACACCCGCTATTATTGTCCCTCCTGTCCTGACAATCCTGGTCTTTGCATTGGTGAATGTTTTGAACGCTACCATGCACTAGTTGAGTATTAGCGTAGGGTACAGCATTGCACAGATTAGGTACACTTTCACAGGGTCTGCCAAGATGCCATCGCATTTTGAGAGACCCGAACCTGGAATCGGTTACAGTTATAAAAGTTAGTTACAAAAAAAGTGTAAAAAAAAAAAATATATATAAAATAAAAAAAAATTGTTGTCGTTTTATTGTTCTCTCTCTCTCTATTCTCTCTCTCTATTGTTCTGCTCTTTTTTACTGTATTCTATTCTGCAATGTTTTATTGTTATTATGTTTTATCATGTTTGTTTTTCAGGTATGTAATTATTTATACTTTACCGTTTACTGTGCTTTATTGTTAACCATTTTTTTGTCTTCAGGTACGCCATTCACGACTTTGAGTGGTTATACCAGAATGATGCCTGCAGGTTTAGGTATCATCTTGGTATCATTCTTTTCAGCCAGCGGTCGGCTTTCATGTAAAAGCAATCCTAGCGGCTAATTAGCCTCTAGACTGCCTTTACAAGCCGTGGGAGGGAATGCCCCCCCCCCACCGTCTTCCGTGTTTTTCTCTGGCTCTCCTGTCTCAACAGGGAACCTGAGAATGCAGCCGGTGATTCAGCCAGCTGACCATAGAGCTGATCAGAGACCAGAGTGGCTCCAAACATCTCTATGGCCTAATAAACCGGAAGCTACGAGCATTTTATGACTTAGATTTCGCCGGATGTAAATAGCGCCATTGGGAAATTGGGGAAGCATTTTATCACACCGATCTTGGTGTGGTCAGATGCTTTGAGGGCAGAGGAGAGACCTAGGGTCTAATAGACCCCAATTTTTTCAAAAAAGAGTACCTGTCACTACCTATTGCTATCATAGGGGATATTTGCATTCCCCGAGATAACAATAAAAATGATTAAAAAAAAAAAAAATGAAAGGAGCAGTTTAAAAATAAGATAAAAAAGCAAAAAAATAATAAAGAAAAAAAAAAAAAAAAAAAAAAAGGCGAACGCAAGCGGCGGTCTGTCGTCAAACGTAAACAGCAATTGCACCATGCATGTGAGGTATCACCGCGAAGGTCAGATCGAGGGCAGTAATTTTAGCAGTAGACCACCTCTGCAAATCTAAAGTGGTAACCTGTAAAGGCTTTTAAAGGCTTTTAAAAATGTATTTATTTTGTTGCCACTGCACGTTTGTGCGCAATTGTAAAGCATGTCATGTTTGGTATCCATGTACTCGGCCTAATGCCGCGTACACACGGTCGGACTTTTCGTCTACAAAAGTCCAACGGACGCTGACGGACTAAAGCTGGCTGGTAATCCGATCGTGTGTGGGCTTCTTCGGACTTTCAACGTACTTTTTTAGCCTCAAATCCGACGTACTTTAGATTTGAAACATGCTTCAAATCTTTACGTCGTAACTACGACGGACCCCGAAGTCCGCTCGTCTGTATGCTAGTCCTACGGACAAAAAAACGACGCATGCTCATAAGCAAAAACTAAACGGAAGCACTCGGTCTAGTAAAACTAGTGTTCGTATTGTAGGTAGCACATTCATCACGCTGCAAAATCTGTGATCGTTGAATGCAGCGCATTTTATTTCTTCTTTACGAATGCTCTAAAGAACGAAGGTGTTTTGCTGTTCATAATCAGAGTTCTCCCAAACTGATTTCTGAATTCTTTTTCTCTTTGATCTCATGAATGATATAGTATGCTTTTTATAAACAATGTTTCCATACTAATAATACTTTTTCCCTTATTTTTTTTTTTTTTTTTAGGTTTGTAAAGTTACCACAAAGAACCCATTATTCTTTTTTATTTTTTTTCTAGTGATTATTTTTTAATTTTTAGATAAAGTTAACCCAAAGCACCGTTTTTGTTTATGTATATTTTTTTTTTTCAAGACTTACCACTTGAACATTCTTAACATTAGTAATGTATTTTTGGTGTGTTTTTTTAAAAGTCAATGAGATTGTTGTCCCTTGTTAATTTAACATTGTGTGTAAAATCAATGATTTAAAAGAAAACACATAAAGTCTTTTGCTAAACTCAAAAAAGATCCATTTATTCATGGTCAAAATAAAATAAAGAGGAAGTCAACGCTGGAAAAAGTCGGTGTACAAGAAAATTGGGATCTTGAGGAGTCCATATAAGAGGGAGCACAATCTGGTCCAAGAATCCCAGAGATCAACAGCACCAGCAGATGATCTAGATGTCCCCAGACTGTGGTCCTACAACAGCCTGCGTCTTCTGTCAGACCAGACTGAACCCAGGTCATCACTTTCTTCTCTTCCCTGCAGCCTTTCCTCCACGCTGCCCTGCAGCCTTCCCTGCAGCCTTCCCTGCAGCCTTCCCTGTAGCCTTCCCTGTAGCCTTCTTTTGAGGCTGTGGCTCTGGTGTTTCAGTTGTGGCAGGAGGAGGAGGAGGAGGAGGAGGAGGAGGAGGAGGAGGAGGGGGGGGGGGCTGCCTCATGTAGTTGGGTGTTTTTGGTTAGCGTGCCCTGCAGCCCCTTATGGATTGTTTCCCCAAATAGGCGCTCACAAATGAGGCGCTGCTCCCAATCCATCTGAAGAAGCCTGCTGGCTAAGTAGCAGCCATAGGCTTCTTCCGCTTCGGGGGGGCTTGTTAAAAAATGGGTGGCCTGTTGCATGAGGCGCAGGGACGCGTCCTGTGTGACCATCCCCTTCCTGGCCCTTTTTTTGGGAAGGTGGAGGGGAGGCACTTGGGATTGGGTGAGGCTCCTACTGGGCCCAGCCACCTCACTTGGCCCAGCCACCTCACTTGGCCCAGCCACCTCACTGGGAGCAGCCACCTCCTGCCTGACACTGGGCCCAGCCTCCTCCAGGATGATGGTGAATCCGGCCTCCTCCAGGCTGTCCATGGGCCCGGTCTCCTCCTGCCTGCCACTTTCCCCACATTCCTCCTGGATGGACTCATCCTGTGTATAAAAAAAGGACAATAGTTTTAGTTTCTTTTTTTGGGTTCATCAATGACACACAGTTTGCTTCTCATGACTAGCAAATTCAATGTGAATACATCTCTTTAATAAAAGAGTCTAATCAGACACCCTAATTATTTCAAGCAGGTGCCAAACATATTTAGTCACTACTATCATTTGATATGTATACACAATTTGGAGTGCTAAATTATTTGAGACAATTATAACATCCAGTTAACATCATTAATATTAGTACAGTAAATATTTGTTAAAATAATTTACCTGACTCCAGATGGTCATATCCGGTTCATCCAGGATGGAAGACCCAGCTTGCTCCTCATCAGCCTCTGCTGGGGTGGAGGGAAGGGTGGAGGGAAGGGTGGAGGGAAGGGTTGAAAGTGATGCCCTGGCTTCATTCTGGTCATCAAGAAAACGGAGTTGATTGTAGTACCACAGCCTGGGTACATAAACATCATCTGCTGATGCTCCTGATCTCCTTGATTCCTGGATCTTCCTATGCTCCCTTTTATACATGTTCCTCAAGACCCCAATTTTCTTGAGCACTGTCTCCATTGTTGCTCCCGGGATGGTCTCCTGGACAAAGGACAGAAGTCTCTCCAGCGTTGACTTCCTCACATGCTTGGCATAATACTGAGGGTGTTTCACCTCCCACAAATTCCTCATCTCTCGATACTTTGAAATAAAAGAAGTAAGGAACTCTGGATCCTTCAATAGGGGATTCATTATATCTGGAAAAGAGAAAGTCACAAGACCAAAAAAACTTATTATAGGTTTCTGCTAACCCCTCATCATCTTCTCCCTATGTAGGCCTCATCAATCTATCAAGCCATATAGGCCGCTTGCTACAAAGTCATGACCATAAACCCCCCCCAAAAAAAATATATATCTCAAATTACCTTCGTTTTGGAACGTCCTGGTCCACTATCACCTACGCACAGAACGTACGTACGACACGCGCGAAAGGCCCTCCTTTATACACTACGCATGTGTGAAACTCCGCCTGCGTCGCCCGCCCCTGACGTTCGAAATGAACTCATGTTCTCCGCCCCCTAATTTGACGCACAGAACGTACGTACGACACGCGCGAAAGGCCCTCCTTTATACACTACGCATGTGTGAAACTCCGCCTGCGTCCCCCGCCCCTGACGTTCGAAATGAACTCATGTTCTCCGCCCCCTAATTTGACGCACAGAACGTACGTACGACACGCGCGAAAGGCCCTCCTTTATACACTACGCATGTGTGAAACTCCGCCTGCGTCGCCCGCCCCTGACGTTCGAAATGAACTCATGTTCTCCGCCCCCTAATTTGACGCACAGAACGTACGTACGACACGCGCGAAAGGCCCTCCTTTATACACTACGCATGTGTGAAACTCCGCCTGCGTCGCCCGCCCCTGACGTTCGAAATGAACTCATGTTCTCCGCCCCTTTTTTGTTACGGCGCGTAGTGGAGTTAAAGAATGGCGGAGACACCTGAAATGTTGACGACCTCAGGTAGTGGAGACAGCCCGGAGGCTGGAACGTCTGGAACGTCAACCAAATCTATGAGGCCTAGATTTAAGGCCTCTAATATGAGTTTCAAAGAGATGGTGGAGATGGTGGCCATTCTTCACAAAGACGACTATGATGGCAATTATGGGCCGTACGCACGGCCAAATTTGCGCAAGGCCAAAATAATGGCGAAGGTCGTGGAGACTTTGCAGGCATCATTTGGGGTCCAGCGCTCCAAAGATCAATTGCGCAAAAGATGGTCTGACCTGAAACTCAGGGAGCCGGATCAATACCGACGTATCCGGAAAGTTCTTAAAAAAAGTAAGTACTTGTCGTGTTTTTCTCTTGTGTTTATTACCTTGTATACTGCTCCATGTGCTTTTCCTTCCTATACGATTTTGGTTCATCGTTTTAAACGATCTTTTAATAAACCTCGTTACATATCCATATCTATCTATCTATCTATCTATCTATCTATCTATCTATCTATCTATCTATCTATCTATCTATCTATCTATCTATCTATCTATCTATCTATCATATATATATATATATATATAAATATATAAATATATATATAAATATATATATATAAATATATATATAAATATATATATATATATATATATATATATATAAATATATATATATATATATATAAATATATATATATATATATATATATATAAATATATATATATATATATATATATAAATATATATATATATATATATATATATATAAATATATATATATATATATATATAAATATATATATATATATATATATATATATATATATATATATATATAAATATATATAAATATATATATATATATATATAAAAATATATATAAATATATATATATAAATATATATAAATAAATATATATAAATATATATATATAAATATATATAAATAAATATATATAAATAAATATATATAAATAAATATATATATATAAATAAATATATATATATAAATATATATATAAATATATATATATATATATATATATATAAATATATATATAAATATATATATAAATATATATATATATATATAAATATATATATAAATATAGAAATATAAATATATATATAAATATATAAATATAGAAATATATATATAAATTTAGAAATATATATATAAATATAGATATATATAGATAGATATATATATATATATAGATATATAGATATATATATATAGATCTATATATCTATATATATATATCTATTTGAAATTCTCTTAATTTTTTGGATTTACATTTAGTTAGATATTTAGAGATTTTGTTCCAGATATAGAGAGAGATCAAAAGATTATTAACTATATTTTGAGATATTGATATCTATCTATCCGGTATGTCTTTATAATTTTAAATATTGAACTAAAATAGGAACTCTACACAAACCACTTCACTACAAATGTGGGAAAATTATTATGTCCTAAAATATCTGTGTGCTAATTAGATTACTAATTTTTTGTTTCACATAGGGGAAAAATCACTCAGCCAACCACAAGAACACAGTCCACCCCAAGCAAAACAGGATTGGGCAATCAGCCCAAGTCCCATTGACGATGTGGAGGAAGGAGAGGTGGGCGACATGGGCACCCCACCAGGTGAGTGTCTGACACACCAGCTTACGTTAATCTATGCATGGCTGCCTTTTGTTTAATTGAATTTGTCTACTCTATTTTAGGGGATCTGGTTGTGCTTCATTCAAGCAACAGTGACACCCCCGAGGATGTGGAGGAATTAGGCTACATGGCCACCCCACCAGGTCAGTGTCTGAGACAACAGCTTTATTTCTGGTAAGGTAAACTATGTATGTGTGCATATTTCTAAAGACATTTTTTGGTTTCATTCCACTTTAGGAACAACAAGAAGTGACTATTTCACCTCTGAAAGTGCCCAACGTCTAATTGGTCAAATAATGGCCTGGAATCAAGACATGGATCAAATGCGTAATAGGCTGGATCGTATGCAGCAGGAAATGAAGGACATGATTGATGTTTTGGGTCGAATCTAAATGCCCTTTTTTAAACCCCAAAACATCAATCATGTCCTTCATTTCCTGTTTTGCTGACCCCATTCTGGGCCTTCTCTTTCTTTTTTTGGCATAACATAAATGGCTGTTTAACCTAATGTCAAAAAGGAGGGCTGTCAAAAATCCACAAAAAAATAAAAATTGATTTTCTAAAAAACACCAAAAAAAAAAAAAAAAGTGATTTTAAAAAACCCAAAAAAAAAAAAAAAAAGTGATTTTAAAAAACCCAAAAAAAAAAAAAATTGATTTTAAAACACCAAAAAAAAAAAAAATTAATGTTAAAAAACCAAAAAAAAATAAAAAATTGATTTTAAAACACCAAAAAATCGAATAAATAATTAATGTTAAAAAACCAAAAAAAGTAAAAAAATTGATTTTAAAACACCAAAAAAATAAAAAAAAAATTAATGTTAAAAAACCAAAAAAAAATAAAAAATTGATTTTAAAACACCAAAAAATCGAATAAATAATTAATGTTCAAAAACCAAACAAAGTAAAAAAATTGATTTTAAAACACCAAAAAAATAAAAAAAAAATTAATGTTAAAAAACCAAAAAAAAATAAAAAATTGATTTTAAAACACCAAAAAATCGAATAAATAATTAATGTTAAAAAACCAAACAAAGTAAAAAAATTGATTTTAAAACACCAAAAAAATAAAAAAAAAATTAATGTTAAAAAACCAAAAAAAAATAAAAAATTGATTTTAAAACACCAAAAAATCGAATAAATAATTAATGTTAAAAAACCAAAAAAAGTAAAAAAATTGATTTTAAAACACCAAAAAAATTAAAAAAATTAATGTTAAAAAACCAAAAAAAATTAAAAAATTGATTTTAAAAAACAAAAAAAAAAAATAAAAAACTTGCTTTTAAAAAAAAACAAAACTTGATTTTCCAAAAACAAAGCCTGTTTTTGAAAATCCAAAAGCCCAAAATATTTTTTTGTGGATTAGGTAGAAATATTTAAATATAATTATATTTTGCTACATCATTAAGATACCATTATATTTTTGTCTATGAACATTTTATACTAAATGCAGAACTGAATGCATACCAACCATTAATAAAAACATCTCCTTTTATAGGATTTTAACAAATGTGTGGTTTGTTATTTCAAGGCTCAGTATCAGTTTGGTTATAATTGTCAAAAAGTTGTTTACAGTGGCAATGGAGCTTATTTAGACATTTTTAAAATTCTAATACAGTTGGCACTACAACTGCTCGACCATAACCTAGGAGACAGCCCAAAAGAAAGGCAAGCAATAAATATAATGCCAGATTTCAGCAATATTTTTTTTATTGTCAAAAAATTATATATCCTGGCCCATTGCAATGGCCCCCCTACCCATAAAATAATCAACATATTGCTGTCTAACCTGACGGGAACTTTGGGGGGCCAAGCCAGTACGGACAGTATCCAGGCCTGTAAGGTTGGCTTCTATTTGTCCGGCCTCAGGCCCAACTGTGCCTATATAATTGGCAGAATGCTTATTTAAAAAGTTGTGCAGAATGCAGCATGATAAAATTATAAAATTAAGTTTGTATTCCGCCAAATTAATGGCTGTTTGAAACAGGCGGAACCGGCTGGCCAGAATTCCAAATGCATTCTCAACCACTCTTCTAGCTCTGGCCAGCCGGTAATTAAAAACCCTCCTCTCCGGGGTGAGGGTTCTTTGGGGGAATGGCCTCATGAGGTGCTTGCTCAGAGCGAAGGCTTCATCGGCAATGAAGACAAAGGGGAGTCCTTCCACGTTATCCTCATCAGGTGGCAATCCCAGGCCACCACTCTGGAGACGCTGGCAGAACTCCGTCTGGGCAAATACTCCTCCATCCGACATCCGGCCATTCTTCCCCACGTCCACATATAAAAAATCATAGTGTGCCGACACCACCGCCATTAAAACAATACTGTGGAACCCCTTATAATTAAAATAATATGACCCCGAATGGGGTGGTGGCACAATGTGGACATGTTTCCCATCTATAGCCCCTCCACAATTGGGAAAGTCCCAACGGCTGGCAAAATGGGATGCCACAGTCTGCCATTCCTGTGGCGTTGAAGGAAACTGGGGAATCAAACAAGAAAACCAAAATCAATTAATTTGGAAGCTAACATTGCAAGAAAATTAGACAATTAAAAACATTATTCCCCAGCATCAGTATAACATTCAATAATTTAATTCTTCTGGAATAACTAATATGGAAAAAGGCACACTTATCAGATTGCTCACCCCCTCTGATAGAACATTGATTACATTTTAGGGGGTTGTGAAATCCCAAAAAAAAATTACTTTAACAACACGCAGGAATTTAGGGATAACAAAGGCTACAAGACTGCAGTTGTCGCACTCTGCAGGTGCAGTTGCTAACCAGCTTACAGTAAATGAGGTAATGTCAAAAGGCATTCATGTTGCAAAGAGTACACAATCACATGCAAGGGCAATTAATGAAAACACTTTGAGGCTTGCATATGATTTGATGATGGAAATCAGCAGAGCTTCTGCTCATTTACTAAAGCACTGGAACAAATGCACTTGTAGAGTGCACATGCATTTTGCAAAGTGCAACATAGATTTGCTTTAGACAAATCAACACCACAGAACATTCAAGCAAATTTTAACGAGGGTGGGGGTGGGGGGGTTGTGAAATCTAGCTAATTGCTAATTAGCAGCACACTATTTGGAGTGAGTTCAGGTGGGGGGGGGTTGTGAAATCTAGCTAATTGCTAATTAGCAGCACACTATTTGGAGTGAGTTCAGGTGGGGGGGGGGTTGTGAAATCTAGCTAATTGCTAATTAGCAGCACACTATTTGGAGTGAGTTCAGGTGGGGGGGGGGTTGTGAAATCTAGCTAATTGCTAATTAGCAGCACACTATTTGGAGTGAGTTCAGGTGGGGGGGGGGGTTGTGAAATCTAGCTAATTGCTAATTATAAGCACACTAAATACACTCCAACAAAATACATTCAAAATGAGTAGACTAGGTGGATATGTTCCCATCACTTCATGCTGGGAAGGTTATTGAAGGAAACTATACATGCATGACAAAAAATAACAGGAAAAAATCCCAGCATGTGTGAGGATAAAAAGGGGACATTCACACTATATTGCAATGATGGGAAGTAGTGTTTGAAGCAAGAAATACATTACATTATCAAAGATTACATAAAAGAACATGTGATGCTAATAAAATAAAAATAGCTTACCTTAATATAGTCCTTCTGCAGGACCTGTATGATGGCAGAACAGGTCTCTGGGATAATGATCCCCAGAGCCTGGGGGGAGATGCCTGTCGAGAACTTAAGGTCCTGCAGGCTTCTCCCTGTGGCCAAATACCGCAAGGTAGCGACCAGCCTCTGCTCCGGAGTGATGGCTTGCCTCATGCAGGTATCCTGCCTGCTGATATAGGGGGTCAGCAAAGCCACCAAACGATCAAAAACGGGGTCCGTCATCCGGAGAAAGTTCCTGAAATCCTCAGGATTATTCTCACGGATCTCACGGAGCAAAGGCATGTGACAGAACTGGTCACGCTGAAGCAACCAATTCTTGGTCCATGAACTCCTCCTCGCCCTGTTCATGGACTGGTCTTGGGCTGAAGAATAAACTACAGCACCAAGCACATACAATGCACGAGCTCTACGACGAGTACGTACAGGTAACATGGCTTCAAAACGGTCGGCTGGTCAGAACGCACTAAACAGAACGCACTGAAGAACAGCAAGGCCTGTGAAGAACGACCTGAAAATCAGGAACGAGCGGCCAATAAAACAAAGATTTCTCAATGCCAACTGACCAAACGCACTGAAAAGCAGATACAAACCTCACAAGCACAGACTGAACAACAGTTAAAACGAACTGAAAAATACGAGTCTCACAAGCGCGAATCGTCTCTCACCAAACTTCTACTAACACGAGATAAACACGAGATTAGCAGAAGGAGCCCAAAGGGTGTCGTACGGGCTATTGAACTTCCGTTTTATAGTCTCGTCGGACTTGGTGTACGTCACAGCGTACTAAGCTGGCGTACTTTTGTGTGGTCGTGTGTGGGCAAGTCCGTTCGTAAGAAAGTCTGCCCCAAGTCCGCCGAAGGTACGCCGGAAGTATGTCGGACAGGCTGTCCGACTTTTGTAGCTGCAAAGTCCGACCGTGTGTACGCGGCATAAGATCATCTTTTTTATTTCATCAAACATTTGGGCAATATAGTGTGTTTTAGTGCATTAAAATTTAAAAAAGTGTGTTTTTTCCCCAAAAAATGCGTTTGAAAAATCGCTGCGCAAATACTGTGTGAAAAAAAAAAATGAAACACCCACTATTTTAATATGTAGGGCATTTGCTTTAAAAAAAATATATAATGTTTGGGGGTTCAAAGCAATTTTCTTGCAAAAAAAAATAACTTTTTCATGTAAACAATAAGTGTCAGAAAGGGCTTTGTCTTCAAGTGGTTAGAAGAGTGGGTGATGTGTGACATAAGCTTCTAAATGTTGTGCATAAAATGCCAGGACAGTTCAATACCCCCCAAATGACCCCATTTTGGAAAGTAGACACCCCAAGCTATTTGCTGAGAGGCATGTCGAGTCCATGGAATATTTTATATTGCGACACAAGTTGCGGGAAAGAGACACATTTTTTATTTTTTTTTGCACAAAGTTGTCACTAAATGATATATTGCTCAAACATGCCATGGGAATATGTGAAATTACACCCCAAAATACATTCTGCTGCTTCTCCTGAGTACGGGGATACCACATGTGTGAGACTTTTTGGGAGCCTAGCCGCGTACGGGACCCCGAAAACCAAGCACCGCCTTCAGGCTTTCTAAGGGCGTGAATTTTTGATTTCACTCTTCACTGCCTATCACAGTTTCGGAGGCCATGGAATGCCCAGGTGGCACAAAACCCCCCCAAATGACCCCATTTTGGAAAGTAGACACCCCAAGCTATTTGCTGAGAGGTATAGTGAGTATTTTGCAGACCTCACTTTTTGTCACAAAGTTTTGAAATTTGAAAAAAGAAAAAAAAAATGTTTTTTCTTGTCTTTCTTCATTTTCAAAAACAAATGAGAGCTGCAAAATACTCACCATGCCTCTCAGCAAATAGCTTGGGGTGTCTACTTTCCAAAATGGGGTCATTTGGGGGGGTTTTGTGCCACCTGGGCATTCCATGGCCTCCGAAACGGTGATAGGCAGTGAAGAGTAAAATCAAAAATTCACGCCCTTAAAAACGCTGAAGGCGGTGATTGGTTTTCGGGGCCCCGTACGCGGCTAGGCTCCCAAAACGTCCCACACATGTGGTATCCCCATACTCAGGAGAAGCAGCTAAATGTATTTTGGGGTGCAATTCCACATATGCCCATGGCCTGTGTGAGCAATATATCATTTAGTGACAACTTTGTGCAAAAAAAAAAAAAAAGTGTCACATTCCCGCAACTTGTGTCAAAATATAAAATATTCCATGGACTCAATATGCCTCTCAGCAAATAGCTTGGGGTGTCTACTTTCCAAAATGGGGTCATTTGGGGGGGGGGGGTTGTGCCACCTGGGCATTCCATGGCCTCCAAAACTGTGATAGGCAGTGAAGAGTGAAATCAAAAATTTACACCCTTAGAAATCCTGAAGGCGGTGATTGATTTTCGGGGTCCCGTACGCGGCTAGGCTCCCAAAAAGTCCCACACATGTGGTATCCCCGTACTCAGGAGAAGCAGCTGAATGTATTTTGGGGTGCAATTCCACATAGGCCCATGGCCTGTGTGAGCAATATATCATTTAGTGACAACTTTTTGTAAATATTTTTTTTTTTGTCATTATTCAATCACTTGGGACAAAAAAAAAGTAAATATTCAATGGGTTCAACATGCCTATCAGCAATTTCCTTGGGGTGTCTACTTTCCAAAATGGGGTCATTTGGGGGGGTTTTGTACTGCCCTGCCATTTTAGCACCTCAAGAAATGACATAGGCAGTCATAAACTAAAAGCTGTGTAAATTCCAGAAAATGTACCCTAGTTTGTAGACGCTATAACTTTTGCGCAAACCAATAAATATACGCTTATTGACATTTTTTTTACCAAAGACATGTGGCCGAATACATTTTGGCCTAAATGTATGACTAAAATTGAGTTTATTGGATTTTTTTTATAACAAAAAGTAGAAAATATCATTTTTTTTCAAAATTTTCGGTCTTTTTCCGTTTATAGCGCAAAAAATAAAAACTGCAGAGGTGATCAAATACCATCAAAAGAAAGCTCTATTTGTGGGAAGAAAAGGACGCAAATTTCGTTTGGGTACAGCATTGCATGACCGCGCAATTAGCAGTTAAAGCGACACAGTGCCAAATTGGAAAAAGACCTCTGGTCCTTAGGCAGCATAATGGTCCGGGGCTCAGGTGGTTAAACGCTTGCCAACTAGCCACTGTCATTATACTGCGGCAGGTCGGGACGATCCCGCGAGCCGTCGTAGCTATACGATGGCTCCTTTAAGTGGGTTAGCAGGCGCGTGTGTGCCGCCGGAGGCGCGCTGCACTGCGGGGGTGCCGATGCTCGTGGCCAACGGCATGAGTGATCGCGGGCACGAGAGACAGAACAGGGACGTGTGTGTGCAAACACACAAATCACTGTTCTGTTCTGTGAGGAGAGACAGATCGTGAGTTCCTAATAGCCAGGAACCATAATCTGTCATTTCCTCTAGGTCAGTCCCCTCCCCCTACAGTTAGAAACACACACAGGGAACACAGTTAACCCCTTGATCGCCCCCTAGTGTTAACCCCTTCCCTGCCAGTGACATTTTTACGGTAATCTGTGCATTTTTATAGCACTGATCGCTGTATAAATGCCAATGGGCCCAAAAATGTGTCAAAAGTGTCCGATGTGTACGCCATAATGTCGCAGCCCCGATAAAAATCGCAGATCGCCGCCATTACTAGTAAAAAAAAAATAATAATAATAAAAATGCTATAAATCTATCCCCTATTTTGTAGATGCTATAACTTTTGCGCAAACCAATCAATATACGCTTATTGTGATTTTTTATACCAAAAATATGTAGAAGAATACATATCGGCCTAATGGACAACGAAAGACACTCACATGAGTAGACAAATGGGCTGCGTACCCCATAAAGTGCATAAAAAACTACAAAAAAAGCCTATCGGGGGTTTAAAGCTGCCAATAAGATTCAGTAAGAGTAGTCAAAAAGGATTGATTTTATTAGTACAAAAATTTGTATAAAAATAAATAAATAAATTCTGACGATTCAAGTCAGGACATGAACTGAATACAGCATAAAAATTACAACGGACACTACTCGTGGTTAGAAGCAATACAAAATACAATGTGTTATAAGACAACCGAGGTTTCTTTAAGTGTTTAATCCTTATAATATTGCAACGAAAAGAAGACTTCAGTCTCCTCTATTTTTCTTTTTCTCCGCATTTGGTTCCCTGTATACCCATGGACCCATTATATTGTCCCGCGATAGGGAAACCTTTAACCATTTGGAGGAGTTAACTCACCCCTCGCCTTTTACTTTGTCTCTAGTACCAACGTGAATTTATCTCAGTGCAGCTTTTGGCCACTCGCAGTCCTTTCCCTAATGAGCATCCCCTATTGTAAGGTGCAGAAAATGATTGGTGCCACAGATAGGAATATATAAATACTCATCTGTGTTTCTGGACCATGTCAGTTAATAGCCATTGTGAATAATTTGGCACTATTTCTATACTATCCTTATTAAGGGCAGGGACTGGGGCATAACACCCTGAAGAAGCAGGTCCGGCACAGCAATGCAAAGATTTTGTAGATGAGACAGAGATAGAGATTGGAAGGAAAGAACTCTATTTTGCACAAGGATGATTTCAGTTGGTGAATCCAGATGTCAGAAAACAGGGAAATCCATGCATCTGCAGTCAAACAAAGATGACCTTCCACCCTAGTGTAAACAGTTGGGGCCAAATCTGCCTGCAGTGAAAGGCCAGCCCAAGGGCTTATTGGACTTGTGAGGCCAGATGTGCCTTGGGCCACTAGAGGGAACCTAGAAGGACTTGGAGCCCTAGTCCCTTTTTTTCTGGCTGAGGTTCCAAGGAAACAAAGAGGACGTTTGAAAAATCATTGTTTGTGCTGCAGCTCCTTGCCCTTCTGAAATTGTTAAAGAAAAGTGCTTGTATCCTCCAGGAGGGTCTAGAAAATGTCAGTCAGCATTGCACCAAAGACACGGACATCCTGGTGGAGCAACTCCTTCAGGGCCCACTTGAAGTTTAGTCCACTGACCAGCACTTAGGCCAGACACCCAGCACAAGAAAAATGCTGAGACAAAGAGCATTGAAAGCAATGGGGCTGCATCCAGGGATACATCACACATCTACGTGGGGCCTTGGACAAGGTGGTCCACTAGCACCACGCATACTTGAGATACTGACAATACCTAGGCCCTGGGATGCCAAAGCCATAGCTATAACCTGGCAAAGAGCCAAACTAGCTAAAGTGACAATAGATTGTGTGATCATTTCCACTGACCTGTCAGCAGGATCCTAGGGAGAGGCAGAAACCTCCACCGGGATCAAAGTCACCTTGCTCAGCCAAGAAACCGGAGGATCTGTAATTGGGGGAGAAGTCCACTTTTCAAGCAAAGTCTCCCCAAAAGATAATTATGTGGCGCTACAATGAAAGGGAGAGAACTGTGTGGGACTTAGTCCCAGCAAGGAACTAGATCCTCATTCCCACACTAAGAAGAAAAAAAGCTAAACTGCCTATCGCAGATGGGGGGTTTGGCTACCAATTAGGGCTGCCTATAAGCACTGCTGCATTCTTTTTTTCTGCCTAGTGTCCTACTCCTGAAGGTGGCGCTATAACCCTACAGTCAAGAATGGTATTGACCTGTGTCCTTCAATAAATGCAAGAAAAAATATGTTTTACATTTTTAATAAAAATATATTCCTATTTAACTTTTTACTAAACCCTTAGTTAACCATAATAAGTTATAATTATTTCCATTTTCCCCTTCTCACTAAATCTCTTCGCAAATTCACATCTGAGAAATCAGTTTATGTGTAAATATCTGATATTAAGTGCTTTTGAATCTTTTGGACTTACAGAGTTTTGACAGATATCAAAATGTAACATGCTATCATTTTTTCACTAAACTGACCACAGCCAAAGTTCAGCTGTCAAGGTTTCTTTTAATTTCTCTAAGAACATTTCATTATATTTTTAAGCAAAAGAAATTTTACACCTTTCATTTGAAGCAGATAATTAAACTATCTGTGGTTAAAGCTGCATGAACGTATGAAGCTGACTGTTCACAACAGGATTGAAGACATGCTCCATTTTTAGAATCCTTCCACACAACATTCCCTGATGAATTAAACAGTTGAAATGCTTTAATGTTGCCTTATTGTGCATATTCTTCAGTCTGTCCAAAAATCTTCCAACAAGGCTGCTCCTCAGTCTATCAGAACAGGAGTGTTATCTGTGGCCACACAAATAAACCTAGACAGGGGCAAATTGTGGGTGCAGAGAATGTTTTTCCACTTGCCAAATATGTCAAGGCCAGTTGTAAACCCATTCATTGAAATAAAATCCAGAAGATCCAGCAGTTCTTTAGTAACATTTTGTTGTTGGTCATATCAAATGAAGACAATGTTAAACAATGACCAGTCTGTACTCTTGAATATGTGGTAATCTTAGAGGACACAGTACTTACATGCCTTGAGATATCCTTTGACAAGAAATATATACTTTCAGCAACAGTGTTCTTGCAGAAGTTGATATTCTGAAAGGCTAACTTTCTGTGAAATCCAAATTTTACCAGCTTTATATAGCATTTTTTTCTAAATTCCAGCTCCCCTATGTACCAATATAGCATTAATGTACTTATTTTGAAAAATAAAACAGCATTCCATTAATTCTACACAGGCTTACATCACACTCTTCATAGCTGTTAAAAAACACTGCTTGATAACTTCAGCATTACTTCCTGGACAGACTTTAGGTCATGACACAGGAAGGAGTTTACCAGGTGATCTCATTAGCACATACTCTGCATCATCTACCCTCAGCTGGTCAGCTCCTTCCTGTGTCATAACCTAAAGTCTGTCCAGGAAGTAAGACAGAAGTAATTGAGCATTGTTTTTAAACAGCTATGAAGAGCTGTGAAGAATGAATGGTTGAAGCATACATGCTTATTACTGAACATACCAAGACCTGAGTGCTTCTTGGCTTTGGCTAATGGATAGAAATATGACTAAGAATTAGGGCCGTCTTTAAGGCAGGGCAAAAGGGGCAGCTATCATTGTTGTGGGGCCCAAAACAGTTGCCTCATACTTGCCAACTATCCCTGTTTCAATTCCCTTGTCCCTTGATTATTCCTGATATCTCAGTGTGAAGTTTTGTTACTAATGCTACCCAGCTCTGCCCTATTGCCGTGTACAGATGACTCATCTGCAGACCCATGTAAATGACCTGCATTGATATGTAAATAGTGCCTGCATTAATATGTAAATAGCGGCGGAGCAGCGGCATTGATATGTAAATAGAGGCGGCATTCATATGTATATCATGCCCCCCCTGAGGTGATATCCACCATCACTTCTGCTCAATGCTGCCCACTGGGGAGGTAAAGGGCTTGAAAAGTCCTGCCTGCAACTGTGGCCATTGAGCCAATGGAATTGGAATTGGAACCCTTTTTCAAAATAACATGGTGCCACAGCACCATGAATTTTGGTGCATATGAATACACACATCTCAGCAGATGCGTGAGGGTGTCATTAACAATTAATTGCACTACTGTGTATCTGTTAAAGGACAGCACATTTCTGTGGTGTCAGGAAAATGATTTTGCATGCGTTCCCAACACAAAGAAATGTGAAAGCACGTTAAATGCCTCAGTTACATTGGTGGTCAGTGTAAACCTTCTCATTACATTGGAGCTTGGTGTACAATCCTTTCATTCACACTAGTGGCCAGTGTGAAGGTCCCACTTACATTGGTGGTCAGTGTAAATTCCTCCTTACATTGGTGGTTACTGTGAATGCTCCTATTACATTAGTGGTCAGTGTAAATCCCAATTACATGGGTGGCCTGTGTAAAAACTCCTCTTTATATTGGTAATTGGTAAACAAAAAAAACTTGCATTTGTGGTCAGTTTCAAATCCACCCTTACACTGGTGGTCCATGTAGAAGCCCCCTTTAAATTGGTGGTGAGTGTAAATCCCCCTTACATTGGTGACCAGAGTAGAAATTCCCCTTTATTGGTTGTTGATGTAAAATCCCACATTACATTGGTTGTCAGTGTAAATTATTCATTACATTGGTGATCAGTGTAAATCCCCCTTTACATTGGTGGTTAGTGTAAATACCCATTTTCCTTTACATTTTTGTAAGTGCAGAATTGCTCTTACACTAGTGGTCAGTGTAAATCCCCTTTACATTGGTGGTCAGTGTGAATCCCCCTTTACATTGGTGGTCAGTGTAAATCCCCCTTTATATTGGTGATCAGTGTAAATCCCCCTTTACATTGGTGGTCAATGTAGAAGTGTCACCTTACATTGGTGGTCAGTACAAATCTTCTCGTCAATGGTTGTCAGTGTATATTCCCCCTTACATGGAGGTCATTGTATATTCTCTCTTACACTGGTGGTTGGTGTAAATGCTCTTATTCCATTGGTGTCAGTGTAGAAATCCCTCTTTATATTGGTGGGTAGCAAAAATTACCCATTACATGGTGATCAATGCAAATCCCCCCTTACGCTGATGGTCAGTGCAAATCCCCCCTTACATTGGTGGCCAGTGTAAATCCCCCCTAGCGTTGGTGGTCATTGTAAATTCCCTATTACATTGGTGGTCAGTGTAGAATACACCACTATATACTTGCCAAAGATTTCCAGCATTGCTTCTACATGATTCAGAATTTGCCACAGTGTACTGCCTCCTAACCAATCCCATCTCCCACCACTGCCACTGATCCCGTCAACCCCCCAGCATTGCCACTGATCAGAACCCCCCTCCCCCAGCATTGCCACTGATCCCAGGAGTCCCAGGATCCCTAGGAGTTTTCTGTCTATTGAGGGGGCCCCCTCTCCTCCACAGTCCATGGTGTGCAGGCAGTGAGGAGATGATGTGCTATAACCTTTAGCAACCAATCAGTGAGCAGTAATGATGTGCACTAACTTCTTGCAACCAATTATTGAGCAGTAAGGATATGTAGTAACCTCTAGCAACCAATCAGTAAGCAGTAATAATGTGCAGTAACCTCTAGCAACCAATTAGTGAGTGGTAAGGGTGTTCAGTAACCTCCAGCAACCAATCAGTGAGCAGTATTGTTGTATAGTAATCTCTAGCAACCAATCAACAAGCAGAAGTCATGTGCTGTAACCTAAAGTAATTAATCAGTGAGCCAAGATGTGTGCTGTAACCTCTAGCAGCCAGTCAATGAGCAGCATTGATACACTGTAACCTCTGGCAACCAATCGCAATCGCTGCCTGATCTGATTCTGTAAACTGCTATTTTTTGTATGTCTCAGAGCAGGTGGAGAATGAAATTGCATGTAAGGGGAGGGAGGGTCTAATCAATATTAAAGACGGCCCTGCTGAGAATAATATGTTAATAGCCATACACACATTTTTCAACATGTTGAAAATCTCTACTTGCAATGACATCCATTAATGGTTACTACTAATATTACAATACAGTAATACCTTGGATTGCGAGTAATGCGGTTTACGAGCGTATCACAATACGAGCTATTTTTTTTTTTTTAAATCCTGACTTGGTTTACGAGTGTTGTCTCACAAAATGAGCAGGATTCAAGCCTCTGGGGTGTGCAGTACCGCATTTGACCAGAGTGCTCTCCGAGTGTTTCCGAATGTCTCCGGCACTCCCCCACCTCTGGTTACATGTGATACTGCATACACTAGCAGTGCCACTGGAACGGATTATCTGAGTTTCCATTATTTCCTATGGGGAAACTCGCTTTGATATATGAGTGCTTTGGATTACACGCATTCTTCTAGAATGAATTATGCTCGTAATCCAAGGTACCACTGTACTGTTTACCGTTATCAGCTAGCAATTATTCAGTGAAAAGGTATTCGTCCCTCTGACCTGAATTTCTTTGCACAAAAATGTCTGGTGGTCAAAATAGGCTGTCAAATTTGCAGCAGGATTGGGGTATATGAAACAATCTGTAGTGATGCTGGCAGGGGTGGACTGACAACACTCAGGGCCCTGGACTGAATAAAGCAAGGGCCCCCTGTCTGGCCACACCCATGAACCACCCTTGCTCTGCCCAAGACCAGGTCCTGACCCCGCCCCTACATTTTGTACTAGGTACAACTTCTAACAACTTCTACCTTTTTTTTAATGGGACCTGGAGGGGGGGTCTCTCTCTAACAATGTCCTTTCAACAGTCTGTTAAAAAGTGTCCCCCCCAGGTCCTATTAAAGTCTACAACAGAGTCCAATGGGACCTCGAGGAGGGATCTCTCACTAACAGTGTCCATTAGAGACTACAAAGGAGTCTAATGAAACCTGGAGGGGGGTCTCTCTAAAAGAGGCCCTTTCAGTGTCCATTATAGTGTCTGTTAGAAAGGGTCTCCTCCAGGTCCCATTAGAGACAACAAAGGAGTAAAATGGAACCTGGAGGGGGGTCTCTTTCTAACAGAGTGTACAGTGAGGGAGGGAGGACGGTAGAACGAGAAGGTTTGCACCAGGCCCAGTGCGCAGAGGTGCACAGTGCAACACTAAATGATGTCACTAGCGTGTGTGGGTCCTCTCTGTGTCCATTTGAGAGTCAATGTAGGAGGGCTGTCACACCGAGCTATGGGGGGCGTCGGCGGTAAGGCAGTGCTATTTTTAGCGCCGCTTACCGTCGTTTTAGCGACGCTATTCAGCCGTTAAAACCGCCCCGCTAGCAGCCAAAAAGGGGTTAAAATCTCCCACAAAACCCCAAAACCCTGCCGGAGTGGCGTTTTGACGGCGGTATCGCAGCGCTGCCCCATTGATTTCAATGGGGAGCCTTGGTGGAGGAGCGGTAAACACACCACTCCAAAGAAGCTGCTGGCAGGACTTTTCCTGATGTCCTGCCAGCGCACCGCTCCAGTGTGAAAGCCCTTGGGCTTTCACACTAGAGACAATGGAGCAGCTGTTTGAGGGCGGATTGCAGGCGCTATTTTTAACACTACAGTGCCTGCAAAACGCTCTTGGTGTGAAAGGGGTCTTAGAAAGAGCCCCCTTCAATGCAGCCTCATCAGTGCCCATCAATGCAATCTGATCAATACCCATTAATGCATCTTCACCAGTGCCCATTAATGCAGCTTCACCAGTGCCTATCAATGTAGCCTTTACCGGTGCTCATCATGGCAGCCTCACCAGTGCCCATCAGTGCACCCTGATCAATGCCCATAAATGCAGCCTCACCAGTGCCCATCAGCGTAACCTCATCAGTGCCCATCAATGCAACCTCACCAGTGCCAAACAATGCAGCCTGATCAATGTCCATCAATGCAGCCTGATCAGTGCCCATCCATGCAGCCTCACCAGTGCCCATCAACACAGCCTGATCAGTGTCCATCCATACAGCCTCACCAGTGCCCATCAGTGCAGCCTGATCAATGCCCATCAATGCAGCTTCACCAGTGCCCATCAATGCAGCTTCACCAGTGCCCATTCAATGCAGCCTCACCAGTGCCCATCAGCACAGCCTCACCAGTGTCCATCAATGTAACCTCACCAGCACCCAACAGTGGAGCCTGATCAATGCCCATCAAAGCAGTCTGATCAGTGCCCATCAATGCAGCCTCACCAGTGCCATCAATGCAGCCTGATCAGTGTCCATAAATACAGCCTCACCAGTGCCCATCAATACAGCCTCACCAGTGCCCATCAATGCAGCCTGATCAGTGTCCATCAATACAGCCTCACCAGTGCCCATCAATGCAGCCTGATCAATGCCCATCAATGCAGCTTCACCAGTGCCCATCAATGCAGCCTCACCAGTGCTCATCAATACAGCCTCACCAGTGCTCATCAATACAGCCTCACCAGTGCCCATCAACGCAGCCTCATCAGTGCCCATCAGTGCAGCCTCATCAGTGTCAATCAATGCAGCCTCACCAGTGCCCATTGATGCAGCCTTATCAGTGTCCATCAATGTCGGGTTCAGGATTGCGCTACGTACAGAAGACAGGGTTCATGCTTGCACTACGTACAGAGGACAGGGTTCAGGATTGCGCTATGTACAGAGGACAGGGTTCAGGTTTGCGCTATGTACAGAGAACAGGGTCCAGGATTGCGCTACGTACAGAGGACAGGGTTCAGGATTTCGCTACGTACAGAGGACAGGAGTGCATTACAATCAGAGTGCAGGGTTGATGATTGTGCTATGTACAGAGCGTAGGTGTGCACATCTCACAGAACACCCCCCCTTCCAAGTGCAGAGTGCCTCTCTCCTTCTTTCCCAGTACAGAACTCTTCTTCCTGTCTAGGACACAGCACTCCACTGCCCCACAGGAAAGAATGGACTAACTTACATGTCAGGCTGCTGCCGTGGGCTTCCTGTAAAGCTGCGGGCTCGACGATAGAGCTATGTGCCCACCCCGCCCCCTCCTCTGTTATATATGCAGGGATAGCAGGGAGGGTTTTCAGTGTGCCGCCAGGATCGCTGTCGCTTATAAAACACAGAAGCCGGGCTTCTGTGTTTTATAAGTGGCTGTAGGGTGCTGCAATGCAAGGGGCCAATGCCGGAGGTTTCCGGCTGAAAAAGAAATCAGTGATTACTGCATTAGAAAAATTTAAGCTGCCGGCTGGCCGGGCCCCCTACATTGGCGTCACTAGGTTCCATCCCCGCCTCTCTGCTCCGATCACCGGCAGTCCACCTCTATCTGTGATACATGTGCAGACTCTCACGGGCCCTCTACTGACCCCGGGCTCTCGGACTGTGAAGGAATGTGATGTAGATAATAATAATAGTAATCTGAAAATGTCTATTTTCTTATGTGCATACATATTTTTCTCCTTACTCATTATATAAGTATACAGGTTTGCTCTGTTCCTATATTTTCTCAAGATGGCGGGTACCCCCTACATCCCACACATCAGAAGAACGCGGAACTGGAGATAAAACCAAAGACAGCCAAACCTTGTTATGAAAATTCTCCATCTTCTTTACTATCTTAACCAATGAGATGTACCTATTAGACTAACATAGCAATGACGTATTTGTGTGTATAAAACATTAACACCGCCTTGAATAAATTAGAAGTGTAACGGTAACGATACTGAGCGTGTCTCAGAGTGTTTACTTTTATATGCATGCATATCAACACTTTTCAAATTAGAGACAGCAGCAGATAACCTTGGGCTCGATTGGAGCTCTTAATCATTTCCTTAACAGATGGTGCCGAAACCCGGGACCTCAGGCTACAGTCGAAGTTATACCGCGATAAGCATTTGGGCGTTAATTGATTGATGAGAGTGGGGTCTTTGCGCAGCCCTAACAGTACCGGTGAGTTTGATTTATATTCTTACCACTGTACGATTCTCTTATCTTTCGGTTGACGGCTGGATTCTGTCGGTATGCTGAGACTGTCTTAGAGGCAGGTATTTCCTCGCCTGAGGTTGTTTTAACGAACCTGCCAATGGGTTTCTGCTGACTGTATTTTTTGTTCACTGTCTGCCATTCTTTGGGCTACGAAACTCAGCAGTCTAAGGGTGCTACATGTGTGAATGGGTGGTCTCATCTCCAGATGAGCTTTCGGCCTCTGGTGTGAGATTGTTTCCCTTGTGGCAGTCGTTTATAAACGGGTTACTCTGGGTTCAATGGACCTTTGAGGGATATCTCAGCTGCTGGCTTTGCAGTCTGAAAGTGTTATAGAAGTCTCACCCCAAGACGAGTTGTCGGCCTCTTGGTGTAGAGCGGGGGAAAAAAAAAAAAAACGTCTATAAACGGGTTTATTTTTGCAGGGTGGTCTGCCCTTGTGGTTATCTTAGCCTGCTGAAATTTTGCAGTTCGAAGAGTGGCAGGTGTAATGTCCTGTCGTGAGTGTATTTGTGGTTTATTGTTTGCTATATACACGAGAGGGGGTAGGGACTGGTTAAGGTCGGAGGGGGGGCTGTCCGGGGGATCTGTTGGGTCGCGGGCCGTTGCTCCTCACTACCCCTGATGTGTTTGTTCTTGTTCTGAGATTAACCATACATTAGTCTTATGAGCCCCCACCGAAGGAATTTCCGGATAAGAACGCTGAGAAAAATATTAACCCCTTGGTTGTACGAGAGAAAAGAAAGTGATATTGCAAAGAAGATGTTGAAATAGTTAACAAAGTTGAAAGAAGTGGTGAAAGTTATGTTGCTGAAGAAAACAGGGAGAAAAATCCTGTGTGATAAAGAAAATTGGATAAAGGAAGTTAAGAAAGATGGCGATTGTATTATGTATGTGTATCACAGAGCTGATGATATGTTGGAACTTGAAACAAAGGAGGGGAGGGACAGCACTGCCCTCCGTCTAACAACCACTCCTTTCTCACCACCCAAGCACAACCCACTGTGACAACTCAGCCCGGCGGCCATCATAGTGCACCCATGCCTTCACTTTTTACCCAGTCCAGTGCACTTCCTGCCGGCGACCATCTTGGTACACCCAGTAAGCTTAAACAGCCTGTACCCAGCCCTCCCTGTTTTAAACCAAGATGGTTCATACCACACACCTGTCTTCCCCAATACGGGAGCATCACATTCCCAGGCCGGATATGTTAATGATGAAGAAGCATCTGAGTGGGAAGCCCGACAGCAGGCAGCAAGGCCACCCACTGATTTAACCCCCAATCCGGCTCCAGACTCTCAGTTCCCAGAGGATCTCAAACACATGCTGGCAACTGTAAAGAACAGTGCCCCTTGCCAGACCCTGCCCCAACAACAGTCTCGGTTACCAGAAGGGGCACCAGTGATGTATGTCGCTTTTACTCTATCACAAGCAGCGGCCTTAGTGACAAGTCTGCCTGACCCAGAGAAGCAGCCAATTTCCTTCTACCACAGGATAGTGCAGATACAAGAAACTTACTCAGCTGCCTGGAGAGACTTGATCAGCCTATGCCAAATCAAAGCAGGATATGTCTTTTGGCCAGTCATGCAGACGGCCTTCAATGATGCCTGCCTGACAAGTGCCACTTCCTACACCTCAGGCGTGGAGTTCTGTGCACAACTCCACGACTGGGCAAAGGAGAAGTTGACGGATCAGACCACCACAATCCAAGATATTACCCAAGATAAAGGGGAGTCTATGAAGAAGTATCATGCTAGACTCATAAAGGCACACACACACGTTATCAACTGCTTTTGTTTCAGGGCTCAGAGAGGATATCAGAAAAGGCCTGATGGTGGCCCGCCCTGAATACCATTCAATGAAAATGTCTGATTTATTGTTGGTGACCAGAGGTATAGAAAATCAAAAAGGTAAAAAACCAACGCCCCTCATGATAACCCATGACGAAGATCCCGCCTACACTAGTCCACCACCACTGCCCAATACCAGGGAAAGGATCACCTGTTACAACTGTGGGAAACGGGGTCACTTCAGAAAAGAATGCAGAGCCCCAAGATGTCCCAGACGAAAAAACCTACCACTTTCCTCATTGACAGGGGTGCAGCCAAAAGTGTGTTGAGGGCGGTGAACCTACCTAATAATTCTTTCCTTTCCACTATTGATGTTTCCTGCGTAGGAATGGATGGGGTGCCCCGCTCCAGTCCACTTCCTGATTTGCTTGCCAGATTTGTGGTGTTCTCTACATGTCCCTTGAATCTACTAGGAGCTGATGTGTTGTCCAGACTACAGGCCTCAATCAGGACACGCCTGAAGGGGGGGGATGAAGTTACATACTCCCCTATCTTTAGAAGACTCATCTGCTTTGTGTTCTCAGCCTTTCCTGATGACACTTACTGAAGCAAAAACTTCAAGTTCAATACTGCAGGAAGTACTTGACAGAATCCCTGCGTGCCTATGGTCCACAGGACCGGAAGACAACGGTCACTTAAAGGTGCCACCAGTTTCAGTCAAGCTAAAAGAGGGCGCTTCATTGCCCCGGAAACCACAATAACCCCAAGAAGAGAATCCTAAAAAGAGAACCAGGTACCTACTGTGGATGCCTTTGACTGCAAAGTACCTCACAGAGGTGGACCTTACAAACGTTTTCTTCAGTGTCCACCCTCACCCCTCCTGCTGGTACCTTTTTGCATTCATCCACGGAAAGAAACGGCAACATACCTAAACAGTTGTGCCACAAGGGGCACAGAACTTTCCAAGCCAGTTTGCAAAAGCTATGGCTATCATCCTTGACACATGACAAGAGGAACACCCGGAAATGATTCTCTTCCAACATGTTGATGACCTTCTCCTTTGTGCAGCTGACTTACCCCCTGTTGAAGTCACCTCAGAAAGCCTGTTGTGCTATCTTGCCAACCAGGGCGGCAGAGCCTCAAAGCCCAAAATGCAGTGGTGCTCAACACCTGTCATTTTCCTTGGACTAATTTCCTAGTGCAGAGCATGGATTCCAGAAGCCTTCCTACTGATGCTCTGCAATCAGACCCTTCCAGATGTCTCCTGAAGAAATATCTAAGTTTGAGGCCCTCAAGTGTGCCATCTCAGGCGCTAGGGCTCCCAGCCTACGGCAAAACGCTCAAGCTCTTTGTATCCGAACGCATGGGACATGCTGCAGGTGTACTCACCCAATCACATGGCATCAGCCTACGCCCCATAGGATATTACTCCTGTCGGCTGGATGCGGTAGCAAGAGGAGGCCTATTGTGTCTGCGAGCTGGATTTGCTACACAAGCCTTGCTTGACAAAACTTTGAACTTGGTCCTCGGACACTGCCTCGTTCTGCTTGCTCCCCATGACGTTGTTGCCATATTCAACCAAGATCCAGCCGAAACACTTGTCCACTACCAGACACTTGAGACTCCTGTGTTCCCTCCTACTGGACAGCATTACTCTATTAAGTTGTCAAACACTGAACCCTACCACCCTTCTTCCACTTCTCGAGGGGGGGAAAGGAGGAGGAGTAGAGTCTTGACTTGTCACCCCATGACCACACAGGACACGCGGTCACCACTGAAAACACTGTTCTACAAGCTGAAGCCTTACCACCGGTGATGTCTACACAGGATGCAGAGCTGTAAGCACTTACTACAGCACGTAAATGGGCAGAGGGAAAAAGAGCCAACATTCATATGGACTCAAGATATGCTTTCAGCATTGCCCATGATTATGGTGTTATCTAGGACAGAGGATTCCTGATGGCTGCAGGAACACCTGTGAAAACTTGATTGATGCCTTGCTTCTCACAACCCAAGTGACTATTATGAGTAAAAGCACACGACAAACTGAACTCAAAGGAAGCTTAAGGCAATCATCTAGCCAATTCAGCTGCCAAACAGACAGCTGGTGGTCCACGGGAAGTGGACAGCAGGGTGGTAGAAGACCACCCCGTGCTTACCTTACAGACTTTCCCAGTGGACAGAGTTTATCTAAAAGAACTACAGGAAACAACAAGTCCGGATAAGAAGGAAAGCTGGAAACGGAGAGGAGCAACTCTCAGAAATGGACTATTCGAGTGCAACAAGAAGCCTTGTCTACTCAGGAGTATGTACCCAGCTGTGGTGCAATGGGCACATGGAGCTGCCCACTTGACAAAGACTTTTATGAACTCTCTTATCAACAAGTGTTGCACCAAGAGTTACTCCACTGACCGACAGCTTCTGCAGATCATGCATTATCTGCACCAATGTAACCCAGGATGCACAGAAGAAGCACAGAAGAAGCACCTGGCAAAAGCCCTATACCCCATTCCAGAGGATGCAAATTGATCATTCTCAAGTGCCAAGAAGTGACAGATTTGAAAACGCCCTAGTGGAAGTGGTCACGACTGCCAGGACCACAGCTAAGAAAATACTGAGTGAGATAGTATGTAGATTTGGGGTCCCAGAGGTGAAATTGAGAGATCAGGGACCAGCCCTAACAACAACCCTTACTAAAGAGATTTGGGCAGCACTGGGGGTTCAGTTGGCACTACACATCCCATACCACCCTCAAAGTAGCGGGAAGGTAGAAAGGATGAATGGGACACTAAAAACAGGATGTTAAAGATGGCCCAAGAGACTAACATGAGTTGGCCAGACAGTTAGCCCATTGCCCTGTTCAGTGTCAGACACACCCCCAGGGGAAACATGCCCTATCCCCTTATGAAATTTTGTTTGGTTCAGCTCCCAGACTTGGTTGTTACTTTCCACAACAGTTACAGTTACAGTCTGATGTGTTGACTAATTATGTAACCACATTATCACGAGAATTAACCTGAATGCATGTCCAGGTGTTTTCTTCTATTCCAGATCCTGAATTAGATACAGGAACACACCAACTACTGTCTGGAGATCCTTGAGCCAAGTTATGATGGTCCATTCCAAGTTTTGGTGACCACAGCCACCTCAGTCAAGTTGGCCAGGAAGAACACCTGAATGCACGCTTATCACTGCAGGAGAGCGTGTTTTCGGGTGCTGCATATCCTTTTTCTGTTTGATCTAGGGGGGAGGGGCCCAGGAGGTGGCCATCACAAAAATGATAACATAATTACATTTTGGTGTAACTCTTCAGGTACACATGTGACCACCTTTACCTTAGATTACTGTGGCATAGTACCTTGTCCGTTTGACCCTTCATGGTGATGCCATTGGTACAGTGATATCCCTGACGGTAAGGACATATATGTATGCCACACAGACAGTTACTGGGGACAGAGTTGTGGTTTCTGTGGGGGCCAGTGGGTTGGAACACAGGGCCAGACTGGGTGACCACAGAGTGCATTAGACAAAAAAGATGGAAATAGAAAGCCCCCATATCCTAACCAAAGATACCCCTGATACATGCACTGACCCAGCAAACAGTCAGAGGAGGAAGCGAGCAGCTCTCTCCGGAAGCTTTAATCCTCATGTATACATACATGTCATAGGGGTTACAAGGGGGGTCCCTGATGAATTTAAAGCCAGGGACCAGGTAAAAGCTGGTTTTGAGTCTCTGATCCCCATAACAACTGTCAGCAAGAATGTAGATTGGATTAACTACATGTCATGGTTATGCAATAGAGTTTGTCGATCAGCATACCTGTCTCCATGTGTTCATCTCTAGAGACCAGCTGACCCTCACCTGACTGCTTTTGTAACCTCTCCTCTAAGCATGGCCCCACCCCAGGCCCTATCAGGGAACCCTATATTAACCTGTGCAGTGCAAGCCAGCAGTGCTGATCAACCACTGTGTGTTAGCCTCTATGTGTACTTGCTGTGTTTCCTACATCTGATTTCTGTTACCGACTTTGGCCTGTTCCCGGCCATCCCTGTTTGCCTGTGACTCTGATGTTCCAGCCAGCTCCCTCCTTCCTCTTCTCCTGTAGTCTACCGTGAGCGTGAGCTGTGAGACCCTGGGGGCCGCGACCTGGAGCCAGACTGCAGCGCAGTCCATCCTCACCACTAGAGGCTCTGGTGAACACCTGCTGGCTCTTAGACTCCGCGCCCTGGGGAATCTATGCTCTAGCTCCCAGTGGGATCTGTGTCAGTGATCCAGTAGACCTGCTTCCTGAACCTCCCAGGGTACAATCTGCAGCAGTCAGTGCTAGGGTCCACTACCTTGCGGTGCACTCCTGATCCCAACGGTGTACATCTGTCACCCAGCCTCTAGGTAACCTGACACTACACATATAACCAACAGAGATTTGTAAATTACTCTAAAGATGCCCTCCAGGGAATTGCTGACCAGTTAGCCCCCACTTCCTACATGACATTCCAGGACCGGATGGCCTTAGACATGGTGCTAGTTGGGAAAGGAGGTGTTTTGTAAAATCATAGGAAAAAACGGGAACCTGTTGTACATACATTCCTGATAATATTGGCCCAAATGGTAAGGTTACTCTAGCTATAAAGAAATTAGAAGATCTGTCACTGGAGTTGAAGAAGAACTCAGGTATCACAGACCCATGGGACCAATATTTTAGCTGGATGAGTGGGTGGCAGAAGGTGCTCGTCCAGATACGGGTAACGGAATTAATAATCCTGGTCCTTTTAGCCCTGATTGTATGCTGTATTCTACCTTTGTAAAAAGTTAATGAACAAGGCTGTAGACAATAGCACACCTACATTTCTCCACCAAGAAGAAGAGGACCTCCTTATGATGGAAGATGACAAACCCTTCACTCCTCTACAGTCACTCCCTGTCCATAATCTCACAGTCCTATAGGGTTTTAGGGATAGATAGCGCCTGACTGCACCTCTCCAGCTGTATCGAGGAGGGAAGTGAACAGTTACTGCCCAATTCTATATACAGCCTAAAAGAGTTGCTGAGGAGAAGGGCCAGGCCAAAATGGGACCTTTAGTATTAGGGACAGAAAAGAGAAAATAGTCATTTTAGGGGGGATTGTGAAGGAATGTGATGTAGATAATAATAATAGTAATCTGAAAATGTCTATTTTCTTATGTGCATACATATTTTTCTCCTTACTCATTATATAAGTATACAGGTTTGCTCTGTTCCTATATTTTCTCAAGATGGCGGGTACCCCCTACATCCCACACATCAGAAGAACGCGGAACTGGAGATAAAACCAAAGACAGCCAAACCTCGTTATGAAAATTTTCCATCTTCTTTACTATCTTAACCAATGAGATGTACCTATTAGACTAACATAGCAATGACGTATTTGTGTGTATAAAACATTAACACCGCCTTGAATAAATTAGAAGTGTAACGGTAACGATACTGAGCGTGTCTCAGAGTGTTTACTTTTATATGCATGCATATCAACACTTTTCAAATTAGAGACAGCAGCAGATAACCTTGGGCTCGATTGGAGCTCTTAATCATTTCCTTAACAGGACCATGGTCCGCCCCTGGATGCTGGCTTCTCAAAGCCATACTAAAAGGACATCATGACAATAATAAATAATATATACCAGCCACAATTTAAAGAAAATCAGAACATACAGTATAAGCAGCCCCTCTGAACTGAGTTTCTGTGCACAAAAATTATAATTTCTGATGGTGTAATTAGGTTGTCAATATTGGGGTAGGATGCTTTGTGTTGTAATGCACTGAGTTTTAAAAAATTATCATGTGGGCTTTGCCTGCATGGAGTGCATTGACAGTGCATATAACATGAATGTATGTGCATAACACAACAACACACTGCAAACTGTGAATTTAGCATGAAATATTTCCTGAACCTTTAACTTGCGCAGGAATACAGTATGTACAGTAATGCATGTACTGCAATAAGGGAATGGTTTGTTATGCAGAGCACATTTGACATTAAAAAATCACCAAAAAAATCATAAACAAGGGGAGAATGATAGGAAGTAGGTAATAAGGGTTGCTTATGGTTAACTAAGGATTAATAAGGCGTTAAATAGGAACACTTACCATGAGTAATATTTTTTTTTCCAATATTCTTTTATTGAAAATGTTTCTTTCAAGATATAAAGAGTAAAGCAGTGTAAATCAAATTGAAGCGGGTAGGGCCCGCTTCCTTTGTAATGTGAATACATGAGAATATATGTGTACATATAAGAAGAGTCGGAACAGGATGTATTGTACTTTTCAACAATAAGAAATGTAGGGTCAAAAATGCCATTAACCGACCACTCAGGGGGGTACCCTGAGAAGGGGGGGGGGTGGGATGTTTCATGTAACTGTTGAAGCTACAAGGAAGTTCCCACAGTCCAAGGGTGGGTTTCTGGGAATTCCTAGGTAAAGATTGTTATACAGTGGGGCAAAAAAGTATTTAGTCAGCCACCAATTGTGCAAGTTCTCCCACTTAAAAAGATGAGAGAGGCCTGTAATTTTTATCATAGGTATACTTCAACTATGAGAGACAAAATGTGGAAACAAATCCAGACAATGACATTGTCTGATTTTTGAAAGAATTTATCTGCAAATTATGGTGGAAAAGAAGTATTTTGTCAATATCAAACGTTCATCTCAATACTTTATTATAAATCCTTTGAGGGCAATGACAGAGGTCAAACGTTTTCTGTAAATCTTCACAAGGTTGACACACACTGTTGCTAGTATGTTGGCCCATTCCTCCATGCAGATCTCCTCTAGAGCAGTGATGTTTTGATTCCTATTGATTGCCATTTGGCGGACAGGATCATGGGAGACTCCATGCCCCAATTTTCCTCACTTTTTAATATTTTTTGGATGCATATATGTACTTCTTTGGCTATTATGATGTAAGTATTACCATGTCTGCTGTATTCAATATATATGTAGTACTATGTGTTAGGACTTGTTTGTTGATCATTGTATATTTGAATCTTATAGATATTATACTTCCTGTGAAAACCCCTGATGAAGGAGACTACAGTTCATCTCTGAAACGTCGTTGGGTTTAGGATTATGTATCATGCCATTTGGCCTAATGTTTGTACTACATGATGCATCCTTTCTTTTATCATGTATTGAATAAACTGTATACTTTTATATATATATATATATATATATATATATATATATATACATTGTTTTGGTAGTGTCTTCAAAGTCCCACCCCTAGGGGGATCCTCCATTTCCATATTCATTTGGGATGTGGCACACCTCTATTTCAACAGTTTGTTTTGGATATTCCTCTTTCATTTATGTATTTTGGTAGCAAATACCTTCCCCCGTTTTTTCCATTCAAACTGTGTTCTGTGGTTCATACTGATAATTCAGTCATCCAGTTTAGGATGCAGTATTGAACCACAATCTTGTACTAATTTACTAAACTACTTCTGGTTTTGCTTTTTATATCTAACTCTTTCTCTTTCCTGATTATTGTTATTTGGGTTAAAATATGGCAAATTATTTGGGTAATGATTGGGACAATTTGATGTCTAGTTACCTTAAGGACTTTGGTAAAAATGAACATATCGATTCTGAACTTAACATTTTGTTCTCTAAATTGACCAGGGTTTTGGTAAAAAGACCTCTATGTTTTGGCACATCAAATCTTAGCTTAAGGAGGATATGAATCCTCTAGGACAGTGGTTCTCAACCTTTTTACTGTCGTGACCCCTTGATAAAATTTCACAAGTTGTGAGGACCCCTAACATTAAAATTATTTTCGTAGCGTGGGTTGTCAGCACCCAAGGCAAGACAAGTAACTTGTGCCCCTAACACATTAAGTGCTCACTGAGTCCCTTCCACACATACAGTATTAAACCCCTTATGGTACATTTTAGGATGTACCACTCTTTCTCTTTGTTCTCCTTTCGTTCCCTTTTATCTCCCTCTATCCTAATTTCTTGAGTTTTTTCCCCATCCTTCTCTCTATCCTAATTTTTTGTTCTCTTATTCTTTCTCTCCCTTTTTCTTTGTTCCTCCCCCTCCTTTCCTCTCCCTTCCATGTATTCTCTATTTTCATTCCTTCTCTTACTCCTTGGTGGGGGTTGGGGGGAGAATGGGATGAGTGGCAGTGCTGGTGGGAGTTGGGATGAGTGGCAATGCTAAGGGGAGTTCTGATCAGCCAACTTGGGTGCTCTTGATCAAGATCATCTGTCTCTGACTTTGTGGTGTCTCGTAGCAATGACACCTATGCCGAAATCAGGAGATAGGGTCTCCTCCAGCCCCACTTCACATTCCTCACCAGTCAGCTGACCTCTAGTCTCTGCCACCCAGCCATGCTGTGAACTAAATGGGCGGCTGCGAAGAAGCTGAGTGGGCGGCCGTGGGCTCCAGGAATAGCCCAGCTGGGCGCCCACAGGCTCCAGGGACAGCCCAGGATTTGGTGACCCTTGGCAAATCATCATTTGACCCCCGAGGGGGTCCCGACCCCCAGGTTGAGAACCACTGCTCTAGGACTCAGGGTCCAGATCTTCCCCAAATTGGAGGGACTGGACTCTGACTTCAAATTAGCTTGGGAAAATATCCTACGCACCTGCTCAAGGGAAGTGATGCAACTACTCATTAGCGAATATACTAGATGATCCAGGGCTCTGGACAGCGAAATTGAGAGCACTTGCTCACAACTTCAAACATTCAAGACTCATAAAACTTTTGAAGAGAGGGAAAAGAAACTTCAAAAACACCTTGAGAGTTTCAATAAAAAATTTTTTAAAAAATTAAAAAGATGGCAAATACAGCAGGGATAAGTTAGCCTTCCAGGACAGCAGGGCATACAAATGGAACACTGGCCAAAAACAGCGCATTAATAAATTTAAAAATAGAAAGGAACATTATGCAGCAATTTCTCATTCATCTTCGAGTTTGTCCTCTGTCTCATCACAGGTTTCATCCAAGAGTAAGAAAACGCCCCACACCAATCGGGGTCGTGATCCTCCACAAGGAACAAAATTCAACATTGAAAATCCTTCTAAGAGCCTCCTTGGAACACCAATGGTGTCAGGTAGAGTACCTGCGGTAGCAATGTATTCTTCTGCACCTCCGTCTCCCCAATCACATGGAGGCGGATCTGCAACCTGCCCACTTACAAGATCAAAAACTATACAGGGAGTTGAGAAATTGAATCCTCCCCCTTTTGTGGAGGCCCTTTAAATCAGTACCAAGGCAACCCATCTCACTTAGATGGTTCCCTTGGTCAAATGTACAGTCAAAAATCTCAAGTGGACCTCCACACGACCATGAACATTATTAACCTTTCATCCCATATTCTCTCTTCGGACGAATCCCAGATACTCTAAAAAGGCCTGGGGTTCTGTCCTACTGAAAATGTTGATAAACTTGAATTTGTAAAAGACCTCCAACTCTTTGCATGCAGACTTATCCTTAAAAATATGTACCAAAAGCCTGGAGGACGGACTGACCTTACACCCAGTGAGAACAAAGCAATTGACCAGCTGGTCTCCCTGTTAGAGGAGAGTGACACTGCCGACTTGATCGACCGTATTGATCTACCTCAGGTACTTTCCTTACCTCAGGAAGCCATAGCAGGGACAACTAAAGACATCCCCTCAGGATCCAAATTGAAGAAAAAATCCTCATTATTTCCATCCCCTAGTTCCAATCCTAATATTGCTGCATTTTTACAGTTGGTCAGTGGTGACATTGATAAACTCCATGTCAACCCTCCTAGGATAACCAATATCAGTTCCTCTGAAAAGCAAGCTCTAAAATCTCCAAGTGACAATACCTGTGTCATAATCAAGCCTGTGGATAAAGGAGGCAATATTGTCCTTATGGACAATGCACAGTATGTTGCCATGTGTTCCAAAATTTTAAAAAACAAAAACTGGTATAGAAAAATTACTCCTAATATAGTCCAAAAATTCAATCTGGAGTGTTACCAGCTAGTGGATCAAGCCTACTCCAACAATATTATTAACAAAACAACATGGGACTACATCAGAATGACTTTTCCTAAAGTGCCAACTTTTTATTCATTGCCCAAGGTCCATAAGGATATACACAATCCCACAGGCAGACCAATCATATCTGGGAGAGGGTCAATCAGTGAGAATGCCAGTCGTCCCATTGACGAGCATCTCAAACCACATGTAGCTTGTTTACAGTCCTACGTCAAGGACACAATACATGTCTTGTGATTCCTGATGGGGCCCTTCTTGTCACCATAGATGTGGAGGCACTCTACAGCTCCATCCCCCATCACAAGGGGGTGGCAGCTGTGAGACATACCATTTTTCAGTGCAGTGATGTGGATTGGGGATATAATGAATTCATCTTGTCACTCCTTGAATATATTCTACATCACAATGTCTTCACATTCAATGGCTCCCACTACCTCCAGGTGCAGAGGGTAGCGATGGGGACTTGTTGTGCCCCGTCATATGCCAACCTGTACCTGGGGGAGTGGGAGAACATGTTCTTGAGTGATGAGGCTTTGTCGATGTACACGAACCACCTTTTAGTGTGGTTTAGGTACATCGACGACATTTTTACCATCTGGGATGGCCCCCTGGAGTTGCTCAACCAATGTCTGGCCAGAATGAATCATAATGAATCTAACCTTGTCTTTACCATGTGTTCTGATACTAACACTATCTAGTTTCTTGATGTGCAGGTTTCGAGGGACATCGATGGCACACTCAGCAGCAGCCTTTATCGCAAAACTACCGCCAGCAATAATATTCTCCACGCCTCCAGCTTCCACCCGGAGACCTTGATAAGGTCCATACCTTACAGCCATGATTTAAGGGTGAGAAGCAACTGTACAAATGATGAGGTTTTTTATTTGAGGCAGGCAAGTTGCATTATAGGCTACTGTTGAGGGGTTATTCCAATATGTCATTAAAAAAGGCATTCCGACGGGCCACTACCCGGAGTAGACAGGATCTTCTGTACTCCCAGCAGCACACTAAGTCAGATAACTCCCTAAAAATCATAACTAAATATTGCAACCAACATATTGAAATTCGAAAAATTGTTTCTAAATACCGGCTTACTCTCACGATGGACCCCAATGATTGCTGTCAGAGGCACCCCTCTTCATGTTTAGAAGGGCAACATCTATTGCCTCTAAACTGGTGAGGAGTGAATATAGGGGAGAAAAAGAAGTGGTCCACTGCAAATATAGGGGTACCTATATGTGCGGTGCATGCGGCTATTGTAGATATATGGACACCAGCAAAAGTCCAACTCTACCTCATGGTCAAACCCTTAAACCCCAACATTTTGCAAACTGCCAAACCTTTGGGGTCAACTACCTTCTCAAATGTGACTGCGGGTGCTTTTACATCAGGAAGACCAAGCTTCCCTTTTGGAAAAGAGCATACCGGCATATCCACAGTATGCAGGTCTGTAATTCAGACTTGCCTTTGGGGAGACACACTACCCTGGTCCATTCAGGGGTATTTCCCAAGATCAAATTTCTGATCTTGGATCGTATCCACCCCAGTTCTAGGGGAGGAGACTGGAACAAAAGTCTCCTCCAGCTCGAACTGCGGTGGACATATAATTTAAAGGCTACCAGTCCACCTGGTTTAAACAATGCAGTTTGCTTTAGGCCTTTTTTGGATGGTTTTAATTCTGGAGGGATGGAAAAGTAACACAATATACCAACTTCATGCTCCCTTCTCTCTTTCCCCTTATCCCTCTACCGGTTTCGATATGCCTTCTTCTTGCACATAACCTGCCTTTCTTTTGCCCTGATTCTCCTTGCTTATCTCCTGCTTTTATCATTTCATGTGTCCATATGTCCGAGTCCTACATTGCCTATTACCAGCCTTTCTATCCGGCTGGTCCCTTCCTGGTCTTTGTTCCCGTTTACTTTGACATTTTCCTTGCTCTTATATTGTGGGGATTGTGGCGTGGGGGCTCCTTTTGGTCCCCCCCTTTTGGCGTAATATACTTTTTATGGGGCCTTTTTGGCTGCTTGATATGTTCTGCCATATTTATTTTGCTGATATCCAAGTACTAGGATTGTGTATCATGCCATTTGGCCTAATGTTTGTACTACACGATGCATCCTTTCTTTTATCATGTGTTTCCTATGTATTGAATAAACTTTATACTTTTTTTATACTAGATTGTAAGCTTTAAGGAGCAGGGCCCTCTGATTCCTACTGTATCAAAGTGTATTGTATTTGTACTGTCTACCCTCAAGTTGTAAAGCGCTACGTAAACTGTTAGCGCAATATAAATACTGTATAATAATAATAATATATATATACATTGTTTTGGTAGTGCCTTCAAAGTCCCACCCCTAGGGGGATCCTCCATTTCCATATTCATTTGGGATGTGGCACACCTCTATTTCAACAGTTTGTTTCAGATATTCCTCTTTCATATCTGATAGATGAGGGGATAGAGATAAAATACTGCTACAAAAGGAAGCGAAATAGATATTTCTCTTGGATTCAATGTCGCCAAAAGGCTTAAATAAGGATTTGTCCTTGCACTGTTTCCTATAGCGACATAAACAGTAAATTAATAAGCCACTCCTAAACTAATCATTGAGTGAGGGGGAATGACTTTGTATATAGGACATGACTGTGTATAGGACATGGGTGCATAAAATGAAGTAAAAGTAAAATATGCCCTTGAGGACTATATACTATAGTTGTTTGGTGCTGTGCTTTCTGAGCGATAATATAACCAGATACATTCCTTCACATTTTATATATATATATATATATATATATATATATATATATATATATATATATAAAATAAGAAATAATCATCCCAGCATTAACAGCGCTAAAAAAATTACTGGGAGTATTTAGTGCAATTAAAGGACAATCAAATCCCACATACAAACGTCAATTCATATGTGACAGAGTCCAAAAAAGTCCTTGAGATAGATGTGGTGCTCTGTGTCCTCTCAGAATCATAGGGAAGCCTCAAAGCCTGAATTCCATCACCGAAAGAAACCTTGTGCTCAAGTAGTCCCCAATGGTAATGTATTTACAACAAAGGAGCTATAAAAAGCCTTGTATCTCCAAACACCATTAATTGGACTGCTATCCTGCAATCAATTTCTTTGTGGACCAGCACCAATGATAAAGGTTAGAACCTGGTGTCTCCTTATAGTGTAGGATAGGCTCCTGCCCTTGTATTATCACGATTGTTTCTTAGGATGGCTCATAAAGTGCGCCATGCAAAAAAAAAATATATATATATATTCTTACCATATATTTTTATGGATGATGTTTTTGTTGACTGTACAATATTTCCAAAATGCACTTTTGTAGATTAATATGCCTTGATTTACTTTAACTCAGAGACAGGAAGAGAACCCGTATGTTCTGAAAAAGTTCCGGAGAGGAACAAAACATGTAAACAAGAGACAGACCCCCTCATCCCCCTATGTACCATATGCTGTTTCATCTGGACTCTGCTTTCATGTCCCCACTGGGGGACCGGCTGGTGTTCAGGACATTGTTGAGCTGATCTTATTGACACCACCTATGGGATTACAACATGCTCTCAACCATTGCAGGCTGACATGGATTCGGGACACCTGTTCACACCAGTGTGCTGTGAGATTCACAGCTACCACCCAGTTTGCACATCTGAGATTTCAGCAGGACATATCTGTTCAGCGCACAGCACACATAGAGGAATTGCTAGACGGCAATAACAGGATAGTGAGTATATGACAGCCTGTACACTGGTCACATCTGCTTTATTGTGTGAGTACCCAGTCAGTTGGGACCCAGTGACAACACTAGCCGGATCACATGCAGCAGGAGAGACTTCTCTATCATTTTTTATACTGGCTCACATAGATCCTGTCTGTCAGTCTTCACCTTATCCTTGCTGTATCCCTGGGACTATTTCAGGTGTGGAGCAATCAGCAGCACACACAGCTAATGGTGTAGTTCACTGACTAACATGAAGCAGTGGAACAGCAGCTTTATGGAACTTCTACATTTGTTATAGAGAGCCTCATCTGACGGTCATTCTATCCCATATTTATGGACTGTCATCCATTCATCATCAGCTCACTATTACTAACCCAGCTGTTCAGCAGTGTTCTGGATACTGGTCTAAGGATTCCTGTTTTTGGTTCCACTGCAATTTCCCATTGTGTCTTTAAGGTGCAGTGTCACCACATTCAGGACCCTGTGTTACCAGTACCACTATTCACGGACTGTGGTCCAATCAGCATTCAGGTGCTGTTGTTATAGGGGATCCATCTTTCAGGGGGGGGTTGTGGTCACACTGTCCTAGCTCTCAAGGAGGGCTGCTCTGGGCTCCTGTAGGGGAGTCAGTGTTGGGGATCCATATTCTTAGTGGGAGGGTGTAGGTATGTGGGTGGGATGTGTGTGGGTTTTCTGGGGGAAGGGGGGTGATTTTGTAGGGTATAGCAACCTCTGTTTCATGCTGTGATCTTTTTTATTTAATAAACATACATTTTTGAGGAGATAGCATTTGGTGTTTATTTGGTGTTTATTTTTGTTTTTTTGCTATTTTTATGGTACACCATGGTCTACCTAGGTTGAAGCCAGGTGAACCCCACTTTTTAGGGACCAGCCAAAGCCAGTCCACCAAGTATTTAGCGAGGGGCTCTCTCAAAGAGAGACCTCTCTGGATGGGGAGAGGCAAAAAACTCAAAAGCCACAGAGCCTCAACCCGATGATCTGCACCCTCCATCTCTGTGCACAAAAACATAAAAAAAACACACCTATGCAGTGCAAGTACCAGTGAATAAATAGTGATAAACATTAACAAAAAAAGTGCTATGTGTAATACACAGTGGGTCTTCTGGCCAATATAAAAATAGCCCTGGCTAGCCTAAAGGTGACATCCAAAGGCAAAGTGCAAGTAAAGCATAGAGTGACAAGTCCATGTGCCTGTGAAACACCCATGGTGTGCAACCCAAAAGTGTTTTTTCGGCACCTCTGGGGTGCCACCCTCCTTGCACCTTCCAGCCCCAGGCCAGGCAAAATGCAGCCCCATTTCAATCAGGAAAGCAGTAGAACCTAGGTCCCCCAACTGGGTACAATAGAGCCGTTTATTTCAAACTGCACTGTTTCAGGCTTTTTGCCCATTACCTGTAGTAGGACTTGGGACCCAACATCAGCAATAACCATTATGGTTATGGTGAGAAGGGTCTAAAGGAATTAAAAAGCCCCTCAACTGAATCAGTGCATAGCACAGTTCTGCCTTCTTAAAACAGAAGACATTTACATGCCCCATGCATTACATATCGCAAAATAAGTGGATTATTACTCTTTTTAGGACAGTGCAAATCCATACAAAGCATTCATTTATGCCCCAATGGAAAAGCAAACATCTAGAACTGCTGGTGTTTAGTGCAAATATAGCCTAATATTATAGAGCAATTCATTCCAACCACAAATATATAAACTATAAAATGTATTCTGTGATTTGTCTCATATATATATATATATATATATATATATATATATATATATATATAATGACACTAAAATAACATTTCTGATACCAAGCATAGGAAATCTATGTACAAATGAAATAAAGGCATTTTTAAAGCTGGAGTTTACTATATATATAGTATGTTTGGATTGGGGGGGGGGGGGGGTACAGCACCAAATGTATCAGCTATGTGTAATGGTGTGTATCCCATTAACTGCAGGCGATTCATTTGGTAAAAATCATCCCTGGAGGAGAGGCAGATACTGGAGGACCCTATATCTGTGGAAGACCTACATGTTGCCATCTCTTCCTCCCAGACTGGTAAGTCTCTAGGATTCGATGATCTTCCCCTGCAGTACTATAAAATATTGCACCACCAACTCACAAATAATAGTGCTACCTAAACAGGACAAGGATCTCAAGCAATGTAGCCGATACAGGCCAATTGCCCTACTAAACATATGCCTTAAATTTTTAAGAAACATTTCTGGCTAAACGACACCCCCCCTCCCTTCACATTTTCAATATATTTCACATTGATCTGGTGAGTTTTAGCCCCATATAAGAGGCCTGGGATAATACCACCAGAGCAACCATTGCTCATGCTCCTTTTGATAGATGTAGAAAAGGCCTTCGCCCAAGTGGACTTGCAATTCCAGAAGTCAACATGTCATATATTAGCTTGGGTACGCTAATGATGGCCTGGATTTCAGTCCTATATTCTTCTAGTCTGAATAAATGAAACCTAGTTGGATTATTTTGTTCTGTTTAATGGAATGTGACAGAGTGTTATAGAGCGGTGGTCATCAACCCTGTCCTCAGGGCCCACTAACAGGCCAGGTTTTATGTATTACCTTGGAGATATAGACTAGAATACTGCAATCACTGAGCAGCAAATTATATCACCTGTGATTTATTTCAGTTATCTTGCAAACCTGGTCTGTTAGTGGGTCCTGAGGACAGGGTTGATGACCACTGTTATAGAGTATTGTTCCCTATAACTCTATATCTTAGTCCTGACACTTACGCAGCCCCACAGACTGAATATAAGAAATCAATGGATTCCCCCATCCACACTAAGCAGCATGGATGGAGGAATCTCCTCTGTAAGCTATTGTATTTAAGCACCCACAATACCCAAGGCTACTTGAATACCTGAACAGTGACTGCATCGAATAAATACAGTAACTGTTCAGCCAATAATATTACACTTGGGCTCAGAATCAACTTTTGTCAGGCCAGGTGGTGCTGACAGTGTCACTTATAACTCGAATTTCAACAGGAATTGGCCAAAATTTGAGCCATGTATGCCTAGCTTAGCAAAAACTATGTTACTTTAAGAATACTGAAGGAGAAGCCTGCATATACCTGCAGCAGCTTTTAGTATTTTCTGTTTCACCACCTAAACTCATCTGATCAGACAAAGCTCTGACATTTCTAGCTAGTATTGGAGTTTTATTGCTGAACCATGCATTCTCATTGCTCCACGCTATTATTGGTTGGCTCACTTGCCAATAGAAAAAACGAGGAGGGGGGGAGGGGTCGGCACTAATGAAAATACATTATAACCATTTAAGATTAATATTATGATCAATTTATGAATGAAGCCTGCATACACTGTTTGCAAGCTTTATTCACACAGGAACACTCTTCAGTTTCACTGATTATAGCAGGTGCAGCAAGTAAGAAAGCAACTCAGCCTTTTCATTATTTAAATTACACCCACTGTTGAACTGTGACTGCTACTGCTGACATGCAAGTTCTGCATTCATGTCAGCAGTGTGATGACATATGTAACACTTCAGCAGCAACTCTGAGTGTAATATGCATGCACAGATAGGTATCACTGCTGCTTATGAAAACTGTCCTATTGCTCCTCTCTCTTATGATACAGCAGGTGTGTGAAAATGTCAGCAGCCTGACATCTGTCTAAAGCCCTAGTGCCCAACCTTCAGCCCAAGGGTCATGTGCAATTTGGTACTTGCTGTGTAGTTATTTGAAAATTGCAGATGGTGGAACATTAATTTGAAATTATACTTGGGGTTCACAATATGTCTGTACTTCTTAACCACAACATGTATTTTCTATTTGTATGGTAACCAAAAACCTACTGACTTAAAACTTTTCTCTTGTTTAAAAATAGGTTTTATCATCGTATATTAATATAGGTTTTCTGTGTGTAATCAGACTACTGGAGATTGATTGGTCAGCTCTGCCACTATTCCTGGAACAGATATAAAATTATTATGTAATAAAAAAGGTTCAGATACAAGACTGTATATTACATTGTTTCTATTCTGTTATGTTTTGCTACAATGTATTCTTCTGTATATTCTGCTCCATGTCAGATATAATAGTAACTTCATTATCTATTACAAAATGCAGAACATAGTAAAAAAATAATAAACTTACAGCGTATTTCCTCTTGGTGAAAAATAGGAAGCCCTTTCTTGTAAATAAGCGATTGAATACTCTGTCATTTGCTTTGACTTCCCAGGTGTAGCCTGACAATTAATAAAAAAACAACAAACATGCAAGATAAATAAACCCAAATAAATAAACCCAAATCTCAAAACGCTAACATAATGTAAAAATAAGCTTCTGTGTTAGAAATGTACCAAATTAATTCAATTTTAAATTTGAGCCTGCTAATAGTATAGGCTTCTATTATAGTGTACCACAATGTATGACAAAATGAGCAAGCATCCAGTTTTTTTTATCCAAATGTTTTATTCTCACTGTTGAAGCAAGAAAATGGCAAGAAACAATTGCTGGCTATCATAACTGCTAGGACTTTATAGGATCCATAGAAGTCCTGCAAATAGAGTCTGCACAAGCATTTTCTCATAATTTTATAAGAGCAATGATGTGCAACTGGCACTGGAGAGAGTGTAAGTAGGCAGGAAGTGACTGAAGTAGGCTAAAGGAAATAAGCAGTGCTAATAAAGGATAAAAGAGGAGAATTTTTTCTACCGTAGCTCCATTTATTTTTAAAGAGAAGTATGATTTTGTATTGGTTTTTTGTATTCTTTTACTTTTCCAGTTTCATACTTTGGTCCGATGCTGTATCTGTCCCCTGGCATCTCTGCACTGAGAACCGAGCAATAGAACATCGCAGATGACTCGGTTCTCTCAGCTCCCTGAGCAGAGAGCTGTAGACTGTCAGTCAGCAGCTCTCCTCTCTGACCCCCCCACACACACTCATTGGAGCGCTGAGCTGTGGAGGGGGCGGGTAGCGGCCGTCTAAGGCTCTCAGTGGCTCGCTGAGACCCTGAGACGGGTATCAGTTCAGTCACCTGGCAGATCCAGACTTTATTGTCATGATGACGCGGTGCCTGGACTGATTCCTGTGACGCCAGCAGAGAGCGGACTTCAGACCGCTCTCTGCTAAAAAATGAGTCACAGGAGTGCAAAACGAACTGCACTCCTGTGACCCATAGGAGAAGCCCAGCCAAACAAGCTGAGGCTGGACTTCTCCTTTAAGGTTTAGCTCTACTTTAAAGTGACTGTAAACCCAATTACTAAAATCTCATATAAGCTTTGAGATGTTAATGCAATGTCTAAAATATTTTTTAAAATATTTTTAAATATGCGTCTTTCAATAAATCTAAATCTGGTGTTCCTGCCATAAAGGTCTGCGTTCAGTCGCTTCCTGTTACAGGATGACAACACTATGGTCCTATGTGCCATTTACCATATGCTCCTGCATTGTGTCATAAGGGCTTCAAATGAAGGACATGCACACTGCAAAAAAAGCATTAAAGGCAATGAATCAGCGTGACAGACAGGCAGCTAGCAGCTAGAAGAATGGTAATCTTCTCTCATGAAAGAGTGCCTTTAACCGCTTGCCAACCAGCCGCCTTAATTATACTACGGCAGGTTGGCACGGCTGCGCAAATCGCCATAGGTATACGTCAGCTGCTTTAAGAGCTCTAGGGGGCACGTGCCACGAGGCCCGTGATCGCTCCTCAGAGAGCCAGAATGGAGATCTGTCAATGTAAACAGACAGATCCCCATTCTGACAGGGGAGTAGAGGAAGATCTGCTGTTCCTAGTGATCAGAAACAGCGATCTCTCTCCTCCTCCAGTCAGTCCCCTCCCCCCACAGTTAGAAACACCTACTAGGGAACACTTAACCCCTTGATTGGACACTTTTTTGGGACCATTGAAGTTCATACAGCGATCAGAGCTAAAAATAGCCACTGATTACTGTAGAAATGTCAATGGCAGGGAAGGGGTTAACACTAGGGGTTAACACTAATATTAACCCCCTCCCTGTCAGTGACATTTATACAGTAATCAGTGGCTATTTTTAGCTCTGATCGCTGTATAAATGTCAATGGTCCCAAAAAAGTGTCAAAAGTGTCCGATTTGTCCGCTGCAATGTCGCAGTCCCGCTAAAAATTGCTGGTCACCGCCATTACTAGTAAAAAAAATTAAAAAGTGAAAATGACATAAATCTATCTCCTATTTTGTAGACACTATAACTTTTGTGCAAACCAATCAATATACGCTTATTGTGATTTATTTTTTTACCAAAAATATGTAGAAGAATACATATTGGTCTAAACTGATGAATAAATTATTTTTCTTTGGATATTTATTATGGCAATAGGTAAAAAATATAGTTTTTTTTGTTTTGTTTTTTAAATTGCTACTCTTTTTTTGTTTATAGCGCAAAAAATACAAACCGCAGAGGTGATCAAATACAACCAAAAGAAAGCTCAATTTGTGGGGAAAAAAAGGACATACACTTTGTTTGTGTACAACATCGCATGACCGTGCAATTGTCAGTTAAAGCGACACAGTGCCATATTGCAAAAAGTGGCCTAGTCATTAAAGGGGCAAATCCTTTGGGTCCTTAAGTGGTTAAGTGAAAGGTCTCTAGCTTATCTGCTGCATGATCCTGTTTTTTTGTTTGGACTGCTACTAACTATTGCAGCAATATGCTTCCAGCTACCATCCATCACTTTGCTTTCCTTAATTTACAATGTGCTAAAAATAGTCTATTATAGATATTCATGTGTGCCTCATGCAAGAATCAATTGACCTATTTAGATTTTTGCATTTGAATTCTTGTTATTATATTTCTCACCTGGAATACCATCACATCCATGTGTATCTATGCTTTGAGTCCCCTGGCTCATTGTCGCTTTCTAAGAACCTAAAACAAAAACATTTTTGTGGGTGTTCAAAGGTTAAAATGACAGTCAATACATTAAATAGTACAGATGCAAGAGTGATTTGTTAGTTACATTTGCATAGTTACATAGGTTAAAAAAAGGCACAAATCCATCTATTTCAACCAATAGAAAAAATAAATAATGTAGAAAACCTCCACAATCACAATCCTTTACCCTCAGTTGATCCAGAGGAAGGCACTGCCCTACTGACACCATCAGTATAAATACATATGCACACACACACATATGTGTTTGAACTTTTGAGCACACCCTAATGCAAAAGACTGTGTACACCTATGGGTGTAACATGTAACATGCTCTTGTGCACCCACCTCCCGCCGCCATTGCTCCCCTCTCTGTTACAGAGGGTGGGGGTTCAAAAACAGTGTGTTCATGTGGGGCACTACCCACACAGCCACGTCATTGATTAATCATTTTCTTGGGCATGAATAGACTACAATTACTGTCTTCCATGGCAGATGGCTTGTAGTTCTCAATGAACTGCGAGGGCGCTGATGAGCGCTCTCATATTTTATTGATTCCTTCTGCCATTCGGTAACTGCCTGCCCATATGGAAGGTACAGGAAGAAAGCAGTACTGAGAGTTTGCAGGATCCAAGTATTGCACCTACGATCTGCTGATCATGGGTGCAATGTTTTGACAGGCCGCAATGTAAAAAAATAATAAATGCACATTTTCCTACCTGCAAATATGTTTGCATAATAATAATATATTTTTTTTTTTCACAAAAGGTGAACTTTAATATCTATAAAATTTTATGCATTTAGGATTGCATTCAGCTCTTTTTTTTAAACAATCTCCTGAGCTGGGCAGAAATACACATTTTCACTGCTTTACTGTGAAGAAGTCTTTCCATATGTTAAGGTTAAATCTCTTGGCAAGAAGGAGACACAGTTGGGGGAGGGGAAAAGAAATTGCTGCTCACCCCTATTATGAAGGCAAAAAATAGGAAAAGGATTTCCCCAGGTGGGGTTCTTAGGCAGCGGGGTTTGAAATATTAGACCAATGTTGTATAAAAAGAATAATGTTTATTATACAAAGAATACATTTACACAAAGATTGTTAAAAAATGAGCTCTGATATAGAGTGTTTACAAAACTAGTAGAGGCAGACATGCATTTATACAGACATAATTTTCCATAACAACATCATATAGATATTATCAATATTGAAAAAAGGACCTAACGCGTTTCAACCTATATATTTCAAGGTCTTCTTCAGAGGTCTGTCTGTTGAAAATTATACAATGAGAATATACTTATAAAAGCTTGGTTGCATATACCAAAAGAAACATATCATATTCCATATAGCATAGTTACCCAATAGTGCGTGTCCCATAAGCGAAAAACTTCCTATAAGAGAGGCCCAGTATTGCACCTACAATCTGCTGATCTTGGGTGCAATGTTTTGACAGGCCGCAATGTAAAAAAATAATAAATGCACATTTTCCTACCTGCAAATATGTTTGCATAATAATAATATTTTTTTTTTTTCACAAAAGGTGAACTTTAATATCTATTAAATTTTATGCATTTAGGATTGCATTCAGCTCTTTTTTTTAAACAATCTCCTGAGCTGGCCAGAAATACACATTTTCACAGCTTTACTGTGAAGAAGTCTTTCCATATGTTAAGGTTAAATCTCTTTTCCACCAAACATAAAGAGTGCCCCTTTGTCCTCTGTAATGACCTGAAAGTGAATAACTCTACACAAAGGTCACTATGTGGGCCATTTATGTATTTATGATAATGAGAATAAATTCAGTTCCTCTAATCTTTCCTCATAGCTGAGCTCCTCTATGCATCTTATCAGTTTGGTTGCCCTTCTCTGCACTTTCTCCAGTTCTCCGATATCCTTTTTGTAAAATGGTACCTAAAACTGAACAGCACACATCTTAGCCATTGGAGAACAGGAAGCTAGTAAACTCAGAAAACTGAGATAGAGGTACTCTCATGCCCAGCATGATCAGTGTGAAATAGGAAAGCAGGGGGACTGGTAAGATCATTAGCTATTTCACACAAATGAAGCAATCCAAAGAGAACTTAGGTATATGGTACAACAGACACATATCAGGAATATGAAATGTTGGGGTAACAAACACTTAGATGGGTTAGTTTAAAAAAAAAATGCCTATGTAGATAACGGGGGCCTGTAGATCAAAACAAACTGTGCACCTCTGACTAAAGTTGATTAATGCCCTTGCTATAAGTGTAGGCCATTTGCATGCTTCATGAAGCCTGACTGGAATACTCCCAAGATGTTGCTAGGATGTTGCTAAGTGAAGCCTAGTCATCATTACTGCTCACTTTGTGAGTTTGTTCACAGTTCGTTTTTATCTATAAACACCCCTTACCTGCATAGGCACTTCTTTGGTAAAGATGAACTAACCCTTTAAGCAAATTTTATATAAAATCTGGTCTGGTTGCTTGTTTACAATAAACAAGCCACATTTAGCCCAGGATTGTGGTTTGTAAAAAGACTACAGTTTTTTTTTAAATATTTGAGCAGGGAATTATATAACTACTAATAGAAAGGGAAAAATGTAAGTCTGAAGGGGAGAAGACAAAGGACTGTACTAGAATGGGGGAAAGAAAAAAAAGGGGGGGTGACTGGGTACAAGCTCAGAGTAGATCGCATAGTCTTAGAGATCTAAGCTAAGACATTGGGGGAGAAAAGTGGGAATGATATTCCTGCTGAGTAAATTTAAAATCATGCCAGTAACACTACTCTTCTTTGCATGTCAAAGCTGTAGTGAAGTCCTCCATGTAGTTTATATCATTGCCCGCAGAGATCCACTGTTGAGTAGTGGGAAGATCTGCAGTTCTCCATTTTTGGGGGATACATACGCTTGCTAAGTTGATCAAGACCGACTTAGTGGACCTGAAAGTTTTGGCTGCACTTTTAAGTATACTGCCAAAGTATTATGTTGCAAATTGCCCTTATATAGGACCTAAAATGCAGACATTATGGATAAGCTTATACAGTAGCTAGCTGAATTTGACATTCCTAAAGAGCATACACTAACACAATTTATGTTTATCTGCAAATTATTCTTAAAGTGAAACATGTCCCAAATATAGGGAAATGGCAACAGGGTAATTGGGATTATAACAGTGCCCAGAACAATAAAGAATACATACAGTGCCTTGAAAAAGTATTCATACCCCTTGACATTTTCCACATTTTGTCATATTACAACAAAAAAATGTAAATATATTTTATTGGGATTTTATGTGATAGACCAACACAAAGTGGCACATAATTGTGAAGTGGAAAGAAAATGATAAATGGTGTTTATTTTTTTTTACAAATAAATATGTGAAAAGTGTGTCGTGCATTTTTATTCAGCCCCCCTGGATCAATACTTTGTAGAACCACCTTTCACTGCAATTACAGCTGCAAGTCTTTTTGGGGATGTCTCTACCAGCTTTGCACATCTAGAGAGTGACATTTTTGCCCATTCTTCTTTGCAAAATAGCTCAAGCTCTGTCAGATTGGATGGAGAGCGTCTGTGAACAGCTATTTTCAAGTCTTGCCACAGATTCTCAATTGGATTTAGGTCTGGACTTTGACTGGGCCATTCTAACACATAAATATGCGTTGCTCTAAACCATTCCATTGTAGCTCTGGCTGTATGTTTAGGTTTGTTGTCCTGCTGGAAGGTGAACCTCTGCCCCAGTCTGAAATCTTTTGCAGACTCTAACAGGTTTTCTTCTAAGAATGCTCTGTATTTGGCTCCACCCATCTCTCCATCAACTCTGACCAGCTTCCCTTTCCCTGCTGAAGAAAAGCGTACACACAAGCAGACTTTTTGACCAGACTGGTCTGACAGACCGAGTCCGGCAGACAATCCGATCATGTGTGGGCTTCATCGGACCTTCAGCAGACTTTTCCAGTTGAAAATCTGACGGACTTTAGATTTGAAACATGCTTCAAATCTTTCCGACAGATTCGAGTCCGGTCGAAAAATCCGCTCGTCTGTATGCTAGTCTGAAGGACGAAAACCGACGCTAGGGCAGCTATTGGCTACTGGCTATCAACCTCCATATTTTAATCCAGTCGTACGTCATCACGTACGAATCCGTCGGACTTTGGTGTGATCGTGTGTAGGCAAGTCCGTTCGTTCAAAAGTCCGTCAGAAGTCCGTCAAAAGTCCGACGAGAGTCCGCTGGAATGGCCGTCGGACTTTTGTTGCCGAAAAGTCCACTCGTGTGTACGCGGCCTTAGTTTTCCACCACACACAACATTTTGCTTTTAGGCCAAAAAGTTCAAATTTGGTCTCAATCTGACCAGAGCACCTTCTTCCACATGTTTGCTTTGTCCCTCACATGGCTTCTTGCAAACTGCAAAAGGGACTTCTTATGGCTTTCTTCCATCAATGGCTTTCTTCTTGCCACTCTTCCATAAAGGTCAGATTTGTGGAGTGCACAACTAATAGTTGTCCTGTGAACAGATTCTCCCACCTGAGCTATGGAGTTCTGCAGCTCCTCCAGAGTTACCATGGGCCTCTTAGCTTCTCTTATTAATCCTCTCCTTGCCCGGCCTGTCAGTTTAGGTGGACAGTCATATTTTCAAATTATGGATTGAACAGTGCTTCGTGAGATGTTTAAAGCTTGGGATATTTTTTTATAACATAACCCTGCTTTAAAATTCTCCACAACTTTATCCCTGACCTGTCTTCTGGTGTGCTCCTTGGCCTTCATGATGCTATTTGTTCACTAAGGTTCTCTAAAAAACCTCTGAGGGCTTCACAGAACAGCTGTATTATACTGAGATTAAGACTCACAGGTGGACTCTATTTACTAATTAGGTGACTTTTAAAGGCAATTGGTTCCACTAGATTTTAGATAGGGGTATCAGAGTACCCCTACCCATGAAAACCAATTATCATTTTCCTTCCACTTCACAATTATGTGCCACTTTGTGTTGGTCTATCACATAAAATCCCAATAAAATACATTTACGTTTTTGTTTGTGACATGACAAAATGTGAAAAATGTCAAGGGGTATGAATACCTTTTCAAGGTACTGTAAGTTATATAAAAATAGAAATCTATTACATAGAACAGCAAAAAAATATAGGGTTCAGTAAAAGTTAGCAGAGGATGATACAAATCATGTTTAATGGTCACTGATATCCATATACAGTGGATATAAAAAGTCCACACACCCCTGTTAAAATTTCAGGTTTCTGTGATATAAAAAAATGAGACAAAGATAAATAATTTCAGAATTTTTTCCACCTTTAACCGCTTGCCGTCAGGTGCCGCAGTTGTACTGCGGCAACATGACTCGGCTGCCTCCCTCTGGTGGCCACTAGGGGTGCACACGTGCCCGCAGCTTGGCCCGTGAGCCGATGCGAGTGACCGCCAGGCTCCCACGATCATTCGTAACATGGCGAGAACCGGGATCTCTGTGGGGAGAAGTGACAGAACACACACTAGGGAACACAATTAACCCCATGATTGCCCCCTAGTGTTAACCCCTACACTGCCAGTGACATTTTTACAGTAATCAATGCATTTTTATAGCATTGATCAATGTATTAATGCCAATGGTCCCAAAAATGTGTCAAAATTGTCCGATGTGTCCGCCATAATGTCGCAGTCATGATAAAAATCGCAGATCACCGCCATTACTAGTAAAAAAGAAAAAATAATAATAAAAATGCTATAAATCTATCCCCTATTTTGTAGACGCTATAATTTTTGAGCAAACCAATCAATATACGCTTATTGCGATTTTTTTTTAACAAAAATATGTAGAAGAATACATATCGGCCTAAACTGAGGAAAAAATAGTTTTTTGATATATTTTTGGGGATATTTATTATAAAGTAAGAAATAATGCGTTTTTTTTTTCAAAATTGTCACTTTCTTTTTGTTTATAGTGCAAAAAATAAAAACCGCAGAGGTGATCAAATACTACCAAAACAAAAGCTCTATTTGTGGGAAAAAAACACATTAATTTTGTTTGGGTGCAACGTCGCACGACCGCGCAATTGTCAGTTAAAGCGACGCAGTGCCGAATCGCAAAAAGTGCTCTGGTCAGGAAGGGGGTAAAATCTTCCGAGGCTGAAGCTGTTAATGTGACCTATAAACTGTACAACTCAGTTGAACAACAAACTGGAATCTTTTAGGTGGAGGGAAGTAAAAATAAAAAACTAAAATAATTTGGTTGCATAAGTGTGCACACCCTTGCACTAATACTTTGTTGAAGCACCTTTTGACTTTATTCCAGCACTTTTTGGGTATGAGTCTATCAGTATAGCACATCTTGACTTGGCAATATTTGCCCACTCTTCTTTGCAAAAACACTCCAAATCTGTCAGATTGCGAGGGCATCTCCTGTGCACAGCCCTCTTCAGATCACCCTACAGATTTTCAATTGGATTCAGGTCTGGGCCATTCCAAAACTTTAATCTTCTTCTGGTGAAACCATTCCTTTGTTGATTTGGACGTATGATTTGGGTCGTTGTCACACTGAACACTGAAAGATCCTGAAGTTCCTCTTCATGTTCAGCTTTCTAGCAGAGCCCTGAAGATTTTGTGCCAATATTGACTGGTATTTGGAACTGTTCATAATTCCCTCTACCATGACTGGTCCAGCTGAAGAAAAACAGCCCCAAAGCATGATGCTGCCACTACAATGCTTCACAGTGGGTATGGTGTTCTTTTGGTGACGCATAGTTTTGTTTTTGTGCCAAACATATCTTTTGGAATTATGGCCAAAAAGTTCAACCTTTGTTTTATCTGACCATAACACATTTTCCCACACGCTTTTGAGAGACTTAAGATGTGTTTTTGCAAAATTTAGCCGGGCTTGGATGTTTCTGTTCATAAGAAAAGTCTTATCACCCTACCCCATAGCCCAGATATATGAAGAATATGGGAGATTGTTGTCACATGTACCACACAGCCAATACTTGCCAGATATTCCTGCAGCTCCTTTAATGTTGCTGTAAGACTCTTGGCAGCCTCCACTTTTCCTCTAGTGTTTTCATCAATTTTGGAGGGACGTCCAGTTCTTGGTAATGTCACTGTTGTGCCATATTTTCTCCACTTGATGATGACTGTCTTCACTCTGTTCCATGGTAGATCTAATGCCTTGGAAATTCTTTTGTACCCTTCTCCTGACTGATATCTTTTAACAATGAGATTCCTCTGATGCTTTGGGAGCTCTCTGCATACCTTGGCTTTTGCTGTAGGATGAGACTAAGAAAATGTCAGGAAAGACCTACTAGAACAGCTGAACTTTATTTGGGGTGAATCAGAGGCACGTTAAATGATGGCAGGCGTGCACTGACTCCTATTTAACATGAGTTTGAATGTGATTGCCTAATTCTGGACACAGCTACATCCCCAGTTATAAGAGGGTGTTCACACTTATGCAACCACATTATTATTTTTTTTTTAATTTCCCCCCTAAAAGAATTCAGTTTTTTTCAATTGAGTTGTACAGTTTATAGGTCACATTAAAGGTGGAAAAAGTTCTGAATTGATTTATCTTTGTCCAATTTTTTACATCACATACACATGTAGCTAAATATCATAGTGTCTGTTTCCTCGGATCAATATCCTCGCTTCCAATGTTTGACACCGCTGTGTGTCATAGAATTCAAGGGATCCTTGAACTAAATATTTCTTGTTATTTGTTACTACTGGATGCCTTATCTCAGGCTTTGAACTATCAGCCATCCCCGTGTGTATGTGGAGTGACTGTGAGTGTGCTGATGAACCCAGGCTGTTTCTTAACCGGTTCCCGACCGGCTCACGTGTATTTAGGGGGGGCAGAATGGCTCCCCTGCGCAAAACACTGTACGGGTGAGGGGTTCCTTTAAGAGCTGCCCAAGTATGCACTGAAGTACCTGTGTGGGACACCTTAAAAGTTTGTTCTTGTGTCCCACGCTAGTGCTCCTGAGTCCAGATGTGTAAACAGCTTCTGAGTGTCCTCTCCTTACATTACACTGAATCAAGTTTGCAATTCATTTTAGTTACAAACACATCTAGACAACAATGTCCTAAACTTCTTTTAATACAAATTAGCATGACCAAATGTAGTTAACCCTATATCTGCCCGAAAAAATCGTATTTAGTTGGCAAACGAACAATGTTTCTTACGACCGATTACTGTGCCCATGAACATGAAAGTAGCCATTTTAAACTGTCCAACAGTAAAGAAAAGCACATGGAGCAGCATGCAAGTAATAATCATAATAGGAACACACGACAAATACTTACTTTTTAGATGCACTTTCTTTATCCTTCTGTACTGATCCTGCTGCCTTAATTTCAAGTCTGACCAGCCTTTCCCCAATTGCTCCTTGGATCGTCGTACTCCAAAATTCCGGCACAGACTCTTCACAACTTTAGTCATGATCTTGGCCTTTCTTACATTTGGGTTTAGGTACGGTCCATACTTCCCATCATAGTCGGCCCTCTTCAATATGTCCACCATCTCCACCATCTCACCAAAGGACATATTGGAGGCCTTAAATCTTCTCCTCCGGGATCGGGACGTTTCTTGCTCCAGGCTTTCCTCCGCCTCGTTACTGCTATTATGCACCTGCTGTGTCTCCCACTGTTGTCTCCCACTGCGCAGAAAGAGAAGGGGCGGATAATATTCTAGAAAGAACGTCAGGGGTGGGCGACGTGGGCGGAGTTTCACGCATGCGCAGTGTATATAAAGCTAACACGCATGTGTCGTACATACAATCTGTGAGTGGTGGAAGCGCCGAACGTTATAACGAAGGTAACATTTTAACTTGGGACATCAGTGACCTATACTCATTCTAGATTGAGGACTATATTATAAGATTAGGGATAAGATTAGAAGAGTTTAGCCTGATATTAGTGTTGTGGTCTTGTGTTTTGTCTTTCAGCAAATATGAAACAATTCAAAGACCCTGAATTCATGGGCCAGTTCATAGACAGATACAGGGATATGAGAAATTTGTGGGAGGTTAAAAATTCCTTATATCGCAATAAACCAGCTAGGAAGGCATCGCTGGAGAAACTGCTGCAATTTGTGAAGACGCAGGTCCCTATGTGTTTTTCTTCATATAGGACAGTTTGTGAGTAGGCAGGTACATTTCAAAAATACAATATCAAATTAACAAGGGACACCAACCTCCTTGAGCTTTAAAAATACAAGATAATAATGTTGTTGTGTAAACTTGACACACACAAAAAAAAAAAATATATATTATGGAGATGACTAAAAAATAATTTCAAAATATTCAAAAAAAAAGGAGTTCTTGATTAAAAAAAAATAAAATGACAATACAAAATAATTCCAAACATTATTATGGAGATCTGGCTTTAAAAACAAAAAAGATTATTCATAAGATCACGAGAAATAATAAAGAAAGAAGTTTGTGAGAACTCTGTGTGAATATGAGCAGCAAAACAACTTCATTCTTCTAGCATTATAAAGAAGAAGAGAATGCGCTGCATTAAACTATTGAAAAAATTGCAGCATGACGAATGTGCCATCTCCATTACGAACGGTAGTTTTACCAGACTGAACGCTTCCGTCACGTACTTGAAACTGAGCATGCATGAGTTTTTGCGCGTCGGAATTGCATACACACAAATGCATTTTCTGATAGGAACTTTTTCCGACGGAAAAATTGAGAACCTGCTCTCAATCTCAATCGAATTCCGCCAGCAAGAGTCAGATGGAGCATACACACGGTCGCATTTTCCGACCAAAAGCTCTCATCGGTCTTTTGCTGGCCGAATTTCCGATCGCGTGTACGTGGCATAAGAGTGAGATCTCTGGTTATGCTCTGGAGTGTTGTCTTCCATGCCCAATAGTTCTCTGGGTGATCATCAAATGTTAGCAGCCCTGTACTCACTAATTCTCGATGAATAAGGTGCTTTGCAAGATCAGTGGTCTCTGAAGTTTCTAATGTGCCATCTCTGAAAGAAGATACATGATAATCCATGTTATGGAATAGATGTTGTATATTTGCATAATCTCTGCTTTCTTGGATGCGCACCCTTGGTGTTGGGACATTGTCAGTATAGGTGTGCAATTAAGGCATATTTGGAGTGGATTGAAGCTGTGGAGTTGTGCTGGAGATATGAGCAAACTCTGTTATATTTTATTCCAGAGCATGGTTTTAAACATACTCATGAGTCCTTTGTACTGGATCGTGAGTAGCTATCTCTGCACACTCTTGAAGCGAATCCTCTTCTAAAACAGTTGCAGCTTCATATACTGCAGCTTCTGCAGATGCTGCTACTGCTGCCTTTTGACTCTGTAGCACATGCATATTAGCTTCCAGCTCTGCTTTCTGCTTCATCATGTTTGCCTCTTTTTCAACATAAGAGACCTCTGCTCGCGCTGCTTCTGCCTTTGCTCTTGCAGAGTGCTGCAGAACTCACTGACGATCTGCTGGAGTGCACAGAATTTCAGGAGCTGGAAACATGAGATCTGGTCTCCAAAGTTAGAGGAGTTATTTTAATACTCTTATCTGAATTCATGGTGATCAATTTGAAGTGGATGCCTTAACTTCAAATGTAGCTCTTTTGACTTTGCCTGTTACATGTATGCCTTTTACTTTGCTGTCCTACTATCCCTTAGCTGACAATCCTATAGACAGTCCTATAATAGACAGCACACACAGCCATTAATGTCTAAACCACTGGCAACAAACGTGAGTACACCTCTAAGTGAAAATATCCAAATTAGGCCCAAAGTGTCAGAGCTTCACAGGTTGCCACTGGAGTCCTCTTCCACTCCTCCATGACAACATCACGGAGCTGGTGGATGTTAGAGACCTTGCACTCCTCCACCTTCCATTTGAGGATGCCCCACAGATGCTTAATAGGGTTTAGGTCTGGAGACATGCTTGGCCAGTCCATCACCTTTACCCTCAGCTTCTTTAGCCAGGCAGTGGTCATCTTGGAGGTGTGTTTGGGGTGGTTATCATGTTGGAATACTGCCCTGCAGCCCAGTCTCCGAAGGGAGGGGACCATGCTCTGCTTCAGTATGTCACAGTACATGTTGGCATTCATGGTTCCTTCAATAAACTGTAGCTCCCCAGTGCTGGCAGCACTTATGCAGCCCCAGAACATGACACTCCCACCACCATGCTTGACTGTAGGCAAGACACACATGTCTTTGTACTCCTTACCTGGTTGCCACCACATACTCTTGACACCATCTGAACCAAATATGTTTATCTTGGTCTCATCAGACCACAGGACATGGTGCAAGTAATCCATTTCCTTAGTCGGCTTGTCTTCAGCAAACTGCAGGCTTTCTTGTGCATCATCTTTAGAAGAGGCATTGACAGGCTGACACCCCCACCCCTTCATTCTCTGCAGCAATGCTGGCAGCACTTATACGTCTATTTCCCAAAGACAACCTCTGGATATGACGCTGAGCACGTGCACTTAACTTCGGTTGACCATGGCGAGGCCTGTTCTGAGTGGAACCTGTCCTGTTAAACCGCTTTATGGTCTTAGCCACCTTGCTTGTTGCAGCTCAGTTTCAGGGCCTTGGTAATCTTCTTTTAGCCTAGGCCATATTTATGTAGAGCAACAATTCTTTTTTTCAGATCCTCAGAGAGCTCTTTGCCATGAGGGGATTTTAATTATCCAGATATAGACTGGGCGGAGGGAACCATGCATTCGTCTAAGGCTCGCCAGTTCCTAAATATCTTGCAGGACAATTTCATGGTTTGGATGATAGACGCACCAACTAGAAATAAAGCATTACTGGATCTACTGATTACCAACAATACAGACCTGAACACGAATATGGAAATACGGGGCAATTTAGGAAACAGCGATCACAGGTCAATTGGCTTCAGTATAAATCACACAAATTGGAAACATAAAGGGAATACAAAGACACTGAATTTCAAAAGAGCCAACTTCCCTAAACTACGAACCTTGTTATAAGGCATGAATTGGGATAAAATCTTAGGAACAAAGAACACGTAGGAGAGATGGGTTTGCTTTAAAAGCATATTAAATAAGGGCATTAGCCAATGCATCCCATTGGGTAATAAATTTAAAACAGCGAACAAAAGTCCTGGATGGCTTAACTCCAATATAAAAATGCATATAAAAGCAAAGGAGAGGGGGGCGTGGCTAGCCGGCGCGGTGAATGGACAGTCACTGAAAGAGCTCCTCTCCGCCACGGGCCATCAGGCACTATTACAGCGACTAAAAGCCTAAATTTTATTCACAGCTAGTGCGGTTCAGCTTGGAAAAGGAAGGTAGAAATTTATCCAAATAAACTGCCGGATTACTTTATGTGGCAGCGACGGTCTCTGAAGCAAGAATGCGGCGGCAAGCAGGGGAAAGGCACACGAGGCTCTCTCTCACAGAGCAACGCTGCACAAGGGAGACGATCGGGCCGCTCATACAGTTCACCTGTAACGGGAAACTACTCCTTACCACCTTCAGCCTCATCCAGCCCAGCTAAAAGCAAACCAAAACTGGATCGCACAGAGGAGGAAGATGAAGAGGTAAGCCTGCACTCATCTCAGGATGACACTAGAGAATTGCAGGACTCCATAACTGACTTTCCCACTGCAAACACACCAATAATGGACACCACCACGCTTAAAGATATGCTGATTTCTCTGAGATCTACATTGCACGCAGATATACAGTCGCTAACTAGACAATTGAAATCGCATCGGTGAATAAAAGAATATTACATGTAGAAACGAAAATGGGAGAGTTTGCATGCACTTTTAATGAACTAGTGGACGCTCATAATGATAGAGACGACGACATGCTGCAAATGAAATTGAAACTGGCAAATCTTGAAGACAGGTCTAGAAGGAACAACGTTAAAATACGGGGGATCCCTGAAACAATTAAACCGCCAGACCTGAAACCTCACTTCATACAACTGCTGAAAACAGTCCTTCCAGATGTACCACATGATGAACTCACTGTGGATCGCATTCACAGACTGCCAAAGCCTAAACACATTGCTACACACCTACCAAGGGACACTATTGTCAGGATCCACTTTTATCACGTCAAGGAGCAGTTTATTACAGCAACAAGAAATCGTGATTCCCTTCCAGAAGATCTACAAGACCTCTCCTTTTATGCTGATTTATCAGCCTTTACCATGCAGCAGAGGCGCCAACTGGCTACTATTACAAAGCCCTTAAACAACCACCACATCACATATCGGTGGATATATCCAGCAAAACTCATGATAATAAAAGAAGGCACTACGCATGTGATTTCCAATATTAAAGATGGCCTCCGCCTCCTGCGGGAATGCCTCTGACCAGGACAACAATGGCTAGAAAGCAGCACAAACAGGCTAACTTAACTCTCAGAAGTTCTTTGCTTCTATTACATCCCTGATGGTCCAGGGGATTGCCACTCTTTGGTTTACTTGTTAAACACCCCTTAAGTTGAGCGGTTGTTCCTACCGCACAGATTCTATCACAAATCGAAAGTTAATATTTTTACTTTATCTGCTTTTCACTAACTGTTTCTTTTAAGTTTCCAAGCCTAGTATCCATCTTTTTGTGCTAATAAAGACAACTACTAATACCACTTGATTGAAGACTCTACCCGATGGACCGCACTTATCACCCACCCGGAACAACATCCACCTGAAGATCCTCTCATCTCTACGTCCCACTACACCAACTGAAACACAACCATCAGCGGACCATCATCCTACTAAATTCAACTTCACCTCATATTGGACTTAAGGTAATGCAAATTTATATTACCTTTATAATTAAAGTAGTCTAACAATCCCACCATGCCTATCAAAATTGCATCTCTCAACGTTAAAGGGCTAAATAGCCTATATAAAAGGCAAATGGCATGGAAAGAAGCCAAAAATCTTCACAGTGATGTAATGTGTTTCCAAGAAACCCATTTTGCCTCGCATAAACCACCCACCTTTCAAAACCGTCACTTCCCCCATGTCTTTCAAGCAAATTACATCTCAAAAAAAGAGGAGAAGCAATAGAAATTAAGGACACATTACAATTCCAAAGTTTGGATGTTCATTTGGACGACTCAGGAAGATTCATAGTCCTAGTATGTGAACTCAATGGCGAAAAATACACACTGGTGAATGTATACCAGCTACATCACTAACCTAGTCTCAAAATACCAACCTAAAGGCCATCTCCGTTCCTCCCAAGATCTCCTGCTCTCTAGCTCCCTCATCACCTCCTCCCATATCCGCCTCCGGGACTTCTCCCGAGCCTCGCCCATCCTCTGGAATTCCCTACCCCAATCTGTCAGACTGTCTCCAAATTTATCCACTTTTAGGCGATCCCTGAAGACTTTCCTCTTCAGAGAAGCCTATCCTGCCTCCATCTAACAACTGCATTATTTTCTCCATTAGCTCATCCCCCACAGCTATTACCCTTTTGTATAACTTGACCCTCCCTCCTAGATTGTAAGCTCTAACGAGCAGGGCCCTCTGATTCCTCCTGTATTGAATTGTATTGTACTTGTACTGTCTGCCCTAATGTTGTTGTAAAGCGCTGCGTAAACTGTCGGTGCTATATAAATCCTGTATAATAATAATAATAATAATAATAATGTATACCTTCCTAACACCAAACAACTTTCATTCCTAAAAAAGGTTTGGAGAAAAGTATCAATAATGAGGCAAGGTCATGTCATCATGTGTGGAGACTTTAACGTTGTCCCCAACAGAGAACTAGACGTATCCAGTCAAACAAAACACTCAAGAAGAAGAACCACTCTGAATAGTTTCATTTCCTCATCGGGTTTGTATGATGTATGGAGATGTCAACACTCATCCGAAAAGGACTTTACATATTTTTCTAATGTACATCATACGTACTCTCGTATAGATCTGTTTTTGGTAGATAAATTTATCTTGCAACAGATTTCAAAATCAGATTTGCATTGTATCACATGGTCGGACCATGCTCCAATCTCTGTGGTCATGGGGGATCGTCGCACCGAGACCAGGGCGAACAGATGGCGAAACGATATTTACACACTATCTCAACCCCAAAATCTAACGCAAATTGAAAAAGCAATTAAATAATTTTTTTCCATCAATGCCCCCTCGGTGGACAATCCGTTCACGCTATGGAATGCCCATAAAGTTTATATAAGAGGTCTGCTAATACAAATGAGTGCACGGGCAAGGAGACTGCGATCGGAAAGGTTAAATAAACTATTAGGTAGAATCCCACGTCTAGAAAATACAAACAAACAGCAATCCACGCAGGACACAAGAGAAACACTGTTTAGGAAAAGACAAGAATTAAGAACACACTTGATAGCTCATCATAACCACCAACTGAGATCTCTAAAAGCCCAGACATACAGGTATGGGAATAAAGCAGGGAAGTTATTAGCTACACAACTAAAAGAAAAAATTATTAAACAAAAAATTCCCCACATCATCAACCCTAAATCTAAACAGAAAGTAAACAATCCAAAGGAAATAGCGGACGCATTTAGCCATTATTATGAGGAATTGTACAATCTTAATACTGACCCAGATACACACCAACCCAACGACGTGTTGATTTCTGATTTTTTAGAAACAATACATCTCCCTAAAATATCCCAAGAAGACTTATCTTGTCTGAATCAACCCTTTACTTTACAGGAAATAGTAAAATCCATCAAACACCTCCCCCGCAACAAAGCCCCAGGCCCAGACGGATATTCCTTTGAATATTACCAATTATTTACCTCCATCCTAGCCCCCCATTTACTTCCAGTTTTTGAAGCAGCCACACTCACAGCAAAATTTTCACCAGACATGCTTACAGCCACAATAATTACCCTCCCAAAACCAGGTAAAGCACCAAACCTCCCACAAAATTTTAGGCCAATATCCTTATTAAATGTAGATGTTAAGCTGCATGCCAAATTAATAGCGAATAGATTATCAACTATTTTACCTAAATTAATAAATTATGACCAGGTGGGATTTGTAATGGGCCGGCAAACTACGGATGCCACAAGAAGAATGTTAAATCTACTACACATGGTTGGGGAAAACAAGGAGCCTTCTCTTCTTCTAACTTTAGATGCAGAGAAGGCCTTTGATAGCGTGCATTGGGGATACTTGGCCAAAGTCCTGGAAAAGTTCGGACTGGTCGGCCCATTGCAGAAAGCCATAATGGCACTGTATTCCTCACCTTCCGCATTTGTATATACAGAAGGAATGTTTTCTAAACCATTCTTTATCACAAACGGGACCAGACAGGGGTGCCCCCTATCCCCCATAATATTCACTATGCTTATGGAACCACTGGCGGAGAAAATAAGATCTCACCCGACCATACAAGGTATCAAATCACAGGACCGTCAACATAAGATTTCATTATTTGCTGATGATGTCATCCTTTCATTATCAAATCCAGCTACCTCACTACCCGCAGCACATGAAGTCCTTAACCACTTCAGCAAGGTCTCCTACTATAAAGTAAATGCATCCAAATCCAACATACTAGGAATTCACATAAATAACAAACTCGAAAAATTCCTCAAGAATACCCTACCATATCCTTGGACAACAGATTATATTAACTACCTAGGGATCAAACTTACGCACCCTATAACAAACATATATAACATCAATTGCATCCCCCTACTGACTTCCTTTCAACCAGAACTATCTAGACTTGGGAAAAATTACTTGACGTGGTCAGGTCGATTAGCAGCGTACAAAATGCTCATTCTCCCAAAATAATGTATATCTTTAGAGTTTTACCAATACCTGTCCCAAAGTCCTTCTTTAGGTCAATGCAAAAACAACTCATAAACTTCGTATGGGCAGGGAAAAGGCCACGGTGCTCCCCTGAGATACAGACCAAAAATAAATCAATAGGTGGCATGGGTTTACCAATACTACAGGATTATCACACAGCCGCAGTCTTAGACCAACTTAAAAATTGGTTCACTACTCCCATCACAAAACCCTGGTGCCAATTAGAAATATTTTGGCTAAATAAGACATCACCTCTGTCTTTTTTGATAGCTGCCCAGTCGGAAAAACATAGCAAAAAACCCCTCCCTCTACCAATCCAAGCAACAGTACAATCCTGGGCAGAACTAAATGTGAAAGGGAAGGACTTTTACCCATTAACAAACATACCTATTCCTTTATATACACTACAATGGGCAATTCCTAACATCAGACTTCACAAATGGACTAGCAAAAATATACTACACTTAACAGATGTCACCAATAGAGACAAGATGTTACCATTTACAACAATACAACAGAAATTCAATCTTCCACACTCAGAATTCTTAACATATACCCAAATTTCCTCCTACTTCCAAACGACAAAAATTACACACATATCCATAACAGAAAAAGTATGGTCCTAATGGTTTTAGTGTATTTTTTGCCAATATATTGGTGCGATAAACATTTGCGCAAATACCGCTGGGTATAAAATATCAGTAGCACCTTCTTTTTTTTCTAGAGGTCATATGCTTTCAGAAAGTATATGGTTTTGTGGGTCTTTCACAAATTCTGAAAGCTGTAAGGGAAAAATCAAAACCTTCAGATTTTTAGAGAAATTTGGATATTTACACTTTTACGTCTGTTCAATTTTCACCATTTCACAAAAAAGCTAAATTTAGAAGTTACAAATATTTGTTATTTATTCACTCAATAAAGGTTAAGCTTTTATATTTAGTAGGAATTTTGTAAAATTTGCTGTGCTTTTAGCTGCTAATAATGGTTTAAGGCGACTTTCACAATGGTTTGGTTTGATAAACATTTGCGCAAATACCGCGGGGTCTAAAAAATCAGTAGCACCTTCTTTTTATTCTACTTATCATGGGCTTTCAGAAAATAGATGGTTTGGGGGGTATTTCACAAATTCTGAAAGCTATAAGTGAAAAATAAAAAACAAAGGAAAAATTGCAAAAATGGTCTGGCCACCTGAGTGTACAAAATGGAGCACAGGGCCTGGCAGCAAAAGGGTTAAAGTGAATAACTCTACACCAAGTTCATTATATGAATTTATACATGGTGATCATATGCCTCCTTAATCACCTCTTCCCAAGCGAAGAGGCAATTAAGGAGGCAAATGATGGAGTTCCTCTACGCCTCTCATCAGTCTGGTTGCCCTTCTTTGCACTTTCTCCAGTTCCCCAATCTTTTTTGTCAACTGGTGCCCAAAACTAGGGTTGCCACCTGTCTGTAAATTTACAGACAGTTTGTAAATTTCGGCTGATTTTCAAGCTGTTCGTAAGTGTCCGGTACGGATGGAAAAAGCTCATTAAAAAAATGCTTTTGGAAGACTTTGGAACTGAGCAGGCACAGTTCTGAAGCCAGCTGAATACTATTTGGCAATCTTTGTGTGCTTTGCAGTGGGTATTGCGTGACGTCATGGTGCATTAATTTTTTTTTCGTTCCTATAAAACAGTCAACAATGTATTGAGAAGCCAGCTTTATGGCTCTACAGCAGCCACCACCACCAGATTAGAGAAGCTGATCTAAACAGTAAGTGGTTATCTTTAATAGTAATACATCGCACACATTTTGTCTTTGCAGCCTACTGTATAAGACAAGTGGGCAACACACACAAACACACATTTTCTTTTTTTCTTTTTTTTAAATGTGATGCATCTCTAATTGCAGCTAATATGTTTTCATAATATTTTTCACTAAGTTCCAAAAGATCAGTTTTCATTAACAATAGTTTTTCTGATTTTCATTACACAGGCATCTGCAGCACACAAGGCAGTAGGTTTTAAAGGTACTGGGCTCAGGGCTGGTTTGGCCATATCTCTCCTTTTGGAGGAGTGAAGCGATCTACAAACGCTTCGAACAGTGAAGAACGCCCCTGATACTGGAATCTCGTGAGACATAGCGAGATTACAGCACCAAAAATTCACCGAAACACCAAGATGTCCATTTATTAAATCATAACTGCTCAGTACACAGACATTACCGGAGGAGACCGGCTACCTAGTTAATAAAATATCTGTCCTACTATACTGTATATATATATATACACACACACACACACATACATGATAGATAGATAGATAGTGTGTCAGACAATCACAGATTCTCTGTGTATGGAGATCATCGGCGGAGAACATGTTCTCCCCGATCATCTCTGTTTCATAAACCGTTAATGGACTGTGATCAGTGGCGATCCTTAGGATCACCGCTGTTCACAATTTCATAAACGTACACCTCTGTGTGCAGTGCAGTCCAACTTTACAAATAGAACTTATGGAAGAGGCACCACCTGTGCCTTCTGCCATAAAATGTAAGAAATGGAGGCAATGGGGTTGATTTACTAAAGGCAAATCCACTTTGCACTACAAGTGCACATAGGTGTGCGCAGCCTATTGCATTAGGGTGTGCACCTCAAAGCTCAAACACAAATGTGTGTGTGACAAATTTACCGGCCTCTTTCCCACTCTTCATCCTGAAACAATGGGTGGAGGGGGAGCATATTTACCGGTCTCTTTCCCACTCTTCATCCTGAAACAATGGGGGGAGGCGGAGTAAGAGGGACCAGGGCATCAGTACCGATCCCACCCCCCTGCTCTCCAGGTTCTGGAGGTCGGCGAGGAAGGATCCTGGTTTACCTTTCACCTTCCCGCAATCAACCGGTAGATCGCGACTGACAGGCTGCCAACCCCAGGATTAGGGTGTACCCAGGCACACCCCTTGCGCACGCCTATGCAAGTGCACCTGGAAGTGCAGTCACTTTAGATCTGAGGGGAAGCTCTGAAATGAGGGGGGGGGGGGCTCTGCTGATTTTATCATCCAATCATGCACAAGCAAAAATGCTGTTTTTTATTTTCCTTGCATGTCCCCCTCAAATCTAGAGCGACTGCACCTCCAAGTGCACTTGTAGTGCAAAGTGGATTTGTCTTTAGAAAATCAACCCCATTGTTACTTTTCAGACTCATGGCTAACAGATCTGAAGTTCAAATACTGGTTAGCAGATGATAATGATTCAAAACAAAATGCAAAGTGTCTGTGTTGCAAATAATTGTTCAGCATAGCACACGGAGTTTGTAATGTCTGTAATCATGCTGCAAGTTACAAACACAAGTCTATTGCTGCAGCTAGGCAAGCCCAACTCTGAATTTGTTCCATTTTCAAAACAAAGCACAGTTTCAGACGAGTTGGCTCATGAAAGAAAAACTTGTTTAACTGAGTTGAAAATAGTTAATTTCATTGCAAAAAAAAATTACTACTAGGGTTTTTAGATGATTTTACAGATAGTATGGCTAGCTGGTTTCCAGACTACCAAATAGCAAAATCCCTCGGTTGTAAGCAGGGCAGTGTTTAATATTGATTGGACCCTGGGCAAACATTTTCTTAGCCCCCCCCCCCAATTCTGAGATATACATTAAATAGCAGCTAGACTCAAAATCAGTTCTCTGCAGCAGATCAGGCAGCAATTGCGATTGGTTGCCGGAGCTTGCAGCATATCATTGCCACTCACTGACTGCTTGCTAGAAGCTAAAACACATTATTTCTGCTTGCTGATTGGTTGCTAAAGGTTACTGGAAATCCTTACCGCTCACTGATTGGTTGCTAAAGGTTACTGCGCATCATTACCGCTCACTGATTGATCGCTATAGGTTACTGCACATCATTATTGCTAACTGATTGGTTGCTAGAGGTTACTGCACATCATTTTTGCTCACTCACTGGTTGCTAGAGATTATAGCATGTGCTACATATGGAATGTGAGTTTGAGGGGTGAGTTACGTATGTAATGCGGGGTTAAGGGTACATCCAAGTTCTCCATCCCCCTAAGTACAAAACTCTCCCCCCAAATTCTAGTTCAGAGCTCACCCCCCTGTCCCCCCCACTCCAGTGTAGAGATGTTCTCCCTCCCCAAATCATCTCCTAGCATCTTGAAAACCTCACAGTCAGAGTGTAGCTAGATACAGAAGATCAACTAAACTTACAGGACGTCTATCCATGTAGGCTGCTGGCTGCTTCACAAGGAGCTTCTGCCTGTGTACATTCCCGCCCCCTCCCTCCCCTCCTCTTACTCTCCTTGCTCTCCACCCTCTGCTCTCATATAGGTGTCCTTTTATGAAACTGAGATCAGCTGCGATCCCGAGTCTCGCCGCTGATCTCAGCTCATTACCAGTTTATGAAACTAAGATAATCAGTGGAGAACATGTTCTCCGCTGATTATCTCAGCACAGTGACAATCTGTAACTGTCACAGAAACGGCCAGTTTATGAAGGTGTGATCTCGGCACCTCACTGGCGATCTGTGACAGAATTCTCACTTTCTGATTCACCATTTCAGAGATGGAGAATCAGAGTGAGAAGCGTGAAACTGGCTGAGTATTCTGGAGAAAGCAAGAAGTCTTTTGACTTCTTTCTTTCACCAAACAGTCAGAGCACATCTTCCCCACCATCACACACCCCAAAACCAGCAGGATATGAATTTATAGTGTATATATATATATATATATATATATATATATATATATATATATATATATATATATATATTTATTTATCTATCTATCTATCTATCTATCTATCTATCTATCTATCTATCTATCTATCTATCTATCTATCTATCTATCTATCTATCTATCTATCTATCTATCTATCTATCTATCTCTCCTCTGAGAATGCCTGAGAACTGAATCGCTGTATTTACCGCAGTTTCATAAAAGGAAACCATAGAGATATGTAGAGCGGAGAGGGATCAGAGCGGCTGCCGACAGACAGAGGAGCGCTGTCACTTGTAAATACAGAAGCAGTGTTTCTCTGTACCTACAACTGACAGTAGTGACTAGTGAGCAGCTAACAAGTGGCAGAACTCCGGCGGGCAGCAGCGTAGGCTCAATTGGCAGCTGCTTTGGGCCCTATTTGCCTTGCGCTAAAGACAGCCCTAGTTGTAAGTCTACCAAAGGGTCCATGCTAATCAAAAAATGCCATTGGCAAGCGCAATGAAGAGGTGTTGTGGTGAAAACTTGCCTGTTGTAATTTTTCATCACTGATTGATGAAACTACAGAAATATCAACAAAAAAATAGCCATGGTGGTCATTTATTTTGATGAAAATGCTGATAAAACAGAATAAGTTCTGCCGCCTTGTTGAGCTCACTGAAGCTACTGCTGGTGCTGTTTTTGAGCAGATTAAACAATGTTTTCTGGAAGATGGTATCCCCCTGAAAAATGTTATGGCACTTCCTATAGATGTGGCAAGTGTAATGGTTGGGACAAAAAATTCAGTACTATCCCCCTTCAAAGCACAGCAGCCTTTCATTTTTCACATTCATTGTACCTGCCATTAAGAATAAGCTCCGGCGTGTTCGCACACTCCACGTGCCGAGCCCGCCAGGAAGTTGGCACGGCGTTGCGCTAATCACAGGCAGTGAGACATTTTCCAGATGTGCGGCTGCAGAGATCGGGAAGTGTGTGAAAAAGCCTGAGCTCATCCTTACCTGCCATATTGCTACCTTGTGTGCTGCAGACATCTGTAAAGGTATACCTAAAACTGTTAAGCAACTTTGCAGAGGCATACATACTCATTTTGCACATAAGTGCAAACGTTTACAGTTGTAATTTCAGGAATTTGTTGAGGCAGATTGTATAAAAATTTTACAGCTTTGTTCTACTAGTGGCTTTCTATGTTTGACTGTGTCAACCGCATTCGCAATCAATATGATGTCCTGTTAAGTTATTTTCAGTCAAGTGATGATGCAATCCGCTTGGTAACTGCGGACAGAATAGGTGTCTTGCTACAGGATCCTATCGCTAAGGCCCCTTTCACACTGGGGCGGGAGGTCTGTCGGCGGTAAAGCGCCGCTATCATTAGCGGCGCTTTACCAACGTTTTTCTCTGTCGGTAAAACCGCCCCGCTAGCGGCCGAGAAAGGGTTAAAAACCACCGCAAAGCGCCTCTGCAGGGGCGCTTTGCTAGCGGTATAGCTGCGCTGTCTCATTGATTTCAATGGGCAGGAGCGGTGAAGGAACGGTGTATACACCGCTCCTTCACCGCTCCGAAGATGCTGCTAGCAGGATTTTTTTTCCCATCCTGCTAGCAAACCGCTCCAGTGTGAAACCCCCCCGGGCTTTCACACTGGAGACACAGCAGCGGTCCAAAAGGAATTTAACCCCTTCCCGCCAAGTGTACGCAGATGTCCGTACTCAGCTTTCCGGGGATAACCCGCAGCTGCAGGAATTATCCCGGTACTGTTTTTTAGAGCCGGCGATCGGCTATCCAAGTATAACAACTGATGCGGCTAAAAGCAGCTCGGCTGTTATACCAGAGCAGCGGGAGGGGACACCCCCCCTTCTGCCGCCTCCCGCCGCTCTTACCGTTCCATCGGGCGGCCCGATGACCAATCCGCCCCCTCCAGCGGCTAGGGACAGACTGAAACGAAGCCGTGAGCGTCCCGTTTACTCGGCTGCCAAAAAAAATACACAGTATTCAGAATCGCCGAAAACGGCGATCTGATACTTTGAAGTGCAAAGGAGGGATCGGGGGTCAGGTACTCTCCATAAAGAGTACCTGTCACCACCTATTACTATCACAAGGGATGTTTACATGTTTTACATCCCTTTTTTTTTTTTTTAAACAATTTATTAATTTATTAATATAAAAATAAATAAAATAAAAAAGGAAAAAAACTTTAAAGCGCCCCCGTCCCCGCGAGCTCACGCAGCAAAGAAAACGCATACGGAAGTGGCGCCCGCATATGTAAACGGTGCTCAAATCACACATGTGAGGTATCGCCACGATCATCAGAGCGAGAGCAATAATTCTAGCACTAGACCTCCTCTGTAACTCTAACCTGGTAACCGTAAAATAAATTTAAAGCATCGCCTATGGAGATTTTTAGGTACCGTAGCTTGTCGCCATTCCACGAGTGCGTGCAATTATAAAGCGTGACATGTTTTGTATCTATTTACTCGGCGTAACATCATCTTTCACATTATACAAAAAATTGGGCTAATTTTACTGTTTGGTTTTTTAAAATTCATGAAAGTGTGCCTTTTCCCAAAGTTGTGTTTAAAACACCGCTGCAAAAATACCGTGTGACATAAAATATTCCAACATTTGCCATTTTATTCTCTAGATTCTCTGCTAAAAATATATATATATATATAATTTTTGGGGGCTCTAAGTAATTTTCTAGCAAAAAATACGGATTTTAACTTGTAAACACCAAATGTCAGAAATAGGCTTAGTCATGAAAGGGTTAACCTGCCCAATAACCACCTAATCTGTGACATGCCCACCAGGTGGAACTCAATGTTGGCCATACTGCAGTGGCTGCACACGCAGCAGAGGGCCATCAATGAGTACCTATGCGACTATGGCACCAGGACAGGGTCAGAGGACCTTGGTTTTTTTCCCCACGCCAGTGGGCTATGATCAGGGATGCATGCACTGTCCTGTCACCATTTGAGGAGGCCACGAGGATGGTAAGCAGTGACAGTGCATGCATCAGTGACACTGTCCCTCTTGTCCACCTGTTGGAGTACACGCTGCGTGGAATAATGGACAGGGCACTTGAGGCAGAACAGAAGGAGGAAGAGGAGGACTTCATTACCTCTCAAGGCCCCCTTTATCTAGACAGTGTTGCGTGCCCGCCGATAACACAGGAAGAGGACGAGGAGGAAAATTGTGTCAGCGTGGAGGTGGAGCCTGGCACTCAGCAGCAGTCTTCAAGGGATCATTTACAGTCCGAAGAAACCCATGGACTTGTACGTGGCTGGGAGGAGGTGGCTGCGGATCATGTCGTCCTTAGTGACCCAGAGGACTCTGGACCGAACCTACGCTGCATGGCCTCCCTGATCCTGCAAAGCCTGCGGAAGGTTCCTCGTATTCGTGGTATCAAGGGTAGGGATGATTACTGCCTGGCAACCCTCCTTGATCCACGTTACAAGGGTAAGGTTGCGGACTTTATCTTGCCGTCGCAGAGGGAGCAGAGGATGAAACATCTTTGGGAGGCCTTGCAGAAAGGTTTGTGCAACGCGTTTCCAGACCCTGGGAGGTTACAATTTCCTGGTCCTCCTGGACAACGTGTTGCTGAGGCTTTGGTCAGTCACAGAAGGAGCGGTGGAGAAGGTGGTCATCTGACCGATGCATTCAGACAATTTTTTAGTCCGCAGCCCCAAGGTCTGATTGGTTCCAGCAACCATCGCCAGCGTCTGATTCACATGGTGCAGGATTACCTAGGGGCAAGATCAGACTTGGACACCTTTCCCTCCGAAAATCCTCTGGGTTACTGGGTCTTGAGGATGGATCACTGGCCAGAGCTTGCACAGTATGCAATTGAGCTACTGGCCTGTCCTGCATCCAGCGTTCTTTCGGAACGCACATTCAGTGCTGCTGGAGGCTTTGCAACTGATCACGGGGTGCGCCTGTCCACCGAATCGGTCGATCGGCTGACCTTCATAAAAATGAATCAGTCTTGGATCACCAGCTACCAAGCACCTGATGCTGATGTAACCAATTGATTCTTTTTTTAATTTGAGATCCCTTCAAGACTGCCTATGCTGATGCTAAGTGACTATCCTGTTATGCTGAGTGACAATCTTCTTCCTCCTCAATTTTCATGCTAATAGCTTGAAAGAACATTTTTGGTTCTGGGTACCGCCACCAGTGGCCAGGGCCCAATTTTTCAGCCCGTTTAACAGGGGCGTGTAATTACAATTTTTGATGCAATACGGCACGGGTGCTGTCACGCACGGGCACGCGCGCGTGCACTCCCGCTGGTGTCAGGCGGGCTATTTAAACCGGTCTGTCACACTCAATCCCTGCTGTCTGCTCTACAGCGTTCCGTGTGCCTTAACCTGATCTGACCTGTGTACCCTGTTATCTGACCCGGCTTCCTGTTTGACCATCCTGCTATTCCACCTGCACCAGACCCTCTTGGCTTGCCTGACCATTCCTCTGTGTAATCCCTGGTACCTCTGCTGCCCGACCGATACCGACCACCGGCTTGTTTGACCATTCTTCTGTCCAATACCAGCATTCAGTCTATTACCTGCTGCTTGTTCCTGATTCCAGTCCAGCATTCCAGACTACTATCTGCTGCTTGTTCCTGGTTCCAGTCCAGCGTTCCAGGCTACTACCTGCTGCTTGTTTCTGGTTCCAGTCCAGCGTTCCAGGCTACTACCTGCTGCTTGTTCCTGGTTCCAGTCCAGCGTTCCAGTCTACTACCTGCTGTTTTGTTCCTGGTTCCAGTCCAGCGTTCCAGACTACTACCTGCTGCTTGTTCCTGGTTCCCGTCCAGCGTTCCAGGCTACTACCTGCTGCTTTGTTCCTGCTTCCAGCCCAGCTCTTCAGTCTGGCTTACTTACCTGCTGGGGTTCCTGGTCCTCTCTGCATTCCAGTCTCCAGTCTCCAGTCTTCTCTTCAGATTCAGATTCCAGAGGGTGCCACCACTCCTGAACTTCCGGTGACTGTTGATCCTGCCAGGCACCCATATCACTCCTCACTCCTGGGCCCTCTGTCTCCATTCCAGGGGAACGGGAGTGGGAGCTGTAAGGGAGGTCTTTCTCTGCACTTCAGGCTCAAAACCTACCAGGTACGTGACAAGGGCTCATTCCTGTGCTCCAACTAGAGTATCTGTGAGGGGTTGAAGTGTTGTGGCACCAGCACCAGTGCCCAAGGCCCAATTTTTCAGCCCCTGTTTAACAGGGGCATGTAATTACAATTTTTTGATGCAATACTTTGCAGCAGGGCTCATTCCTGCGCTCCAACTAGAGTATCTGTAAGGGGTTGCAGTGTTGTGGCACCAGCACCAGTGCCCAAGACCCAAATTTTCAGCCTCTGTTTAACAGGGGCATATAATTACAATTTTTGATGCAATACTTTGCAGCAGGGCTCATTCCTGCGCTCCAACTATAGCATCTTTGAGGGGTTGCAGTGTTTTGGCACCAGTGCCTAAGGCCCAATTTTTCTGTCCCTGTTCAACAGGGACATGTAATTACAATTCTTGATCTAATATTTCACAGCAGAGCCCATTCCTGTGCCCACCAAGAGTAACATTCCCCCTCTATTTGGCCTGTTTACCATGATCACCAAAATTAACATCCACTATATTAATGTAGGGGAAATCTATTCTGGTGATCCTGGTGGCTACCTGCAATTTCCCTTCACTTTTTGTGGTGGCTTTGGAACTGTCAGAAACCATGAAATCAGACCGAGACAGAAGTACAGTTAAATCATACTTGTTTAATAATAAAAGTAAATAGAACAAACGCCAGAGTTCAAGAACCGGAACGGGTAGTCAGAAAAGCCAAACGTCAGGGAGCCGAAGATGAGCATAGTAAAACAGCAAACAGGATCTGGAGTCAGAAGGGATGTCAGCCAAGCAAGTCTTTTAACAGGAATGCAGGAAAGCGCCTCTGTGATGTTGACTAAGGCGAAGGCAGAGCTCCTCTGGACTGGATGGCTTAAGTAGGCAGGACTGTCGCGCAGGATATCAGCAACAGCTGAGTAACTATGGAGAGATAGGTGCTGGCGATTAGCCAACAGCTGAGCAGCCAGCTCAGAGAAGGATGGGCTGAGCCCAGCTCTGACACTATCCCCTCCTCAACGACCTCTCCCCCTCGGAGGACCACCAGGCTTGAGGGGAAAACATCTATGGAAATCACGGAGGAGGACAAGGGCATGTACGTCCAAAGATGAGACACAAGAGCATTCCTCCAGACTGTATCCTTTCCAATGCACCAGGTACTGTATGCTCCCACGGAACCTACAGGAGTCAACAATGGACTGTACTTGATACTCCTCATGGTTCTCAACTTGGACAGGGTGTGGACTTGGCACCAAGGTGGTAAAGTGATTGCAGACCAAAGGTTTTAATAAGGAGAAATGGAATACATTCGAAATACGCATATTAGAAGGAAGGTCTTATGCGTAAGCCACTGGGTTAATCCTGCAAAGAATACGGAAAGGCCCAATAAACCGAGGTGCAAACTTCAGTGAGAAAATACGAAGTCGGAGGTTGCGAGAGACAGCCAGACCCTGTCCCCAACCTGGCAGGAAGGCGCAGGCAGGCGTCTGCAATCAGCATGGAGTCTGTACCTATCATTAGCATGTCGCAAAGCCTCCTGGACTGGTGCCCAAGTGGAACAAAGACCACAGAGATGCTCCTCTAACGCAGGAATATTCTGCGGAACAAACGAGTCAGGCAACATGGAAGGTTTGAGACCATAATTCGCCATAAACCAGGACGATCGGGAAGCAGAATTCAAAGCACTGTTGTGAGCAAACTCTGCCCATGGTAATAGGTCTGACCAGTTGTTATGATTGTCAGAAATATGCTCCAAGGACTGCTTGGCTCGTTCTGTGGCCCCATTAGACTGCGGGTGATATGCAGAGGAGAAAACAAGCTGAATTCCCATCTGTGCACAAAAGGCTCGTCAGAACCGGGACACAAACTGACTTCCCCTGTCCGAGACAATAACCTTGGGTAGCCCATGTAAGCGCAAGATCTCCAGAGCAAAAATGGAAGCCAGTTCCTTAGAAGTGAGCAACTTCTTAAGTGGAATGCAATGAGACATTTTTGAGAACCGGTCAACCACCATAAGTATAACTGTGTTGCCCTGGAAGTTGGGTAACTCCACAATGAAATCCATAGACAGGTGGGTCCAGTGCCTCTCTCCATTGGGTATGGGTTGTAGGAGGCCCACTGGAAGGTGTCGTGTAGTCTTACTCTGAGCACACACGAAACAGGCAGCTACAGAGGCAGTTACATCAGCACATAGACTAGGCCACCAGAATTGTTGGGAAATGGCCCAAAAGAGTTGATTCTTCCTAGGGTGGCCAGCAGCCTTGGGAGAATAGTAAGTATGGAGCATGGCAGAACAGAGGCTCCCTGGGACAAAGCAGCGGTCACAAGGTTTCTCAAGAGTAACATGGACCTGAGCAGCAAGAATTTTGCCACCCAAAGAAGTGAGACTGGTGCGAACCATAGCCAGAAAATGATCAGGAGGAATCACGGGAACCGGAACCGACTCCAACTTGGAAGTGGAGGAAAATTGTCGTGACAAGGCGTCAGCCCTTACATTCTTAGTACCGGGTAAGAATGAGACAATGTAATTGAAACTTGACAAGAAAAGAGCCCATTGTGCCCTTCTGGGAGAGAGGCGTTTAGCCTCAGACAAGAATGTGAGATTCTTATGGTCAATGAGAATCGGCACAGTGGTACCTTCAAGGAGATGTCTCCATTGTTTCAGGGTTAAAATGATCAACAACAGCTCTCTGTCACCAATCTTGTAATTGTACTCCACAGGTGACAATTTCTTGGAAAAGTAGCCACAAGGATGCAAAGCACTCTCAGAGGTAGGACATTGAGACATAAGGGCGTAAACTCCAGTCTCAGAAGCATCAACCTCAAGGATAAAAGGTAACGTAGGATAAGGATGTGCCAACACAGGAGCAGAAACAAAGGCAGCCTTGAGACTCTCAAAGGCCTTTACGGACTCCAGAGACCAACTCTGTGGGTGCCGTCCTTTCTGGTCATATCAGTCAGGGGCTTGACCAGAGATGAGAAGTTACGAATAAACTTCCGATAATAGTTGGTAAAGCCCAGGAAACGCTACAGAGGATGTAAGCCCATGGGTCGGGGCCACTGTAGGACTGCTGAAAGTTTCTCTGGATCCATCGAAAAGCCAGCAGTGGAAATGACATAACCCAGGAATTTAACCTGTTCACGATGGAACTCGCACTTTTCCAATTTACAATAGAGACTGTTCTCTCTTAGTTTCTGAAGCACACGGCAGACATCTGTGTGGTGGCTTTCCAGGGACTTGGAAAATATGAGGATATCATCGAGATAAACCACCACACATAACTGAAACAAATCTCAGAGGACATTGTTAATGAATTCCTGGAAAGCTGCCGGGGCGTTACAAAGGCCAAAAGGCATTACGAGGTACTCATAAAGGCCTGTTCTGGTATTAAACGCAGTTTTCCACTCAACGCCCTCCTTAATCCTCACAAGATTGTATGCCCCTCTCAAATTAAGCTTTGTGAAAACCATTGCTCCCTTGAGGCGGTCAAATAACTCCGTAATCAACGGAATCGGATAGGCATTCTTAATCGTGAAACCAGCACCACCAGGATGAGGATTTGCGGATGAAACCTCAAGAAAGTGGGTCTGCAACATACTCCTCCATGGTCTTATCCCCCAAGACCAACAAAGGGTAAACCCAGCCACGAGGGGGTATGACACCAGGTTGAAGGTTAATTGCGCAATCATACGGCCAGTGTGAAGGCAAACTACCGGCTTGACCTTTGTCAAAGTCATCGCTAAAATCGCGGTACTCCTCTGGCAGGGAGGAGCGTGAAGAGGTGCACAGGACCCTGGCTACATGCTGGAAGCATGTCTTACTGCATTGTGGTGACCAGGAGAGAACCTCAGCACGGAGCCAATCAAAAGAGGGGTTGTGCCTCTGTACCCAGGGATAACCAGTAACCAGCAGAAACTTAGGTGAGGAAATAACTTGGAATTGGATTATCTCATGGTGAAGAGCCCCTACGGCCATGGACAATGGAACCGTCTCATGAGTCACATGGGCAGGCTGTAGAGGTCTCCCGTCAAGAGCCTCAATGGCAAGTGGAGTGTCATGCAGCTGCAGCGGAATCGAGTGCTTTGATACAAAGGCAGCATCAATGAACAGGCCTGCAGCCCAGAGTCGATAAGAGCCTGTATCTCGACGGACAACTCAGCCCAAGAAAGGGTGACCGAAACTATGGGCTTATTCTTCTGGATAACTGGGGATGAAACAACGCCACCTAAGGTCTGTCCGTGACAAGATCTTAAGGTTCGGGCGTTCCAAGGAGGGGTAGGACAAGACTTCAACTTCAAAAAGTGACCTGCCTGGCCACAATAAAGGCACAATCTCTCCCTCCTCATAAAGGTTCTCTCATTCCCAGAGAGACACATAAAGCCCAAGTACATGGGTTCATCTTCACTGACCGACTCGGTACCAGGAGGCATGGGAGGGGAGGGAGGCACGGGTGGGACTGCAAAGCTCGGAGGCAAACATACAGGAGGCTTCCGCAAACGCTCCTTAAAAGAGAGTCTTTCTCTGAGGATAGTAAACGTGATCAACTTCTCCAGCTCAGTGGGTATATCTCGGGCTGCTATCTCATCCTTGATGGAATCCGAGAGACCATGAGAAAAAGCAGCCACAAGGGCCTCATTGTTTAAAGCAACCTCTGCTGCCAGAGTACGGAATTCAATGGTGTAGTCGGCAACAGTTCTCCTACTCTGTTTGATGTACATGAGGCATTTGGCAGCAGAAGCGGAGTGTGCAGGAACATCAAATACCCTTTTAAAGGAGGCCACTTACTCAGGGTAACTCAAGACAACAGGTTTTTGCATCTCCCATAGAGGGTTTGGTTCTGTCCGTGGGAAACACCTGGGCCAGCATCTTAAAGTATATCTCAACCTGGTTGAGAAACCCTTTGCATTGAACTGGATCGCCCCCAAATCACTGGGGAAGCAGAGTGGAACCAGACATACCTCTTATAGAGGTAATATTCGAGGTGGGTGCCTGCACAGAGACTGGTGCAGCAGCAGGGACGGCCTGCAACTCAGGTTGTACCGGAGCAGCCACAATGGGAGATTCCAGGTGAGCTGTGCAACTCAGGAACGCCATGGCAAACTGATCCATGCGGTGATCTTGCTCATCCAATCTGAAAAAAATATTACCAACAAGTTGATTAACTGTATCTTCTGAATTCATGGCCTTCGACTACTGTCAGAAACCATGAAATCAGACCGAGACAGAAGTACAGTTAAATCACACTTGTTTAATAATAAAAGTAAATAGAACAAACGTAGTCAAAACATAGCCAGAGTTCAGGAACCGCAACGGATAGTCAGACAAGCCAAACGTCAGGGAGCCGAAGATGAGCGTAGTAAAACAACAAGCAGGATCAGGAGCCAGAAGGGATGTCAGCCAAGCAAGTTTTTAACAGGAATGCAGGAGAGTGTCTCTGTGATGTTGACTAAGGCCGGGTTCACACTGGTGCGACACGACAGCCGTCCTACTTTTGATTCGACTTTGCCCTGCGACTTGAAGCTGACATATGTCCGACTTTCAATGAACAGGGATCCGACTTGGATCCCCGCCAATACCAGGCACTGTGTTTGGTATGAATACTGAGGGGGAACTCCAGGCCAAATTTTAAATAAAAAACCGGCATGGGTTCCCCCTCCAAGAGCATACCAGGCCCTTCGGTCTGGTATGGATTTTAAGGGGCACCCCCTACGCCAAAAAAACGGAGTGGGGTTCCCCCCAAAATCCATACCAGACCCTTATCCGAGCACGCAACCCGGCTGGTCAGGAAAAGGGGTGGGGATAAGCGAGCGCCCCCCCCCCCTTCCTGAACCGTACCAGGCCGCATGCTCTCAACATGGGGGTGGGTGCTTTGGGGCAGGGGGGCGCCCTGCGGCCCGCCCACCCCAAAGCACCTTGTCCTCATGTTGATGAGGACAAGGGCCTCTTCCCGACAACCCTGGCCGATGGTTGTCGGGGTCTGCGGGCAGGGGGCTTATCGGAATCCGGGAGCCCCCTTAATAAGGGGGCCCCCAGATCCTGGCCCCCCACCCTATGTGAATGAGTATGGGGTACATCGTACCCCTACCCATTCACCTAGGAAAAAAGTGTCAATAAAAAAAAAACACACTAGACAGGTTTTTAAAGTAATTTATTAGGCAGCTCCGGGGGTCTTCTTCCGACTTCGGGGGTCTCTTCCTTCTCCGCAGTCTCTTCCTTCTTCTCTTCGCTCTCCGGCCTCTTCTCCGCACTCTCTGGTTCTTCTCCCGCTCTCCGGTATCTTCTTCCGGGCTCCTCCGCTATCTTCTGCTCTTTTGCCCGCTCTTTTGCTAGCGGTGGCAGCGACTTATATAGGGATGGGGCGTGGTCACCGGAAGATGTCACCCCGTCCCTTATGACATCACAGTCAAATCATGCCCCAGGACTGTGACGTCATACGGGACGGGGTCACCGGGTGACATCCCTATATAAGTCGTTGCGGACCGTGCGCATGACATTACAGCGGGAGAGAGCGTTGTGTCAACATCAGAAGAAGAGAAGAGGAAAGAAGATGGCGGAGAAGACCAGGCCATCACTAGCAAAAGAGCGGGCAAAAGAGCAGAAGATAGCGGAGGAGCCCGGCAGAAGATACCGGAGAGTGCGGAGAAGAAGGAAGAGACCGCGGAGAAGAAGGAAGAGACCCCCGAAGTCGGAAGAAGACTCCCGGAGCTGCCTAATAAATTATTTTAAAAACCTGTCTAGTGTGCTTTTTTATTGACACTTTTTTTTCCTAGGTGAATGGGTAGGGGTACGATGTACCCCATACTCATTCACATAGGGTGGGGGCGGGATCATCAACATGGGGACAAGGTGTTTTGGGGTGGGGGGCCGCAGGGCGCCCCCCTGCCCCAAAGCACCCACCCCCCATGTTGAGGGAATGCGGCCTGGTACGGTTCAGGAGGGGGGGGGCGCTCGCTCGTCTCCACTCTTATTCCTGACCAGCCGGGCTGCGTGCTCAGATAAGGGTCTGGTATGGATTTTGGGGGGACCCCCACGCTGACTTTTCGGCATAGGGGGTGCCCCTTAAAATCCATACCAGGCCAAAGGGCCTGGTATGCTCCTGGAGGGGTAACCCATGCCGTTTTTTTTTATTTAAAATTGGCGTGGAGTTCCCCCTCAAGATTCATACCAAACACAGTGCCTGGTATTGGCGAGGATCCAAGTCGGATCCCTGTTCATTGAAAGTCAGCTTCAAGTCGCAGGGCAAAGTCGGATCCAAAGTAGGACGGCTGTCGTGTCGAACCAGTGTGAACCCAGCCTAAGGCAAAGGCAGAGCTCCATTGGACTGGATGGCTTAAGTAGGCAGGACTGACAAGCAGCATATCAGCAACAGCTGAGTAACTGTGGAGAGATAGGAGCTGGCAATTAGCCAACAGCTGAGCGGCCAGCTCAGAGAAGGAAGAGCTGAGCCCAGCCCTAACAGGAACTCAAAGGGGAATCTCTACATTTGGACAGGTGACAAAACCGCTGGGTTACATTAACCTGACCTTTATGTAAATGAAGACGTTTCTTTTTTGCCTTTTGTTATGCCTTAAACACATTGATAATAGCACTAGTTATGTGTTTGTAGCTTCAGTGTTGATATTTGCACTGAAAACGGTCATTTTGGCTCATTTTTGCACTAATATCATTGATCCACCAGAACACCAAAATCCTTCTCATCCAGAGTGTGATTGTGTACTCCTGAAAATCAGAGCACAGAGAATGGCGGTTAATGTGAAAGCGGTTTGGGATCGGAAAGTGGCTCTCCGAGTGTAATCTATAGAACTGAGCTGTCAGTGTAACAGCCCAGTCCTGCTCTGCCTTTGTTTATTAGAGAAAGCTAATGCTGTAACCTTCATTTATAAGTTACAGTTATGTGCAAGGTGTTAATATGTTTAATCTTAACCCTTTCTAGCCCACCCCAGCATCTCCTTAAATGGTTATGAACCCCCAGGAGGCAGGAAGAATCGGTAATCACGTGACCACTGTGATTGGCTGTCACAGTGGTCACATAACCAGGAGCCAGTCATGTTGGCTACCAATCATTAGTGGGGACCAAGAGCTGTCTTTGACAGCTCAGACTCTGTGCAGGAAACACACAGTGAGTGGGCTCTCAGCACAGGCATATGTGTGGCATGTGGGCGTTAAAGTCTCTTTGAGGTGGAAAGGGGGACACTTTGACATCCTTGTCTCGAGAAGTCTTTATTTGAGGTACGTTTGACAAAATATGCCCATACACATGTGCAAGTATATGTCTGAGCCAGCAATTAGGGATGCATGGCATTTTCTGTAATGTATTCCTTTGGGCTCCCGGGTGCCACAACAGCAGAAGTAATTAACAATGTACGTTCATACACTGCACGTTCAAGAGGGCTGAAAATGCAAGAGAGACGGAGAGGCGTTGATTATTATAGCTACATTTGTAGGCCCTTCCTATAAAGTTTTCTTGCTTTGGTGCTCAAATATAGCCAAATTATTGTTCTTATAGACTCTATTAAAAAATAATTATTCCCACTGTACTATCTTACATTTAAAGTATTGCATAATACTTCAACTGGTTGGCCTGTTGGAGAATGTCCTGGTGACTTCATGCTTGCTGTTTACTCTGTATCTACACTGGGGAGATAAAATCCCTTGGCATCTTATGTGCTACATGTTCCTCTGAAATCAGCTGAACTATTCTCCATATTTTCTGCATCTAACATACTAAATGCTGGTTTGGACATCTAAATAACACCACTGTTATCTCATGTCACTTTGTCTCAGGGGCATATCCAGGGTAGTGGACGGTATTCTGACATCTATAAGACTAAACAAAAATATACTAAATAAGAATGTACCTGTAGAGAGTGAAGACCAGTGTCTAGAAAATTCAGGCTAGGCACAGCTCTCAGAAGTCCTAGAGAACTCAAGTAGCTGGGTCACAAACCGGGGTCAGTGCAGGAGAATCAGCATCAAAAAGCCAAGGTCATTTACAAGTAACAGTAGAAGTAACACATATCTTTTAGGAAATTTCTGATTTGTTGGGGACAATGCATATTTTATTCTGGTTTCCACAAATCTTCTTTTGGACCATACCCTTTCCATCCTGTCAGATACTGTAGCTTTCCATGATACAAATAAGCATTAAGAATGTTGTCCAAAAATAATTCTTCCTTCCCTTGTACTTGAACCTGATCTGGTGGAGGAAGTATAAATCCAGGAATAGGATACCTTCTAAATGGTTTCTAAATGGATCTTCACTGATGTAGGTATCTTAGGCTTCTATACCACAGGGTTAATATTTTTGCCTACCTCTGGATCATCTGTGGGTATAGGATAGTGTACATGGAAGTTTTCTATGTGTGTGTGTGTGCTTTTCTAAGTTTGTTGAACTGGATGGACTAGTGTCTTTTTTCTACCAGATTAACTATGTAACTATGTAATTTGGGCCACTACTTCAAAAGAACAAATGAGCTTAGATCCAAGTTTTGGAGAAGGTAATCTAAAGTGGTTCTAAAGCCACGTGTTTTTACCTTAAAGGATAAGTTCACCTTTTAGCAAAAAATAATAAATGGACATTTTTTTGCAGGTACAAAAATGTGCATGTATTATTTTTTGTTTGTGGAGCCTCTAAAGCATTGCACAAGTGATCAGCAGATCGCTGCTGCCACGCAGGTCTCCTGCAGATCTGTCAGTGTATCTGTGTGCCTGTACATCGTATGGACCAGCAGATACAATCTGGCAGGAAGACTCAATGAACTACCCCCCCCCCAACAGTGTTGTGGTAGTTCATTGAAAACTGCAAGCCGACAGCTGCAAAGGCTGTCGGGACTTGTCGTTTTCCATTCACAGAGGACTGAGAATGAGTGATGTGGCCAGGTGGGCAGAGCCACGCTCAGCCGTGTTTTTTTCTAAATTGTGACAGCTAGCAGGGGATAAGATCCCACACTAGCTGTCAGAGCGGGGGAGCGACACCCTGAATATGGGTGTAACATGTTATGAATGGTGAACTGATCTTTTGATGCATTAACTGCATTAAGGTAAAAAACTTTACACTCACTGTTCACACCACCCCCCTTCCTAAATATTTGTATCAATCCAGGGCTGAGTTCGTCTGCAGCAGCACTGATTCTCTATCCCTGCTCTCACAAGCACAGAGGCAGCAGTGTTGGGAGCCATTGGCTCCTGCTGCTGTCAAGTCAAATTCTGTAAAGAAGGGAGCAGGGGGCAGGGCGATGACGTCCGTGTGACGAAACGCGTAAGGCGGGACTATCTTGGTACGCACAACGTCACTTCCTGTCTTTGTGGTTTCTGCTAACTGACCGGTGGAACGCAAGCGCTAGTTGCGAACAACGCTGCGTCCCGGGTCAGCAAGGGGAGCTAGAGAGCTTGTACGCTCCCTCCTCGCTTTTTAAACTCATTCCTTGGCATTAACTCCACTTTTTTGGACTGTATGCTTTTAATAAATAAATGGTTTAAAAGGAGTTACGCTATGTGGACAAAATTTCTTTATTCCATATGACATCTTTGGAGCGGATGTCCGGCTGGAGATAGGATCGCAACAGGGGATCATCCACCTCCCCCATCTCCTTCCTGTGGTGGAGAGGCTGATCTGGATTGGGGAACTAGAGTCGGGAGAACATCACCATACAAGGACCCGATTGGCACCCGGATGTGATCGGTACCTGGAATAGAAACATCTTATGCTTATACCCCTGCAGGGGTATAACGTTCCGGTGAGTGGAATCACATCAGGGGGGATTGTGTCTTTAGAAAGTCTGGAAGAAGTCGGGTGGAAGACAATACATGAACTCTTTGTTATTTCACATGGAATTTACTCTCATTTGCGTCATTTCACATGAGACTCAGTGCTGCTATTAATTGTGTTATTATCAGTTTACCAGAGTCACATTACATATTAATTTATTAACCACCAGTTTTTATTTCCACATCTCATTTTTTAAATACCACTTTTACGTATACCTTATACATATATATACATATACTTTTTCATATCTAATTTATTTTTTAGAATTGCACTACAGAGGGTTGTTGATACCCCCTCCTTCACACATCACTTGTAGTTCATTCCAGCGGGTGCTGGAATACTCAATTAGATTGCACTTGATATTTTGGCACTTGTCATGCACATTATATTACACCACTAGAGATCACTAGTTTTTAATTTGTTCATGGGATTAAGGTTGTACTGAACACCTACTTGTATCCATACCTCTACTTCTTTTATCAGCACCTATTGATTCCCATGTGGGATATATATTATTGGATCCATATCGTTACCGCTTTTTGCCGTCCTCTATACTATGTCTTATAGACATTATCATCATATATATTAGACAATCATTATTCGCCTATTCCTTTATGCACAGCGCCACTCCCTATATATACTTTTATAACCAGACCGTATCACCTAATAAATAGAAAGGAATGACTCATTTGTGCCTGCCTGTGGTTTTCTTGTAGAATTCTGGGGCTTCATAAGACGTTTTGTTGTAGCGAAGTAGTTCTTGTAAAGAAGACAAGCTTGTATTTATAACTGCAAAGATAAATGCACTGGTAGTTTAGTAACAAAAGATTGATGAGGTTGAAAATAGACACAAGTCCATCAAGTCCAACCTATGTGTGTGATTATATGTCAGTATTACATTGTATATCCCTGTATGTTGCGGTCGTTCAGGTGCTTATCTAATAGTTTTTTGAAACTATCAATGCCCCCCGCTGAAACCACAGCCTGTGAGAGGGAATTCCACATCCTTGCCGCTTTGACAGTAAAGAACCCTCTATGCAGTTTAAGGTTAAACCTCTTTTCATCTAATTTTAGTGAGTGGCCACATGTCTTATTAAACTCCCTTCCTTGAAAAAGTTTTATCCCTATTGTGGGGTCACCAGTACGGTATTTGTAAATTGAAATAATATCCCCTCTCAAGCGTCTCTTCTCCAAAGAGAATAAGTTCAGTGCTCGCAACCTTTCCTCATAACTAATATTCTCCAGACCCTTTATTAGCTTTGTTGCCCTTTTTTGTACTCGCTCAGAAAAAGGCCCCTTTCCCACGACCATTCTGATCAGGGCCGTCTAGCAGTTTTTCTACCTATGGACCAGCGGGTGTAAAGGGACTTGTGTACATTTACACCCACCTACATCCAATTTGATCCGGTCCACTAAAAAAAAAAAAACGGAAGGGAATCATTCCTCCTCCATTTAGGAGGAAAGGATCAGAGGGTAGTCGGGTGTAAACAGACAGCGGATACCTTATCCACCATTCATCTACTCCATGGTTTACTTATATTTTACATTATTTAGTAACATTTACAACCGTGACTATTATGGAATTGGGTACATTTTTGCTAGTATAATAACTTAATCAGTAGTAGTTTATTCAGCAATATGTATGGAATGTCCTCATTCTGACAAAAATCAACACGTTGAGTTTTAAAACCAGTTTGAACATGTAAAGTTTATTCTGCTGCTCTAATCTTAACTTTAAATTTCAGTTGACTTGTGATTTACGGTAAATATACTGAGGTGACCACAGTCATGAAGATATTTCCCTTAGGACATATTTACCTTATAATGCATAATTGAATTGCATTCTATACAATAAGAAACAAGTACAGGCCAGGAAATATGACAAAAACATCAAAAAAAAATTGCTGTGCACCAAAATATAATAAAAGCATCATATAATATCAGAGAAAATGTTAAAGATGTATTCAAATACAAAACAAAAAAACGAATATCTACACAAATGTCATCTAAACATTGCAAGCAAGTAACATTATGTAACTACACATACTTTTCTATGGCGACCCCCCTACATTTGTATTTAGAACACAGATTTGCATTTTTTTAAATCAGAAAGACTTTGAAACTCACAACTAAATACAACCTATTTTCATTCATCAACACACTCAAACTGCTAAAATAACAAATTGCAACTGGCTGCTATGTAATAAATCAAAATGCTGCTTTTTGTACCATATCAAAATATGTCTAAATACATCTAGCCACACCATGCAGTGATCAAAATCAAATTGAAAGCCAAGTCTAGAATCTAATTCCAATGCACTGTCTTATGTATCTTTCAGCAAATTGAACAGATCTGAATATGTCTCTTTGTGTTCCCTTAGCGCATCTCTCTATCAGAATAAAAAAAAAAATATATATATATATACGGTATATATATATATATATATATATATATATATAGCCGGTCTTACCAGAGCTTGTGTGGGTGAAATCCAAAGAAGGAGAATAGGAGAATATTAATAAACCTCAATAGGAGATTCAGCACACAGTGGACAGAGGCAGCTTGTTGTACATGAAAGGTAAGCTCCACCCTACAGTTCCGTGTACAGGTTTCCTAGACAATTTACTTGCTGCACCTGTTACCACTGTAATGTGGTACCTATTCTCCTAAAATAATAGATGCTGAGATCAGGTTTCCTGCATTTAAAGCATTGTTGAAGCACACTGTGATTATTGCAGAACCTAAAGCCTGACAATGAAAATGAAGTGAAATCCAACATACTGCAAAAGCAATGGACCTTTGGAACAAGGAAACATCTCTGTAAAATGAACATAAAAACATAATACAAGATGAGAAGCCAAGAAATTCAGACATTCTGAAACTTTTTTTGATAAATTATTAGGTTATAAAATGAATTCTATTAAATTGTTATTTTGGATAGAGTGGGGAAGAGTTACATTTTTGTTTCATGCTTTTATTTTTTTGCCTGTGACCCCCTTATTTCCAGGTTTAATGACGCCCATATAAAAATGGGGGCTATGGGTATCACTGGAATATAAAGAAACGTGCAATAAAAACATTCAGGGAAATTCATAGAAAGCGCCTAAATCCGCCCACTGCCTGTGGTCAAACTAGTGTTTTAGTGAATTTCCCTGATTAAGAGAAGTTTTAACTTTTTCCCATAGCACTAATTTTTTGTGTCTGTATCCCCACTAGAGAGATTTCCAACACCTCAATGTCTTCCTGTCCTAATAGGAAGTGAGAGATTATATCCCAGTTGGCAATAAAAACCTGCTCTATTAAAAATGTAAAAGTTATGGAGTTCTACTTTAAATATAATTAAAGGGGAAGAAAAGGAGGCTTACAACCTTTGTCAGCTGTTAACTGCTGTCTTTGTCCCTATTACTGCTTGTCTCAGAATAGGAAGTTGCTGAGTGTAAGAAGCGAGAAAGTATAGGGTGTAAAAGGAGAAGAAGGAGATTTAGGGTGGAGAGAGACAAGGGGGTGTCAGGGCCTGTTTAGAGGCTCCTGTTTGCATAGGGCCTTTTTGTAGATCACCATTTGTTAAAATTTTTACTCAGCACTGGCAGTTGATCGCTTTCACGGCTAGTTGTTTTAAACTAAAAGTGTGTGAGAAACCAGAAACTGTCCTTACTGAGCCAAAATCCTTTGACAGAAGATGTGGAAGACAAAATCAACAAGGAGCACCTGTGCAAAAAGTATATCTGTCCCAATCCAATAACAATTGTTATTTGACCTAATGACTGTTATTTTTAGCAATGAGGGTCAGTGAGAGCTGAAAATAATAACCTTGTATACAGAGTACACATGCAGTGTAGGTTACTGAACGGAAAATTTCTGAGAAATAAAATAAGGCTACCAACAGTTAAATGTTTTTTTCATGCAAAAATAATTCCATATTTAAATAGCACAATACATTATCATGCAAATCCATATTATGCTGCCAAAGCAATTTAAATTGACTAGCAGCATTAAAGTATAACATACTGAAACAGTATAATGTAGGAAAAAGGAGCTTGTCCCCAGCCCCCTCTATTGCATTAATAAATAACCCCCCCCCCCCCCCAATAATTCACCCACCCCCAAACCCTAATAAATGCCCCACTATATTATTGATCACTTTTAATGTTCTTGTTACATTGGCCATCATTTTAAATGCCCCTGATATGTTGGTGGTCAGTACAGAATCGCTTGTTATAACAGTGGTCCGTGTAACATCTCCTGTTGTATTGGCAGTCAGTGTAAATGTCACCGTTACATTGGTGATCATTGTAAATGCCCCTGAAACATTGATGGCCAGTGTATTTGCCCCTGGTACATTGGTGTTAAATGTATGATCCTCAGCATTTTTGGCAGCTAGTGTTAAAACCCCTGATACATTAGTGGTCAGTGTAAAAGCCCCAGATACATTGGTGGTCAGTGTTACACCCCATTACATTGCTAGTTATAATAGCAGTAGTGGAAAGTAGAAGTAGCATTTTAAAAAGGATTCACTGCAAAGTCATCAGACCTTAACCACTCATTTACCAAACGACAAATGCCATTTATAACATTGCAAATGTGCGATGAATGTGACACTTGACTTGAGCATGGATCTGCAGCTAATAGTGGTACTACATTAGACTTATTACATACACATATGATTATATAGTACTTACTGGGTTCACTCTTCACTGGATGACAGACACATATCTAAGGGGTACATGTTGCTGTAATGGCAGCCATCACTTCTGGTGGGGCGTGGTGGGTGACCTTGGAGCACTTTGCTGGCCGGGATTATCTATGTTCACTTCAAGAGGTGTTAGTGATGGTTCCTTTGTATTGCTGCACTGGATCCTTCTATGAAGTCTTCATCCTCTCACTGGACTTTGCACACCAATATTTTTCTTTTGTTTTCATCATGGAGGATTGTGTTCATTAATTAAGGACTTTTTTCACTTTATATTGATTGTTTGCAAATTCATTTATTTTTTGGCACTACACATCTGTTTGCACATATAATTATATAGACTATTATTATATATATTATATATTATATTATATATATTATAATATATATATATTATATATATATTATATAAAGTCAGCTAACACTGTGGAGTGTCATGTTGTTCTGTGTGCATATGATATCAAAAGGTCTCTTGGGTTCCCAGGAGGAAGTGGTACTCTTCTCATCCACCAAGGTAATATAACATGGAGCATTAAAGTGGTATAAAAACCCCAAAGCAAACATTTATTATATTGCAGCTTACCAATTCTTAGATGTGATGGATGTGTTAGTTTTCCTTTTTAGGCTTTCTTTCTTTTATTCTCCCCTGGTGATCTGGCCAATGCCTCGTTCACATGATCAGATAATTGTACGACTTATCGTTCGCATTTTGTTGCATAATACTAATATCGAAATATCGCCGAAATACACAGATCCGGTCCTCGGCTCTTTCCGGCGGCTTTTGTTTACTTTCGGTTTCACTCGTAGTCCCGAGCGGAGCTATCCGAACCTACTCGATAAATACGGTATTTATGTAAAACCTTCATCTCAAAAGAAAAAAAACTATTGCTGTAACAGCCTTTAAATTGTGACCTGGAGTTTGGCTTTTTACATCACGGCTTTTTACATCTAAAGCCGTGTACACACGACCGGACTTTTCGACCGGACTGGTCTGACGGAACGAATCCGTCGGACAATGAGACCATGTGTGGGCTTCAATGGACCTTCAGCTGACTTTTTCTGTCGAAAATCTGACTGACTTTAGATTTGGAACATGTTTCAAATCTTTTTGACGGACTCGAGTCCGGTCGAAAAATCCGTTTGTCTGTATGCTGGCTATGAACTTCCTTATTCTAGTCCCTTCGTACGTCATCACGTTCAAACCAAAGGACTTTCGAACGGACTTTAGACCGTTCGTGTGTGGGAAAGTCCGGTCGTTCAAAAGTCTGTCGTAACTCAGTCGAAAGTCCGTTGGAAAGACCGTCCGACCTTTGATGCTGAAAAGTCTGCTCATGTGTATAACACTCGCCTTTCCCCCCAGACTGACAATGCTGTTTATCCAAAGGTGTTTCTGTTGCTCCTTCATCCAGAGTGGGAGCACTCTAATACAGGAGGTGTGTTACTGGCCAGATCACCAGGTGAAAACAGAGGGAAAAATGCCCTAAAAATGCAACCACCACATCTAATGATTGGTAAGCTGCAATATATTACATTTTTGGTTTATGGCTCTAAACAAAAGCAAATGAAGTGCCCAATCTCCTTTTGAATGGAATTGTCTCAGGCCAGGACAAAGATAGGCTGGTGTTGCGTTTCATTCATTGCATTTTTTAGTGTCTATTTTTTTTTTTTAATATGAAATGCACTACATTGTTTTAACCATTATTATAAACTTTAACTATTTGCTTTTATTATGATTTTTTATGTAGGTACTACCTGTTAATATTTACAATATAGTAGTGTGTCTATTCATTTCTAGCCTAGGTTCACATTAGTGCTGCTGCCTAATCATGCTTTTTTTTTCAGTGCGTCTTTATAGTGTGTTTTTATGTGCATTTTTGACACGTTTTCATGCCTCATGCGCTTTTTTTGTTGCAGGAGAACTAGTTGTTAAGCACAATCCCTGTCAAAAATGCACCAAAAATTAATGTACATGCCTTTTTTGTGCGATCCTATTTAAGTCTATGGGGACATGCTGCACCAAAAGACGCACCAGTACCTTTTAAAAATCGCACTGCACCATATTACATTGATGTGAACAGACACCATAGAGAATAATGTAATTTCCACTGTCTTGAATTGCAGGGCTAACACAAATGCAGGAAAAATCGCACTAGTGAGAACAGGGCCTTGAATGGTGTAGTTCTTTTTTTACCATCACAGGTAAGTGTGACATTTTGTTTCTTGTGGCCTTAGCACTGTTTTTTTTTTTTGTCTTCCTAATTTGCAGTATATTTCCTTCATGAACCCAGCTTTATTGTGGTGCTAACTCTGTATTCATTCTTATTTTTTGCCTTTTCTACATGTGACTTCTCTCAGATTATCCTCATTTTTGGCAATTGTTCATTCTAAAGGACATATTTGGTGAATAAATATGTAGATTGCCATTGCTGACCTCTCCTTCTAAAAATACTAGTTCCATCAGTAGTAAGAAATGGCAGGCAACACGTATGCATTTTGTAGTGCTGGTTTGTTATTGTGTGACAATCTGGTGCAGATTAGGCAGTCTGATTTAATCAGTTTGTGTAATTGTTGTTTTTGAAAGTTTTGTGACTATGCAGCATGTTAATTGGAAGTAGTCAAGGCCTGCACAAGCTGAGGAAGAGCAGGGAGGCAGCATGTCCCCGGGGAGGTCCACCAACATCTGTTCCTCTCTTTCTGTATGTAATGGCTGCAGTTTTGCAGGATGAGTTGGTGTAGAGCAGGGGTGTCAAACTGGTGGCCCTCCAGCTGTTGCGGAACTACAAGTCCCATCATGCTTCTGCCTGTGGGAGTCATGCTTGTAACTGTCAGCCTTGCAATGCCTCATGGGACTTGTAGTTCCACAAAAGCTAAAGGGCCGCCAGTTTGACCCCTGTGGTGTAGAGGATCCCTGGGGAATATGAATCTTAATATGCAGGAAATGTTCTTGCTTTTGTGAGCTTTGTCATGATATGTTTAACCTGTAACAGTACTACACAGGATTTGCTGTTCACTTTTAGAAACTTCAAACCAGGCTTCAAGCTATTCTATTATAGATCATGGAATCTCATAGCATTTTTAATAGATTCTTTATTTATTGTAGACAACAAGGAAGTTTACAAATCACTTCTTTGGCCAAATGCTCTAAGTATAGTACTTTGGTGTAAAGACGATATATAAACATTGCACACACTTAGTTACGATGTACAAAGTAAGCAATAAATCCCTAGATCGTGTACATTTGAGCATCTGCTAATGTGTCAGAAGCATGCAGTCCTGTCTGAAAACAGGTAGGTTTCCTAGGAACTGTCTTTTTTTCATTACTAATGCCCCATTCACACCTTAGCGTCTTGACGCGCGTATTTGCGCATTTTCATGCAGCATTTTCTGGCGTTTTTAAGCTTTGGCGCTTTTTTTATTGGCCAATAGGAAAAATTATCATCTGTTTCATCACTTGTTGCTATGTTTTTAGATTTTTTCAACTGCCTCCTGGGTAAAAAATGCCCAAATCTGCCTGATTCGAGCATCAAAAAAGGGTCCAGAACTTGTTTGAGCTTCAGGCAACTTGGGGTGAACCATCTCCATAGAGAATAATGGGTTCTTTCCCCTCAAGCGTTTTGTAGCTTGAGGTTTCAAGCTACAAAACGCTCAGGTGTGAATGGGGCCTAAAGTTGGCCAAAGAGGGCTAGCTTTTTTATAAAATAAATTATATATAATAAATAATATAATAAATTATAAAATAGAATAAATTGATCAACAGTTGCAGCCAATTGGGGAAGGAGGGATGCCAAAGGGCAGGGTGAATTAAACCCTGATGTGCACTGATATACCCCTATTTTTTTTATCACATACTGATCAAAATTCATTTGGTCCTTGCTGACCCTGCCAGGTTTCCATTAGCCTATGGCCGGATTAAATGTAAAAAACCAAGATCAACGAACATAGAATGGTTAAGGGGAGACTAGAAAACCATCTGTATATTCTGAACAGATTTCAAATATATACATGAATATGGACTAAAAGTGTGTTAGGCAGATGAGGGACGAGAGCAGGGACAGGGAATAGTGGGAAAAAAAGAAAACAGAAATGAATAATTATTCAAATTTTATAACGGAACTAAAAAAGGAGAAGTAATATTGAGAGGTATTTTGGCATTTTTTCTCATCATGTTGCAATCTGTGTCAAGGCATATGCTCAAAAGGACTGACAATAACAGTCAAAGGCTCCTTATTTACCTGAGGTCAGAGGCTCACTGTATTCTTCTGTAGATCTATAGATACTCCAGTTGAATCACTTCCAGTGGAAGACTTCTTCTGTGCCCTTAACAGAAGCAAAGTTTTAATGGGGTCACTGGTGACCTCTCTTTGTGGTGCCTGGCAGTGTAAACTGAGGCAATTCTGTCATTGATTCAAATTAAATATTTAGTGCATCTGAAAAGTATTCACAGCGCTTCACTTTTTCCACATTTACCACCCTATTCCAAAATTAATTAAATGTATTATTTTCCTCAAAAATCTGCAAACAATACCCCATAGTGACAATGTGATAGAAGTTTGTTTGAAATCTTTGAAAATGTATTAACCACTTCAATACTGGGCACTTTCGCACCTTCCTGCCCAGGCCAATTTTCAGCTTTCAGTGCTGTCACTTTTTTAATGACAATTGCATGGTCATGCTACACTGTACCCAAACTAAATTTTTAGCATTTGTTCTCACAAATGGAGTGTTCTTTTGGTGGTATTTGATCACCTTTGTGGTTTTTATTTGTTGCTAAACGAATAAAAAAAGACAGAAAATTTTGAAAAAAAATGTTTTTCTTTGTTTTTGTTATAAAATTTAGTAAATAAGTAAGTTTTCTCCTTCACTGATGGGCACTGATAAGCTGCACTGATGTGCACTGATAAGGCGGCACCGATGGCACCAATGAGATGGCACTGATGGGCACTGACGATGGGCACTGATAGGCAGCACTGATGGGCACTGATAGGCAGCATTGATAGGTGGCACTGATGGGCATTGATAGGCGGCACTGATGGGCACTCATAGGTGGCACTGGTGGGCACTGAAAGGCTGCACTGATGAGTACTTATGGGTGGCACTGATAGAGAGCACTGCTGGACACTGATGGGCATTAATAGGCAGCACTGATAAACTGATAGGCACTGGTAGGCGGCACTGATAATCAATCAGCACAGACCCCTCCTGTCAGGAGAGCAGCCGATCGGCTCTCCTCTACTCGCGTCTGTCAGGCGCGAGTGAGGAAAAGCCGAACAATGGCTCTTCCTGTTTACATCATGATCAGCCGTGATTGGACATGGCTGATCACGTGGTAAAGAGTCTCTGTCAGAGACTCTTTACCTAGATCGGAGTTGTGGTGTGTCAGACTGACAAGCCGCAACAATGATCCCCGCGATCCGCGCCCCCAGGGGACAACGTCATATGACGTCTGGTCAGGATATCGCAACCACTTTGCCGACATCATTTTGCTATATGGCGGGCGGCAAATGGTTAAAAATAAAAAACAAAAAAATAACATGTACATAAGTATTCACAGCCTTTGCCATGACTCTCAAAATTGAGCTCAGGTGCATCCTGTCTCCAGTGATCAGAGATGTTTCTACAACTTAATTGGAGTCCACAGGTGGATATGTCCAATCATGATTGGACATAATTTGGAAAGGCACACACCTGTCTATATAAGGTCCCACAGGGAACAGTGCATGTCAGAGCAATAACCAAGCCTTGAAGTTCAAGGAATTGTCTGTAGACCTCAGAGACAGGATTGTATCAAGGCACAGATCTGGGGAAGGGTACAGAAAAATGTCTGCAGCATTGAAGGTTCCAATGAGCACAGTGGCCTCCATCATCTGTAAATGTAAGAAGTTTGGAACTGGTGGGGTGCAGATGCAGCATTAATTTTCTGTCATAAAAGACCCCCCTGCCTGTCATGTGCAGATCAGACTGCATTTTGTCCCACGGAGAAGTGACTCCCGTGCGCATGCGCAGGGATGATTCCACCACAGCCCAGCCATTCAAGAGACCAAAGATTCAGCGGAACCCGGAAGGAAGACTGGGTTATCATGGAAACACCAGGAACCAGGGAGAGCTGTGACAGCCCAGCGTTGGAGGGCTCTGTTGGTAGGTAAGTCTAGTACATTATGACTTAAACCTGCAGGGGGCACTTTTTTTTTTATTATTACAAGACTTTACTACCACTTTATTAACAATATTATTTGGCTTGCTCAAAGAGGTTCCTTTACATGTGTACTAAACACATGCAAGTATTATAGAATGCATTTGAAAATGTTTGAGGTTTCCTCTTTGAAGGCTGGTGCAGTGTATCCTTTGAAGGAATTTATACACTATGTAGGGTGCACTACCTTCCCATTGAGAACAAAAAATGGGCAAGCACTTTAAAGCAACAACCAATCCTAATGCAGTCTCTAAACACTTTAAGAGCGTTCATGCAGGTAATTAAACTGGTTTTAAATATGATGGTATCGAAAGAGTTAAAACTACCGCAAGAGGGGGCAATCTTCATAGAATGTTATTAAAAAGGAAGACATGGTGAATAAATAATTAGGAGACCCATACATAAAATGATATGAATCAGCACTAAGATATTAGCTTGATACATTTTTTTTCTCCATGCCTTTCTGTTTTGTTTCTTTGCATGTTTGTCTTTTGTTTTTGTCTTGTTCTGTGGTCACATTCTGTTATTTTTGTGCTATATTGTATTTATACATTATATATTTGTTTGCACATTGCATATTTTTGTCTGTTTGTGTGATCAGATATTTTTGAATTGTGTATTGTTTCATATGTGCCTAACTCACGGTGGAGCTGCTGGTTTAAGCAGGTCTGTTACCTTCACCTTGCTTCCCTTGGTTTCACCGGCACCGGGTCTAGGGGTTCCGTTGAGTTTACTTCTGGACGACACACGCACCAACACTAGAGTACGTTTTCAATGCTTTATTGAACAGACAAACTTTAGGAAGTAGCAGGAAAGAGGCCGAAAAGGAAACTTTCAGGAGAAACTCAAACATCTTCTTATAGAATCTTAGCGACAAATGTCCTGGTAGAATTCAGATAATTAGGTGGAATGCGCTCCCCTTGTGGGACACACTCCTTGCTCGTCTGAATAGGCCTCTCTCACCGGTCTAGCAGCCAGTACGCAGCACGAATCAAAAGTCTCTGCCACAGACTTGTTTGGGGGGGTAAATCCGTACAATCCTCTGCCACAGGATGTATCAGATTTTCTGCAGTGAAAGTCAGTCACAGTGCCTGAGCCTTTAAGCCGAACTGGCAACACTATGCTGTATAGTTACTTCTTTTTGGATACGTCCTTCGACCGAGTCACCAGGCCCCTCTATAGACCAGCATGCCGCATAATCTCTCCAAGACGGGTCCTCCCCTGGGATCTCCTCGGTCGTCCAGCTTCGTCACACAGGACCGACAGTTTAGGACCATTCCTCGGCCGCGGTGGTAGGCTCCAGACAAGCCTCTGGACCCACCCCTGCGCCGCTGTATCGTGAGCCTCCAGATCGGAGGACCACGAGGTAGCTCCTTAACGCATACCTGTCGGCCAGGAGGGCCAGCAGGTGGCTGTAAAACGACCCTAGAACATGGCGTCTGTCCCATAAATACCCTCTTCCCAGAATGCAACTCAGAGGACCTCCTCCACCGAGCTTGTCTCCGAGACAGAGGAGCATCTATACACTTCGACACGTTGCCTTTCCAACACTGACTAGTAGCAACAGCGACACCCACCGGTCAGCACGGAAACACACACAACGTCAGCCAAGCTGGAACAGAGGCGAACTTTTAACCTTCCTAAGACACAATTTACTAAATTTACCCAACCTGCGGTAGATTGTAAATCTACCAGCGCTACATACTCCCCCCACTACAATAGACGTTGTCCCCAACGTCTGTCCCAACACAGTAACAGTAACTCTCAAGCCTGAGAGTAGCATTTGAGTTTCTCATAACTTTAGATAGGCAAAGAGAGAGAGAAAGGACAGTTTAAAGACATTATGAGACTTATATCTTATAAAACATTATGTTCACAGCCGCGAACAAAATCACAATATAATTTTACACATCCTCACTAACTAACTAGCTGAAAAGCCTCCCAGCTATACATATGATCCGATGATCCCTGAAAAGGAAACATATTTAAACACACATATATACATCCTGCGCAACACCAGGAGCAAAGCCTCATTTAAAATGAGACTCTCTTCCTATGATTTATATTAGAAAAAATATACACTTTTGGAGTCCATCCCTGCATAAGAACTTTTCTTGTAAAAGAAATCCGGCTAGCAAACAGAAGTCCTTGGATTTGAACACAGAACAGGATCTGTAGATCTTGACCACGCAGATCTCTTTACCCTGTCGCTATCTAACTAGGTAACTTCAAAGCGATAGTGTCCATAATTACCAGTAAAACCGAGGATCTGGCAAAGTCACATATTTTCCTTCTTTATCCACTGCCACAGGATGTATCAGATTTTCTGCAGTGAAAGTCAGTCACAGTGCCTGAACCTTTAAGCCGAACCGGCAACACTATGCTGTATAGTTACTTCTTTTTGGATACGTCCTTCGACCGAGTCATCAGACCCCTCTATAGACCAGCACGCCGCATGATCTCTCCAAGACGGGTCCTCCTCTGGGATCTCCTCGGCCGTCCAGCTTCGTCACACAGGACCGACAGCTCAGGACCATTCCTCGGCCGCGGTGGTAGGCTCCAGACAAGCCTCTGGACCCACCCCTGCGCCGCTGTATCGTGGGCCTCCCGATTGGAGGACCACGAGGTAGCTCCTTAACGCATACCTGTCGGCCAGGAGGGCCAGCAGGTGGCTGTAAAACGACCCTAGAACATGGCGTCTGTCCCATAAATACCCTCTTTTCAGAATGCAACTCGGAGGACCACCTCCACCGAGCTTGTCTCCGAGACAGAGGAGCATCTATACATTTCGACACGTTGCCTTTCCAACACTGACTAGTAGAAACAGCGACACCCACCGGTCAGCACGGAAACACACACAATGTCAGCCAAGCTGGAACAGAGGCGAACTTTTAACTTTCCTAAGACACAATTTACTAAATTTACCTAACCTGCGGTAGATTGTATATCTACCAGCGCTACACTTGTAATTAGGTTATTACTCCACACCTGGCTCCGTGTTATGATTAAAGGGGTTGTAAAGGCAGAAGATTTTTTAACCTAATGCATTCTGTGCATTAAGATATAAAAGCCTTCAGTGTGCATCAGCCCCCCTAATACTTACCTGAGGTCCCTCTCTGTCCAGCGATGTCCACCAGTGTCTCAGCTGTCTGTGATTCTCCTTCCTGATTGGCTGAGACACAGCAGCGGCGCCATTGGGTCCCGCTGCTGTCAATCAAAGTCAGCTAGCTATTCAGGAAAGAGAGGGGGCAGGTCGGGTAAGGGTTCTATATGTCTATATGGCTCGGGTGCTCCCATAGCAAGCTGCTTGCTGCGGGGGCACTGAACAGGATGGAGGGGCCTGGATCACAGACAAGGGACCCGAGAAGGGAAGGATCTGGGCTGCTCTGTGAAAAACCACTGCACAGAACAGTTAAGTATAACATGTTTATTATTTTTTTAGGGTAAAAATGAGACTTTACAATTACTTTAAGGCCTGTTTTGGGTGGAAACGCATTAGTGAGGGGACCCACTATGTTTTTTTATCTGTGACAAAGAAAGCTCTTGTTGGACTCTGAAGACATGTGCCACTGCTATATACTAGCTTTTTATTTGTCTATTTCCTAGTGGCAGATTTTCCCTCACCGGAGAGAGAGGTTGCCCCTAAAACAGAAAGTAAAGGGACCACACCACGCTCACCACACACAATCCAATCCAATTGTACAATATGCTGTAGATCTACAAACATCTATGTAGTACAAGAGCCTGCCTGATTCAATGTATGTTGATTGAAGGGTTTAGCTACGTCCTAATTTTATAAATGTTGGGCAAATCTAAAATTGGTTGTACAAAGTTTGTACGGTCAAATTGTAACATGCATAGTGACCCTAACAGAGCCCTAGATAGCATTACTCTTATTTGTTAACAACCTTGACTCCAAAATACTGGTTTGATAAGGTGGTGATATACACATCTTCAAGTGTCCTCCAAAGAATGGCAAAATTGCTCAACCAAAAAAGAAAAAATGCCAAACTGTACATGTACCAAAAAGTACAAGAATAAACTAAAGGTTACAAAAGTAACAAAATGTGCCTTTATTCAAATAACTGGACTCTTTTGTCAATATTAATTAGGGTCTATATTAGCTCTGCTCTGTTTGTAATATTGCTTGCCTATATACTGTATGCAAAGTGTTTGTGCTCTTTATTAGCATCTTACTGCTTACGCATTTTAAAGGAACCAATGATGGGTTATTTCATGCTATGACTAATTCACTCATAGTGATTGACATTCATGGATTATTAAGCCCCGTATACGCGATCAGAAAATCATATGAAAAATACAGATTTTGGAGCGATTGTACGATAATCTGTTTGTTAGTACAGAGCTTTCGAGCGCTGATCAAGACAGTTCATCCAATATTATTTGATCGGACATGCACGAAAAAATTATTTGTACAATGCCAAATTGTACGATTTTCGTTTAATCGGTACAGTTGTCATTCGAATGCAATACAAATACACTACAACACATGACATCACTTCCAAATTTTTATTCTGTTGTACGAGAATTTTTGTGACTTTAGTAAACTCTTCAGGTTCGATCTGAGATTAGCATGCAAAAAAAAAAAAAACAGACAACCATTCGTCCAAAAATCTGTGTGTACCAAACATTATGCATAACAGTATACCCTAACTCCTTATGTATACCCAGTGCTGGACAGTGCTGATTGGCTCTGATCACATGTACTCTCTAAAAAAAAAAAAAAAAAAATCTCTAGCAACGTACACCAAACTGAACATGCGCAGAGTGCCCCCAAGGCTCTGTTCTATCAGCATAGGGACTGTGGAAAACGGGGAGGATCAGAGAAGACAAGATCAAACAACCTTTTTACACAATGCAGAGGATTAACCCCTTCCACCGTGAGTATAACAAGCATGCTTTACTGCATATACAGACTGATTTTACTGTTATGGGTTTAGTTTTAATGCTGAAACTTAAAGTGGAACTGAACTCAAGGAGCAGTACCCTGAAAATCTATATTTTCTTATGAATTCCTCCGACAAACTGAAGTGCACTTCCTGCCATGAGTATGCTTAGACATTTCTGTGCCTTAAGTTGCCCCCTTGCAGTGTAGACACAGTGGGCAGGAACTATGTCTAGGAAATTGTAAAAGCAGTTTTTGTTTCCAATGTTCTTTTTTTTTTTTTAGATTTCAAAGGGAAAGTATAAAACAGGAGAGCCCATGCAAATAATGTTGAGCAGTACGCAAGAGTGGGTAACAATCAAATATTTCAGATCATGTGATTTGAGCATGGAAACCAGTACGCTTGTAAAAGAAAAAACATGTTAAATACATACATAAATAATATTGAACCCACGTAGCCATACAAGCTGGAACCTATTGGTCTCGTATTGCCCATGCATTCTCCTGAATAAGCTAAGACCATACAGGGCCATAGGAGCCCGTTCCATTCAGGTATACCATAATAAAGACTCTAACTTTGTAATGACATCTTTTGTCTATTGTAGCATAATGTAGAGTCTGAACCGGTCCAGTCAAGAAAACCCCTCTCCGGGGAAAGTTTTCTATGCCTGTGCCTCTCCCAGGTAGCCCAACACTTTGCTCCAATTTGGGGGGGGGGGCAGGAAGAGTTGAACTTTCAAGAAGAGAAGGATAGAAAAGAGTAATGGAAAACAGAAAAAAAAAACGGAAACAGACAACCGCCCCATCCTCTCAACTGGTGAATAGAAGACATCATATAGGAGCATTAGGTCTTCCCCAAAATGTCCACTTAAATATTTTCATTTTATCGTTCAAGTTTGCAGAGAGTTTCTCAATAATCATGATCCAGGATAACTTAGCTTTGAGTAAATGAAACAAAACAATAGGGCATTTCCATGGCCTAGCTATAGTTATCCAGGCTACTGCAAAAATATCCACTATATAGGGCTTCCCTCACTGGTTGGAGGTTAAAGCAGTTTTACTTACAGTATCTGATCCAATGCGCTCCTATGCTGCAACAGCGGACTTCATGTCTTCATGTCCAATACAGGGCCATGGTCCTGCATCAGTTGTGATGTCTGGGGCATTTGGCTGCCAGAATGCTGGGAAGAAGAGGCTGCCGGGATTGGTCTAGCAGTGCAGGGATGCCTGTGGAAATGGAGGATCAGGTAAGTAAAACTGCTTTACCCAGTCCACCTAGACATAAATGTACAGTTTGCATCGTATTGCAGACACAGCACCATTGCAAGGGGGAAGTTCATCTTTAAACCACAAAGCTGCATATCTGCGGTGTGAGAGGAAATCCTCATTTTCTTATACAATTTTCCTTTATATTTACCAAAACACATATAATATGAGGTTGAATCTAAATACATTCAATTTGTATGCAATCAGGTAGGCCCTTGCACTACATAGTTGAAGGTAAATATGAAGGAAATTGAAAAAGAAAATTGTATAATGTATGGCCAGCTTTAGATTTGATAATGTCGCTACTATGCTGCCATTTGTACCTGCATGCAACTCCCCACATTTGCTTTTATTATTTTGTGGATCTGTTTTGTAAACCCCTCCTGCCGCTTCTTTTTTTTTTTATTATCTAAAAACTATTTTTTATTAGACAAGCATAATACATCCATTACTGAGCAATACAGTTTGTTATACATTCACAGACCTTAATTCCACATAGGATACTGAAAGTTTTAAACAAACATGTGCAGTGTAAAGATCTATACATTAGAAGCAATAAACAGCATCATGTGACATATGTGCAGAGATCTAATTCGTATCTATACAAAGTTGTACAGGTATAGAGGCATAGCTCCCCCCCCCCTTCCCCATTGAGCGCAAGCTAGGGGCCCAGCAAATGGTAATAGTGTTTATAGCAAACGGTTCAATACAAGTTCTACCGAGGCCAACCCGGGTACAGCTTGGGAAACTTTGCTGTACTGCACCTATATTGGTAGATATATTTTTCTAGCCTTAAAGTGTTACCCATTTGCTCTATTCACTCCCGCACTATAGAGGGTTCTGTTGATTTCCAGTGCCGTAAAATAAACTTATATTAGGGCCCTGGCTATCGCCTGCCTAGGGGCCTCCTTCAACAAGCCATTGTCTATAATACCTAACAGACATTATTTGGGATCCTTTTTAATCTGAACCTGGAAAGCCCGGTTAATAACCCCTATAACCTCCGTCCAGTAAACATGTAATTTGGGGCAACGCCTCAAAAGATGTATCAGGTCCCCGTTGTCCCGCATGCAGCGAGTACATAATGGATCATCACACACTCCCATTCTAACCAACTTGGCAGGAGTATAATTAACCAACAAGAGTACTTACAACTGGGACAGGTGGTGCGCAACATTGAAAGAACACTGTGAAACCGCCAATAGCGCATCCTCCCATTATTCCTCCTCAAAGGGCCCAACATCCCGCTCCCACTGGGATATCACTTTTTGGGTAGAATCCGGTAAGGAAAGATTAAAGCGGGGTTCCACCCAAATTTTGAACAATATCTGTATGTATTCTCTTCCTTGCCTAGATGCTGACATGCCGTTTAAAAAAATTTAAATCGCCGTTTATTTTTCTATTCTTCTTTGCACTTCCTGGTTCTCCTCCCGTGGGAGTAGGCGTGTTTTTAGCCTCTCCCAGACTCCTGGGAGCTAGTCTCAGGCTTCCCAGGATGCCACTGAGCATGTGTGGGAACGAGCGGTGAATGCTGGGAGCACAGCATTCACTGCATCCAGGAAATAAATGCTTGTGGGCTTCAAATGCCCACAATGAAGATGGAAACCGCCTGCAGTGAATAATATAAGTTATTCTTTCTGACGAAATCTGACACAGGCGGACATATTACACACAATATGTGAGTATGTAATGCTGAGAAGAAAAGTTTGTGAATGAACTCAAAAAAAAAAAAACGATAGATAGGTGGACCCCCGCTTTAAGTAGCATAGCATAACTGCAGGATATGAAGCCCTTATAAGACAATACCTCTGACATGTAATTAAAAATAGAAGTAGTGTTTTGTATCCATGCATCCACATCATTTTGGGCCTTTATCGCATGCTGGAGTTGGAAGTAATACAACTGCATGGACATGGGGAGCTGAAATTCTGCCTGAAGAGCAGTAAATGCACACAGCTCTCCATTACGGAAAATATTTGATATAAGTAGTTAACCCCGTATTGCTGCCATATTTACTATATTGCAATTTCCCTATCTCAGTGTACAGGTCATTGTGCCATATAGGACTAAACTTAGTAAACTCCTGCTGCTTCTCGAATATTTTTCCACCAATCATCAGATCAGTAGTCATCGGAAGGGAAACTCTGACATGGAGAAGCAAAGTCCTGCCTCAAGAATGATGGCCTCTTCCACAAAGAGACCCAGCGCAAAACAAGGCACAGTAAGTCAGCGATAGAGAAAGATCAGCTGTGGGAAGACCACTTTTAAAATTGGTGAATAATTCTCTACCCTCTGCATCCCTTTTTGGGGCAATACTTTCAATACTTACAGTATCCTGGGAGCAAAAAAACGCCAAAAAGTGATAATTATATTTATCAAACTGCTTTTTTCTGATAATATATTTTTGAGTCTACAGACCACTTTGCTAAGAGCCACTATCTGGCACTATTTATGGCACATTTTGTCTTATTATAGTTTCTGTTATAATTTATAACAGTGTTTGAAAAATAGTAAAATTTCGAAAAAATGTTCTGCGCATAGTGTAAGTACCTACAAATTCACAGTGTTGCACATATCAATACAAAGATGTATAAAGAAAGAGAGGGTGTTGCACTGTCACTTAAACCATATACAAGTGCCTGCAGACCATATATTCACAACTTATATATAGTTGCGATAGACAGATTCACTATAAAAATATGAATTTCAACTATTGTGTTCCGTGCTATCATGCAACCAGTACCTGTAAAGTGCATATAAGCCTAAAAATCATAAATTATCAATCCATCCATGTGCATATAATAATCAAATTCATCATAATATTAAATAGTAAAAATATTAATAATTCCAAATCATGAATTCCATGCTGTTGAAAATTGAAAGTTGAAATGAATATTTTTAAGGTGAATTTGTCTATTGCAACTATATATAAGTTGTGAATATATGGTCTTCAGACACTTATATATATTTTAAGTGTTTAAAAAAATGCCTGTGTTGTTTGATAATAGACAAAGATCCGATTTTGGCTAGCTTACCCTTAAAAATATGATAATCTGATTTGCAATAGTGACACAAGACAGACAGTTCTGACATTTGAAATACGCGAAATAGGTGTAGCGTGGTATTGTCTTGTTTTGTGACAAAATTTATAAATGCCCAACCCCCCCCCCCCCTCTCCACTGTGTATAAAAAAAAAACCCACAAACTTCAGATACAAGGTAATCAAATTCAAAAGTTGCAGAGAGGCAGAATTACTTTAATTGTAATTACACTTTAGTTGACTCTAAATAGATACAGTGCAACTTAAATATCCGAATTTAATGTCAAGTATACTGACATTTTGGCATTTTATTTTATGCCTGAGGTGTTAATTTACAGTGTGTACTTGGGATGCAAGGAGGCTTAATCTATTCAATAGCTTTTCGTATTGAGATCTGTCCTTTCAAAGTCATACTCACAAGAACAGAGGTCAATAACTGTTTAGTTAGGTATAAGAAAGAGACAAAATAAAGGGAGTGCCAGATTCTCATGCCGTAAGTGCTTTGTTTGCAACAGCACATTGACTTATGCCCCGTACACACAATCGGATTTTCCAACAACAAATGTTGGATGTGAACTTGTTGGCGGAAAGTCCGACCGTGTGTATGATCCATCAAACATTTGTTGTCAGACTTTCCGCCAACGAATGTTGCCTAGCAGGTTGTCAAATTTTCCACCAACAAATGTTTGTTGTCGGACTTTCCGATCGTGTGCCCACAAGTCTGTTGGACAAAAGTCCAGGCATGCTCAAAATCAAGTACAAGCCGGAGATATAACTAGCATTCGTAATGGAGAAATCACGTACGTCTTGTACGTCACTACGTTCGTAATTGTTGGCCAATATTTGTGTGATCATGTGTATGCAAGACAAGTTGGAGCCAACATCCTTCGAACAAAAATCCACAGTTTTGTTGTCGGAAAGTCCGATCATGTGTACGGGGCATAAGACTTTGTCTTAACATACATAGATTAGAATTAAATTAAATTAAAATATGTGCAATGATAGTAATCAAGTGGAAATAAAGGCTGCCACACACATCTCAAGTTTGGGGCGATTCCAGCTGAATCAACCAAAGCTTTAACCACGATTATCCCTGTCGACGCCACCTGCCTCAACAAAGGTCAACTATGTTGAAGGGACCAGGTGGAAAATTGGCTGAACAGTGCCTGCATCCAATCAGATTTAGGTAATGTTTGGGCAATCTGACAGCTGCAAGCGCCAGCTTGCAGAATACAATAGTTGGCAGGGGAGATTCATCCATCTGCACTGCAGGCTGAATTAAAGAAACTGGTATTTGTATGGCCAGCTTAACACTCAACACTTTTCAGTAGTGTGTTTGAATGTTTTGTAGCCAAGGGTTTTACTCAGTCCAAGCAATATGGAACCTTCTTTGTAAGACAGAAATTCAAATTGTAGCATCACAGTTCCTTTAATAGCCCTGTGAAATAACAATGTTATTGTGTCCAAGGAGATTTCTTTTCATTTTTTGCCCTTCAGGAGCACAGGGCTTAGTATGCAGTCCTGCTACTATTCTTCTGCTGCTTACTGTAATTCCAAACGGTTTTACATTGGGGGCCACTGACTACAGGTCAAAACAAAGGCTCACAGTGCTTGACAGTCTACCAGGAGACTATCATTTTTGATTAGGTGCATGCACACAATCAGCAGCTTTTATGTGCCACCAATGTTTAGCATGTAAATATACTATTAACACCATCTGAGGCACAAATGTGTAGCCTACTTTAAAACATTATCAATACTATATTTTCCCTGATCAAAAACTAAAATAAGCAGTATAGTCTTTGCAGTGGGAGGGGCTTAAGGGGCATGGTTAAATAAAACAAAAGCCTTCTTGCACCCATAAAATATTCTGAGATTGCTATGCCACAAGTAGGAGTCTCACAGACATGTATAAACCTCAGCACAATCATTAAAAAACAAAAAAACAAATATGTTACATATGATTTTGTGTTCACTTGTGTGATGGGTGAACCACCATGGACAGAGAGGTTAGCTAGACAATAATGTGAAAAGTTAATTCTCTGTACTGCTGTTTCTCTTTTTCCCTGACAACCTCTAGCCACAGCTCTGGCCCTTATAGTGTACTGACTATGCTGACAGCTATCCTGTTACCTGTCATTGTTTTAGACATACTTTTCTGTTAATATCAATGACAGTATTGTCACAGTTGAAACTGTCAGGTGTGACAGAAAAAGGCTGTTGAGGAAGACCCATTAAAATTTGGCTATGGGTCCCCATGATCTGTAGTTATGCTCTGAACAGTATCACAAATTTCTTGTCAAGAGCAAGAATACCCGAAAAACAAGTCAACTGAGATACTATTAAATATTTCCCACCTAAGGTGAAAAAACCTTTTACAAGGATACAGAGCTGATACACTTTCTGAATATTTAATAAAGTTTGACACCTGAGTACAGGAAATCCAACACCATACACCTGGAAGGAAGTATAGATTCTGCAGTCGTAAGAAATATTAGATGGTTCAACCAAAAAGGTAATACACCAATTTAGTAATAGTCAAAGACCACTGGGGCTTTACAGATGAAGTTGGTATACAGCATGGAATTATGTATAAAGGCCATGGGGTCATTATACCCAAAAATATGCCCTCATAAGTTTTAGCAAAAGCTAATTTAAGCCACCTTGAATTGATTGATTCATGCGTTCATAAGACCGAGGATGTACTATTTTAGCCACAAACTGGTCCAGGCAGAGTTGCAGCAATATAGAACTGTAATGCTTCCAATAGAAATTTTTAAGACCCACAGATTACTATTTCTGCCCTGCATTAAATCAGGCATGGATTTATTCTCCATACCAGGTAAAGTAAGTGCCCTCTTGTGACTCAGAAGAGAAGTATAGCCAAAAAGCTTTTGCCATGCTTCACTTTTAGCGCCGTATCACAGCCAATACGAAAATATTGTAAAATATCCAAGACATTTTAACAAGCCAAAAAAAAAGCCCACAAGAATGGTAACAAAAGAAAGGCATTTTGAACTGGGGAAATACACAAACAAAATATACTAAAAGTTTACCAGTAATGTATGAAAATACAAATCTTCTTTCCAACAGCTCAAAAGATTTTACTTCCATAATCCTTAGGGCTTTTTTACAGTGACCTGCATTTTTTTCATGCACTGGATAAATGCCAGTCACCACTAGGGTAGATGACCAGCTCACTGAGATATGCCAAAAAGCAAAAGCATGCCATGGCACATTTAAAATTGGAGCATGTCATTCATTCATAGAGATTTGTGAAGAATAAACTACAAGTCCTGTCTTCCACCGCAGCAGAAGGCCCTGTAGTTTTCAGTGGATTATGAGCATGCTTATCAGAACACTCGTAGTCCATTCTTCTTCCTACTTTTAGCTGAGGAATGGTGAGAAAGCTGAGAGGAGAGTGTATAGGAACCAGTGGTGGCTGGTGCACCATTTTTTTGGGGGGGGGGGGCAGAAAACAAACCAACCGCCCCCCCTCGTTGGTGGTACTCACGCGGTTGGGCTCTGGCTTGTGTGTTGGCGGCGATGCAGAGCAGAGAGATCGCTCTGAGGACGGCCATCTCCCGAATCTCCCCATACATCCTCCCCGGTACCAGCCAATACAGTCGCTTCTCCTCTCGGCCAATCGGGTCTTAAGACTCGCTTCCTGGTTGGCTGGAAGGAGAAGCAGGAAGTCCATAGCGAATATTAATTCACTATTGTCACACAACTGGGTGGGCTCAGGGCGCAGTGCTCTGCACCCCAAGCCCATCCTTTTTGAAGCCAATTAGAGCCTCAGGCTCTAATCATGTGCTTAAAAAATAAATTAAAAAAAAAAAACCTTTTGTCTTGAAAACAGCATTGATTCTTCTATGTACACTTGCACACAGTTTTTGAAGGAACTCGGCAGGTAGGTTGTTCCAAACATCTTGGGGGATCTTCTGTGGATGTAGGCTGCCTCAAATCCTTCTGTCATTTCATGTAATCCCAGATAGACTCGATGATGTTGAGATCAGGGCTCTATGGGGGCCAAACCATCACTTCCAGGACTCCTTGTTTTCCTCTTTATACTGAAGATAGTTCCTAATGACGTTGGCTGTATTTTTGGGGTCATTGTCCTGCTGCAAAATAAATTTGGGGCCAATCACACTTCCCTGATGGTATGGCTTGATGGATAAGTATCTGCCTGTATTTCTCAGCATTGAAGACACCTTTGATCCTCATTATTGTACTGCTCTCAAGCCCTTTGGCGAACAAAGTGCCTCCTAGTACAGCCAAATATATTAAACTTTGACTCATCAGTCCAGAGCATCTGCTGCCATTCTTCTGCACCCCAGGTCCTATGTTTACGCACATAGATGAATCGCTTAGCCTTGTTTCCACATCGGAGGTATGGTGACAATTCTTCCAAAAACAACTGTTTTCTATGTGCCTGGTTCACATCACAATGCTGGTGTGATGTGTGGTAAGGTGCAGTTCAAAGAGATGCAGCATGCCTGCATTTTTCTGCACTGCACTGAATGGCACCTAATGTCACCTCACAGCAACACAACACAATGCGCTATGCTACTGCCCTCCTATAGCAGCACTTATCGGTCATCCTGACTCATGACCTTGGATCTCCCTCCTTTTCTTCTTCTCATCCCCTTCCCCACCTCCCCTTCCTTTCCTGAGCCAGACATTGCCTTATCATCCATAAATGACAATCTGCGATGCCTAATTTGATAGATCCAAGTGAATTTGATGTTGTCTCTCTCCACTATTGTTTTCATTATTAGCTGATACTCTCTTTCCCGTTTTTTTACGATGCTATCTGGAAATATTTCTACAATATTGTATCATTTATCTTGGTTGTATGATAAAACTTTTCAATAAAAATGATTCAAATAGAAAATGTGGATGGGGAAATAGGGTCATATTTTTTTTCATTCAACCCACTGGATGAATGAAAAAAATGTACCATGTATTTCTAAGGCTATATTTATATTATATTAATGCTTGCACTGCTGTATTTAGCTTTTCTAAACTCAGGAAAAGTTATCTGGGAAGTATAGCCAACTTTTTGCTTACTTTTCCCTGCACTCAAATGTTCCTGATTTAAAGTGTGTTTAGCTCAGTTTACATGACTTCTGAGTTTTTAATTGGATCCCGAATAGAATACAGAATTCTATTTTCTGTAAACACAGCTAAATTTACCTCACCTAAATGCTGAGTTTAAATGACAGCATTGAAAAATCATTACCTGCATTTAGATACCTTAAGGCCAGGTTCACATATGTGCGGCTGTTCATGCCTTCCGGAGCGTGTCTGTTCACCGGTTCAGAGGTGAATCGGGTCCGAATGTGTGCCTGAATTTGCATCTGAATCAGACGCGAACACGCACAGTAAAATCCACATCTATATGTGTGAACCCAGCCTTAGACATGATGGTGAAAAAAATCATGCAGTTTCCTATGTAGGTCAGCAGATGGCAGGCATGCATACCTTATAACAGCATGCCTTACTCAAGCACAGAGTATTCCTAGTGCAACAAGGACTGAAGACTGCTAGCAAGCAATGAGAGGGTTACACACAAATCTGTATTTTTTTAACTCCCAAGAATTATTGACCATTTCACACTGCTACTCTGTGGTTTGGCAGCAGCACACATGTACCCGCGGTTTTCATGCTGGTTACCTGTGGTTTCCCATAGACTTTCTATTTTATCCTGCGTTTTTTGGCGCATTTTCTGAAAGCACACCAAACGTCCAGCAGGCTGCATCTTTGGTGCACTCTCAGGAAGTGTGCCAAAAATGCAGAACATAATAATAGAAAGTCTATGGGAAACTGTGGATTTTCTGCATGAAAACTTTGCTGTAGCCAAATCACAGTGCAGCAGTGTGAAAGCAGCCTAACGTAAATGTTTGAATTCTGGACAATGGCAAGTGTGAGTAAAACCATTTCCGTATGAAAAGATCACTAGCAGATTGTGCTGTTAAGCAGAGGGCCTGTGCAAATTTACCATTGATATTAGCAACAAAATTAAGCACAATTCTATTGCGATTCAATTTTTTGTGTGCTTTCCCTGTGAACCTCGGCAGCCAAGTTAGACAGTTGTGTAGAGGCCTGCAACAGATTTAGCATTGTAGGTAAAGCAGATTTTTATACACATTTAACGATTTTTATAGAAGCAATGCTACTCTTGAGCAATAGAGAGAAAGAAATGTAGGACCAAAGCCACAATTTTATAGTAAATCTGAATCCTGTCTACGTTATAATATACTGTATCTCCCTACATCTGTTTTACACAGCTTTGCTGATAAATCTGCCATCTCCCCTACTCTTAATGACATGCCTCCTGTATTACCATGATATTATGATATCATATATGCCAGTACTTTAGATTTAAAGTGGAACTCTTGCTATACACTTGACTAGCCTTAAAACTGATCCCCAACACCCCCTCCCCTCCTAACACCAATGCTGTGTAAGAAATATCGTAATACTTATCTGTTTTTCAGACCATTCTGGTCTGGTCATGGGCAAGAGCTATACTGGGGAGATATCTGTACTGTATTGGGCAAGAGCTGTATTGGGGGAAGCTGCACTGAGCGAGATCTGTACTGGGGAGAGCTGTACTAAAGAGAGCTGTACGGGGCACAGCTGTACTGGGAATGCTGTATACTGGGGGAGAGTTGTAGTGGGGACTATCTGTACTAGGGGAGAGCTGTACTGGGGGGGGGGGGGGGGGGGGCAGTTGTACTAGGAAAGATGTACTGGAGTAGATCTATACTGGGGGGGATCTGTACCGGTGAAGATCACTATTGTATGAGAGTTTTACTGGGGTAGATCTGTACTGGGGGAGATCAGTACTGGGGGGAGAGTTGTACCTGACTTCTGCACTTTGTTCATTATGTACCCCTGACTCCTACTCCTGTAATCCTGTGTGGTAATGTATCGCAACCCCTTCACTGCATAAGTTATGCACTCCTGAGCCATGCACTGTATGCACTATGCTGTGTATTTTGCAGTTTTTATCACTGTACTTTGTTTATTGGGCTGTATATGACATACTCCTGACCACTGCATTCTAAGTACATACAAACTCACCACAACATATTGTAAAACAGTTGCTGGTCGTTATGTAGTCACTAGCTATGTTAATTAAGTACTTCTTCCAGGTAGGTTGTGTGCAGAAAAGCATAGATAATGGAATGGAAAATAGAGTTTTTGAAATGATTGTGCTGAGATTTGTACATGTCTTTTAGACTGTTAAGAGTGTGGAACAGTAAATGAAGCATATATTTTGAGTACAAGGACTGTGGCCTACTGTTACATACCATAGTTGCCAACATTGTAAAAAAAAATGTGGGACACTTTTGTGGCTGTAGGCGGAGCTGTACAATAATTAGGGGGCGGGGCATTCGTTTGTAGGCGTGGTTTAGAAAAATACACAAGTGCGGCGTGCGAAGCGAAAAATTTACGCGACATAGTGGGCGTGGCTTAAATGGGCGTGGCTCAAGAGGGTGTGGTTAGAGTGTGAGATAAATGACGGATGGAGGGGGAAAGGGGGAGAGGGGGAAAGGGGGAGAGGGAAATGACGGGACAGCAGCCCCAGATCCTACACAATAAAAATATGTGTATTCTAGAAAGTTTAACAATCAGCAGATAAAGATACTCCAAGCACCTGGTGCTAGCACTTCAATCATCCCGGCACCATGGTTGTTATGGTGTCAGGATGATTGAAGTGCATTATTTCTATTATTACATTGTAATATAAAATGAAATCATTCAACTCACCATAATGCAGAATCAGTGGGATCCCTGAGCGTGTCACTTGCCACGTCGCCTGCCACCAGCCGTCCGTCCTTGCGTCAGATGTCCCAGCAGAGTCCGTCCTTGCATCAGGTGTCCCAGCAGAGTCCGTCCTTGCATCAGGTGCCCCCAGCAGAGTCCGTCCTTGCATCAGGTGCCCCCAGTGGAGTCCCCCTTACATCAGATGTCCCCAGCAGAGCCCCCCCCTCACACCAGGAGTCCCCAGCGGAGCCCCCCCCCTCACACCAGGTGTCCCCGGCGGAGCCCCCCCTCACATCAGGTGTCTCCGGCGGAGCCCGCCCTCACATCAGGTGTCCCCAGAGGAGCTCCCCCTCACATCAGGTGTCCCCAGCGGAGCTCCCCCTCACATCAAGTGTCCCCGGCAGAGCTCCCCCTCACATCAGGCTCCCCCTCACATCAGGTGTCCCCGGCAGAGCTCCCCCTCACATCAGGTGTCCCCGGTGGAGCTCCCCCTCACATCAGGTGTACCCAGCGGAGCTCCCCCTCACATCAGGTGTCCCCAGCGGAGCTCCCCCTCACATCAGGTGTCCCTGGCAGAGCTCCCCCTCACATCAGGTGTCCCCAGCAGAGCTCCCCCTCACATCAGGTGTCCCCGGCAGAGCTCCCCCTCACATCAGGTGTCCCCGGCAGAGCTCCCCCTCACATCAGGTATCCCCGGCAGAGCTCCCCCTCACATCAGGTGTCCCCAGCGGAGCTCCCCCTCACATCAGGTGTCCCCAGCGGAGCTCCCCCTCACATCAGGTGTCCCTGGCAGAGCCCCCCCTCACATCAGGTGTCCCCAGCGGAGCTCCCCCTCACATCAGGTGTCCCCGGCGGAGCTCCCCCTCACATCAGGTGTCCCCGGCGGAGCTCCCCCTCACATCAGGTGTCCCCGGCGGAGCTCCCCCTCACATCAGGTGTTCCCAGCGGAGCTCCCCCTCACATCAGGTGTCCCCGGCGGAGCTCCCCCTCACATCAGGTGTCCCCGGCGGAGCTCCCCCTCACATCAGGTTTCCCCGGCGGAGCTCCCCCTCACATCAGGTGTCCCCGGCGGAGCTCCCCCTCACATCAGGTGTCCCCGGCGGAGCTCCCCTTCACATCAGGTGTCCCCGGCAGAGCTTCCCCTCACATCAGGTGTCCCTGGCAGAGCCCCTCTCTCACATCAGGTGTCCCCGGCGGAGCTCCCCCTCACATCAGGTGTCCTCGGAGGAGCTCCCCCTCACATCAGGTGTCCCCGGCGGAGCTCCCCCTCACATCAGGTGTCCCCGGCGGAGCTCCCCCTCACATCAGGTGTCCCCGGCAGAGCCCCCCCCTCACATCAAGTGTCCCCGGCAGAGCCCCCCCTCACATTAGGTGTCCCCAGTGGAGCCCCTCCTCACATTAGGTGTCCCCAGTTAGTGGAGCCCCCCCTCACATCAGGTGTCCCCGGCGGAGCCCCCCCTCACATCAGGTGTCCCCAGTGGAGCCCTCCTTATATCAGGTGTCCCTAGTAGAGCCCCCCTTACATCAGATTCCCACAGCGGTGGTGCGCCACCCCCTACCTCAGAGGTGTCCTTGTGTCCGCCGGCCGCATGGCTAGAACCCCGCCCCTTTCCATAACAGACTGGCTGGCATCGGGGCGGGGGGTAGGCAGGGCGAGGCGGAGCGGGGCGGAGGGTGGACGGCGACGCAGGAGCTCCGTCTAGCCCCCCCAGCCATCTTCCTGAACTTCTTTAAGATGGCGGCCGGTGGAGACAATGTCTCCGCCGGCCGCGGACCTCTAGCGGCGGCGGCGAAAATCGAGAACCGGATTTCTCGGGACATTTCCCGAGACACCACAAATTCGGGAATGGAGTCCAAGTCCCGGGAATGTCCCAGGAAATCCGGGACAAATGGCAACTATGACATACCTGGTGGAGGCCCGAGGACTCTCCCTTACACCTCCTGTCCTGTTCTTCCCCTGAGATTGGTAACAAGGTATGACAAGACAGGGAGCGGCACAGAGGCCTTAGGTATGTCCTGGACAGAAAAGGGTCTGGATCATGCAGCAAGGTATCACAAGTACGTGTGAGCACAGAAGACAGAACCATGATTAGGCACGCAGAAGTTTGGCAAAAATTGGGTAGCAGAGTTGCAGATTCAGAAAACAATAGCATAAATGGGAGCTGGACTGGGGTTAGCATCACATGGGCAGGAAACGGTAGCAAAACAATAAACAGGATGGGGAGTCAAGTAACAAGCCAGAGGTCAGGTAATTAAGGGTTTAGATCAAGTCAAGAGGCAAACTGGGTTAAATACAGAAGCTAGCAGGGACTGGTCATGGGTCACAGGAGCTGATGACCACCCAGCAATTATCTTGAGTCTTACAGTGCTTTAACCGGACACTTTCACCCCCTTCCTGTCCAGGCCAATTTTTAACTTTCAGTGCTGTCACATTATTTGTCTAAGATAGATAAAGCTTTTTTTTGGTGGTATTTAATTAAAATACAGAAACTTTTGACAAAATACATGCTTTTCTTAGTTTTTGTTATAAAGTTTTGTATAACTATGAAGTTTCTTCATAAATATGGGCCAAAAAGTTCTGCTACATTTCTTTGGGAAAAATAAAGCATATCAGTGTATATTATTTACTCTGTATGAAAGTTATAAAGTCTGCACACTATGATATATGTATATAATTGACAATTGATTAGTCCCAATGTACTAAATGCCATTCTCATTTACTGAGGCTCTAAAATGTCAAGTCAGCTCAAATACCCCCCAAATAACCTTTTTGAAAAGTGGACAGTCCAAGGTATTTAGTACGAGGCAAAATGAGTTTTTTAAAGTTGTCATTTTTTGTCACAAATTTTTTGAAAATGAAGAAATTAAGTAAAATTATTTTTTTTTACAAAGTTGTCATTTACAAAGTTGTCAAACACTCCAAGGTATTTTCTAAAATGCATAGTGAGTCTTTTTGGAAAATGCAGGACAGAAAATTAAAATGTATTTTATTTATTAATAAGTTGTCAATTAATAAGATATTTCTAACACACATCATAGGCATACTTAGAAATTAAATAAATGCCTCAAGTGGATATCATCACTCAACCCAAAACAACTGGGGAGGGGTACCATCATCCAGAGTTGACCATTTGGAAGAACAAGGGGAACCCCAAAGCAGGATTTATGGACTATCTAGGTACCCATTGATAACACATTATAAATGACATAACAATTAATAAGTTTATTCATACAAAAACTAAAAAAAAAAATCATATACATGAATACATATAATGAATATATAAGATCACATGAATAGACAAAATATTGTGTTAGGATACACAAGTCACAGATAATGTAGCACCCCTAGGGTGATGGATAACATAGGGGTGATGATTGCTCCACTACATGTTTTGCGGATCTATCCGCTGCTTCAGGAGGAAAGCACAAAACGTATTCTAAAACAAAACATGATATCAATCAAATAAATAAGCATGATATAGATAATGAGTAATGAGTATAATCATCACAATGATGCACTAGAATGGTTGGCCAGTTGGTTACCAATGTAGACTCTAAGAGGCCAGACAAGGGCATCAACAAACTTCCCCCACGGCGGACATGATGGGGGGTAAAGTAGCAAGCGCACAACTAAGCACACTGCCCTTAAAATGAATAACAGAATATGTAAAGAGAGTTGGTATAGTCACTAGAAAACATCTTGTGAAAAGAAACAAAAAAAGGGGGGGGCAGGGTGGAAAAAGGGGAAGGGAGAGACAGAAGGAAGGAAGGGAAGGGAAAGGAAAAGAAGAAGAGAGGAAAGAAAAGAAGAGCCAGAAAGAAAAGAAAGGGAGCATGGGAAAATAGGAGGATGTGACGGGAGGGCCCGTGGAACTAAGAATCCCTTGGAAAGTATGGGATGCCCTTGTTTCAGCTCCCCATACACCTCTTATGTCTAAGTCACCCTGTGCTATCTTGGCACAGGGTGAGTGAGAAAATATATCTTGGACTACTTAAAATGGGACAGTAGTATTTGTCCACAATATCTCCCAGGATGTATGTAGAGACTATTATTGGTTTGTTTGATTCTGAACTCAACATGTTAATTGAGTGAGCTGATCACATTGGCCTCCAGGACTGGCTAGGAGACGAACAGTCTACTCCTACTATAGTTTGTTGATGACTAGGCTGAGGAGGGGGGAGATCACTGTTTGTATTGTTAATTGTAATTAGCTCCTGCTATTGTGAGAAAATGTCCTGTGGTTGTACTTATGATAATGTATAATGTACTGTGTGAAGCTCGGTGACCACAAGTCTGGGCAAAAGTTCATGTCTGTGTCACCTAGGCTGTATAAAGGATTAGATAATTAGCTCATGTTAATTAAGTTAGGTTTTAGTCATCCTGCTGTATATATTTGTGAGAGAGCTCAAAGTTCAGTCCATGTTAGCAGTGAAACAAGTGTCGCCTTGTTTTGTGCTTATGAGCGGTTGGAATATCGGATATCTGTATCCAGACTGGGAGGAAGTGGTATACTGAAGGAAGCACTCAAGTGGAGTATGGGACGTTCCATTACATTGGTGGCAAGCAGCGGGACGCTTCCTGCAGTCTGGGACATCCAAACTTCCATCTGGATCCAAGGTCCAGATAGCAGGAGAGGAGAGGTACAGATACCAGCCGCCATGGAAGAGAAATTCAGAAGGAGGTTGCGAGAGATGCAGATACAGCACAGAGGACCAGTATCAGAGCAGGTCCTACTGGGATGGTGTGCTTCTATTCACTGCAAACTCTGGAAAGAAGCCCTAGCCCATGAGCAGCGACACCAGGGAAAAGTTCTCCCCTCCATCGAGGAAAGGCACTGGTCGCAGTACGGACTGCGGGTGCGGTTTTTGGGAGAAAAAACTCACAAGAAGCAGACAGCTGAATTAAGCAGGCTGGTCTGGGCAGAGATGAAGCTGGATGAGAGCTACAGAGCCCTCCGGTGGCATGTATCCCAAGCATGTCCCTGGATAGCGGATGACAGGCCAACGGAAGGCTTAAGCTACGGCGGCTTGGGACTGTTGTATGTGAAGCTGACAGGGGACCCTAACTTTGGGAGTGATTTGGAGTGACGGTTGGACAAAATCATGGGTTTCAGAGAAGGGCTACTGAACATCTCGGAAGTGCACTGGGCACTGGAAGATATAGAGTTTTTGACCGTTCAGGAATGGGAGCTGGAGATCGCCTACAGGCGGCTGCTAGACATTGCTCAGTGCCAGGGCTGGGCTCCCTTTGCCTGGGACTATCAGAAATTACCAGTTGACAACTCTGAAATCCTGGCTGAAGAGTCGGCAATGTGGCAGAGTAATAGTGTGCTTTGCCAATCTGCCCCAGCAGCTATGGAGGCGGAGCTCTTATGGCGGATGCAGCAAGTGCTGACTGACCTTGATGATCCTGTTTCTGCATGGGATGATCTTGGATGGAGGAATGTGCCTGCCCAGCAGCATGCCAAAGAATCGGCAGTGGAAAATCTGGAGATTGCCATACCCAAAGCTGAAGTGCTGACAACAGGGCAGAGCTCTGCTAACCTCTGCCCAGCACTGATAGCATCTTCTGGGTTCCATGGACAGGAGATGGTGAACCTCTATCCCCAGTCACCAGTTATAGAGGTAGGGGATTTAATAGACTTTTCTGCTGAGGAAGAACAACCTGATGAGCCTCCAGCAGAAGAGCTGGTATCGGGGCCAAACTTCACTGTGCTCTGCCCAGCACCAACAGCAGTATCTGTGGAGTTACAAGGAACTTCCCCAGTTGAAGCACTGGCAACCGGGCAGAGTGCTACCAACCTCTGCCCAGCACCGGCAACAACTAAAGAGTTCCAGGGAGGCGGGGCAGTCGGCCTCCCTCCCCAACAGTTAGCCAGAGCAGATAGTGTGGGGTTTCCAGCAGAAGGGCTGGCAACAGGGCCGAGTACTGCTGGACTCTGCCCTCAACTAACAGAGGATGGATTTCCTGTGAAGGTGGATGGGACTTCAGTCTCCACCTGTATACCCCAGGGATGCTGGGTAGTCGGCCCAGATCCCCAACAGCATGACGGAGTGAGCCCAGTCACCCTGTCTTCTCTCCAGCGGCAGAAAGGACTCCAGGGAGAAGGGCCAGTCCAGGCCTCTCCCCAGCAGCAGATATGTTCTCTGAGAGAGGCAGAGGTTGGCTGGGTGAGTAATATTCTGTTTGGAACAATTTGTTTGGGGTATTGTGTGGGTACAGGCATTAGAGGACTGAAACTACTGACTAACTTCGGAGTCAACCCGTCTGGGGTCTCCTCCTGTGTTAGTCTTCTGCCGAAAGGGGAGAGATGTGACGGGAGGACCTGTGGAACTCAGAATCCCTTGGAAAGTATGGGATGTCCTTGTTTCAGCTCCCCATACACCTCTTATGTCTAAGTCACCCTGTGCTATCCTGAGTGAGAAAATATATCTTGGACTACTTAAAATGGGACAGTAATATTTGTCCACAATATCTCCCAGGATGTATGTAGAGACTATTATTGGTTTGTTTGATTCTGAACTCAACATGTTGAGTGAGCTGATCACATTGGCCTCCAGGACTGGCTAGGAGACAAACAGTCTACTCCTACTATGGTTTGTTGATGACTAGGCTGAGGAGGGGGGAGATCACTGTTTGTATTGTTAATTTTAATTAGCTCCTGCTATTTTGAGAAAATGTCCAGTGGTTGTACTTATGATAATGTATAATGTACTGTGTGAAGCTCGGTGACCACAAGTCTGGGCAAAAGTTCATGTCTGTGTCACCTAGGCTGTATAAAGGATTAGATAATTAGTTCATGTTAATTAAGTTAGGTTTTAGTCATCCTGCTGTATATATTTGTGAGAGATCTCAAATAAAGTTCAGTTCATGTCAGCAGTGAAACAAGTGTCGCCTTGTTTTGTGCTTATGAGCGGTTGGAATATCGGATATCTGTATCCAGAGTGGGAGGAAGTGGTATACTCACGGAAGCACTCAAGTGGAGTGTGGGACGTTCCGTTACAGAGGAAAATGAGAAGAAGAGGAAAATAAAGAGGGGGGGATGGCAAAGCATATAGAAAAAGGGTAGTGCCTAAAAACTGACCTTAAATGAATGTTCTAATAAAAATGGCAGGGGTACAACAGATGTAAACATGTGGACACCATCCAAAGCTTAAGAATTAGAGGTTATAGGCCATGCATGACCTAAGCCGTGAGAGTCAAGGTCCAAAGCAATACAAGCCATCTGCCCAAAGCTAGGTCCAAGAGAAGGCCAGAACCCTGAAGGGCAAAAAGAAACAAACAAAATAATCCATATAAACTATATAGGCGCAGCAAGATGATACATGTAATATAAGTCTGACCACATTAAAAAGGCAACAGTATAAACTGAGCTACCAAAGAGCATCTACCAGCATCAAGTAAACCACTTGCAGATACTATATAGGTCATAATCCACATGTCCAAAGGGACGATAGGGGTTGTACTTAGGACATCATAAAGCAGCACCCACCTTATATAATATTTACAATCAGCACAATTAGCATACACTATTAGTAAAGTTAAGTCATATATGTGATGCACAGCCAAACACTACAAAGTGATTCCTCAACACCAAAGTATTATATTCAAATAAATTCAGTGTGGCGCAACACCCCAATCAATAATAAGTAAATAGTCCAAAGTCCCATACAATTGTGTATTACACGTATATCCAATGACTTCAAGAAAAAAAATGTATTTAAAATAGTGATGAAAATATAAAAACAAAACACCCTGTGTCTTCATTCTTCATGCAAAGTGCACATCCATCACCAGGTGAAGGGCCTGCTCACCTCAATTCAATTATCAACATGCTCATCAATATTTAACCAAAGTACATCACTTGTATCCCCCTTAGTTAACACAGGGTATTCCCCCCCCCCCTCTGCTTACCGAAGCTCCCCACAGACAAGGCAGAAAGGCACAAACATGTTGTACTCCGTATAGTTAGTAGTATATATATAGTAGGTGAGGTTGAAAAAAGACACAAGTCCATCAAGTCCAACCTATGTGTGTGATTATATGTCAGTATTACCTTGTATATCCCTGTAGTTCTTTATTAAAACCCTAAAGCACTTCTTTAGAGCAATATCCCCAGCCGGCTCACCACCACACACAGCGTGACTCTGGCATGATGTCACAGGCTTGGCTTCTCCCTCCTAGGCGTGTTGCACCCTGTGATTGGACTTTCTCAGTAGGCGGAGAGCCGAGCAAACTGTGACATTGTATAACTGCCGTCCTCTCATCTCCATAGCAACCCAACAACATTCAATTAATCATGCGGCAGCTAGAAGTATAACCCAGCTCCAGTATCCTCTGGATCACGGAAGCCAACTGACTTTGCCCACAAGCAGGGAACATGCAAAAACATTATCAAACAAAACAATTCATTGATTTAAATACAATGGCTATTCATTACCCTGCTCAATTACATCATAGCGCAATTTGCGGACATACATTATATAAGAGTAACTAGAAAATATGCACACTCCTGCCTGCTGCTGTATCATGTTGTCTAATATATTTAATATATTGCTATTGCTCCAATTAAATGTATACTAAATGTAAAACATTATTATTAAAATAATACAAATCAATCAATAAATACATATTTAAACAGCTATAATATAAATATTCACTAAACAGACAGTGGTTTCTAAAAACACGAATAATCATTCCTAATAAAACAATTCAACAATTAAACTCAATGTTTGATCATCTCCAGGTAACACTTTGGTCTTAAAAATCCAAAAGGATTCACATTGGCTCAAATGTCTAACAAAATGACCCCCTCTCCAATGCTTCTGCGCTTTTTCTATTCCCCAAAATTGTAGGCCACTCGGGTCCCTATTGTGGACCTTCCTAAAGTGTTTGGACACTATGGGGTTGATTTACTAAAACTTGAGAGTGCAAGATCTGGTGCAGCTCTGCATAGAAACCAATTGGCTTCCAGGTTTTATTATTAAAGCTTAATTGAATAATCTGGAGTTAGAAGCTGATTGGCTACTATGCACAGCTGCAGTTGATTTTGCACTCTCCAGTTTTAGTAAATCATCCCCTATATGTCCTGTTTTCCCCTTTTTTATATTATTTGTGGGTTCCCTAATTCTCACTTGCACGGATCTAGATGTGCGTCCAACATACTGGATGGAATATGGGCATTCCAGCATGTATACCACCCCCCCTGATAGTCCATGTAATTAAAATCTTTTATTGCGTATGTCCTACCCATTCCTGTTGCCTTGAACTTCTTTTCCTTTTTATTATTAACATTAGAAGTTTTGTGGGAAACACATTTTCCACACCCATAAAAACCAGCTAAAAAGGGAAGCATTCCTCCTTTATTAACCCTAAGTAGGTCAACTATCCCTGAGGCACTATCGGTAGCAGTCAAACATCAAGAACGTAACTATAAAATTATAATGAGATGGTATTTGAGTCCAGTGGATCTGAACAAAATAAAGATAATACAGACAAATGTTGGAGATTCCTTAGGGATAAAGGAACAATGACACATATTTGGTATGATTGTCATGTGGTGAAGGAATTCTGGTCTAAAATAATTGAGAGAAAGAACCAAAAGTTCATAATATGGCATCAATGGGAAGAGTTTAGGACCTCGATAAAAATGACACAATTTCTATGAAAGGGAACAGAACACCCCGTAGAGATGGGAGAGATCCCTTCCTTTTGCCTGTTTTTTTTCTGGGCGGGGGGGGGGGATATGTATGAGCATCTATATAGAATTTATGACTGGAAATGTAAGATAGGGATGAATGGTAGGTATGAATGGAAGATAAACATTGTAAAGAAATATCTCAGATGGATTAGTATAAAATTGGATGTTAGAAGTTATTGTGGAACGTTGATATCCTATGCGAGGATGCAATATAATAATATAATGTTCAATGTTGTGATGAGAATATATGTGTATGTATTTGTATAATTATTTTTAAAAAATTACTAAAAGAGGATTGAAAACTATCTCTGGGGCTGGTGCAGTGTGGAGTTCGGGTGGAAGATGGAGATGGAGTGTAAGGCTGTCAGAGGCCTTTAAAAGTAGCCCCCTAGTCTGTGTGTGGGGGGGGGGGGGTGAACTCAGGCCTGGATATATATACTGGATGTATATAGTTGTGTCCCTGAAGAATCCCTTGTTGATCAAGTGGGAATCCCATAATAAACCTATCCCCATGCAAGTTCAGTCCCCCTAAAAAAGTACTAAACAAACCTGCACGGATTGATTCCTGACTTTAGTGTGTGTTGTAAATGTGTGTGCCTGGCTGTGCAGGGTGGGAGATACCCATATTCACCAGCGGCTCCTACGGAGGGGAAGCGCTACACTTATATACAAATCTGGGAAATAGTGGTAGTACTTGCCCAAGACCCCATCCTTTAATAGAATATTCCATTATTTCTTAAAAATATTTTCTACTTTCTTATTTTGTATACTATACTCAAGTACTATCTTAAATTCATCCCTCTGTTTACACTTATCAGCTACTGGATTTTTATTCGCAATTACCATATTCCTATCCATCAATTGCACTTGTGCTATTTCCTTTCTAATTACTTTTTTTATTATAGCCTTACTGGGCAAACCTCTTTTTAAAGATTTCAGATTGTTGCGCAAAATCCTCCTCAGTTGGACAAAATGTTTATTCGAGATGTTACGCTGCCACGGTCTATAATGGCAGCTATCAATATCTATATAGCCATTACAATCCATAGGCTTAAAGTATGTGAATCTCTCCACTTTTAATCATAATTTCTAAATCCAGAAATACCATATTTGTCCGATCATATGTCCATGATAATACTATATTTCTATTGTGTAGATTTAATCTGTCAATAAAAGCGAGGACACATATGAATTAATTGGTGCTTGTAAACTAGCCCAGTGTCAGCTAACAGGGTCAGATAGACTAAAAATATAAGGACTGGAAGGGGCACAATGGACAATTGCTTTTTGAAAGTCCAAAATGTCCATATATGTCCACTTGAAAGGCAGCCCAGTGATAAGCAAGAAACAGCTCAGGAACAACTGGGAAGAAAGCACAGGTGCCAATCTGAGTGTAGAGGGTTAGGTCATTTAATGCACAATATGGATACTGTTACTCACAAAGGTAATAGGGTAACAGACATTTAGCACATCAGTGCAATGGTGTCCATGAAGCTGTAGTCTCAGGATGGCTTCTGTGGTCTGGCATTCGAGGGGGACCAGGCCGGTGGTTACCGATGTGCTAAATGCCTGTTACCCTATTACCTTTTGTGAGTACCAGTATCTATATTCTGCATTAAATGACCTAACCCTCTACACTAGGATTGGGGCCTGTGCTTTCTTCCCAATGAAAGCAAGGAGGCTCCCCTCATCCCCTGCCCAAGTCATGAATAGACCATCTATAAATCTATTATAACATATCAGCTCTTTGGGTTTATCCTTAAATACTATGTCCAGGGACGGACTGATAACTCATGGGGCCCCCGGGCAATAGGAGATTATGGGGCCCCCAGGCAATCAGAGATTATGGGGCCACACAGTATACACACACACAGTATACAATCACACAGTATACACATACATGTACACATAGTATACACAGACAAATGCAAAAAAAAACACAGATTTATACATACTGTCCCTGGTTTTAGTGAGGCTGGCAACCCTGATGGGGCCCCCTAGTGGCCCAGGGCCCTCGGGCAGTGGCCGAGTGGCTCAATGGTCAGTCCGCCCCTGACTATGTCTGACTCACAGTGGGTCAGAAAGATATTGGCTACAATGGTAGCAAAACGGGCTCCCATAGCTACTCTGGTAGTCTATAAATAATACTGATTCTCATGCCAAAAGTAGTCGTATTGGAGACCAAACTTCAAACATCTAAGTAAGAACTTCTGATGCTTCCTATTAAGTACCAAACTTTTCGATGCCCATTTTACAGACTCCATAGCATGCCTGTTTATATAACGAACTTACGTCTGCTATCACCAGAAAGTAGGAACTTTTAGCCGGAATACCCTCTAAAATTTGTAATAAGTGCTTCGTATCCTTGAGATACGCCTTAGAGGAAGTAACTATTGGCTGCAAGACAGTGTCCAAATATTGATCAATTTGAGATGTTAAGGAATCCACCCCATTCGCTATTTGCTTTCCAGTTGGGTTGACAGAATCCCTATGCATCTTAGGTAAAAAATAAATCAACGGTGTACGATATCCTGATGTGTTAACCACTTGCTGACCAGCGATATACGTCAGCAAAATTGCACGGGTGCGCAAAACAATGTACCTGTACATTGCTGTGTCATCCGTGGCTAGCGGCCGTGCGCACGCCACCAGTGGCCCACGATCGTGGCACGGAGAGGCAGAACGGGGAGATGCCTATGTAAACAAGGCATTTCCCTGTTCTGCCTAGCAACATGACAGGGATCTACCGCTCCCAGTGATCGGGAGCAGTAATCTCTGTCATGTTCCAGTGAGCCCATCCCCCCCTACAGTTAGAACATGCTGAGGGAACACAGTTAACCCCTTGATTGCCCCCTAGTGTTTAACCCCTTCCCTGCCAGTGACATTTAAACAGTAATCAGTGCATTCTTATAACACTGATTGCTGTATAAATGCCAATGGTCCCAAAATAGTGTAAAAAGTGTCCGATCTGTCCGCCACAATGTCACAGTCATGATAAAAATCGATTACTAATAAAAAAAATTAATAAAAATGCCATACATCTATCCCCTATTTTGTAGACGCGATAACTTTTGCGCAAACCAATCAATATACGCTTATTGTGATTTTTTTTTAACCAAAAATATGTAGAAGAATACATATTGGCCTAAACTGTGAAAGAAATTTGTTTTTTTATATATTTTTGGGGGATATTTAATATAGCAAAAAGTAAAAAATATAGCTCTTTTTTTTGTTTATAGTGCAAAAAATAAAAAACGCAGAGGTGATCAAATACCACCAAAATAAAGCTCAATTAGTGGGAAAAAAAAGGCATCAATTTTGTTTGGGTAGAACGTCGCACGGCCGCGCAATTGTCAGTTAAAGCGACGCAGTGCCGTATCGCAAAAAAGGGCTTGTCAGGAAGGGGGTAAATCCTTCCTGGGCAGAAGTGGTTAAACAGGTTCTCTGTCCATAGGCAAGGAAATAAGATCCTGAGGAAGCATAAAAGCGAAACTCGTTGACCTAATAGTAACAGAGATCAATCTGATATCAACTAAGTGGTCATATTTATCAGAAGCTTATTTTTCTTGTTTTTATATAAATGTGTAAACACAAATTTTTTTGTAATAAAGAGATTTAGTAAAATTACGTAGTGATTGTCTTTCTCTGGTACCAGTAAAATCCGATCAATCTGCCCAACAAAGATCTAATATACAAGAAGGACATCACATTTATTAGGGATAAAATGGCATTCAATGTTAAATACGCCTATAGGAGGCCACAGCAGGGTGGTAAGAAAATTAGAAACAACCAGGGAGGCTACAAGGGTATACGTAAGAGTGAGATAGATACAGCAGAAGGCACTGACTTTTTGGATTCATCATATGTCTCACAAATTTCAAGTTTTTCTCATTTTTCACAGCCATCTGGAAGAGGAAGAGGCAGGCACAGAGGATATAGAAAAAGACTTAATACTGGTGATGGGCTGTCAGATATGGGTACTCACCGAGGCCAAGATGCTGAGAGTGGTAACCTCTTGCGACTAAGCGCACTCCACTCCTGGTGATGGTACAGGGGGTGAAGGCCATAAAGAGGCACGAGTCACCAGCAGGCAGGGCAGTTCTTGCGTGAAGGTTACCGGGAAGGAGACAGCTGTGCAGGACTGGAAGATGCTGAAGCTCAGGGAGGTAGATAAACAGCAAGTCCAACAACAGGCTGGGGGTCAAACACCGATGACTGGCAAGAGTCACTTAGATGGGCAGAACAGTCTTGTGATGGAGACTGATAGCAGGTCTGTAAGGAGGCTGAAGATTAAATGCTGAAGACTGATAAGACGTCCGTAACACAGGCCGAGGGTCCAACACAGGTAACTGGAGGCAAAGTCTGTGAGCAAGCCAGGGGTCAAGCACTGGAGACAATTAGCAGAGTCTGGGAGCAGGCCAAGGGTCAATCACTGGAGACAGGAAGCGGTATCCGTAGACAGGCCGAGGGTCAAACACAGGATACAAGCAGCAAGGTCCAAGAGGCAAGCCGAGGGTCAGATGCAGGAAGAGATCAGTGTAAGTCAAGGTCAATCCGGGTCACAACGGGTAATCAAGAATCAGGATACAAGCAGGAAACACACAGGAAGCTGAAAGACAAACCAGCAATTTGGCCATGGCACAGAGTGGCTTTTATAAGCAGTGGGAGGCTCATGTTGTGCGCACGCTATTGCATACACGCGTTTGCCGTTCCACTGATTTGCACACGCATATTCGCCGTTTCGCTGAATTGCGCATTCGCCGTTCCGCTGTATTGTGCCCAGGGATGAGCCGGAGTGCCGCTCTACCACACATGTGCATAGGAAAGCGGCGATATTGGCGAGGCTGGTACTTGCTTCTTTCCTGACATGGGCACTATGTTGGGGTTAAGGGAAAGGAAACAAAGGCGCATACTTATGATAAATATTCTGACTCAGATGCAGGCACAGACAGTGTGGTTGGTGATGGGTCACGTGGTGGAGAACATACTAATTTGAGAGGGGCCACGGGGTCCGACATTTTGACGGGTTCCAATCGGACACTCGTGTCCCCCCAAATATCCACACAAATACATATTTGTACTCCCCGCAATGTGGGGACTATTTCGAAAAGTACAAAAGATAAGGATTTTCAGTTATTTTTCCCTGTACAGGACCAGCCCAACAGACTGCCCCCCACAATCTAGATCGATATGCTTACAAGAGCAAATAAAGAACGACCAGGTACAGGTCATTCATTTATCTTCAAAGGCACTTTCCCTGGTTGAAACTGAGGTTTTGGGCCTTGGCCTCAGTTTCTGTCCAGCCTCACGGGCAGATAATTTTGAGGTAGTGAAAGTTCTCAATCTTTTTGCTACAAGAATGACCTATAAATATATGTATGACAAAGAAAGGACAAAGAAGAAACAAGAAATGATTGAACGTGAACAGTGGAAGGGGTTTTCAGTAAGAGACTTCATGGCCCTTAAGGATCTTATGGATTTATTGGATGAGAACGATACTGCTATTGGGGGCTCTGCAGAGGGGGGTCCCCCGGAAGTTCAACTGGAGGTCTCCCCTCAGGCACAGTCCCCAATAGACAATCCTAGGTTCGGGAAGAAATCTACACAATTTCACTCTTTGAAAACGACTCCTAATATCTGGACTTTTTTGTCCCAGGTTACCGCTGACATCAAAAAGTCAAATTTTAGTGCTCTTCGTGATAACAATATCAATTTTGAGCAACAGCAGGCAATCAATCAATTACAAAATACTAGGGATATCACCATAAAAATAGCGGATGAAGGCGGAAATGTAGTGGTGATGGACACAAAGAGATATCGGGAAATGTGTCTCGATATCCTCTCAAACAGAAATTGGTATGCTCTTATACCAGAAGAAATTATACATGAATTCAGTGATGAATATGATAGTATTGTAAACAACGCTTTCATGAATGGAATTATTGATAAGGAGATTCGGCTTTGAATGTACCATTTCTCAAGGGTCCAATCTTTCTACTCCCTACCTAAAACCCATAAGGACATTAAAAATCCTCCCGAATGTCCAATTATATTGGGAATAGGTGCCAAAACTGAGAAGGGTAGTCGTCTGGTGGATATTTTTCTGCAACCCCATGTTTTGAAACTTCCATCGTACATCCGGGATATGATGGATCTTTTGGAGGAAACTATATAATATCATTGTACCACCAGACAGTATACTTGTCTCCATTAATGTGGAGACACTATATTGTAGTATCCCACATGAATACCTTTGTGATGCAGTTATTGCACCACATTCTGACTAAGAATATGTTCATTTTCAATGGCTCCCACTACATCCAGGTGCAGGGGGTGGCGATGGGGACAGTTTGTGCTCCATCGTATGCCAACTTGGGGGGTGGGAGCGTACCCTGCTTGCCGATGAGTTCTTGTCTATGCATTAAATGCCGGTACAGGTACATAGACGATGTTTTCATGGTATGGAATTCAAGTGAAATGGACCCACTAGTCTTTATGGAAAAACTGGCAATGAACACATACAATCTTAAATTTACCATGCAATGTGATTTTTCAATCAATATCATTTTTTTGATGTGAATATATTCAAACAGGAGGATGGGACACTGGGCACTTCATTTTATAGGAAATCCACGATGGGAAATACTGTACTTTATGTGTCCAGTGCTCATCCCCAACCATTATTTAGAAGTGTACCATACTCACAGTATCTACGTATTAGCAAAATTGTTTCAAGGAAGAAGATTTCATGAGTGAATCTAAATCATTGAGATTAAGTCTGTTAGAAAGAGACTATACAAAAACGACTTTAAAAAAGCGTACAATAAAGCATGTCAGAAAAGTAGACATGAATTGCTGTTTGGGAACAAAAAAAAATAATAAGAAACTGTGAGAATTGTTACTACATATTCAAACAATCACGTCATAGTGAAAGAAACATTGGATAGACACTGCCATCTCTGGCGACCCCATCTTGAAGAAATATATTGGGGACCATCCCCAGCTCACATACAAAAAAAGTAGATCTCTCAAGGACCGTTTGGTCCATAGCGATTTCCAAGAACCCCCGTGGCATGCACCAATGTGGTATGTGTGAGTACTGCAATTGGATCCGAGAAGGACCATTCTTCACTCTTCCAAATGGAAATACACATAAAATTGATTACTATGTTGATTGTCAAACAAAAGGTGTAATATATATTGCACTGTGCAAATGTGGATCATTTTATGTCGGAAAAACATTTAGAAAGTTCTGGAAGAGAATTTATGATCCCATTTACTATATTAGAAAGAATTTACTATATACCACCATCGGTAGACACGTAGCCCTTTAACATAAGCACAATACATCAAGGGTTCAGTTTACAGTCCTTGAGAGGGTTCTTGAAGATCCAAGAGGAGGAAACCTCAACAAAAAATTATTACAGAGGGAGGCTAAATGGATTTTTAAATTAAATGCTACCAGCCCACCTGGCCTCAATGAGGCCCTAAGTTATAAACCATTCTTGGGATAACTATACTTTATGCCTGTTATGATCAGTAACCCCATTTGTTTTAAGATCTTCATGTTATACTTAATATGAACCTTATTTTTCTTGTTTTTGTATAATTGTGTAAACACTTTTTAATTTTTTGTAATAAAGAGATTTAGTAAAATTATGGACTGATTGTCCTTCTCTGGAACCAGTAAAGTCCGCTCAATCTGTCCAAATTCCAGATAAACACTGGGTATATATGAAAGGGAAACGCCATAGATATACTCAATTAATATAATATAAAAAATTGATTGAGAAAATGTACCAGCATATATGTTGGTACAGTCCACACGAGCCCCTTGTCCATGGAGTAATAATCATAACAAGGAAGCTAGGTACACATCAATGTGTAATACACTACAAGAAAGGTTAGTATGTTAATGCTTCATTGAGACCAGGGGGGATGGTGGCATTGAACCTCTCTATTCACAGGATCTCCTACTGCAAAATTAAGTGGTTCGAATTATCACCCCATGGGTTTTCAGGGATTACCTCTCGGACCTTAAATTTCACTACTGTACAGTCAAATCTATGGTGTAGGCCTATATGGCGTCCTAAAGTGGTAAGTTTATCATTTGATGAGTAGTATAAATGATCACCGATATGTTGGCAAAGTTCCCTGATTGTTCTGCCAACATAAAATGAGTGACAAACATATGTCATCAAATAGATAACCCCTCTAGTCCCACAGTCTGCAAATGTATGTGGTGAAAACAATTTACCATTAGGGAGACTAAATTTAATACCCTCTCGGATCCAAGGGCACTGCGGCATTGTCCACAACAAAAGGTGCCCCGGATGCCAAGAGGGAGCTCAAGGGTGAACCTTACATATTTTTAAGAATATGATGATCTGCAAGGAGATGCCAATAGTCAGATTGTATAATACGAAATTGATTATGATGAACTGAAAATGTGGTTATTATTTTGACCGTATTATGTTGTGTTTTATGAGGAGGATCGTACAACAAAGAAGTTCTTTCATTTCTTAGGGCTTTAATAAATGCTTTTTTCATAGTGGTCCGTGAATAACCTCTCTGAAGGAGGGGTTCACGTTAAGCATTGGCCTGTTGATGAAAGTGATTCTCATCAGTGTAATTCCTGCACATCAAGTACTGCCTAAAAGGAATGCTATGGATGAGAGGTTGGGGGTGTGCACTGGAGACGTGTAAAAGCATATTACCTGCCATGGGTTTACGGTGGAAGTCTGTACTTACCTGTCCATCAGGACAGATTCTAATTGTCAAATCCAGAAACAAAATGTTCAGTGAAGAAAAATTTTATGTACTGTGCAGAGTCACTGCAGTTCAGTATTTCAATTAACTTCACCAATAGATCCTGTGGGCCTGTCCAGATTAAAAACAGGTCATCTATAAATCTGTGCCAGCAGAGGATGTGATTGAGGAAAGGCCTCAATATCAATGGGCAGTATCAGAGCAAGGCACCCAGAGGAACCTGAATACATTTGATGTGCTTTAATAGATTTGTGATATCCCGAATATAGGAAGGTAGTCCCACTACGTGAGGCATTAAAAATGCATCTACAAATCTGCTAGCATGTTTTGTTAGTGAGCCAATCTCCGACATGATAGGCCTGCCAGGGAGTTAGTCCATGCTTTTGTGGGTTATGGGGAGGGTGTAGAATGTAGGTGTGCGAGCAAACCTCACATTAAGGTAGTCAAAGGTATCTTTATCAATAAGGCCTGCTGAATAGGCCTCAAAACATAAACCATTGAACTAATGTCAGGGCTCGGCTCAACCCTTCCTTCTCTGAGCTGGCCGCTCAGCTGTCGGCTAATTGTCAGCTCCTTTGTCTCCACAGTGACTCAGCTGTTGATGATCTGCTCGTCAGTCCTGGCTACTTAAAGCCGGCCAGCTCACTTCATCTCTGCCTTCGCTTTTGGTCACATCTCAGAGACTTTCTCCTGCGATCCTGTTGAAGACTTGCTCGGCTGACGTCCCTTCTGGCTCCTGATCCTGCTTGCTGTACTACTACGTTGATCTCTGGCTCTCTGACATTGGCATTGGTTGACTAACCGATCTGGTTACTGAACTCTGGCTATGTATTGACTACGCTTACTCTGTTTACCTTTTTATTATTATTAAACAAGTGTGATTAACTGTACTTCTTTCCCGGTCTGATTCATAGTTTCTGACAGTAGGTGAAGGCCATGAATTCAGAAGATGCAGTCAGTCCACTTGTTGGTAATATTTTTTCCAGATTGGATGACCAGGATCACCGCATGGATCAGTTTTCCTTGGTGTTACAAACGCTCCTGAGCCACACGGCTCACCTAGAATTTTCCACTATGGCTGTTCCGGTACAACCTGTGTTGCAGGCTGTCCCTGCTGCTGCTCCAGTCTCTGTGCAGGCACCCGCCTCGAGTATTACCTCTATAAGAGGCATGTCTGGTTCCGCTTTGCTTTCTGAGAGAGCCTTGGCCTGGGCAAAACCTCTATGGGAGATGCAAAACCCGTGGTCCTGAGTTACCTAGAATTTGTGGCTTCCTTCAAGAGGTATTTGACGCTCCTGCACGCTCCGCTTCTGCTGCCAAGAGCCTCATGTCAATCAGAGTACGAGAACTGTTGCCGATTACGCCATTGAATTCCGTACTCTGGCAGCAGAGGTTGCTTGGAACAATGAGGCCCTCATGGCTGCCTTCTCTCATGGTCTCTCGGGTAACATCAAGGATGAGATAGCAGCCCGAGATATACCCACCGAGCTGGAGAGGTTGATCACATTTGAAATCCTCATTGACTCCAGACTCAGAGAAAGACTCTCTTTTAAGGAGCGTTGGCACAAGCCTCCTGTACATTTGTCTCCGAGCTTTGCAGTCCCACCCTTGCCTCCCTCACCTCCCATGCCTCCTGGTACCAAGTTGGTCTGTGAAGATGAACCTATGCACTTGGGCTTCACGCGTCTCTCTGCGGATGAGAGAGCCCTTAGGAGGAGGGAGAGATTGTGCTTTATTGTGGCCAGGCTGGTCACTTTTTGAAGTCTTGTCCTACCCGTCCAGGGAATGCCCGAACCTTGAGGTCCTGTCACGGACATACCTTAGGTGGCATTGTTTCGTCTCCAGTTTCCCAAAAAGATAAGCCCCTGGTTTCGGTTACCCTGTCTTGGGCTTAGTCATCGTCAAGATACAGGCTCTATTTGTCTCTGGGGCTGCAGGCCTGTTCATTGATGCTGCCTTTGTATCGAAGCACTTGATTCCACTGCAGCTGCGTGACACTCCACTTGCCATTGAGGGTCTTGACGGAGACCTATACAGCCTGCCCATGTTACCCATGAGACTGTTCCATTGTCCATGACCATAGGGGCCCTTCACCATGAGATAATCCATTTCCAAGTTATTTCCTCATCTAAGTTTCCGCTGGTTATTGGTTATCCTTGGTTACAGAGGCACAACCCTTCTTTTCATTGGCTCCGTGCTGAGGTTCTGTCCTGGTCGCCACAGTGCAGTGAGAGATGCTTCCCGAAGGTAGCCAAGGTCCTGTGCATTTCTTCACTCCTCCCTGCCGGAGGAGTACCGCAATTTTAGCAACTTTGACAAAGGTCAAGCTGGTACTTTGCCTCCACACTGGTTGTATGATTGCGCAATTGACCTTAAACCTGGTGCCATACCCCCTCGTGGCTGGGTTTACCCTTTGTCGGTCTTGAAGGATAAGGCCATGGAGGAGTATGTTGCAGGTGCACTCTCTTGAGGTTTCAGCCGCAAATCCTCATCTCCTGCTGGTGCTGGTTTCTTTTCAATCGTCTCAATCTTCTCAATCGTTTCACAACTAAGAATGCCTATCCCATTCCATTGATTACGGAGTTATTTGACCGTCTCAAAGGAGCAACGGTTTTCACGAAGCTTGATTTGAGAGGGGCGTACAATCTCGTTAGAATTAAAGAGGGCGACGAGTGGAAAACTGCGTTTAATACCAGATCAGGTCATTATGAGTATCTCGTAATGCCTTTTGGCCTTTGTAACGCGGCAGTTTTCCAGGAGTTCATTAACGATGTCCTCCGAGATTTGTTGCAAGTGAGGTAGTTTATCTCGATGATCTCCCCATATTTTCCAAGTCCCTGGAGAGCCACCACACAGATGTCTGTCGTGTGCTTCAGAGACTAAAAGAGAACAATCTCTATTGTAAATTGGAAAAGTGCGAATTCCATTGTGAACAGGTAAAATTTCTGGGCTATGTCATTTCCACTGCTGGTTTTTCGATGGACCGAGAGAAACTATCAGCGGTCCTACAGTGGTCTCGACCCGTGGGTTTACATCCTCTGCAGCGTTTTCTTGGCGTTGCCAACTATTATCAGAAGTTTATTCGTAACTTCTCATCTCTGGTCAAGCCCCTGACTGATATGACCAGGAAAGACGGCAACACATAGAGTTGGTCTCCGGAGTCCAATAAGGCCTTTGAGAGTCTCAAGGCTGTCTTTGTTTCTGCTTCTGTATTGGCACACCCTGATCCTACGTTGCCTTTTATTCTAGAAGTTGATGCTTCTGAGACTGGAGTTGGCGCCCTTCTGTCTCAACCGGCAGAGTGCAATTACGAGATTGGTGACAGAGAGCTGTTGGCGATAATTTTAGCCCTGAAAGAATGGAGACATCTCCTTGAAGGTACCATTGTGCCGGTTCTCATTCTTACTGACCATAAGAATCTCACATTCTTTTCTGAGGCTAAGCGCCTCTCTCCCAGAGGGGCGCGATGGGCTCTTTTCTTGTTGAGTTTTAATTACATTGTCTCATTCTTACCCGGTACTAAGAATGTAAGGGCTGACGCCTTGTCACGACAATTTTCCCCCACTTCCAAGATGGAGTCTGTTCCGGTTCCTGTGATTCCTCCTGATCGTATTCTGGCTACGGTTCGCACCAGTCTTACTTCTCCTTTTGGGTGACAAAATTCTTGCTGCTCAGGTCAATGCTCCTCCTGAGAAACCTTGTGACCGTTGCTTTGTTCCCGAGAGTCTCTGTACAGCTGTGCTCCAGACTTACCATTCTCCCAAGGCTGCTGGCCACCCTGGGAAGAATCAACTTTTTTGGGCCATTTCCCAACAATTCTGGTGGCCTAGTCTACGTGCTGATGTAACTGCCTTCGTAGCTGCCTGTTCCGTGTGTGCTCAGAGTAAGTGTCAGACTTCCACGTACCTAACCGATGAGCCCGATATAGCAGGGGAAGGCCTCCCTTACGTATCTGGTTCCTGGCCCCTGGTAGTATGGACAGGAGGCACGGGAGCACAGAGTGGTATGAGGGCCTGGTGGGTCAGCGGAAGAAGGATCCCGGTGAAGGTGGTTTTGGAGATCACCAGACAACTGAAGCAGAGGCAGCAGGTACAGAGCAGGAGTGGAGCAGGCAGGTCGGGTCACAGGCAGGGTTGGCAATAGGTGGGCAGCGTGGTACAGATGCAGGCAGAAGACAAGGGATAATCCAAGGGCAAGCCGGGTAATCAGGAGATCAGACGTTCAGACAGGCAAGCAGGTGCAAGGACACAGGGAGCTGCAGATCGGACATCACCATCCCAAATGTGCTGACAGCCTAAATAGGCAGATTGGTGCCAAGCGCCGGCACCCGCTATGGCGCGCATGCGACAATGCGCCCCATCGCTCACCAACGCACACCGTCTGCTCTGGGGAACTCTCTGACAGTAAGACTCCACGACACCTTCCAGTGGGCCTCCTACAACCCATACCCAAGGGAGAGAGGCCCTAGACCCACCTGTCTATGGATTTCATTGTGGAGTTACCCAACTCCCAGGGCAACACAGTTATCCTTATGGTGGTTGACCAGTTCTCGAAAATGTTGCATTGTATTCCACTCAAGAAGTTGCCTACTTCTAAGGAACTGGCTTCGATTTTTGCTCGGGAGATCTTTCGCTTACATGGGCTACCCAAGGTGATTGTCTCAGACAGGGGTAGTCAGTTTGTGTCCCGGTTCTGGTGAGCCTTTTGTGCACAGTTGGGTATTCAGCTTGCTTTCTCCTCTGCGTATCACCCGCAGTCTAATGGGGCCACAGAACGAGCCAATCAGTCTTTGGAGCAATTCCTACGTTGCTATATTTCTGACCATCATAACAACTGGTCAGACCTCTTACCGTGGGCGGAGTTTGCTCACAATAGTGCCTTGAATTCAGCTTCCCGTTTGTCCCCATTTATGGCGAACTACGGTTTCCAACCTTCCGTGTTGCCTGCCTCATTTGTTCTGCAGAGTATTCCTGCATTAGGGGAGCATCTCCATGGCCTTTGTTCCACTTGGGCACAAGTCCAGGAGACTTTGCGACATGCTAACGATAGGTACAGACTCCATGCTGACCGCAGACCCTTGCCTGCACCTTCCTACCAGGTTGGGGACAGAGTCTGGCTGTCGTCTCGCAACCTCCGACTTCGTGTTCCTTATTTGAAGTTCGCACCTCGGTTTATTGGGCCTTTCTGTATCCTTCGAAGGATTAACCCAGTGGCTTACGCGTTGGACCTTCATCCTAGTATGCGCATCTCTAATGTGTTTCATGTCTCCTTATTCCAACCTTTGGTCTGCAACCGCTTTACCACCTCGGTGCCACGTTCTCACCCTATACAGGTTGAGAACCATGAGGAGTATGAAGTACAATCCATTGTTGACTCCCATAGGTTCCGTGGGCGCATACAGTACCTGGTGCATTGGAAGGGGTCCGGTCCGGAGGAACACTCTTGGGTCTCATCCTCAGACGTAAATGCCCCTGTCCTCCTCCATGATTTCCATAGATGTTTTCCCCTCAAGCCCGGTGGTCCTCCAAGGAGGAGGGGTCATTGAGGAGAGGGTACTGTCAGGGCTGGGCACAGCCCTTCCTTCTCTGAGCTGGCCGCTCAGCTGTCGGCTAATTGCTAGCTCCTTTCTCTCCACAGTGACTACGCTGTTGATGATCTGCTCGTCAGTCCTGGCTATTTAAAGCCGTCCAGCTCACTTCATCTCTGCCTTCGCCTTTGGTCACATCTCAGAGACTTTCTCCTGCGTTCCTGTTGAAGACTTGCTCGGCCGATGTCTCTTCTGGCTCCTGATCCTGCTTGCTGTACTACTACGTTGATCTCTGGCTCTCTGATATTGGCATTGGCTGACAACCCGATCTGGTTACTGAACTCTGGCTATGTATTGACTACGCTTACTCTGTTTACCTTTTTATTATTATTAAACAAGTGTGATTAACTGTACTTCTGTCTCAGTCTGATTCATGGTTTCTGGCAACTCATCAGTGAACTATTGTACAAGTGTAGATGGAATAGGCTTTTATGGGGTTATACTGATACTGATTATGTGTCATGAGAACAATGTTGCCACCCTTGTTGGATGGCTTAATAATGATATCAGTACATTTTTGTAGCTGTCTCAATGCCAAAATCTGTCCCTGGGGTCAAGTTGGAGGGCATCTCTCTCCATTTATATTGTTTCATATCCTTGATTGGACCAAAAATGCCCAGATGGCTGGGCAGGTCATAATATCCAGAAAGTTCTGTAACTTTGGTTTAAATATATTAGCATTCAAAGAAAGAGAAGATGAAGAAGGAAGATATCTTACATAGTTACATAGTTAGACAAGTTGAAAAAAGACACAAGTCCATCTAGTTCAACCAAAAAAAAAAAATCACACAATTCCATATACACAATCCTTCACCTACAGTTGATCCAGAGGAAGGCAAAAAACCCCAGCAAAGCATGCTCCAATTTGTTACAGCAGGGGGAAAAAAAATTCCATCCTGATCCCCCGAGAGGGAATCTTAATTTCCCTGGATCAACTTTACCTATAAATGATCGTACCCAGTTACATTATGTACATTTAGGAAAAAATACAGGCCTTTTTTTAAGCAATCTACTGAGCTTGCCAGGGCTGGAGGGAGTCTATTCCACATTTTTACAGCTCTTACTGTGAAGAAACCTTTCCGTATTTGGAGATGAAATCTTTTTTCCTCTAGACGTAAAGAGTGCCCCCTTGTCCTCTGTGATGACCTTAAAGCGAATAACTCAACACCAAGTTCACTATATAAGCCACTTATGTATTTGTACATGTTGATCATATCCCCCCCCCCTTAATCTTCTCTTCTCAAGAGAGAATAAATTCAGTTCCTCTAATCCAAGGGTCTTCAAACTATGGCCCTCCAGTTGTTCAAGAACTACAATTCCCATCATGCCTAGCCATGTCTGTGAATGTCAGAGTTTTACAATGCCTTATGGGATGTGTAGTTCCGCAACAGCTGCAGGGCCGTAGTTTGAGGATCCCTGCTCTAATCTTTCGTCCTAGCTGAGCTCCTCCATGCCTCTTATCGGTTTGGTTGCCCTTCTCTGCACTTTCTCTATTTCCCCGATATCCTTTTTGAGAACTGGTGCCCAAAACTGAACTGCATATTCCAGATGAGGTCTTACTAATGATTTGTACAGGGGCAAAATTATATCTCTCTCTCTGGAGTCCATACCTCTCTTAATACAAGAAAGGACTTTGCTCACTTTGAAAACCGCAGCTTGGCATTGCATGCTATTATTGAGCTTATTATCTACCAAAACCCAGATCCTTCTGCACTATGGCTTCCCCCAGTTGTAATCCCCCTAGTATCTATGATGCATGAATATTCTTGGCCCCCAAGTGCATAACTTTACTTTTATCAACATTAAACCTCATTTGCCACTTAGTTGCCCAATTAGACAGTGCATTGAGGTTGGCTTGTAAATTGGAGACATCCTGTAAGGACATTAATCCACTGCATAGCTTGGTGTCATCTGCAAAGACAGAAATTGTATTTTTAATCCCAGACCCTATATCATTTATAAAGTTATTAAAAAGTAAGGGTCCCAGCACTGAGCCATGGGGTACACTACTGATAACCTTAGACTATTCAGAGTATGGATATATATATATACAGTCAGACTAGTGTGTGTGTATGTGTGTATATATATATATATATATATATATATATATATATATATATATATACTCTGCATTCAGCGTAGCCTATATATACAGTGCATTCGGCGGTGTACAGTTTCTAATACAGTGCAGGTGGTGTACACAGTATGTAGTACAGTTTCAAATACACTTCAGGCGGTGTGCACAGTATATAATACAGTGTAGTGAGGTGTTAAAAAAAAATACCCATATCATGTACGAAGGCCTCCGAGGAGAGGCAGATGCTCACAGGCCACTAAAAGAGGGCAAGCAGCCTCTGAAGTAATATTTAACAGCAGGGACCATTCCTGCACCCAACAACAGTAACTGTGAGGGGTTACAGTGTTCTGGCACCACCAACACCTAAGGCCCAATGTTTCTGCCCCTGTTTAACAGGGGCATGTAATTACAATTTTTGAAATAATATTTAATAGCAGGGACCGTTTCTGCGTCCAACAAGAGTAACTGTGAGGGTTTACCATGTTCTGCCACCACCAACACCTAAGGCCCAATTTTTCAGCAGAGTATATAGTGCAGTCCATATAGTGTATATATACTGCAGTTCAGAGTATATAGTACAGTCCATATAGTGTATATATACTGCAGTTCAGAGTATATAGTACAGTCCGTATAGTATATATACTGCAGTTCAGAGTATATAGTGCACTCAGTGTAGTGTATATAATACAGTGCCGGATATATAGTGCAGTGTACAATATATAATGTATTGATGTGGTTAAGGGGAGCCCTATGAAAGAATTAAGAAAAAAAGGCATGGGTTCCCCCCAGGCCCTTTGGGTCTGGTATGGATTTTTGGGGGGGGACCCCACACCATTTAAAAAAAAAAATTGGTGAGGCCTGCACCTTAATATCCATACCAGACCTGAAGGGCCTGGTATGAACTAGGGGGGAAACCCATGCTGTTTTTTTAAAAGATTTTTTTTGTATATTGCCGGGATCTGGCAATACTTTACAGCCGTCAGCAATTTTAAATGACATTTTTTTCTTTAAAAATGTCATTTTGCTGCGGTACTTTTCTAAACATGGAGAAAATGTGCTACTTTACAGGCAGACTAAGGGGACCCCCCAGGCATGATATTTAAAGGAATATTTAATTTTTATTGTTTCACTTTAAGCATTCTTAAAATCACTGCTCCTGAAAAAGCGGCAGTTTTAAAAACTTTATTTTGCATTGATACATGTCCCCTGGGGCAGTATCCGGGTCCCAAAACACTTTTTATGGCAATAACTTGCATATAAGCCTTTAAAATGAGCACCTTAACGGTGTTTGCATGTTCGCACAAATTTTTTGTCTGTTCGCAAGTTCTGGTGCAAACCGAACCGGGGGGTGTTTGGCTCATCTTTAACCATTAAAAAGAGGGGTCAGTAAATTAAAGTTAAATCTGTAAAATGTATTTATTTACCTGCCTAGCTACTCTAATTACAGATCTCTCAACCACTGCCAAAGACTTTTCTGCATCAAACACACTGATAAATTAAATGCCATGTTCCCTGCTGCACTCTGTGGATCCTCCTGCTGGTTCCTGCATCACTACTGGGTACTTTAGAGATGTAGTTCTTTAGAGGTGTAGGAATCTGTGGGAATAATCACCAAACACAGAAGGGAACCTGGTATCCGACACACCAGGAAGTGTTGGATGCAGGAAATTCTTCAGGCAGCACAGCAAAGACTAGTCGCATGTACAGGTGCACACACATCACTTAAGAAAAAGTGTGTAGCACCAAAAGTAAATGAACAGCGATGAGATGAGAATACTGGACAGCACATTGAAATACGGTCTAAAATGAAAGTATGGTCTAAGTGTAATGTCGCGTACACACGTACTTTCTGGCAGAAAAGGTCCGACGGAATAATTTCATTGGATATTCCGATCGTGTGTGGGCTTCATTGGACTTTCTCTTTCAAAAATTCTGACGACCTAGAAATACAAAAATGTTTTAAATCTTTCAGACGGAATCAATTCCTATCGGAAAAAACGTTCGTCTGTATGCTATTCCGACGGACCAAAAACGACGCAAGGGCAGCTATTGGCTAATGGGTATTTCATTTCCTATTTCTAGTCCCATCGTACGTGTTGTACGTCACCGCGTTCTAAACAATCGGACTTTGGTGTGATCGTGTGTACGCAAGTCTGTTTCAGCGGAACTCCGACGGAACTCGGTCAGAAAAACCGTCAGAATTTATTCTGACGGAAAAAATGGTCTTGTGTATGCGGCATTAAAGTGAAAAAATGCTAATGTGAAAAAATATATATATAAGTACAATCTTGTGAATGGAAATCAACAATAAAAAAACAATGTAGTGAAAAATATAGATTTAAATACACAGTCCCATAATAGGATCAGCAATATAAACTTATTGGTGAAAAACACAATAGTTAAGTGCAAAGATGTGCACAAAAATTTAGTGGTGACTTGAAAAGTGAAGAGGTGATCCAGTACAGTGCTCCAGAATCATCCACCGCACCCCTGTGAAATGGACACTCACCGGAAAAGCTGGCTGCCGTTACAGCAGCAAACATGCACACATGTGTAGATCTGCCATCTGTTGTGGGGAAGGCTGTTCAGCAACTCGCTGATCCCTGCGAACGCTAACAGTTTTTTTGGTAGCAATTGAAGCAGGCTCTGACAATCAGGTGCTCTTTTTGCCTGTGAGTCTCACTAGTTGTACCAGTAAATTTAGAAGCCACAATGTCCAGTCGAAGGTACACTAGTGAAGAGGCCTACACGTTTCTGAGCATGACAGATGAGAGTGAAAAGGAAGTCACCCATCTGTCAGATTCAGGCTCAGAATACGATCCAGTAGACAGCAGATAGCTCTAACGGCAGAATAGTTGTCCCTGCTAAGGTTAGGCGTACTCGACCCTGTTTTTCTTCTGTTGTTGAGGTGCAAGAACCGCAGCGCTCTCATATGGAGCAGAGAGCCAGTACTAGTGCCGCTTATCCTTCTTGTGAACTGACAAGCACCAGCGGCCTAGTACACCCTGGTCATACATCCAGCACTGCAGTACCCCGTGGTGACGTGGCGAGATCCATAAGTGCATTTCAAGCTGGTGCGGTGGCTAGCACAAGTAGTGTCCTGCAGCCACCAAGAAGACAAGCACAGGCCCATCGAGCCATAGTGCCCTTCCTGCAGAATATGCCAATCCTAAGCCCACCACTTCTGCAGCACCTGTATTTCCCCCATTCACTGACCAACCTGGAATTCAGGTGGAATTCAGGTGGAAACAGTTGATTTTACTATCACTTGATTTTTATTCGCTGTTTTTCACAGAAGATCTCTAAAGATCTGTTGTGGACCAAAGCAATTTGTATGCTGGTCAATTCATCGCCGCTAATCCCCAGTTGACCCTTGCCAGAGATTGGAAACCTATTATGGTTTCCGAATTTAAGACCTTCCTGGGCCTATTCCTTCTCATGGGCATAGTTTAAAAAAGTTGGTTGCGGTCATATTGGTCCACTGACCCAATTCACCATATGCCCGTGTTCTCTGCATCCATGACCAGGGCTAGATATGAGCAGATCTTTTGGTTCATGCATTTTAATGACAATGAACTGTGTTGTCCTTGGGGTGACTGAATAAGATCGGCTCCACAAAATTTGGCCCCTCGTAAACCACTTCAACTAACGGTTTGCAGCCTTGTTTACTCCCGTTGCCTGCGTTGATGAGTGCCTGATTACATTTTCTGGCCGCTTGTCTTTCAAACAGTATCTTTCCAGCAAGCGTGCCAGATATGGGGTCAAGATGTATAAGCTCTGTGACAGTGCAACAGGCTATACATATAGTTTTATTGTTTACGAGGGAAAAGATAGTCACGTGGAGCCTAAGAACTGCTCAAACTACATAGGGAGCGCTGGTAAGTTTGTGTGGGCCTTGGTGTCACCCTTATTCGGAAAGGGGTACCACTTGCACGTGGACAATTATTACACAAGCGTGCCACTTTTTAGTCACTTGTTTGATCATGGAATTGGCGCATGTGGCACCGTGCGATCTAATCACCGGGTCTTACCTCAGCGGCTTGTAGAGTCCCATCTTAGACTGGGGGAGAGAGCCTACTTGAGAAGTAATCATTTGCTCGCAGTAAAGTGGAGGGATAATCAAAATGTTTTTGTTCTGTCCTCCCTTCACGCAGATACGACAGTCCAAATTCCAATGGCGACTGGTGTTGTGCAGAAACCCCTCTGTGTCAACGAATACAACCTTAATATGGGAGGGGTGGACCTCAACGACAGTTGATGGCGCAGTACTTAATTGCCCATAAGGCCAGACGCTAGTACAAAAAAGTGTCCGTATACTTATTCCAATTGGCTCTGCTGAACGCTTATGTATTATACAAAGCGTCAGGATGAACTGGAGCCTTCCTTAAATTCCAAGAAGAAATCATCACAGCTTTTCTGTTTCCAGACGGTGCTGTGGCCCAACTTCCCAATCCAAATGCAGTGAGCCGGATGCATGAGAGGCATTTTCCGTATGTCCTCCCTGGCACCCCTACCCAACGATCACCCCAAAGAAAATGTCATGTCTGTAGCAAGCGCGGATATAGGCATTGGTGTCACCAATGTAGTTTGTCGCCACTGCATGGCTGTACGCAATTTTAAAGCATGTCATGTTTGGTATCTATCTACTCAGCAAAGGATCATCTTTTGTATTTTACCAAACATTTGGGCAATATAGTGTGTTCTAGTGCATTAAAATTCAAAAAAGTGTTTTTTTACCAAAAAAATTGCGTTTTAAAAATCGCTGCGCAAATACTGTGTGAAAAAAAAATTGCAACACCCACCATTTTAATCTGTAGGGCCTTTGCTTTAAAAAAATATATATAATGTTTCAAAGTCATTTTCTAGCAAAAAAAAAAAAAAAAATTAATGTAAACAAAAAGTATCAGAGCTAAAGGAAGTGATGTCATTCTGCGCACCTGGAAGTGGTGAGATACACCCAGGCGAGCCAGGAGAGCCTGTGCTCACACTAGGGATGGTGGAGTTGGGCCATAACCTAGTAGGGTGATAGAACCCTGGTGCATGGTGGAATGCACTCCTTAATGTAAGCGCATATGGTATACTATAAGAGCATACTACTGGAACACTTACTGTGCACTGTGTAAGCAGCTTTGAGGCATTTTCTTTTTCTTTTGAGCGCAGGTGATTTTCGTATAAATAGTGAATTTGATGTGTATGACACACATCAAATGTGCCTGAATTTCAGCTTTAAAGCAGTGCTTGTATGCAACCACCATTAAATAAAAAATGCTATGTTAAATGTAAAATAAAATGGACAAAAAAAAGTAAAAAATAATCACCTTAAACCCTGGTTTTTAAAATGTTTTTAAAAATGTTAATATTTTTTTTTGCTTTACTTTTTTGGTGAGGTTAGCTAATATGTGGTTTTTGCACAGTTCTCTTGAAAGTGGACCTGAACTCAAAATATGATAATATGGAATATTTAGAAATGTTATTTGTGCCTTAGCAGAAAATGTACCTTTTGTTTGGAATTTGTCCTGGAAAATAGCAATGCAGCATTGCACTTCCTGGTATGTGAGTGTGCCTAGGCACTTGTGTTCCTATAGCCTCTTAGCTGTATATCTGCAGTGTGCCAAGGTATCGTAGCAATGCAGAATCAGGATCAACTGCAGGTAGACCACAGGCAATACTGGTGACTGGACCTTTGTCATCTGCCTTGTTCTGGGCACAGCTTCCAGAGTTCAGTTCCACTTTATGTATGTAATTTAAGTTTTTCCATAAACCCGGGCACAATAAATAATTGACTAATTTGTCAGAGTGCACAAAGAATGTTAAAACAATGTATTGTAATATGTGAGGTATGTGCTACATTTGTCATGCCTCATAACAATGCACTATTCCTCAACGTCATTTGTGTTCACAGCCTCTTCCACGCCTTTCCTCACTCCTCCCATCTCTTGAGTTAGCTATCCCTGCAGAAGTCTTCAAATGGTAGAGTGTGACTGTTGTGGTGGCTGGATGTTTGTGTTCTGCCAGTGCTTTGGGAGACTGAAAGAGGAGTTCTGGGCTGGAAATGGTTAGAATATGGATATTAACGGCAGCGTTCGCACACATGGAGCACACTATCTCCTTGAAGATGCAACAACTGGAAGGTTGTACAGGAAAGGCAAGCTGCTGGGGAGGGTAAGTAAAAGAAGTTTTGTTTTTTTAACTGTAGCAGCACCAAGGGAAGTTTGTATTAAGGCTAAGGTATTATGTTCAAAGAAACTAAATAAAGAAAAAAAAAAAACAGAGCTTTAAAAAACTACCAATTTATATGTTTGCATTCTAGAGAGAACCGATGTTGGAATGTGACATGTCTACAGACCTACTTGCATCTGACTTAATTTTTACTAAGTGTCTGTTTTATAAACTTTTTTTTAGCTCTCTAAACTATTTTTAGTGATCGGGAACAAAATGTCAAGCCTTTGTAATTTCCTTAACATGAGAGATTATTGTAAAATGTTAATTATAGCTTCAGAAGCACGCTGGTATGAAGCTTCAGGTCAGACTAGGATGCCTTTGTGTTTTGTCACTTTAAAATTGTGTATAAATTGGCACGTGTCATTCGTCACACCCTTGATTTTATTTTTTGTCTTACAGGGTGCTTTTGGGAGGTGCTACAAATTCACAGATGTGTCCAGTAGGCAAGTGTTTGCAGTGAAAATGATCTTGCACACAAGAAAATCGGTGACACAGCAAAGAGGAGCGGTGAGATTAAAATGCCTGCAAGCTTTAACACCTTCTTGTCCATTAGTACTTCTATGACAAGACAGAAAACTCATTCTACTGCTACACTTGTGCCCTTTAGTCAAAGACTCATTTGCAGGATTTCTTCTATAATCCAGAAGTCACAGAATTCACTTTACCAGCAAAGCATCAAATATCTTCTAAAATTTAAAGTTCAAAACACAGTTAAAAAAATATTTTTGGCCATTCTATATAATTTCAATATATTTACAAATTAGTGTTGCCTCATTTTACCATCTATGCCTTACTGTATTTCATTTCAAATTGTTTAGAGATCCTAGCTGGGTGACTGGGTCATTGTTTTATTATTTAGGGCTCATACACATAAACAGGCGGATTGGCTCATAAAGCGTAAAAAAACAGGAGTAGAACTGGGACGTATGCCCTGAATGCAGAAATCCCATGATTGGAGCATATGTTCCTGAATGCATATGGCTCTAAACACAAGAATCGCTCAGAACAGCATGGCGAACCTTGGCACCCCAGATGTTTTGGAACTACATTTCCCATGATGCTCATGCACTCTGCAGTGTGGATGATTATCATGGGAAATGTAGTTCCAAAACATCTCGAGTGCCAAGGTTCGCCATCACTGGCCTAGTATTTCAGCCTATCATTATATTTTACAGTCTGCTGGCAACGGGCTGAACCCTGCACCTGTGGCTCCCTTGTACCCCAAATTGACCATGTTTTTATGCTGTATAAACTAAACTGTTCATGTGCATGAGCCTTTAATGTTTGATAAATTATGTTCATCCTAGTTTGTTTAGTTTGTGAATTTATCTATGGCTCCATGCTATTGACATTTAATTGTTTACAAATTCTTGTAAACAATTAAATTATGTTCATCCTAGTTTGTTTAGTTTGTGAATTTATCTATGGCTCCATGCTATTGACATTTAATTGTTTACAAATTCTTACAAGCAAATAAGTGCTAAAACAAAACCAAATAAACAATTGTGTATGCGCTAGAAAAATGAATTAATAATGTGATATATAAATAGAATCAAAATAAATAAATATATGCAATAGCGTAAAATCTATAAATCACAGTAAAAAATACAATATTAAATGTTGTGAACAATAATCAGTGCCATTCATCTGTGAGAAAAAGTGAATAAATATATATACAAATATATCAACATGCAACGTGCAAAACGTGAAAAATCCAGGTGTTGACTGTAAAATGTTGCAGTGTCGAATAACTCAATTAAAATCGATCAATAAAAAAAAATAAAAAATATATATTAAATATATAAAGTGCAGAAATTAGTGTCCAAAAAATAGGCATTCCTCATGTTCTTCCTATATGGTGTGCAAATAACGGCATGCTTCAGTGCCCTCCAGTGACCCCCAATTGCTCATGCGCTCACCTCTGAGTGTGTGACACAGTGGTTAAACAGTGTCTAAACACGCAATAGAGCCACTCCTGGGCTCATATAGGATCTGCTGGAAAAGATCTGCACCTCTCTCAGACGACCATCAATGGCAACATGTATAGGAAAGAAGGAGACTCCACAGCATAATAACGTCAGGGATTTATTAAACAATATAAAACCAATTCCCTCCAGGAGGGTACTCACACAGTATGGGTGCGTTCGTGCACCATCCTATTCAGAGTAATGTATACAGGGATTTCAGGAAAAAACGTATGGCGTGCGGTGCGGTGTATCCTCTGCTTGTCTGTGTAGCTCAGTCCTGCCCCTCCCCCCCTCCCCCCTCCCCTTGGGGAGGGGCAGGACGGAGCTACACAGACAAGCAGAGGATACACCGCACCGTACGCCATATGTTTTTTCCTGAAATCCCTGTATACTATACTCTGAATAGGATGAATAGCTACTTCAGACAATTTTTTGTTGAAAAGGCCCGTAAATCCGCCTGGTCGCTTATGGGGTTATATAACCTTAATAATCTGTCACACTTCCCAATCTGTAATGTCAACTCCTAAGGATTCCCAGTGGGCTGATTTTAGCGATGGCAGGGACGTCTCATTAAGGAAGGAGGTGAGATCTGAAGAAGGTGGATCTTTTGGGGAGGAATAAAGTTTCGACAAGTGGTGTCTAAATTCGTCAAGGATCTTGACTGGATTAGACGTACGAACCTGGAATCTGGTTCTGCAGGAAATAGCAGATTGCCTGGGGGCAACAGATTTCAATTTGTTTTCTAACATGGTGCCAGGCTTGTTGCCGTTGGCATAGAATTTTTGTTTAGTCCACCGCAAAAGACGTTCTGCTTTCTCAGTCAGATATAGATCAAGGTCTCTCCGTAATCGACCCACCTCTGTTCAATTGCGCTTCTTAGGGTTCTGTTTCAGTGTTGTGGCTGTATCTAACTCATATTCCAGTTGAGAGATCTGAGCCTGCCTTTCTTACATTGAGAGGTGTATTGAATTAGGTGGCCCCGAATTACTGCCTTGTAGGCTTCCCGCAAGGTGACTGGAGTTTGAACTGAGCCCTCATTAAGTTGGAAGTACTCGGACGAGCGGAGTTACAAATCTTCCATCAAAGAGGACTAAGTCAGTAAGGAGTCAATCAGGCACCATGAGGATGAAGGAGGTTTAAGCACAAACGAATTGCAAGTAACGAAAACGGGGTCATGTCAGACCAGGGGACCGTTAGTATAGTGGCAGACAGAACCTGTGGGATGTCTAGGAACTAGCACATGGTCAATTTGGGAGGAGCTTGAGTGTGGGTGAGATTAATGCATACCCTGTTTCCCCAAAAATAAGCCCTACCCCAAAAATAAGACCTAGCATTATTTTCGCGGATGGCTGCAATATAAGCCCTACCCCGAAAATAAGCCCTAGTTCAAGTCATTGTAAAAACATGTAATCCACTTTGTAAAAAGATTATATAATGTGCAGTGTGCCTCCTTTTGTAACTTTATTGTGGAAAATACCTTATTTACAGCGCCACTGGGCACTCACGTGACACGTCAGATTTTCTTCTCTCCTCTCAGTTGACGTCAGTGGCCCTTCCCTCGGCAGCGCTGTAAATAATGTACTTTCCATAATTATGTTACAAAAGGAGACACACATATGGACATTATATAGTCTTTTTACAAAACAGATTACATCATTTTACAATTACTTTAACCAAGGTTTATTTTTGGGATTACAGAATGTCATTATGCATTCTCCTGAGCTGACGGGGACACAGGAACTTTTTTTAAAACATTTTATTGTTTTATTCCAGGTTTTTTGGAACATAGAAAGGGGTAAATGATACAGCACAAGCACTGTGCTGCCTGTCATGCTTTAAAGGATCAGTATATATATATATATATGTGTATATTTATATATATATATATATATATATATGTATATACAGTATATATATATATATATATATATATATATATATATATATATATATATATATATATATATATATATATATATATATATATATAGGGTTACAATCACTTTAAGATCATCATGATGACATGACTGTATTTGAATAAATGTAGATTATTGTACATTCCATAAATAAATAAGACATCCCCTGAAAATAAGCCCTAGTGTGTTTTTTGTAGACAAAAATAATAAAGGCCTGGTCTTATTTTCAAGGAAAAATGGTATAATCCCTGGCAATAGAGTGTAGATCCCTCCAAATGTTTACTAAGCCGGAGCTATCCAGAAGGTCTCTGTAAGATCTGAAGTAAGTCTCAGCACCCCCCTGGTCGGGATTAGAGCGATCTAGTTTTGGGTTCAAAACTAGATTTGAGTCTCCACATAACAAAATTGTACCTTTGGTATGGGTATGTAGTAGCTCAAAGAGGTGAGACAAAAAAGGTAGTTGTCGTCGCTCGTTTGGGGCATAGTAGGAGCAAAGAGTCCCCTCCAAGTCCATCAGAGAGCCCAAAAGAAACAGGTAGCGGCCTTGAGGATCAGCAATTGTTTTGTGGCGAATAAAGAGTACCTCGTTATGAAAAGTGATTTGAATTCCTCGCGTCTTAGAAGGGGCCATTGCGTGGTAGACCTACCGGTACTGAGCGTCGAAGTAGTGAGGGGTAGAAGAAAATGCAAAGTGTGTCTCCTGTAGGCAAGCTGTGCCCACCTTATGGGATCAAAGGTATCTAAAAACTTTGGCGCATTTCTGGGGTGAGTTAAGACTCTGTACATTTAAGGACAACCAATTAAGTACCATGGGTTCGTGGAGTAAATCTATAGATATCTAGCCGGAATGTGTTGACAGGTGCAATCAGCACAGACCCCCCCGTCAGGAGAGCAGCCGATCGGCTCTCCTCTACTCGCGTCTGTCAGGCGCAAGTGAGGAAAAGCCAATCAACGGCTCTTCCTGATTACATCGTGGTCAGCCGTGATTGGCCACGACTGATCACGTGATAAAGACCCTGAATCAGAGGCTCTTTACTGAGATCGGTGTAGTGTTGTGTCAGACTGACACACCACACCACCGAGTGCCACGATGCGCGCCCCCACGTGCGCGCGAGAGTGGTCGTTCTGGAGGGCCTTCATATGAGAACGAGAGCTGCGCCGCCCAGCCGTCATTTGACAGCCGGTGGGCAGGAAGTGGTTAAAAGCCCAAGGCAATGTTAGTTTTTTTCATATTTACAATTCTAATTTGTCCAAGCTGGACAGTTTCGCAATGGAGTTGAAGAGGAAGTAAACCCTCCTATCGTTTTCAGCCAAGGAAGCTGACATCTTGGCCTTTGTTTATTCTTCAACTGCCATGATGCTGCATATGTGGTCAGTTACGACATTGTCAGAAACCATGAAATCAGACCGAGACAGAAGTACAGTTAAATCACACTTGTTTAATAATAAAAGCAAAAAGAACAAACATAGTCAAAACATAGCCAAAGTTCACTGGGTTCATCAAAAAAACAGCAGTGGAAATGACATAACCCAGGAATTTAACCTGTTCATGGTGGAACTCGCACTTCTCCAGTTTACAATAGAGATTGTTTTCTCTTAGTTTCTGAGGCACACGACAGACATCTGTGTGGTGACTCTCCAGGGACTTGGAAAATATGAGGATGTCATCGAGATAAACCACCACACATAACTGCAACAAATCTCGGAGGACATCGTTAATAAATTCCTGGAAAACTGCCAGGGCGTTACAAAGGCTAAAAGGTATTACGAGGTACTCATAATGGCCTGTTCTCGTATTAAATGCAGTTTTTTCACCTATCGCCCTCCTTAATCCTCATGAGATTGTATGCCCCTCTCAATCAAGCTTTGTGAAAACCGTTGCTCACTTGTGGCGGTCAAATAACTCCGTAATCAACGGAATCGGATAGGCATTCTTAATCGTGGAACGATTGAGATCCCTATAATCAATAGGTCTCAGTTTACCACTCTTCTTCTTCACAAAGAAGAAACCAGCGCCAGCAGGAGATGAGGATTTGTGGATGAAACCTCGAGAAAGTGCATCTGCAACATACTCCTTCATGGCCTTATCCTCCAAGACCGACAAAGGGTAAACCAGACCACAAGGGGGAGTGGCACCAGGTTGAAGGTCAATTGCGCAATCATACGGCCAGTGCGGAGGCAAATTGCCGGCTTGATCTTTGTCAAAGACATCGCTAAAATCGTGGTACTCCTCCGGCAGGGAGGAGAGTGAAGAGGTGCACAGGACCTTGGCTACCTTCTGGAAGCATGTCTTACTGCATTGTGGCGGCCAGGAGAGAACCTCAGCACAGAGCCAATCAAAAGAGCGATTGTGCCTCTGTAAGCAAGGATAACCAATAACCAGAGGAAACTTAGGTGAGGAAATAACCTGGAATTGGATTATCTCCTGGTGAAGAGCCCCTCCTGATCGGACGTCATATGACGTAAACAGAAATATCGAGCGGCTGCGCGCCCCCGGAGGTGCGCATCGCTGCGATCGTTGTTGCGGGGTGTCAACAACCCCCCCCCCACTGCCACATTTGGCACCTTCCAGGGGGGTGGGTGGAACAGGTACCTGTTTTTGACAGGGGCCGCGGCCCTGTCTCTCAGAAGTTTAGCCCCGTCCTCCTTCCTCCGCCACCAGGCCAATTAGATAGCGCAGCATGCTTCGCACATGCACAGTAGGGAACCGGCTGTGAAGCCAAAAGGCTTCACTGCCAGGTAGTAATGGCGGTGGCTGCACCCAACAGCCGATCCGAAGATCGGCTGGGGTGCCGACATTGCGGGCTCCCTGGACAGGTAAGTGCACTGGAGAGGCTGCATTGATGGGCACTGGTGAGGCTGCATTGATGGGCACTGGTGAGGCTGCATTGATGGGCACTGGTGAGGCTGCACTGGTGAAGCTGCGCTGAAGGGCACTGGTGAGGCTGTGCTGAAGGGCACTGGTAAGGCTGCGCTGAAGGGCAATGGTGAGGCTGCACTGAGGGGCGCTAATCAGGCTGCACTGAGGGGCACTGGGGAGGCTGCATTGATGGGCACTGATGAAGCTGCACTTGGTACCCACTTTTAATGTACAGAGAGGAAGAGGTGGAGCTCAAAGAGGAAAGGTGTGGTTTTACAGATGACAGGGTGGGTCTTAAAAGGGAAGAGGTGTGGCATTGGCAGGAAGGGGTGGGTCATATTTAAATTAGGGGGTGCATGAGTTTAGTCAGGCCTAGGGCAGCACAAAACCTAAATACACCACTGGTGTAGTGGTTAGCACTTTTGCCAAGCAGGATTTGCTGGTTTGAATCCGTACCATGGCACTACCTGCCTGGAGTTTGCATGTTCTCCCTGTGCCTGCTTGGGTTTCCTCTGGGTACTCCGGTTTCCTCCCACACTCTAAAGACATGCACGTAGGTTAATTGGATCCTGTCTAAACTGGCCCTAGTATGTGTATGTATACATGTGAGTTAGGGACCTTAGATGATTGTAAGCTCCTTGAGGGTAGGGACTAATGTGAATGTACAATGTATATGTAAAGCGCTGTGTAAATTGACGGTGCTAAATAAATACCTGAAATAAATAAATAATCAGACATTGGTTCTAGTTATTGAGTGAGATCTGAATTTACTGTGTACAGAAGTGCATCCATGCTGAAGAACTTGGAATAGTCTCTCTTGGAAATTTTAAGGGTTTACACTGAGCAGAGTGGCTGAATCACAGACTTTTCTGACTCTCTCTCATTTATGACACTAAACTCATTATTCCTGTCACAAGGCTAAAGCAGTCCTTCTTATTATGCTTAACGGTGATGATGTCACTATGATGTAGACCAGACTTATCCTTCATGCAAATGGGAAAGATTAGATAGATAAATGTGCTCATACTAAGGCCTCATGCACACGGACATTTTTACAGTCGCTTTTTTGAGCGTTTTTTGCAGCTTAAAAACGCCTGTCTATGTTAGTCTATGGCTTCATGCCCACCTAGGCGTTTTTGAGCTGCAAATGGCATAGGCATTTTTAAGCTGTAAAAAAACCCCAAAACTAGTGGGTTCAGAGAGACGTTTTTCAGCTGTAAAAATGCTCCAAAACGTCGCTCACCAGCGGTTTTTAAAGTTTTTGATCCATTGAAAAAAAAAAATTTGAAAAAAAAAAAAGCTAAAAAACGCTAACGCAGAAAAACGCTAAAAGACGCTAATAAACGCTAAAAAACGCTATTGCAAAAATGTTGAAAAAAGCTGAAAAAAGTTTTAAAAAGTTTAAAAAACTCACTGCAAAGCTACTGGCATTTTCATAACGTTATTTTAACGTCCCGTGTGCATGAGACCTAAAGGTCACTGTTTGTTTAAACGTTTCTTGTTTTGTAGTTAAAACTTAAGCAGCATGTCCATTTATCTTATGATACAGGACAAAAAGTTTAACCACTTCAGCCCCGGAAGGATTAACCCCCTTTCTGACCAGAGCACTTTTTGCGATTTGTCACTGCGTCGCTCTAACTGACAATTGCGCGGTCGTGCGACGCTGTACCCAAACAAAATCAACGTCCTTTTTTTCCCACAAATAGAGCTCTTTTTTTCTCTTTTTCTGCGGTTTTTATTTTTTGCACTATAAACAAAAAAAAGAGCGACAATTTTGAAAAAAAAAGCAATATTTTTTACTTTTTGCTATAATAAATATCCCCAAAAATATATATAATAAAAATATTTCCCTCAGTTTAGGCCGATAAGTATTCTTCTAGATATTTTTGGTAAAAAAAAAATCGCAATAAGCGTATATTGATTGGTTTGCGCAAAATTTATAGCGTCTACAAAATAGGGGATAGATTTATAGCATTTTAATTTTTTTTTTTTATTAGTAATGGCGGCGATCTTGATTTTTATCGGGACTGCGACATTATGGCGGACAGATCGGACACTTTTGACACTATTTTGGGACCATTGTCATTTATACAGTGATAGAAAAATGCATTGATTATTGTGCAAATGACACTGGCAGTGAAGGGGTTAACCACCAGGGGGGTAGTGAAGGGGTTAAGTGTGTCCTAGGGAGTGATTCTAACTGTGGGGTGGCTACACCTCACATGACAGCGATCACTGCTCCCGACGACAGGGAGCAGTGACCTCTGTCCTGTCACTAGGCAGAACAGGGAAATGCTTTGTTTACAAAAGCATCTCCCCGTTCTACCTCTCCATGACACGACCGCATTCACCTGGCGGACAATGAATCCGCGGGACCAGCGCTCACGGTCACAGAGACCGTGGCGGGCGAGCAGCACCGCTTCTTATAGGGGACGTACCTGTACGCCCTTTTGCCCACCACCGCCATTCTGCTGATGTAAATCGGCGTGCGCTGGTCGGCAAACGGTTAAATAGACAAAGCTAAAGCTGAGTCTTGCATCATTGACTCTAAGGTGGAGATTTGCTAAAACTGGAGAGTGCAAAATCTGGTACATCTCTGAATAGAAACCAGGTTTTATTGTCAAAGCTTAAATGATATGTAAACATTCGTGTTTTAAAAAAACAAAACAAAAAAAAAACATGTCATACTTACCTCCTCTGCGCAGTTGGTTTTGCACAGAGTGGCCCCGATCCTCCTCTTCTGGGGTTCCTCAGAGGTGCACCTGGCTCCTCCTCTTCTCAAATGCCCGGTCGGAGAAGCGCTCTCCGTCGGGGCACCCGTGCAGGTGTGTTCCCGTGTCCTGCTGCTGCGCCCATTGACGCAGGCAGCAGGACTTGGTTCCGCCCCCCCAGCTCCCGCATCATTGGATGCGCTGCTATCAATCTATCCAATCAGGACCCGAGACACCGGCTGGAGCCTCGTCCCCGGAGCAGGATCGATTAGGCTCAGATAAGTAAAAGGGGGACTCCAGAGGTTTTTCACCTCAATGCATAGAATGCGTTGAGGTGAAAAACCACAAGGGTTTACAACCCCTTTAATTGAACAAGTTGAAGTTAGAAGCTGATTGGCTACCATACACAGCTGGACCAGATTCTGAGTGCACCAGTTTTAGTAAATCTCCCCCTAAACATCCTTAGCCCATAACAAAGCACTTGTTTACTATAGTTCTGTTCATCTCAGCTTCTTGTTCAATCCCAACAGTGGTTAACAATTTGCCAAATATTTTTATCAAGTTTCAGAGTTTTTTTAATGTAAATAATAGATCTGTTTCCTATTGTACAAATGGGGAAAACCTCAGAACCATTAATACACAATATAACATTGTCCTTTTATTACTATTAAAAGCTTGAGAAACAACACAAAACAGATGCAGAATATCAGAAGTATGTTTGTTTCGAGTGCTATCAATGACTTCTTTCTCATCCTATGTTGTTAAATCAAAGCAGTATCGAACAATATGCCGATCTTGTTTACAAGTGTTAACACAATATGGCAAACTGTACTAGTTCATTGACTTGTGCACTGGTCTAGGCCAGTCTTTCTTAACCTTTTTACCCAAAAAGAACCTTTAAAATAATTTTAGGTCCCAGGGAACCACTGCTTAAATTTATTTATTGGGGGGCAGTGGGAAGAAGGCTCCCTACAGTGGTAGGCAGAATGCCAACCCTACAGACAGCTTAAAAGATTGCTCGGTGTCATGCTGCTGGCTTTGCCTGTTAAGCAGGTTAATTTGGTTGGTAAGCAGACTGGTTGGGGAGTTGAGCTGGGAATTTCTCTGGTTTTGTATTGCATGCGTTACCCTTCCGTGTGCTCCTTGCTGTGAAGGCCAGTTATAGCAGCGTTGCCAACCCCTGAAGTGAAATTTACTGGCAGAACGCCAAAATTTAAAAACTACACCAATTTTTTTTACTGGCAAAAATTTGTGAAATTTACTGGCGGATCCACATTCTTTACTGGCACTGCAAATAAGTACCTACAATTACTATTTTTTGTGCTAAACAGTGGAAATATCAATATTTGAACTATAAACACATAGCTAGTGCTATTAGCAATGTGTTTAAGTAAAAAAAAAGTTAAAAAACATATTTCTCAAATTAACATGAAGGTCAGGATACTATAACCCAGCCAGCACAGTTCTCCCTTATATCAGAGTCTGCAGGATGGTGACCAGAGACCACCTTCCACACAGTGAATACACTAAGGTAAGGGGGGGTTACTAATATGGGGAGGGAACCTTTATATCACTCCCCCCTCACATCAGTGACCCCCCCTCAGACTGGCCTGGCGGCGCTGTCACTGATTTCCTCTCAGGTGCACCGTGCAGGGCTCAGTCAGATGGCTCCAGCTTGGCGGCTCTGGTTTTATAGTCTCCTCTCCACAGTCCATACATGTCTGTCTCTTCCCATAACTCCTATCCCAGTGGCACTCCCACTCTTGACTCCTTACTGGGATCCCCTCAGATACATGATAAAAGACAAGAGATGGTCAGAGGCTGCGGACATGATACAGGAGGTGGACAGAGGCTGCAGACATGATACAGGAGGTGGACAGAGGCTGCGGATATGATACAGGAGGTGGACAGAGGCTGCAGACATGATACAGGAGGTGGACAGAGGCTGCGGACATGATACAGGAGGTGAACAGAGGCTGTGGACATAATAAAGGAGGTGAACAGAGGCTGTGGATATGATACAGGAGGTGGGCAGAGGCTGCGGACATGATACAGGAGGTGGACAGAGGCCGCGGACATACTACAGGAGGTGGACAGAGGCTGCAGACATACTACAGGAGGTGGACAGAGGCTGCGGACATGATACAGGAGGTGGACAGAGGCTGCGGACATGATACAGGAGGTGGACAGAAGCTGTGGACATGATACAGGAGGTGGACAGAGGCCGCAGACATACTACAGGAGGTGGACAGAGACTGCGGACATACTACAGGAGGTGGACAGTGGCTGCGGACCTACTACAGGAGGTGGACAGAGGCTGTGGACATACTACAGGAGGTGGACAGAGGCTGCAGACATGATAGTGTCCTCCTCACCCCCTCACAAAAGCCTCCTCCTCTGCCCACCATCATATTACTTCTCCAGTCCACATCATCAGTGTGCTGTGTGTTCCTCCTGTGCCCCTTTCACCTCTCCACAGGTCAGGGCAGCACAGTGCTGACAGTGGACAGTCACAGAGCACATCAGTCTCTGTTCCCTGCATGGCATGGCTTCAGCTTCCAGCTCCCAGTAATGTCCTCCTCTCTCTCTGTCCCCTTTTTACAACGATATTCCCCCAGTTTCACTCTCCTCCTCCTTACCATCAGGCGTCACCCCGCTCGGCTCTTCTACCGACGAGTGCATTGCACGACAGGAGTCAGCCGCCGTGGTCTCTCTCGATCTATTCAAAAATGGCGCCGAGCACGTATGAGCTTTCCCGAGCCCATCCGGCTTCAGATCGGCGCATGCGCAGTTGAATGGTCAGCTCGCGCCCATCTTTTTTACGTGCACCGGTGCCCGTAACGGACTTTAACGGGCAGCCCAAAAAAGGGGTTATATGTACGGGCTGCCCGTAAATCTACGGGCGCTTGGCAACACTGAGTTATAGGTGGGGGCAGGGGCCATTTCATTTTGTTACTGATGTAATATTTGTGAGGGTACACACTGGACACCTTTGCTGCCATTGTGCTATATGCTGGGTGTTTAGTGTGCCCCTTTACCTGTAGGAGTATTGAGCTACCTCCAGGCTCACCCCCTATCTATCCATTAGAATGCATTTACTTCCACTGTGGAGACTCTCATAAATTTACAAGGGTTAGGACTGCAGGTAATACAGGGTGCCGTGAAGTGGCCTTGCAGCTTACACATGCGTTTGCAAATGTGTGCTAACTAAACCCCTGTTTTTAACGCATACTGTTAGACAGGCAGACTGGTTGGTGAGTTAAACTGGGAATTTCTATGGTTTTGTCTTGCATGCGTTGCCCTTCCATGTGCTCCTTCCTGTGAAGGCCAGTTATAGGTGGAGTCAGGGGCCATTTTGTTTGTAAGCGGCATTGCACCCAGAACCATGCAGGCAGCATCAGATAGGTAGTCAGTTAGCTGCAGCTCAAGGAACCTCTAGCAACCTCTGGAGGAACCCTGGTTGAGAATGTCTGGTCTAGGTGGTTTATAGGGCTTACTATACACTATACTATTGTCCTTTTGCATGCCATTTCCATCAGGACATTGATATATACATACAGTATATGGTTTTGCATAATAAAAGGTGAAAATGTAGAAGTTTATTCATATGTATAAAGGGAATTTTACAAAATGTACATAATGCATGTTTTAAGATGTGATACTGCTCAGCACTGTTTATGTTTTTATTGATTGCATATGTAGGAACACATATAGTGTGAGCAGCAGTAACACATTCACACAGCAGAATAGTAAGCATTTTTTGGATTGCGCAGCAGTTTTTTTTGCTGTATGTCCTTGCCAAGTGGAAATGCATCATCAATGCCAACCATGCAAACACCATCTGTTAGGAAGTCAGTGAGCTGCAGCTCAAGGAACCCCTAGAAACGTTTGGAGAAAGACTGGAGAAAATGGCTGGTCTAGGTGGTTTATAGGACATACTATACACTATACTACCTTCCCTACCCATGTCTAGTGGGCAGGAACAGAAGGTCAAAAAATTAAATAAAACATATCACCATAATCATACCCCCAAATTTTTGAGATGGGAACGAGGGACACCAAATAGCAAAAGTATGTAGGCATAGGGCACACCCCCTGCCACACCCCCTTAAAGGAGAATTATACAAAAAAAAGAAGATTAGTTAAACCCACAAGTGTTTTTTTTTACCACTACCATTCCTTTATACTGGCTTTTGAAATTTACAAAAGCAGCAATTTAGAATTTGAATGAAAGGTTTAGCACTGGGAAACACTTTTTGAAAGATAAATAGTGCATTTTATATATAACTATATAGATCAGACCACAATGAGGGACAAATGAGGGGGAAAGAGGGACAGAGGGACTTTGTTCCAAATCAGGGACAGTCCCTCATAATCAGGGACAGTTGGGAGCTATGCCATAATGAAGGAGATTCATGAGTGTACTAAGTGTCCCTAACAGAATGGCTGGGTACAGCAATTTTACATTGCTCTCTAGACATTTTATTATTATTATTATTACACCTGAATGCCTGAGCTGTATTCTGATGTTTTCAGCAATTTATACTGTGGTTATTCTATGATTACGTTTAGTACTGAACAGAACTGAAAGAAATATGTAGCCTGTCATTGCTGACCAGGCTGCTATGCTGACTTAAGTATTTTCTAGTCACTGACACAAAATAAGTATACAAGTTTGAAATTCAGACTAGATATATATATATATTAAAGGTAGGAATGCTGACATATTGAGACTTATAATCTCTCACTGTCCTTTGATAACAGGTTGAAAAAGAAATTGAACTCCACAGTCAGTTAAAGCATAGAAACATTGTCAGATTTTACCACCATTTTCAAGACCAGAAGTACGTGTACTTGGTGCTAGAGTACTGCAGACACAAGGTAGGTAAATTCTCTCAATTAAAGACAAATTTAAATAGTAGTTACAGTTTGCCTGTTTATTAAAGTTATAAATTATTGGAATAAAGAGTGTACTAACATCCCAAGTATAAGCAACACATAAAAGAGAAAGATTAAGGGACTAAAGAGTAAATATAATATAATACAAATAATTAACTTTTATTTGAACAGTCATAAAATTGTGCAAAATCAAGCAAAATACACACATTTTTGAAACATCCTAAAACTACACCACCATACTCATTATCACAGATCATGGGAAGTCAACTCACATGTGAGCAGGTGACCAGGGATCCCCAGGGACATGAAGTCTAAGGGCCAGTCAGTTTCACCAGAGCCCCTAAAGGCAGAGATGGATTTTGCTGCTACTAGATGGGTAGTATCATGTAACTATTTAATATTTAGGCAATCATGTACAGCTACCTATGTGTAAGGGATATGTATTCTGTCCCAAATTGTCCAATGGAAATAAACACCAGGAACAGCACTTCAAAGAATTTCAAATAAAATGTACCATAACGTTTTTTATTTTTTATTTTTGCAAAATGTTTATTGTTTTTTCAAATATACAGGAAAATAAAATAAAAAAGACCAAAATAAATTTGCAGCGTCAAAACAACGCAACATCGGAATAACTAGCATGTAACTAACCATTGACGATTAAAATCTAGTATATATAAACAACCCAAAACATAAAATAGGTCTTCTAAAAGATTAAAACTTGAGATATTTCTTTTTCATTTGTTTACTGTAGTAAGTGGTAATATTTTTAGTTTATGGAAGTCCAGAAATCAGGTATTTTTGGATTTGTGTAGACTCAAACAAAACCTCAGCTCAAAATAAACATTTTACCATTCTCAGTCAATTTTCCCTCTGAACCTGCTAATGGGGCTTCCTGGTCAAACCCCCCTTAGTGGGTTATTCATTTATATTTTATTATTTGTACTGTATGACTTTTCTTTGGTACCCCAAACACTTCGTATATATATTGGGTATAGATAAGAAGGTTCAATTGTTTAAAATCACGTTTGAACACCACTACTCATTATGATTTTTTTCCAAAAAGTGTTCAATTCACAATCCTAAAATGTGTAATGCTTGCTTTTCCAAACGAAATAAACATTTATCTGTTGAAAGCTTTTTTTTTTCTCATAAATTTATTTTATCTCGCGAAGTGTTATTTTATCACTGACTCAAAGGGCTCTTTTTTCCTCAGCTCCTCCACAGACAGCTACTGAAACTTCCATTAATCACCAGCCTATAGCTAGTGTTATTTTAAGGAGTGATAATCTGTGTGTTAATCTTTGTGAATTGACTTTAACATTGATTTTTTTTATAAGGGCTGATAAAATAACACTGATGGTGTTATAATAGCACTAGTAGTGGTATAATAGTACTACTTACAGTGCACACTTGATAAAGAGTGCCACACATCTTTGTGAATTGATAGGTAAGAGGTATAGGATGTAATATTAAGGAATTTACAGATGAATAAGAGAAAATTGCCTAATCTCATAAAATAAGGATGCTCCATAGATGGGTAAACTTTTCATGGATAGTAATAATGGTCAGTGAAAGCTCTAGCTTCGGCTTTACAAATCACTATTCTACAGGACCGGTATAAATGTTCTACATAATGTAAATTACATTATGCAGAGGCACACAGATGATGAAAGAATGCTATCTTTTCAATGGAGAGAAGAAAGCACTGGCTTCTAAAAATTGTCATACTACCTGGTTTTAAGAAGCACATATACTGTACATTAAACATATAAATAGCAAATCTATAAAGACACATAACAAAAAGGTAAGTTGTCTAAAATAAATAAGAGTATAAAATGTTTAATTATTTTAGTCCACTTTGAACATCTATGCGTTTAATGGCTGTCTGCAACCCACTTCGGGACACCATTCTTCACTTTCTGTCCCTTTAATCAGTAGCCCATGCTATGGAGGCAATAGGCGTCAATGGGGCAAGAAGACACCGGCAGCAATAAAAATTTGACAGCAGTTCCAACCTCTTTCCACTCTACTAATTTAAAAAAAGAGTTTTTGTTGTCTCCCCCCATTGTACGTCACCATTGGATTTAGCAGTAGGAGATGGTAGCAGATGTAGAGATGCTAATGATGATGTGTCTTTATAAGTGTTTTCAGATATATCAAAAAAATATGACCTGCTCCATTTAAATTGAAGGTGACCTGTTGGCTATAATTATGTGTACAGTCAGCATTAGCGTGTTTTTTTTTATTATTATGCAGTCCTGATTAGAGTTATTACATTAATATATTCAGAGCATTTCATAATTTACGTGTGATATATGAATGATGTTGCACATTACAAAATTATTTCAAAACCACTTGACCTTTTCCTTTTTTACAGGTGTTGGCTGTTAGTATTTACATGTGTATTTTATACTGCATGCACTTATGCTTCTGTGTCTTTTTTTGTCTGCAGTCTCTTGCTCACATCTTGAGCATACGAAAACTACTGACAGAGCCTGAAGTGCGATATTACATGAAGCAGATATTACTTGGGGTACAATACTTGCACCTTCACAGGATAATCCATAGAGATCTAAAACTGAGTAAGTAAAAAATACCAATGTAAATCAAGTAATAGTGCAAGAAGTCACGGGTGTCACAATTTATTAAGGACACTTAGGGGTTGATTTACTAAAGGTAAATATGCTGTTCACTTTGCAAGAGAATGTGCCCTAGATCTTAGTTTCATTTTACAAAGAATATTCAATGACTCGCTAAGAAAATTTAAAAAAATGCATTTTTGACTGCCCATGACATGATGATGGAGGTCAGCAGAGCTTCACTCCATTCTCTAAGCTCGGGGGTAATTCCCTTGCCAAGTGAACCATCTATTTGCCTTTATTAAATCAACCCCTGCATGTCACATACAGTAAGTTGATTTGTCAACATTTCAGGGCCTTTGCCTTTGAGTCCCCTTCCATGGAGTGGCACCATGACCTTGGCTTTAATTCCTCACTACTAATTTTGTAATGGATAATAAAGTGACCCTGTCACCACATCTTCTTTTTCTTTCACCATTTCCTACTTGCCATTGTTTTCCTAATAAGTAGATTTGTCAGAGAAGCTATAGGTGCCAGTGTCTCCTTTTTTTTTATTGTGACCCTGTCACCATATTGTCACTTGTTAGGAGAGCCAGACCTGTAAAAAAAAGACCACCTTTCTGGTGGTCCATGTCTCAAACTCTGCCATTTTGCAGTTCCCCAGCTCCTGCAGGTACACTTTCTGGTGTCACGTCCTGTAGCTAGTGAGAGAAACCACAGTGTTTGGCGAAAGGAGCAGATATTCAACACATCTGACACTGTTAAATACCTGCAGCAGTCAGGAAGCTGCAGTAGCAGAAAATAAGTGCCCAAGTTTCAAGTCACTGACCATCAGAAAGGTGGGTTGTCTCTGTTTACAAGCAAACACTGTTAACGTTAAAATAAAAATGGTTGCAGCCTCAGGGATAGAAATACTATTGTGAAGAGCATAGTCACAGTCAGAGGTACAACAGAGGGATACTTATTGGGTGTATTTGGCTTTTAGTTTGAGCCAATCCTATGTCATAGTAAAGAGAGTGCAGTACATAGAGAAAAAGAAAAAATAGTAGCTCCTTGAGGTCAGGGACTGTGATGCACAATGTACTGTGTATGTAAAGTGCTGCGAAAATTGTCCGATATAACAATAACGTGCTATTATCATGGTTCCCCAAATTGTGGTGCTGTCCACTACATCAAGGGAGCCTTTCTATTTATATTTGTATACCTGAAAATGATGTGATTGGTGCTCTGAGAGGAGATTCTTCATTTGTTTGTGGAGTCTTGGATTAAGACACTTGACACTTTCCTCCAGTGTGAAGTGTTTAAACTGTTGTGTACATGGTTGTAATTCAGCCACATCTTTGGGTGAGTATCACTGGGGATTAGTTGTATCTCTGCCTTTCCTTGATGTGATTGATGCTCTTAAAAGAGGTTCTCCATCCACTTGCAGAATGAATTCTTGGATTATTAATTCTAGCAGAAACCTTCAGTGAGTGAGCCTTATGCCTAAAATGCTAAAGCTGTAGTACACACAAGTGTACCTCAGAGACTTATGGTCTGTACACACGATCCGAATATCGTACGACAGATCGTACGACTGTTTTCGCTTAATAGTCGCGAGTAGAAATTGAATACATACCTAAAGTCACGAAAATTCTCATACGTCAGATAAAAAAAAACGGAAGTGATGTCATGTGTTGTAATGTATTTGTATTGTATTTTCGGGCGACAACTATACTGACTAAACGAAAATCGTACGATCTGGTATCGTACGCATAAAATTTTCGTGCTTGTCCAATCGAATAATATCGGATGAACTGTCGTAATCGTCTCTCGAAAGTAGTGTACACACGATCCGAGAATCGTACGATTCTTCTTTGGACAACAGTTTTTCGTACGATATTTGTGTGTACGGGCCATTAGGAAAGCATATTCTTATTTTGTTACACATTCTTAGATAAAACTGATATTCTTATAAGTGCCATGTGTTTTTCTTTTTTAACCATGGTTCAAAAGGTAGTTAAATGTAAAAGGATGGTGGAGTGAGATGGCTAAAAATAGAAATCTAATAATAGGAGGTAAATAAATAAGGCCACATAGAAAAAGGATCAGTATTGAATATTACCATAAATGTGTTTCTTTTGCACAGCAGTATTTAGAAATATTTGCAAGTAGTTCAATTTTAAATATTTAAAAAAAATTACATTTTTAAATCCAAAAGGTTAGACATACAATATAGATTATAAGGTGTTTATTTACTAAAGACAAATAGGCTGATAATTTTGCAAGGGGAGTTGCATTTTGCATTGGAATTTACCCCAGAGCTTAGTGAATGTAATGAAATTTCATGTTCTTGGGCAAAACCCAATCATGTAAAAAGAATAAAAATACACTTTTGCTTGCACCTGATTAGATTATGGAAGTCAGCAGGGCTTCGCCTCAATCACTAAACTTTAGAGAGCGTTTCCATGCAAAGGGCAACTTCCCTTGCGAAGTGAACAGTCTATTTGACTTTAGTAAACAAAGCTCTGTTTCAATTACCATTACACAAATTGAAAATTTTAATACCTAATAATGAACAATAAAAAAAAATCAAAACATGAAAAAGCAAATTTATGTACAAGACATTTTTCTTGTGACTTTCAACTAAGCCATTAGCATTCCTTTAAAAGAAGTTTGTCCCAAAGGGCATTTCTCAACTCACAAGCTGTTTAGTAGTTCCCGGCCAATGATGGTGAATCTATTCAGCTTCACTATGAATGAATCAGATGCTTCTGAGGCAGAAGTTTTGTCCCTGACTGATTTCTTATAAAAGTGTTTGCGCATGGTTACAGAACATCATAGTCAGCCATGGGTTCCCCTTGCACTTTTACTTGTGGCTTAGCTACATTTTTAGTAATGCAACCTTATTAACATACACTAAGCAATATCAAGGTTTACTGAATTGTAAATGCTCAAAATTGTGTATTCTGACTTGCAGCAGATTGATGGAATATCCTTTTGTGAGAACATATCGAGCATGCTCTGTCATTTGTGTGGTCTGCTGCTTTCATTTCACTGCAGTTTGCAAATATTTTCAAATTAAAAAAAGAAAAGTTACGTAGTGTCTCCTCAAAATATTTAGTCAGTCTGGCTCCAAAAATAGGACATTCCACACACAGACTCAGAGCATTTGGCACCTTATAACAGTCTACATGTAATAAAACTGAGAACTACTCACATAATCCCCAGTGTCAGTTGGCAAAAGATACTTTTAGCTGTTTACACCTCTACTTCATTCATTGATAGCTTTAGTCGATGACAGGTCAGCCCATGCAGGGCAAAGCAACTGGTTCACCTAAAGTGTATCTAAAGCCAAAACTTGAGCAGAGTGGGGAAGTGTTAAAACCACTGTCAAGTGGAAGATTCTCTACTACTTTGGTCAAGGTGACACAGGGCAGAAAGTGATGGAAAAGCCAAAACTTTAAAGTTACCTTTGGAACAATAATAGAGTGGAAAAATTCTACTAGTGACACCTGTTTCTGTGAGAACTGTCTAAGATGGGATAAGGTATCTAGTCCTTGTCTGTGTGCAATCCAGATCCCAGCCTCCATATTGAAGATTAGGGATGAGCTTTATGTTTCGGATCGAACATGAGTTCGACTCGAACATTGGCTGTTTGCCCGTTCGTCGGAAACCGAACATTATGGGGCATTCGCGCCAAATTCGAAAGCCGCGTAACGCCCCATAATGCACTGTGGGAGCGTAGTGCATTGCTGTATGATGATTGGCCAAAGCATGCACCATGACCTGCATGCTTTGGCCAATCCCAGCGCCCTCAGCTAAGAGAGCCATAATTGGCCAAAGGCAGGTCGCCTTTGACCAATCATGGCTCAGGGGGACCAAGTCCATGCCCCACACTATATAAGGCTTCCTGCACGTCGGTCCTGTGTAGTGTGTTGTTGGCGTGGATGGAGAGAGAGTGTCATTTAGATTAAGCAGGCAGGCAGGTTATTCAGTTAGCTGCAGTGTATTTAATACATATACAGACAGTCTATATATACAGTCAGGTCCCTAAATATTAGGACATCCACACAATTTTAATCTTTTTGGCTCTATACACCACCATAGTGGATTTGAAATGAAAAAAGCAAGATGTGCTTTAACTGCAGACTTTCAGCTTTAATTTGAGGGTATTTACATTGAAATCAGATGGTTTGTGTAGGAATTACAACAGTTTGTATATGTGCCTCCCACTTTTTAAGAGACCAAAAGTAATGGGACAGATTAACAATCATCCATCAAACTTTTACTTTTTAATACTTGGTTGCAAATCCTTTGCAGTCAATTACAGCCTGAAGTCTGGAATGCATAGACATCACCAGACGCTAGGTTTCATCCCTGATAATGCTCTGCCAGGCCTCTACGGCAACTGTCTTCAGTTCCTGCTTGTTCTTGGGACATTTTCCCTTCAGTTTTGTCTTCAGCAAGTGAAATGCATGCTCAATCGGATTCAGGTCAGGTGATTGACTTGGCCATTGCATAACATTCCACTTCTTTCACTTAAAAAACTCTTTGGTTGCTTTCGCAGTATGCTTCGGGTCATTGTCCATCTGCACTGTGAAGCGCCGTCCAATGAGTTTTGAAGCATTTTGCTGAATATGAGCAGATAATATTGCCCAAAACACTTCAGAATTCATCCCGCTGCTTTTGTCAGCAGTCACATCATCAATAAATACAAGAGAACCAGTTCCATTGGCAGCCATACATGCCCACGCCATGACACTACCACCACCATGCTTCACTGATGAGGTGGTATGCTTTAGATCATGAGCAGTTCCTTTCCTTCTCCATACTCTTCTCTTCCCATCACTCTGGTACAAGTTGATCTTGGTCTCATCTGTCCATAGGATGTTGTTCCAGAACTGTGAAGTCTTTTTTAGATGTTGTTTGGCAAACTCTAATCTGGCCTTCCTATTTTTGAGGCTCACCAATGGTTTACATCTTGTGGCGAACCCTCTGTATTCACTCTGGTGAAGTCTTCCCTTGATTGTTGACTTTGACACGCATAGACCTACCTCCTGGAGAGTGTTCTTGATCTGGCCAACTGTGGTGAAGGGTGTTTTCTTCACCAGTGAAAGAATTCTTCGGTCATCCACCACAGTTGTTTTCCGTGGTCTTCTGGGTCTTTTGGTGTTGCTGAGCTCACCGGTGTGTTCTTTCTTTTTAAGGATGTTCCAAACAGTTGATTTGGCCACACCTAATGTTTGCTATCTCTCTGATGGGTTTGTTTTGTTTTTTCAGCCTAATGATGGCTTGCTTCACTGATAGTGACAGCTCTTTGGATCTCATATTGAGAGTTGACAGCAACAAATTCTAAATGCAAATGGCACACTTGAATTGAACTCTGGACCTTTTATCTGCTCATTGTAAATGGGATAATGAGGGAATAACACACACCTGGCCACCTGGTTGTTTTTATACTTCTGGTGGTGTACACAGTACCGTGCACCCATAGTGCAGTTGCTACTACTTTTCTGGTGGTGTACACAATACACACAGTACACCCATAGTTGCTATTAGACTTCTGGTGGTGTACACAATACCGTTCACCTCTAGTGCAGTTGCTACTACTTTTCTGGTGGTGTACACAATACATACAGTGCACCCATAGTTGTTATTGCACTTCTGTTGGTGTACACAGTACCGTGCACCCCTAGTGCAGTTGCTACTACTTTTCTGGTGGTGTACACAGTACACAATACAGTGTAGTGTGGTTTTGCTAAACAAAATTTACAGCATGTCTGGAAGGCCACCAAAGAGAGGCAGACGCTCACCGGCCACTAAAAGAGGGCAAGCAGGCTCTGTGTCTACAGTTGACAGTGCTGGTCGTGAACAAGGTGCCTCCTCAGCAGGTGGCCAAGGGGCACGCTTGTCTTTTTTTTCTACAGCTGGCCCTGGTTTTGAGCCACAACATGCAGAAGAGTTGGTGGAATGGACAACAAAGCTGCCCTCATCCTCCTCATCCTCTCTCACCCAGGCTCAGAGTAGTTTGCCTGCCAATGCAGCTGCCAAAGCGTCCTATTCCATCCGCTCCATGTCAACAGTCACTCCTTCCCTAGCCCCACCATCATGCACGGAGGAGTCCCCCAAACTATTCCACCACAGTTTTTTTATAGAGGGGGGAGGATTGCAGGGATTATAGCGGTGCCAAAAATACACAACCGAACTTGGATAAAAAGCATAAACATTTTATTAGGAAAATTTTATAAAAAGGACATAAACGAGGTGTGCATTTACAGATTCAGACAATTAAAAAAATATGTAGCGACATTTTACGGGAATCAGCCAGGAGAGTGTGGCGGCCAGTTCCGTAGACAGGTATATTGAAAGTCCTACATGTTTCGCCAGATATGGCTTCTTCAGGGACAGGTGTTTATGTCTTAAAGCGCTACTATACAGTCTGTAAGTCACCAGGGATGGGCACAAAGAACTCCCGAAGCTGCCCCGTGAGCTCAGGGTACAATAGGAGGCTGCAGGGGGCAAAGAGGAGGACCAGGCAAAAAGTATTTTAGATTTAATTCAAAAAGGTTGTATATAGGACATGGGAACACACTGAATTTGTAACGTAGCAACTACCTTTTATCACAAATGGAGTCCAAATACAAAGTACCCGTAGGGATAGAGCAGTACATAGGTTGGATAACTGGTGCTGGGATTGCATCTACTTGTAACACCGCATTTAGAGTGCAAATGGAGATGTTAGAAGCAAATCCATGTCCTATGAATCCCTCAGCGCCAGGGATTCATAGGACATGGATTTGCTTCTAACATCTCCATTTGCACTCTAAATGCGGTGTTACAAGTAGATGCAATCCCAGCACCAGTTATCCAACCTATGTACTGCTCTATCCCTACGGGTACTTTGTATTTGGACTCCATTTGTGATAAAAGGCAGTTGCTACGTTACAAATTCAGTGTGTTCCCATGTCCTATATACAACCTTTTTGAATTAAATCTAAAATACTTTTTGCCTGGTCCTCCTCTTTGCCCCCTGCAGCCTCCTATTGTACCCTGAGCTCACGGGGCAGCTTCGGGAGTTCTTTGTGCCCATCCCTGGTGACTTACAGACTGTATAGTAGCGCTTTAAGACATAAACACCTGTCCCTGAAGAAGCCATATCTGGTGAAACATGTAGGACTTTCAATATACCTGTCTACGGAACTGGCCGCCACACTCTCCTGGCTGATTCCCATAAAATGTCGCTACAAATGTTTTTAATTGTCTGAATCTGTAAATGCACACCTCGTTTATGTCCTTTTTATAAAATTTTCCTAATAAAATGTTTATGCTTTTTATCCAAGTTCGGTTGTGTATTTTTGGCACCGCTAAAATCCCTGCAATCCTCCCCCCTCTATACAATTTTTGAAAACATTGGGATGAGGTGCTGTATCACATTGAGGACCACCCAACCACCTCTTCTTTATTCCACCACAGTGTTGGGTACATGCTGCAGGAGGATACGCAGCGTTTTGAAGGCTCCAAAGATGGTACCCAGGTTGAGGAAGGGAGTAACGTGAGCCTAGAGAGAGGGGGTGCCCAAGAAGGTCAAGAAACTGGCAGTCGTGCTCCCCCCAGCTGCAGTATACTGCCAAGTTTGCTCCAATGACAAGGGGATGATGAGGTCACTGACTCTACTTGGGTGCCTGATAGAAGAGAGGAGGAGGAGGCACATCTCCAACAAGGCAGGATGCCCTCCAGGGGGCAGCTTAAGGGCAGCCACCCTATTTCATCACACCACAGAGCTAAGCAGGTGCAGGGCGCTGCTGACTCCCCGCATATTTTGAAAAGTTCTTTGGTGTGGGCCTCTTTTGACACGTGTGCAGCAGATTGCACCATTGCTGTTTTCAACATATGTCTAAAGTGTATCAAGCGTGGCCAAAACAGCAGCCGCTTGGGCACCACATGCTTGACCAGACATATGACAACCTCCCATGCAGTCCCTTGGCAACAGCACTTAAAAGACCCACATCAAAGAACAAGGCGGACCTCTCCTTGCTCCTCATCATCTGGTATCTCCAACCCCACTATACCTCCAGTCCTCTCAGAAATCTGCACTGAGAGGAATGAAGGTATAGAAATAGGTGTCACAAGTACTTGCGGCCAATCTTTGGGTGCACGGTACTGGTACACTAACATCCAATTTTACCAGGCAAATTTTCCTACCCCATTTGCTAAACCATCGAAAGAAATTCGGTCCCAGCAATCCACATGCCCAGCGTCTGAATGCTAGCTTGACCAAATTGCTAGCGCTGAAACTGCTGCCTTTTCAGCTGGTAGACTCTGCCCCCTTTTCGTGAAATTGTGGAATGTGCAGTACCTCAGTGGCAGGTTCCCAAAAGCCATTTCTTTTCACGGAAGGCCATTCCAGTTCTCTACCAGCATGTGGAAGGCAATGTCTTGGCCTCGTAGGACAGGGCGGTCAGCAGTAAGGTGCATATTACCGCTGACTCATGGTCCAGCAGGCATGGACAGGAACGTTACCTTTCTTTCACGGCGCACTGGGTAACTCTGCTGGCAGCTGGGAAGGATGCAGGATAGGGTTCAGTATTGTTGGAGCTTGTTCCACCACCACGCCTCCAAAATGCTAGTAGTGATTATGCCACAGCTCTCTCCTCCACCCCCTCCTCTTCTTCTTCCTCTATGGCCTCTTCCTCTGCAGAATTGTCCTCTGAACCACCAGTGCTCGGTAGGCATTCAAGGGGCTATGCAAGCACTCAGGCAAAAAGATGCCATGCGGTTCTTGAGTTGGTCTGCTTAGGGGACAAGAGCCACACTGGGGCAGAGATTCTGGCAGCCCTGCAGGGGCAGGCTCAGAGGTGGTTGACACCATGCCAGCTTCAGCCAGGAATGGTTGTATGCGACAATGGCACCAACCTCCTCTCCGCCCTCGGGCAGGGACACTTAAACCATGTTCCCTGTTTGGCTCACGTCCTGAATTTGGTGGTGCAGCAGTTCTTGAGCAGGAATTACAGGATCTCCTGAGGCAGGCCAGGAAAGTCTGTGGTCATTTCCGCTGGTCATATAATGCCAGTGCTCGGCTGGCTGACAAAGAGAATGTAACCTGCGCAAGAACCGCCTCATTTGTTACATGCCCACCAGGTGTAACTCAATGTTGGCAATGCTGCAGCAGCTGCACATGCAGCAGTGGGCCATCAATGAGTACCTGTGTGAGTTTGGCACCAGGACAGGGTCAGGGGAGCTTGGCTTTTATTCGCCACGCCAGTGGCTACTAATCAGGGATGCATGCACTGTCCTGTCACCATTTGAGGAGGCCACAAGGATGGTGAGCAGTGACAGTGCATGCATCAGTGATACTGTCCCTCTTGTCTTCCTGTTGGAGCACACGCTTCGTGAAATAATGGACAGGCCACTTGAGGCGGAACCGAGGGAGGAAGAGGAGGACTTCCTTACCTCTCAAAGCCCCTTTATCCAGATAGTATTCTTGCGGGCCCGCCGATCACACAGGAAGAAGAGGAGGAGAAGTAGGAGGATTGTATCAGCTTGTTTGTGCAATGCATTTCCAGAGCCTGGGAGGGTACAATTTCCTGGACAACGTGTTGCTGAGGCGTCGTGCAGTCACAGAAAGAGCGGTGGAGAAGGTGGCCGGCTGACCGTTGCCTTCAGACAATTCTTCAGTCCTCAGTGCCAAGGTCTGATCGGTTCCAGAAACCATTGCCAGCGTCTGAATTAAATGGTGCAGGAATATCTAGGGGCAAGATCAGACTTGGAGACCCTTCCAACAGAACATCCACTGGGTTACTGATTTTTGAGGGTGGACCACTGGCCAGAGCTTGCTCAATATGCAATTGCGCAACTGGCCTGTCCTGCATCCAGTATTTTTTCTGAACGCACATTCAGTGCTGCTGGAGGCTTTGTAACAGATCACAGAGTGTGCCTGTCCACAGACTCTGTTGATCGGCTCAAATTTTTAAAATTGAATGAGTCTTGGATCACCAGCTACCAAGCACCTGATGCTGATGTAACCGATTGATTTTTCTATGGATGTGGGATCCCTTGAAGACTGCAAATGCTGAGTGACTATCCTATTATGCTGAGTGACTATCCTATACCTACTCAATCTTTATGATGATAGCTTCTAAGAATATTTTTGGTTCAGGGCACCACCACCACTGCCTAAGGCTCAATGTTGCTGCCCCCGTTTAACAGGGGCGTGTAATTACAATTTTTGATCAACTATTTAACAGCAGGGCTCGTTCCTGCACTCAACAAGAGAATCTGTGAGGCTTTACAGTGTTGTGCCACCACCACCGTCTAAAGCCCAATTTTCCTGCCCCTGTTTAACAGGGGCATATAATTACAATTTTTGCTCTAAAATTTCACAGCGGAGCCCGTTCCTGCGCTCAACAAGAGAATCTGTGAGGGGTAATAGTGTTGTGGCACCAGCACCACTGCCTAAGGCCCAATTTTTCTGCCCCTGTTTAACAGAGGTGCGTAATTACAAATTTTGATCTAATATTTCACAGCAGGGTCTGTTTCTGTGCTCAACAAAAGTATCTGTGAGGCTTTACAGTGTTGTGCCACCACCACCACCTCCTAAGGCCCAATTTTTCTGCCCCTGTTTAAAAGGGGCATGTAATTACAATTTTTGCTCTAATATTTCACAGCAGGGCCCATTCCTGCACCGAACAAGAGTATCTGTGAGTCTTTACAGTGTTGTGCCACCACCACCACCACCACCGCCTAAGGCCCAATTTTTCTGCCCCTGTTTAACAGGGGCATGTAATTACAATTCTTGATATAATATTTCACAGCAGGGCCCGTTCCAGCGCCCGCCAAGAGTAACTGTGAGGGCTTACAGTGTTCTGTTACCACCAACACCTAAGGCCCAATTTTCCCCAGAGTGTATACAGCAGGCCGTATAGTATATACAGGCGTTTTTCAAAATCCAATTGTCATTGGGACAGAAAGTGAGGTGAAATCTTCTGAACAGGGGCACAGACAGCAATACAAATGTTATAGGGGTGATAACCCTTCCCTATGTTATCCAAAAAGCTTAAAAATAGATTTTTTGGCTGGAGCTACACTTTAAAAATGTACTTGTTCCAAATTACAAACAGATTCAACTTAAGAACAAACCTACAGTCCCTATCTTGTTTGTAACCCGGGGACCGCCTGTATACTACTCTTCAGAGTATATAGGGCCTGGGGGCCCCATGCCTTTTTTTTGTAATTTGGGTGTGGGGTTCCTCTTAATATCTATACCAGACACAAAAGGCCTGGTAATGGGCTGGGGGGGTACCCATGCCGTTTTTCCCAATGATTTTTATCTATATTGCCGGGACCCGACATTACATTACAGCCGCAAGCAATTTTAAATGACTTTTATTCCTTTAGAAATGTCATTTTGTGCAGGGACTGTTCTAAACACGGGAAAATGCGCCACTTTACAGGCATACTATAGTCACCCCCCAGGCAAGATATTTAAAGAAATATTTCACTTTTATTGTTTCACTTTAAGCATTATTAAAATCACTGCTCCCGAAAAAAACGTCCGTTTTTAAAACTTTTTTTTTGCATTGATACATGTCCCCTGGGGCAGGACCCGGGTCCCCAAACACTTTTTATGACAATAACTTGTATATTAGCCTTTAAAATTAGCGCTTTCGCTTTTTCCGTTCAAAGCCCATAGACTTGAAAGGTGTTTGCGTGTTCGCACAAATTTTTTGCCTGTTCGCATGTTCTGCCGCAAACTGAACCGGAGGGGTGTTCGGCTCATCCCTATTGAAGATATATACTTGCTTATCAGACATTAGTTACCAAATTGCATACTGCTATATGCACACCATAATATTTTAATGCAGAAAAAACATAAAGGAGGGAAATAAGCATTCCACCACACTACAGCATCCTTGTATGCCACAATATATGCTGTACGTATCGTGCATGCTGCTGCTGTGTGCTGTGCCCAATGTTTTGTGTATTGTATGTATTGCTGTGTGCCATATCCAATGAGTTGGTTGTGTTGTGACCTTCTCTATGCCATTAGTCAGTGTGCTGGGTATGGTGTGTGCTTCTAAAAACTTTGTCTAGTGTGCTGGGTATGATGTGTACTTCTGAATACTGTGTCCAGTGTGCTGGGTATGGTGTGTGCTTCTGAATGTTTTGTCTAGTTTGTTGGGTATGGTGTGTACTTCTGAATGCTTTGTTGTGAGTGTTGGGTATGTTGTGTGCTTCTGAATGCTTTGTCTAGTGTGTTGGGTATGGTGTGTACTTCTGAATACTTTGTATAGTGTGTGGGATATGGTGTGTGTTCGTGAATACTTTGTCTAGTGTACTGGGTATGATGTGTGCTTCTAAATACTTCGTCTAGTGTGCTGGGTATGGTGTATACTTCTAAATACTTTGTCTAGTGTGCTGGGTATGATGTGTGCTTCTGAATACTGTGTCCAGTGTGCTGGGTATGGTGTGTGCTTCTGAATGTTTTGTCTAGTTTGTTGGGTATGGTGTGTACTTCTGAATGCTTTGTTGTGAGTGTTGGGTATGTTGTGTGCTTCTGAATGCTTTGTCTAGTGTGTTGGGTATGGTGTGTGCTTCTGAATACTTTGTATAGTGTGTGGGATATGGTGTGTGTTCGTGAATACTTTGTCTAGTGTACTGGGTATGATGTGTGCTTCTAAATACTTTGTCTAGTGTGCTGGGTATGGTGTGTGCTTCTAAATACTTTGTCTAGTGTGCTGGGTATGATGTGTGCTTCTAAATACTTTGTCTAGTGTACTGGGTATGATGTGTGCTTCTAAATATTTTGTCTAGTGTGATGGGTATGGTGTATACTTCTAAATACTTTGTCTAGTGTGATGGGTATGGTGTATACTTCTAAATACTTTGTCTAGTGTGCTGGGTATGGTGTGTGCTTCTAAATACTTTGTCTAGTGTGATGGGTATGGTTATACTTCTAAATACTTTGTCTAGTGTGTTGGATATGGTGTGTGTTCGTGAATACTTTGTCTAGTGTACTGGGTATGATGTGTGCTTCTAAATACTTTGTCTAGTGTGATGGGTATGGTGTGTGCTTCTAAATACTTTGTCTAGTGTGCTGGGTATGGTGTATGCTTCTAAATACTTTGTCTAGTGTGCTGGGTATGATGTGTGCTTCTGAATACTGTGTCCAGTGTGCTGGGTATGGTGTGTGCTTCTGAATGTTTTGTCTAGTTTGTTGGGTATGGTGTGTACTTCTGAATGCTTTGTTGTGAGTGTTGGGTATGTTGTGTGCTTCTGAATGCTTTGTCTAGTGTGTTGGGTATGGTGTGTGCTTCTGAATACTTTGTATAGTGTGTGGGATATGGTGTGTGTTCGTGAATACTTTGTCTAGTGTACTGGGTATGATGTGTGCTTCTAAATACTTTGTCTAGTGTGCTGGGTATGGTGTGTGCTTCTAAATACTTTGTCTAGTGTGCTGGGTATGATGTGTGCTTCTAAATACTTTGTCTAGTGTACTGGGTATGATGTGTGCTTCTAAATATTTTGTCTAGTGTGATGGGTATGGTGTATACTTCTAAATACTTTGTCTAGTGTGATGGGTATGGTGTATACTTCTAAATACTTTGTCTAGTGTGCTGGGTATGGTGTGTGCTTCTAAATACTTTGTCTAGTGTGATGGGTATGGTTATACTTCTAAATACTTTGTCTAGTGTGTTGGATATGGTGTGTGTTCGTGAATACTTTGTCTAGTGTACTGGGTATGATGTGTGCTTCTAAATACTTTGTCTAGTGTGATGGGTATGGTGTGTGCTTCTAAATACTTTGTCTAGTGTGCTGGGTATGGTGTATGCTTCTAAATACTTTGTCTAGTGTGCTGGGTATGGTGTGTGCTTCTAAATACTTTGTCTAGTGTACTGGGTATGATATGTGCTTCTAAATACTTTGTCTAGTGTGCTGGGTATGGTGTATACTTCTAAATACTTTGTCTAGTGTGTTGGGTATGATGTGTGCTTCTAAATACTTTGTCTAGTGTGCTGGGTATGGTGTATACTTCTAAATACTTTGTCTAGTGTGCTGGGTATGGTGTATACTTCTAAGTACTGTGTCTAGTGTGATGGGCATGGTGTATACTTATAAATACTTTGTCTAGTGTGCTGGGTATGGTGTGTGCTTCTAAATACTTTGTCTAGTGTGATGGGTATGGTGTGTGCTTCTAAATACTTTGACCAGTGTGCTGGGTACGGTGTGTGTTTGTGAATACTTTGTCTAGTGTGTTGGGTACGGTGTGTGCTTCTGAATACTTTCTCCACTGTGATGGGTATGGTGTGTACTTCTGAATGCTTTGTCTAGTGTGTTGGGTATGTTGTGTGTTTCTAAATACTTTGTCTAGTGTGTTGGGTATGTTGTGTGCTTCTAAATACTTTGTCTAGTGTGTTGGGTATGGTGTGTGTTTGTGAACACTATGTCTAGTTTTTTGGGTATGGTGTGTGCTTCTGAATACTTTGTCCACTGTGTTGGGTATGGTGTATGTGTCTAAATACTTTGTCTAGTGTGCTCAGTGTGGTGTGTGCTTCTGAATGCTTTGTCTAGTATGTTGGGTATGGTGTGTGCTTCTGAATGCTTTGTCTTGTGTGTTAGGTATGTGTTTATGAATACTTTGTCTATTGCGTTGCGTATGGTGTGGGCTTCTGAATACTTTGACTAGTGTGTTGGGTATAGTGTGTGTTTGTGAATACTTTGTCTACTGTGTTGGGTGTTGGGTTAAAAAAAATGAAATTAATTCAAGTATGTATTCTTAACTCCAAAAGAAAGTACTTTTTGCTCTCAGCCTCTTCCAAATCTGCAAACTCTTTTTTTTCACCTACCTGTTATAGGGTGGCTACATTTGTTCTCCATGATATGTAGGAACGTAGCCACCTTCTCTTGATTGCTCACAAGATGGAGTAGGGACTATGGGATTTGTAGTGCGCATAGAGCAGTGCACACGATCGTAACTAGCGTGCAATGCTCATTCCCAACAAACAGGCGTGAAGGGATAAAGAAAAACACAGTAAGGCAGAAATACACAGTAAGGGCTCATTCACAATAGTGGTTGGGGGGGCAGTAAAACCATGTGGTTGAGCCATGCTTTTACTGACCCCCTTAGTGTGGGGCATAAGGAGTTAAAGCAGGTGGTGAGGAAGCAATACAACACATCCTCACCACCTGTCAAATGCCTTCTGAAGAGCAATTTGAGCAAAGACAGTGCAAAGCCCTAAGAAGCAATTTAATGAAAAATAAATTACAGGACCGTTAAGTGGTGAATGTATATAGATTATTTCTGTAGAATAAGGATATCGTTTAGCGTCGTTTTAATGTAGATAGGCCAATTCATCAGGGAACATTTGTTTGTTTTATTTTATAATTATGTTGAGGTAATGCAAGCTAGAGGGCTTTGAGGATAAACACGAATATATAAATCATTTTATTATGAAGTGCAGATTAAATATTGGAAATAATGATCTGCTCATGTTGGCCATGTCTGTTAATGCTTATCAAAACTTAGATGTAAATTGTATGCAATGTTAATGATGGAGGACCTTTAAATAAAGGAAGCAGATAGATGTGCTAGACCAGTGGTTCTCAACTCCAGTCCTCAGGACCCACCAACAGGCCAGGTTTGCAAGATAGCTGAAATACATCACAGGTGATATCACTTGCTGCTCAGTGATTGCAGTATTCTAGTCTGAAACTCCCCAACGTAATACTTAAAATCTGGCCTGTTGGTGGGTCCCGAGGACTGGAGTTGAGAACCACTGTGCTAGACAGTGGCTTGGTTTTAATTTACTGCTTGAGTGAACTATCTGTCCCTTTGTGCTCCCATGCACACATGTCAGAAATTCTAGGAACTACAAATATAAAACTCAGACTGTTACTTAGCATTGCTGTTTTTAGCAAGTGTTTTCAGTGCTCTATCTATTCTAGTTATGCCCATTGCTTCTGTCTGCACAACAAGTTCAAAAGGGCACCTTTTAACTAACAGTTTATTTACAAACACAGAACATTTGCATTGAGATGCAAAGGGTTAAAAACTCAAACTTGAAGCAACAATGTATAGCAGTGCATGCCTTTGATCAGACATGCAATCAAACCTACTTATGGAAAAATAAAGACAACAGCAAAAGTGCTACTTGCGTGTCAAAGCAGAACTAAACAATGAAATAGTTACAAAAAAAAAACAAAACATGTATATCCCCATGCTGGGAATGCTAACTGTCACATTTTCTTGTGCTTTCAACCAAACTGTCAAACCATCAAATGGGGAGTGTCATAATCACATGTGCAGCATCATGGCAGTTGCAAATCAGAGACCAAGATGGCAGCTTCCTTGGCTTAAAAAAATAGGAGGGTTTAGTTCCCCTTTAAAGTGGAGTTCCACCCACTTTTACAACTCTTCAGCATCCCTCACTAAACTGTGCACTGTAAACAAATTGGATATTTTTTTATTTTTTTTCCCAGCACCTACTGTATATCTGCTGTATTCATTTTCCACTTCCTCCTCCCTGGCCGCGGCCCATCGCATCATTTCCTGTTTGCAATGCCTTCTGGGAAGGGGCGGCAACTTCCTCTGAAACTGCCATTGCTATGGAAACCTGACCTGAAACCTATTACACTGCTTGTGCTGCACTGAGCATGTGCGAGATCTGCAAGGATGAGATCCAGGAAGAAATACAGTCTGGTTTCAGATGCCCACACTTAAGATGGCCACGGCCTGCTGTAATTTTATAAAATAACAAACTACTGCTATAAACTAACAAAACAGACCTTAGTTTACAGACTAACTTTACTGGAATACATTAAGCTTGTGTATTATAGGGGTATTTTTATTTAAAAAGTATAATTTCGGCCGGAACACCACTTTAACACTCAGTTGAATCTTTTTTCTTCTGTTAGGCCTCAAGCACAGTGGAAGTTTTGCTATCTCTCCTAGATGCCTCTCCTCCTGGCGGCAGCGTTTTGGCAGACCAAATGCTTGACGCTAGTAAACGCGTTTAATGTGTTTAGGCACGTTTGCCAAAACCCCTCCTGGACGCACACGCTTGCTGTGGGTTTTTTTCTGCCTCTAAACTCCACTAAACACCTATGTGTGTATGGACACATAGGCTAACATGCAGGGGCATTTAGAAGCAGGAAAAAAAAACGCCAGATGCCCCTAACAGCCATGTTAAAAACGTCCAGTGTGCATGAGGCTTATAAGTGTAGGTCAATTTTTTATCCCTTTAAAGACCCTGCAAGTACAGAGAAATACCTAAAATGTCCGTTTGTCATGATCAGGGGTCAGGCTCGAAGACCAGTCGCTATAGCAGTAGAGTGACTACCACTGACCAGCAGGATAGGTACACAGGCAGTCACCCTGGGGAATGATATGGGCTCACCTGAGGTGCGGAGTCTAATTACTAACCGGTGTTCACCAGAGTTCCTGAAGCTGGAGATGGAATTTGCTGTGTGTTAGTACCATGTCACAGTCTTCAGGATTGCCCCTCCAGGAGGTGAGCAAGCCGGGGTCCAGAAGCAGATAAGCAGGTAGAGATCAAACAGAAGCATAGTCAGTAATAAAAGTCAGTAACTAGTAGTTGCAATTTGGAATAAGGCAGAGGCGAGTAACGAGTGGAAGCACAATATGGGCAGCAGCAGGGAAGACGAGAGCGAAGTTACTGGCTGAAGATAGCACAATAATCTGGCAAACAGGAAGTGCAAAGAGTTCAGGGTTCAGCGGATGTTAAGGCACAAGGCGGAGTTGTCCAATGGATCAGACAGGGCACTGTCCAGAATCTCAGTTAGCTCAGCGAGAAGCTTACCAGACACAGCAGAGGTCACAGGTTTAAGTTCAGACCCTGACACCGCTGATCTGTCAGAATGCACCCAGTTAAATAGGAAGTAAACCCCGATGGGTTTTACTTCCTCTTTTGCTCCCCGCAAGGTCTACAAATGAAAAGCATAATGGGCTAGTATGCATCGCATACTAGCCCATTATATGACACTTACCTGAAAACGAAGCCCACGCTGTCCCCTGTGCAAGCCGTGTCCATCTTCGCCCCTCTTCCTTCCAGGGCCACAGACTCCAGCTCTGTGACTGGCCGGAGTTGCGCGCGGGAGCCGTCAGTCACGGCACACACTGGAGGAAGAAAGGGCACGTGGTCCTTTTCTTCACAGAGCATGCGCCGATGACGACATTGGCGCACTACAAGTCAAATATATCCCAAACGGCCCACATATAGGAGATATTTCCACTACCTATAGGTAAGCCTTATTCTAGGCACAGTGGTAGGTATTCTAGGTAAAAGTGAACAAAAAGGGTTTACAACCACTTTAAGTCTTGTTATGAGCTAACAAAACACACATGGTGTTGTAACAAAAGCAAAGCCACTGCTAAAGGCAAACATTGCACAAGTCAGGTTTGCGAACAGTGTAAAAAAGTTCACATACCACGAAACTTACCAGTTACACAGTATATGTTGTGACAGGCTAATGCTATGTTATGTATAAAGGCAGTTGGTGCACAGTTTTGCATGCAAGAAATCACTAAGCAGAGGTGGGACTGAATAACATGGTCGTGAAATGTGCTGGAGTCACAAGTCTTGGAAATGTGTCTGGTAGAGGGAAAATAAACTTGTTGTTTTTCTCACAAATTGGTAAAATCTGGTTTTGGTCCTGGAGCATGGAGACTTTGTAGAGACATTGGAGCCTCCAACCCTGGGTCAATGTATATGTACAGCCCTCTTAATGTGGGTGCTAACTACAGATCAGTGCTCCTCCTTCCCCAAGAAGTCAGTGATGCTGTAAGGGAGTAGAGGATATTCACACGCTAGAGGTGTGTAGGTCTGTTTATTGTCCAGGCTGAGGCCTGTGAGCGTCAGTCTATGTGGAATCAGATAAAGGGTCCAAGTAGACTGAGATAGCCATGAAGCTGAAATCATTCATATTTAGTGTCAGTGTTTTGCAAGTGAACCCCTACATAAAAAAAAGCCTTGATTTTTGGAACCTGCTTTTTAAATAAAAGTAAGCAAGATAGCCCCAAAAGAAGAATTTGCGATTGGCTTTTAAATCTTTACCCTGAGCTAATCATCCCACAATGTGAAGAGGCTGTTCCAGGAGCATATTTGAGTGGTGACACTAAAGAAAAGTCCAGGGAAATAAACTCTGATTTTTAAATGATGAATTAGACTGCAAATGATGGGGAAAACGAAAACTATGAGGATGCTGCATCTATTTTAGGAAGAAAGATATATCTATATATATAGATATATCTATACATACCGTATAGATAGATAGATAGATAGATAGATAGATAGATAGATAGATAGATAGATAGATAGATAGATAGATAGATAGATAGATAGATCTATACATATGTATGTATATATATATCGAGAGAGATTATTATACAGGATTTATATAGCGCCAACAGTTTACGGAGCGCTTTACAATATAAAAAGGAGACAATACAGGTATAATACAATAGCATACAAGAGGATTAAGAGGGCCTTGCTCAGAAGAGCTTACAACCTAATAGGGTGGGGCAGGTGTAAAAGGTTGTAACTGCAGGGAATGAGCTGATGGAAGTTGGAGACATGATAGGCTAGAGTTTTCAGGGATCGCCTGAAGGTAGCAAGAGTGGGGGTTGGCTGGATAGGTTGAGGTAGTGAGTTCCAGAGGATGGGAGAAGCTCTGGAGAAATCCTGGAGATGAGCATGGGAGGAGACGAGAGAGCTTGAGAGCAGGAGGTCTTGAGAAGAGCGGAGAGGACGATTTGGGTGATATTTGGAGACAAGATTGGTGATGTAGCTCGGGCCAGAGTTGTGGTTAGTATTTTGAATTTAATTCGCTGGGTGTTTGGGAGCCAGTGTAGCGATTGTAGGAGAGGGTTGGCAGACACTGAGCGGTTGGTAAGGTGAATAAGTCTGGCAGCAGCATTCATGATAGACTGAAGAGGGGAAAGCCTATAAGAGGCAGGCCAATGAGAAGGGAGTTGCAATAGTCAAGGCAAGAGATAACGAGGAAGTGAATGAGGAGCTTGGTGGTTTCATTTGTTAAAAAGGGGCAAATTTTAGAGATGTTACGGAGGTGAATCCATGCTGATATGTCAGTTAGTAAGTTAGTAATGCGAGAGGGGACTGAGGGAGTGAGCTGAGGTGTAGACAGATAGATTTGGGTGTCATCGGCGTATAAGTGGTATTGGAAGCCGTGGGCGGTTATCAAGTGACCAAGGGAGGAGGTATAGATAGAGAAGAGAAGGGGTCCAAGAACAGAGCCTTAGGGGACCCCCACAGAAAGGGGCAATGGAGAGGAGGAGACAGAGTTGTAGGTGACACTAAAGGAGCGCTGTGATAGGTAGGCAGAGAACCAGGATAGAGCAGAATCTCGGAGGCCAGGGAAATGTAGTTTATTGAGAAGGAGCGGGTGGTCAACAGTATCAAAGGCCGCAGAGAGGTCAAGTAGTAGGAGTATGGAGTACTGGCTGTTGGTTTTAGCAGTTAGTAAATCGTTAGTGAGTTTTAGTAAGGCAGTTTCCGTGGAGTGCTGCGAACGAAAGCCAGACTGTAAGGGGTCAAGAAGGTTATTTTCACTGAGGTAAGAGCTAAGACGGTTGTAGACTAATGCCCCGCACACACGGTCGGACATTGATCGGACATTCCGACAACAAAATCCTAGGATTTTTTCCGACGAATGTTGGCTCAAACTTGTTTTGCATACACATGGTCACACAAAGTTGTCTGAAAATCCGATCATTCTGAACGCGGTGGCGTAAAACACGTACGTCGGGACTATAAACGGAGCAGTAGCCAATAGCTTTCATCTCTTTATTTATTCTGAGCATGCGTGGCACTTTGTGCGTCGGATTTGTGTACACACGATCGGAAATTCCGAGAACGGATTTTGTTGTCGGAAAATTTTATTGCCTGCTCTCAAACTTTGTGTGTCGGAAAATCTGATGGAAAAAGTCCGATGGAGCCCACACATGGTCGGAATTTCCGACAACACGCTCCGATCGCACATTTTCCGTCGGAAAATCCGACCGTGTGTATGGGGCATTCACGTTCTAGAAATTTAGAGGTGAATGGGAGCAATGAGATGGGTATTAAATTGTTCAGGTTGGTGGGGTCCAGTGAGGGCTTTTTAAGTATGGGAGTGATCTGCGCATGTTTTAAAGGGGAGGGGAAGGTGCCACTAGAGAGGGAGAGATTGAAGATGTGAGTGAGGGAGCGTAGGATAGAAGAAGAGGGTGACCGTAGTAGCTGTGAGGGAACAGGATCCAAGGGACAATTGGTTAGGTGGGCATCTGAGAAAAGGTTTGTAACCTCTTCAGTAGTAGCCAATTCAAAAGAGGAGAGTGTTGAATGTGCTGTTAGGCAAGGTATGTTGGGTGGGGAAGATGTACGCACAGTGGAGGTATCCTCACGAATTGCATCAATCTTGTCTTTGAAGTGATTGGCAATATCTTGGGCCATGAGTTAGTTAGTTGGTAGAGAGGGTGAGGGACGAAGCAGAGAGTTAAAGGTTGAGAAGAGCTGACGGGGACTGGATGACAAAGTATTAATAAGAGAGACAAAGTAGGCTTGTTTGGCAGCATGGAGGCAGGAATTGTATTTTAGAAGGGCACATTTATATGGGGTGAAATCTTGCAGGCATTTGGTTTTACGCCACAGTCGTTCAAGAGCACGGTAATGTCTCTTGAGATTTCTAGTGTTGTCAGTTTGCCAGGGTTGTAACAGTCGGGGCCTGATTCTGCGTGTGGTTAGAGGAGCAAGTGCATGATGAGAGTGAACTGTTGTAGACAGAGGTAGTTGGTCAGGACAGGGGAGAGATTATGTCATATAGGTGGTCAGTAGCAGAATAGAGAAGGGTTAAATTGGCGAAGTTTCCTACAAGTAATTGTTTGCTGCTTGGAGGGATGGGTGGTTGGAGGCAAGGATACAGTGAAACTAATGAGGTTGTGATAAGAGATGCCGGGGTAGCAGAGATGGGAGAATACAAGGTCAAGGATATTACCACTGGAGTGAGTGGAAGTACAGTACCTGACCGCGAGATTGTGTTTCCAGCGCGATCCCATCGCGCTAGTTCTCGGCGACAGGGTACTGTGCATGTCGCGCTGGCTCACTCAGGGGGAAAGGAAAACTTTTTTTCCTTTCGCGATGAGCGACAGGCAGTGCTGACAGCTGTCTGGTATGAATCCTGAGGGGGAACGCCGCGCCAAATTTTAAATGAAAAAAACGGCGTGGGTCCCCCCCCCAGGGGCATACCAGGCCCTTAGGTCTCGTATGGATTGTAAGGGGAACCCCCTACGCCGAAAAATCGGCGTGAGGGTCCCCCCAAAATTCATACCAGACCCTTATCTGAGCACGCAAGCCGGCTGGTCAGGAAAGGGGGTGGGGACGAGCGAGCGCCCCCCTCCTGAACCGTACCAGGCCGCACGCCCTCAAAATGGGGGGCTTGGTGCTTTGGGGGAGGGGGCGCCCTGCGGGCCCCCCCACCCCAAAGCACCTTGCCCCCATGTTGATAAGGACAAGGGCCTCTTCCCGACAACCCTGGCCGTTGGTTGTCGGGGTCTGCGGGCGGGGGGCTTATCGGAATCCGGGAGCCCCCCAGATCCCGGCCCCCCACCCTACGTGAATGAGTATGGGGTACATGGTACCCCTACCCATTCACCTAGGAAAATAAAGTGTTAATAAAAAAAACACACCACACAGGTTTTAAAAGAAATTTATTAGGCAGCTCCGGGGGGGTCTCTTCCGACTTCTTCTCCCGGTGTTCCGCCTCTTCTCCCAGGCCCCTCCGCTATCTTCTTCCAGCTCTCTTGCTAGCGGGGGCCTGGTCTGCTGCCGCTGTCCGGTTCTTCTCCCGTAACTTCTGCCGAACTCGCCTGGGCATGCTGGGACTGTGACGTCACAAGGGGGGGGGGTCACCGCATATATAAATGGCTCCGCAGCTCGGACACACCATTCCAGCAGGAGAGAGCGTCGTGTCAACATCAGAAGAAGAGAAGAAGAGAAGAAAAGAGGGGACAAGACAGCGCAGCAGACCGGGTCCCCCGCTAGCAATAGAGCTGGATGAAGATAGCGGGGCAGTCTGGCAGAAGATACGGGAGAAGAACCGGACAGCGGCAGCAGACCGGGCCCCCGCTAGCAAGAAAGCTGGAAGAAGATAGCGGAGGGGCCTGGGAGAAGAGGCGGAACACCGGGAGAAGAAGTCGGAAGAAGAAAACCCGAAGTCGGAAGAGACCCCCCCGGAGCTGCCTAATAAATTTCTTTTAAAGCCTGTGTGGTGTGTTTTTTTTATTAACACTTTATTTTCCTAGGTGAATGGGTAGGGGTACCATGTACCCCATACTCATTCACATAGGGTGGGAGGCCGGGATCTGGGGGCCCCCCTTATTAAAGGAGGCTCCCGGATTCCGATAAGCCCCCATCTGCAGCCCCCGACAACCAACGGCCAGGCCCTTGTTCTCATCAACATGGGGGCAAGGTGCTTTGGGGTGGGGGGGCCCACAGGGCGCCCCCTCCCCCAAGGCACCAACCCCCCATGAGGACATGCGGCCTGGTATGGTTCAGGAGGGGGGAGCGCTCGCTCGTCCCCACCCCCTTTCCTGACCGGCCAGGCTGCGTGCTCGGATAAGGGTCTGGTATGGATTTTGGGGGGACCCCCACGCCGATTTTTCGGCGTAGGGGGTTCCCCTTACAATTCATACCAGACCTAAGGGCCTGGTATGCCCCTGGGGGGGAACCCATGCCGGTTTTTCCATTTAAAATTTGGCATTCCCCCTCATGGGTGTCGTAGGTGTCAAATCTTGCCGAGAAAAGCGTCGAGATTGACACAATATCGCGGTCACCTACTGTATCTGTCCATTGGGTTAGGTCAAAAGATGAGGTTAAGTCAAGAAGTTTAGCTGTAGTTGGTCTGTTAACATTGACAGGAATGTTGAAGTCACCAATCGTGGGTATTTCATAGGAGAGAAAGTAGGGTAGCCAGGTAGCAAAGTCATCAAGAAAGTGCGATACCGGTCCAGGAGGCCGATAAATTGCTGCAATCCTCAGAGAAATAGGAGAAAACAGACGAATACAGTGCATCTCGAAAGAAGAGAGGGATAGAGAGGGAGGGATAGGAAGGACTTGGAAGGTGCTTTGTGGGGATAGACGGAATCTAACTCCACCTCCTTTCTGTCTGTTGGGTCTGGGGGAGTGAGTCCAATGGAGCCACCATGGGAGAGGGCAGCAGGAGAAGCTGAGTCAAAATTTTGAAGCCAGGTTTCGCTTATGGCGAGTATGTTAAAGCCATGTGAGATGAAGAGGTCATGTACAAATGTTAGCTTGTTACAGATGGAGCGGACATTCCAAGGGGCGCATGAGATAGGTGGGATGCTTTGAGGAAGCTGGAGGATAGAAATGAAACTGAGTGTATTGCGGTGGTTGCCAGAGGAGAAGGGGTATTGGATATGTGGCTTGCAGTTGGAAAATGGCAGACCAGGATTAGGAGAAATGTCACCTGAAACTAGGAGATGGAGGAGGACGAGGAAGGCAAGATGGGAGTGGGATGTGCATGAGTGCACGTGTCTAGTGGCCCATGTCAGCATGTGGGTGCAGCACATGCAGGAGATGAAAGGTGCAGTGGTAGGGAGAGGGTAGGAGTGAGTGTAATATGTGCATACTGCAGGGCAGAGAGAAAGAGTAGTGTAAGGATAATTTGAATATAGAAGACACCGATGTGACAAGGAAGAGACTGAGGAGCAAGTTAGTGGATAGAGAGTGGGAATCTGACTTGATATAAAATAAATGTCAAATGCTGGTTTGCTTGTCATCTTGCAGAGTGGAGCAGAGTTCTTGCTGTATCTTCATCCAGCTTTAGTTATCCTGCTTTCGTTAAACTGCGGCGGTGAAACTGCGCATCACCCGTGACAGAGCCATTCGGTGACTCAGCCACTATATATATAGATATATAGAGATATAGATCTCTCTCTCTCTCTCTCTCTCTCTCTCTCTCTCTATATATATATATGTGTGTAAGAAGGCCAGTATGGTGGCCTGAATTTATGGGAGGAGCCCAGGGTTATTTAACCAGCCCACTCGCCTGTGGTCTTTGTCGGTTTCCTGTGCGCGATACCACGTCACTAGCCTGTCTATTCAACTCATTAGCGTCCGTGAGTTGCGTGTTCGAAGTTTTCCGAGGCTTTCGTTCCCGTTCTCAGTTTTCGTACAACGTGTCTGGCTCGGCTGTCGCAGGTAGAGTTTTGTTTCACTTTTTCATTTTATGCATCACCATTTGTTAGATATCTTGTCACCAAACCTCAATATCGAACTTTCGAGTCATTCGTTAAAGAAACCCTACACGTAGCCGTAGTATTAGCCACTAACTCGTGCCTCTATCCTACCAAAACATTTAATTACTTTTACATACCTCACTCCGATTCAAATCCAGTCGCGTCAACATCGCACCGGTTTGTTCAGGCGTGTCTCACTTGTTTTTCATCTCTATACCATGCTCCACAGACAGGTTTATTGTCAGTCGCAATCACAGCACACCGATTCGTGCCTCTGTCATGGATAAATCATTTCACTCATTTCACTGTCACGTACCGCGCTCCGATTTGAATCTAGTCACATCCGTGATGCACCAATTCGTCCCGGTGTGCCCCAGTTGTTTTTTCGGCCTCATTTCAGTACATGCTCTAGAGTCCGGTTCATTGTCAGTCACAGTCGTGGCACACCGATTCGTGACTGTGTCATGGCAAATCACTTCACTCATTACACTGTCACGTATCACGTTCCGATTCTAATCCAGTCGCATCCTCATGCACCGATTCGTTCCGATGTGCCCCAGTTATTTTTCGGCCTCATTTCAGTACATGCTTCAGAGTCCAGTTCTTTGTCAGTCGCAGTCACGGCACACCGATTCGTTCCTCTGTTATGGCAAATCATTTCATTCATTAAACTGTCACGTATCCCGTTCCGATTCTAATCCAGTCGCATCCGTGATGCGCCGATTCGTTCCGACGCGCCCCAGTTATTTTTCTGCCCCATTTCAGTACATGCTCCAGCGTCCAGTTCAATGTCAGTCGCAGTCACGGCACACCGATTCATGCCTCTGTTATGACAGATCATTTCACTCATTTCACTGTCACGTACCGCGCTCCGATTCAAATCCAGTCGCATCCGTGATGCACCGATCCGTTCCGGCGTGCCCCAGTTATTTTTCGGCCTCATTTCAGTACATGCTCCAGCGTCCAGTTCGTTGTCAGTCGCAGCTGCGGCAAGACCAATTTGTGCCTCTGTCATGGCAAATCATTTCACTCATTTCACTGTCACGTACCGCTCTCCGATTTGAATCCAGTGGCATCTGCGATGCATCGATTCGTCCCGGTGTGCCCCAGTTGGCTTGGCCTCATTTCACTCTGTGCTCCACAGTCCGACTCCTTGGTTGTCGCAGTCGTGGCACACTGATTCATGCATCTATCATGGCATAAACATTTCACTCATTTCATTTCATGCACCTGTCGCTTCGAGTCGCATCCACTTGAACCAACAAAGCACCGATTTGCACCCATCTCTTCAGCCTGACAGGTGTTGTTTGCATATTGCCTGTGATTTCTCCTCAGGTCCGGCAGTCACTGCCCATTGAATCCTTTGTGCTTGTCTTGATTCATTCGTTAAAAACTCCGCCTCACCGCTACATCCCTGGACAGCCGCGCAAACACACTACAAAGTTACATAAATCAGTCACTTAGTCACTTTTCCAAGTTAGGTAGTCAAACCCCTCTCCAGTTGTCATCTGTCATTTCTCCTCTAGGTCAGTCAAGTTCAGTAGGTCCATCCTGCACCAGGTTGGACGTTATTCCCCCAGGTAAAAAAAAAAACTAAGCGGCAGGAGCTGTGTACATATGCATATATAGAAAAGGGAAACAACCTCGACTTTCATGTCACCCCCAATAGGTTCCGGTCGACCAACTTTCGACCCCAAAGACAGGACATCGCCTCTAGGGCACAAGTCAATCAGAGGCATGCCTCAGGCCGGCAGTGAAGACCTCACGGGCCCCTCTGTCACCGTCTCCGGTTTCAGAGAGTGGCGGTGTGCAGTCCCTCAAGGGATGGACCATCCCCAAGTTGATGGCGGAACTGAGGCGCAGGCGTGTGCCCTTCCCCGCTACAACTAGGAAGGCCGAGTTCTTCAGGCTCCTCTTCCCTCCGCAAGCCACAGTTGGGCCCAGCAGGCGTCCCTTCAGTCAATATCTGCCGCCATCTTTCAAGTCCACACCATGGTGTCATCCTTGTCTACCACGGTCAGGAGTGTGCAAGCTAAAGTGCCACTCTTGGAGGGTCGCCCGGCCACGACTATCCCTGACCCGGCCGCAGTTCAGGTTCTGACACCCCTTCCTGCAGGTACCACAGGGAAGAGTCCCACTGTCTACCCAGCACACTTGGTCCCAGCCAGCATTAGGAAGGACATTCTGGATGGCAAGGACATCAACCTTGCCTCCCTCCTCATTTCAGTCCACGACCTGGCAGAGAACAAATTTTACACCTGGGGAGACGTGTCAGTGGTCCTCAAGGTCGAAGATCCCAGGCTCAACCGCAAGTTGTCTGTTCCAGAATTTGCGTTGGCCTTCGGGATGCTGAGGGATGTCCTATGCAGCTTCTCCCAGCAGGAGGGAAGAGCTGGACTTGTACCTTCACACCGTGGTGGACCCGGGCTTTAAGTACGGCGGCTTTTCGTTTTACGATTATCATCGATCCTTCTCCGCCAAGGCAGCAGCCAGGCTTTCGCAATTCCAGACAGGCACGGATTGGAGCCTCATGGACTGCACTCACCACTATGCATTATCTGTCAGTCCTACACCCACACCGCCACCTGGTGCGCCAACGCGGCAGTCAGTCGCCCCTTCGAATTCCCCTCCACCTCCAGTGCAGTTCAGGGCCCATCGGCCCCAGTACAGACGCCCCAGGTGGACAAGTTTGGATGCTCTGTTCAGACAGTAGGGGGAGAAGCCATCAGCAACAATTTTAACTACGGGTCGTGCAATTTGAGCCAATGCCACCTGCTCCACGTCTTTATCATATGCCCCAGGGCACATCCAAAAAATCTATACCAGGTCAAGCAGCAGAAAAAGTCATGACTAGGTCGAGTAAATGTCCTATGGCTGGGGCTTTACCTCACCTCATACCCCACTCCCTCTCTGGCCACCTTCCTTATCTAAGGATTTACAGCAGGGTTTCATACCAGCCTCATCTCTCTGCCCCATACAACTTAGGAATGTAGGAACCTCCGCTCAGCGGCCACAGATGAACAGGCCATAGACCAGCTGTTACAGGCCGAACTGGAGCGAGGCTTCAATATAGGCACCTTCAATCAGCCCCCTTTCAACACCTGGAGAGTTAGCCCTATTAGGCTTGTCAAGTTCTCAAAAAAAGTCTGTTGGGTGTACGACCTGTCTGCACCTCATTCTTCCCACATTCCCAGGCTGAATTCCCTAATTCCCTCGGAAGAGTTCTCCCTGAAGTATGCTTACGTAGACATGGCAATCCAGGCCATTATCAAAGCAGGCACAGGCGCCTGGCTCTCCAAGGTTGACATTTCGCTTTTAAGCTTCTGCCTATCCACCCGTCCCTCTGGTGCTGGCACGACATTAAGTGGAAAGAGGCGTACTACTTTGTTACCAAACTGACCTTTGGCTTTAAGAGTAGTCCCTGGCTCTTTAACACTTTTGCACAGTCCGTCTCCTGGATACTGTCGTATCAAGCTCAGTGTCAAGAAGTCATCCATTACTTGGACGACTTCTTGTTAATTGAACAGTTCGGTGTGCCCCCAGGAGACCTCGTCAAATTGAGAGTCGTTTTTGGGAATCTCAATGTTCCCATTGCGGAACACAAGGTAGACGGACCAGCACACTCCATCACCTTCCTCGAAGCCAACCTAGACACTTGCTCCATGCATGCCAGCCTCCCCCTCGACAAGCTGACCCGCATCATGTCAGTCCTCCAAGACTTCACCCATGCTATGAAGAAGCAGCTTCAATCTCCCTTGGGAATGCTCAGTTTCGCAATGTGGATCATTCCCCAGGGGCGATCTTTTGTGTCATGCCTCCTGGTCTTTCTCTCCCAGACACAGGACCCCGATCAGATCCTTAACTTAGACACCACGGCAGTAGCGGACCTATCAATGTCAGAGAAGTTCCTTACTACGTGGAACGGTATATCGATGTTTATAGCATCAATATCGCCCCTATCACCGCAGGTAGTGACAGATGCCACAGCCTCCACAGCCTTTGCTGCAATTTTTGGCTTCCAGAGATATTCTTAATCGCCAGGTTTACCCGGACTTCCTCCCTGTTTGAGCTTTACCTGATCGTGGCAGCCGCTCAGCTCTGGGGTCATACCTGGACAGGACAAACCGTGGCCTTCACCACCGACAACCAGGCCACAGCCAATATTATTAATAAAGGCAGGTCCAAGCCGCTCTCGATTATGTCCTCCTTACACAGGCTGGTACAACTTTCTCTACAGCACCACTTTAATGTCCACTGTACGTTCATTCCGGGCAAGTGCAACCTCACAGCAGATGCACTGTCCCGCTTTAATTACACTTCCTTTTTCCAGCAGAATCCCGAAGCCGACCTAGTATCAGCCCTTATCCCTGCTTGGTCTCAGCTGACTCTGGACTAGAACAGCATCTGCACAGAGCGACCCAGCTCATCAACCAGTCTCTGTCCCACAACACGCTCAAAGCTTACCACACAGCTTGGAACGTATTCAACAAATTCCTAGCATCCTGCTCTGCCGAGACAACAGACACCAAGCACATACTGGCTTTTATCTCATATTACCATAATCAGTTGGCCCTATCCCATAACACTATCCGACTATATATATCCGACTATCCGACCAACACTTTCTAGCTTTACAATATGCCGCAAAACCATCTTAATTCGCATCCCATGCGATCCAAGCCATCCTACGTGGCATCCAGAAACGACAACCTATAATCAATGCCAAACATCTGCCTATAACAAGTGCCATCTTCAGGGATATGTCTACTATCCTCGCTAGTGCTCCATTTGGCCTTCTCCCCAGCCTGGTCATATAAGCGGCCATCTGCCTAGCCTACTACGGGTTCTTGCGGCCTAGCGAGTTTACCTGCAGCAACCCCGCCGGCCAAGTTCTGCATTGACGTCACCTGGCTCGCTACCAAGACCATTTCATCCTCCACCTTGCAGTATCTAAAACCCAGCAATCAGGCTCCAGGGTAGACATCCACCTCTATAAAACAAACAATGTCTGGGTCCAGTAACCATACTCAATACTGTCACTCCTACCGGAACAGTCAAACTCCAGTCCCCTACTACCTTTTACGAGCAAACCCTTGAGTGCCCGCCAGTTCGTCAAACACGTGAGGATTCTTCTTCGCAACCTACACCTCATCCCCAGTCAGTACTCCAGTCACTCTTTCCGTATTGGAGCAGCCTCGGCCGCATCCCGGCATGGAGTCCCAGATCATGTCATTAAGAGACGAGGCAGGTGGAAGTCTGCCTGCTTCGCGCCCGGTACATTCCCAATTCTCAGGTGGAAATGGCACAAGCATTCACCAAACTTGCTCAGTAAATAAAAGTAAAAACTACACCCCTACCTTAATGTTTTTTGCCCCCTAATTTTGGTATACCGTCCATTAGACCAGGGCACATTTAAGGTCCATTTCATGTTGTAAGACTTATGGTAAGTCTATGTTGTTCATATCCGTATCGGTCATAGGGCTTCAACCATAAGTAAGAAGGCCAGTATGGTGGCCTGAATTTATGGGAGGAGCCCTGGGGGTATTTAATCAGCCCGCTCGCATGTGGTCTTTGTTGGTTTCCTGTGCGCGATACCCACCTTCCCATCCCTTTTTCAGGGCATTTCTCACATTCATTTTGCTTCAAAAAATATTAATTTCGAATCTTGGGTATGCCCCCTTATTTTGGTATACCGTCCATCAGACCAGGGCACACTTCAGGTCCAATTCATGTTGTAAGTCTTATGGTAAGTCTATGTTGTTCATATCCGTATCGGCCATAGGGCTTCAACCATAAAGATAGATAGATAGAGAGATAGATAGACAGATAGATAGATAGATAGATAGATAGATAGATAGATAGATAGATAGATAGATAGATAGATAGATAGATAGATAGATAGATAGATAGATAGATATGTGTACATCTCTTTTAGTAGATTGTTTAAGAGGGCACCAAAGCACCTGGGGCAAAAGAGAATTGAAATCAAAGTACCCTACATTTTTCAAAGAATTAATAGTTTTTTAGTAAAACATTTTTCATGTTCCTTCCAGGTAGACTTGGTATTGAAGAAATAGGTAAATAAATGTGTTCAGCTACTTATCTGTATGCCAGCAATGCAGAGACACAAGTGTTCTGATAGCAATCAGAAAGCATCTTGTACAAATTAGTCTGTTTATATGTGAGCAGACAGTACCCAATTAAGAAATACCTTGAATCGCATAAATAAACATGTTTCGGGTTGTTTCCTTAATTAAAAAGCACAGATGTATAGAGAACGATTCTAGCCCTTTAATAAAAAATGCATATTACATTACTTTGACATCATTGTTCTCACAGGATAGAATGACGCATTACTTAAAACTTGAGGGGCATTGCATTCTATAAAACTGAGAAGTGGTGAAGTACTGGGTATCTTGATCTCAAATTCTAGATGTTCATTGGTTAATTTTTCCTTTTGATGTTACAGTACTGAGCATAGATTTATATAATTTTGCACAAGCTATTTTAATTAGAGACTTCATAGACTTTATGTCCAAGAACAGCTAATAACAAAAAGGCAGAGTTAAGCTAGTTTTTGTAAAATAAATTACTTTGTCATTAAGAAAAAAATAAAAAAAAATTGCTACAGAGAAAAAACAGGCAGACAGCACTTTTGGGTCAGAACTTGCGACCTATTCCTGCCACCCACATGTTCCTCTTGGCCCGACACTCTGGTGAACCACCTCACTGGTCAATAGAAATGTGCAGGGAGCAGAATGGCAAGCTTTATCACTTTCGGGAAGAGGTTAAATTTGCATGTCAGGATCAGGACATCCACGGTTATGGCCATAATAACAGAATTTTGAATGGCACACCTGGTGACAATAATCCACTTGGCCTGTATACACTGGTATGTGACTCAACCATTAATTATAATAATTCCTCCACCCAGTAATCATTTATCTCCTTTTGAATTGGGAATAGTCTGAATTCCATCCCACTAACAGTCACAAGCCACCTTTACTAAAGACAAATGTCATATGTAATTTTCAATCCTTCAAGTAGCCACAATCACAGGCTACATTTGTTGTTCACAGATTGTCTCCAGCTAGAATGTACTGCTTAAAGTGGATGTAAACCCTCTCCTATACCCAGTGAAGTGAACAGCCTCAGATGATACACAGAGATTAAACAAATCTCGCGACATAAGTTTTACATGTATATGTGCTGTCTTCAGCTTTCTAGACTCTTTAGAAAGTGCACATCATGTTAGAAATTTTTCTTCCTGTTTCAACAGTGGGAGGGGAGTCTTGGCATACACTGTGTGACAGCTGGTTGGAGGAAAGGCACACCCCCCCTCCTTCCACATAGACAAATGAAGAAAGGAACATGCAGAGCGGTGCTGTGAATAGACCAGCTCTCTGCTAATCTTTTTTCAGCAACCTCCCTGACACAAATGCTGATAACAGAGGAACGGAGGAGCAGAAAGACACGGGACTTAGGGCTTTGGAGAGAGATAAGTAAACATTACAGAGATATGTAATTATTCCCGCGCTATCAAGTATGTAGCAAACTGGACTAGTGGGAAAAGCTGCCTGCACCGAATCGGGTACAAACCGGACCCTGTGGGTAGCTAGTGGTATAAGTAGGTGGTGCTGCGCTAATCCTGAGTAGACTAACTAAAATTTATTTTGTACTCTGTGACGTGCATTGTAGTGTGCACCAAAAAATAAAAATAAAAATTGTAATTCACTGTAATGATAAATGACATCAACCGTGTAAGACTATACACTCACACGGCAACAAATCATAATAGTGAAAAATAATCATCAGTAGTAGCGTAATAAATAAATAAATCTCACCATAGACATAAGAATAAATAACAGTAATGTGGAAGTATCAACTATTAATAAAGTGCATATCGCAATAAAAAAGTGAATTAACTGTGTAAAAAACATGCAACACATAAAGTGACAATGTGCAGCAGTGCAGCCAAAAAATTCAGCGTCACAATGTCCAAAGATTCAAAGTGCTTCAACATAAAATCCTTCTTTTATAATGTGACAGCAAGGTCCTGACATGCATCAGTTGCAGTGTAGTGCTCAAATAAATCACATAGTGTACATCTTCGTGTTCAAACACACAGGTGAGTAATGACCCCTTACCTTAGGGTAATAGGGCAAGCGCATATGACCAAACTTAAAGGTATCCTCCTAGGGGTTCCAAAGCTATCCTCACGGTCCAAGTCCCGGGGTATGGTTCCCTCAGATGTTTATAGGGGGGAGTGTGGAAATGACAAAAAAGGAGGATCCCAATAGTGTAATAATGTTTTGCTCAAACAGCAGCTTTTATTAAGTAAATTTAGGGTACTCACATAAAAAACAATGAAATCGTGAATTGCTCCAACGAGCGGCGAGCTCGTATACCTCTATCAGCATGTAAAGCCTGTCCCGTTCTACGCGTGACATCACACCACACGTGACTTCATCAGGGGATGCGTACAGGCTAAAACAGTGTCTTTAAATAGCTTTATAATGGCCGGAAATAGGCAGGCCATTTTCTCGAAGTCCCGTCTAAAGCATTGCGGTGGCCATTTTCCTAGGGATATCACGGCACGGCCCTTGTTATGATGATCAATCGCGCAGTGCGCACGCCGGCACTCAGCATCAGCTGACTAGCAGGGCCAATGAGCAGGGGCGAACACCTCTATTCTCGCACACTGTCAGCAGAGGAGGGCAAGCACGAATCACTCAGCTCGGGAATCCTCTGGATCAAATACATTGGTAAACAACTGACCGGTTGGGAGAAGAGGGAGAGATTTTAAGGAAATTAACTCTGAAAATATAAGTGTGAAAGGGGAATCACCCGATCGGTGTAGGATCGGAGGTATAAAAAAAAAGGAGACAAGACTACAAAAAATGTATATATAAATGACAGTTAAAAAATATAAAAATATTTCAAATAAATCAGAAGAGAGAGGCGATCATGCTGACATAGGCAAACAACACAGAGATGGGGCATATCTCTGGGTGTGTGTATAAATATTGGATCTGCATACATAGAACATGAGGTAATCGTCATAGATGGCACATCATAAATTCATAAAACAATAACCTAATTATAAACACAGTAGAGGTGTTGTAGATGTTAGACTTAAATAGTCGGGTAAGAGGCCAGACTACTATGGTATACAGGAGTGTTTAAGAGTGAACCTGCTAAGATCCACCCGGCAGTCTAATCACAGTAAGCCTAAGTGGGTTGTGTAAAATAAGTGATGGCTAAATATGAACAGACGATAAAAAAATTTAAAAAATTTAAATTAAAAAAGATAAAAAATGTTTTTTTTAAACTAGAGATCAAATGCATATAAAATGTATAGAAAAGGACTTGCGCATTAAAAATCACTAACGAAACAGGATCAAATTCAATATTTAGGCCACGAGGGGAGAATGTATCCAGAATAAAAATCCATTTGGATTCCATTTGACTTAGGGTCCTCATCTTGTGGCCCCCCCGCCAATGTTTAATGTATGGTGTAATACCCCAGAACTTCAGGTGGGTGGGATCCTTGTTATGACAAATCAGAAAATGTTTGGACACACTATGTTTGTCGTAGCCATTGAGAATATTTTGGACATGTTCTTTAATGGGTACTCTCAAAGGTCTTTTGGTGCGACCAACATACTGGAGGCCGCAACTGCACTCCAGGGCATACACCACCCCTTCGGTATTGCAACAAATGAAGTCCTTAACCTCGTAGGTGTCTCCCGTGCTCGTTGACGTAAAATTGAACACCTTTTCATTTGGGCGTTTAGTCCTCAAACATGCAAAGCATCTTTTGCACGGAAAAAATCCATTACCAGTAAAAAAAGAAAAAGGTTTCTTAGGTGGATCCACAACATTTTTAACTACTAGATCACAAATTGTGGGTGCTCTTTTGTATATGAACTTCGGATCCCTAGAGAGGATCTCTTGTAATTGTCTATCCGCCAACAGGATATGCCAGTGGCGTCTGATTATCCTTTCAATTCTCTTGTGTTGCACATTGAAGTCTAGGATGAGCGGTATTCCTTCTACTGAGTTTTTTTGTGTAACTTTTTCTTTAATCAGTTCTTTCCGATCCATCTTTGAGATTTCAGCAATCTTAGTCTTAATAAATTGGCGATCATAGCCTTTTGAAATAAACCTCTCTCCCATCTTTTCAGCCTGTTCGAAGAACGTCTCTATTTTGGTACAATTTCTTTTTATCCGCATCAGTTGGCCTTTTGGGATGTTGAAAACCCAGTTTTTATGATGACAGCTTTCTATTGGAAGGTAACTGTTCCTATCGACGCTTTTAAAGTGCGTCTTAGTGCTGAATGTGGAGTTCTCAAGTGTAATCTCCAGGTCCAGGAAGTTTATTTTGTTTTTACTGATGTCCCAAGTTAGTTCAATATTTCTGTCGTTATTATTCAATTTTTTGAGGAACTCAGTTAGCTCGCTTACTTCCCCGTCCCATAATATAAAAATATTGTCAATATATCTTTTGTATATCACTAACTCCTTTGGACGGTCATTGAAAATGTTTTCTTCCTCCCATTGTGCCATGAAGAGGCCAGCTATGCTCGGGGCAAATCTTGCTCCCATAGCAACTCCAGTCTGTTGATGGTAATACGTCTTGTTGTACCAGAAGAAGTTGTTTTTGAGGCTAAATTCTAGGCATTTATTCAAAAACTTCCTCTGCATGCACGGGAGCTTGGTATATTTCCTCAAGCCCCATTTGGCAGCCTCGCATGCCCGATGGTGAGGGATCACCATATATAGAGATGACTAATCTGCAGTGGCCAGAACCCATGATCTGTCTCCTCCTGGAATATTCTCTATAATTTCCAGCATCTGTTTAGTGTCTCTCAGAAAAGCTTCTGTATTTTAAACCGCTGGCTGTAAAAAAACATCACATACTGGCCCATCCTAGAAGTCAGTGAATAAATACTGTTTACTATCGGCCTAGGTGGTGGATCCATTCTATTTTTGTGGATTTTAGGTAATAAATATATAATTGGCGTATGACAGGTATCTGGTATGAGGAATCTCGCTTCTTTTTTACTAAGTATAGATTTTTTTTACCCCTAAATAAACAACCTGCTCAAGTGCCTTACGGCACCCAAACATGGGGTTCCTCAATAGCTTGGTATATGTATTAGCATCATCCAGCATGTTCATCATCGAATTATGGTATTGTTCTTTTGAGAAGATCACGATCCCACCTCCCTTGTCTGCTGGTCGGATAACGATATCTCGCCTTTTCATCAGCTTCCGGATACCACTTCTAATAAAGTTGGGTTCTTCCTTCTTTTTTATCTTCAAGTCTTTGATCTCTTCTAAAACAATTTTCTTAAAAACATCAATATGTTTACTATCTTTAGTTGGGGGATTAAAAACTGATTTGTTCCTTAGTGAGCTATGTAAAACGCCATCATTAACGGGCTCCACCACTTTGGGTATCGGAGGATTTCCTGCTATATATTTCTGGATATTCAGCTTACGCACAAATTTTTGGATTCCAATATAGGTCTCAAATTTATTGAGGTTTTTTGTGGGTGCATATTTCAACCCTTTGTCTAGTACCCCGACCTCTGCATGTGTAAGTTCCTAGCCACTGAGGTTGAAGATACCCTTTCCTCTTACTCTCACTTTCACACCCCCCCCCCTTCCACATAGGCAAAGGAAGAAAGGAACATGCAGAGCTGTGCTGTGAATAGACCAGCTCTCTGCTAATCTTTTTTCAGCAACCTCCCCGACACAAATGCTGATAACAGAGGAACGGAGGAGCAGAAAGACACGGGACTTAGGGCTTTGGAGAGAGATAAGTAATCATTACAGATATATGTACCCAGGTTCATGAATCAGGATTAAATCCACTTTAACAGCTTGCCGACCGCCCGCCGTCGTTTGACAACGGCAGAATGGCTCCCCTGCACAAATCGCTGTATTTGTACGGCGGCCTCTTTAGGGGTATAGACGCAGCGGTACTGAGGAGCCGATGCGCTTGCCCCACTACCGCGATTACTGCTGGGCACCCGCAATCGCTCCTGACAGAGCCAGCTCGAGAATGTGTGTGTGTGTAAACACACGCATGCACGTTCTGGCAGGGGAGAGGAGACAGATCGTGTGTTCCTAGTATATAGGAACACCGATAGGTCTCCTCCCCCAGGCAGTCCCATCCCCCTACAGTTAGAACACGCTGAGGGAACACATTTAACCTCTTGATCGCACCATAGTGTTAACCCCTTCCCTGCCATTGACATTTATACGGTAATCAGTGGCTATTTATAGCACTGATCGCTGTATAAATGTCAATGGTCCCAAAAAAGTGTCAAAAGTGTCCGCTTTGTCCGCCGCAATGTCGCAGTCGATAAAAATCACAGATCGCCACCATTACTAGTAAAAAATAAATAAATAAAAAAAATGCCATAAATCTATCCCTTATTTTGTAGACGCTATAACTTTTGTGCAAACCAATCAATATACGCTTATTGCGATATTTTTTTTTACCAAAAATATGTAGACGAATATATATCGGACTAAACTGAGGAAGAATTTTTTTTTTTTTTTTATTTGGGGCTAATTATTATAGCAAAAAGTATAGCAAAATTTATTTTTTTTTGAAATCGGCGCTCTTTTTTTTGTTTATAGCGCAAAAAATAAAAACCGCAGAGGTGATCAAATACCACCAAAGAAAGCTCTATTTGTGGGGAAAAAAGGACGTAAATTTTATTTGGGTACAGCGTCGCATGACTGCGTAATTGTCAGTTAAAGTGATGCAGTGCCATATTGCAAAAAATGGACTGGTCAGGAAGGGGGTAAATTCTTCTGGGGCTGAAGTGGTTAAGCACTACTGGTCATAACAAATTCCCTTGAGGGGATAACAATGTAACTGCTTGTATATAACTGACATGGACCCATGGTACTTGTGCCCGTATGTCCACTCCTTCATGCTTGTATTCCCTAATTGCAGACCATTTATGACACCTACATTGACCTTTTATTACAGAGTCTATCTATAATATCCAGCTTTTGTCTATTCTTTTGCATTTTAGCTCCAGATATGGTAGATGTGATGTATTTGAATTGACCCCAGTCACAGACCATTTACAACAAGCCTATTTAAATATATTATAACGGCGTTTCTCTCCAAAAATCCTGAGCATGTGATGTTGCTTAAAGTGGTTTCTGTCTGTCAGATAATTTAAATATTCTATAAAAAAAGCTTGTATGACAGCTTGTGTATTATCACACAGTAGCATATTATGTGTACCAGGCATAGTATATTGCCAAGTTTCAATAAATCTAGAAAGTTTCCCTGCTCACAACTGTACTTCATTTAACTGTTGCTAGTGATTGTGACACTCAGGGCTCAGAAAAAACACAAGGAGTGTGTGTGGGACCTAATCCCCAATGTCTGAAGATCTCAAAGTTCCATGATATTTTAGACATGATAATACTGGCTCTTAATTTGCCACATGGTGAAGTAACAGTTAGTAACCTCCCATAGTGCAATTAGTTTTGTGCATTATTACAGGGGTGTGACCAAATTCATCTGGATACCAAGGTCTTGTGATATCTCAATACTTCACATAATAACAACAAATAAAAATGATAAAACAAGCTATTGGTACAGTCTGACTCACAGAATAATTATCAAGTTGAGAAATCGGCATCCATGGGCAAGTAGGTTTGCTAACATTTGTTACCTGTTCTATCATTGTTGTTCCAACACTGCATAATTGTGTTACATTGATTTCATAACCAAAGAATCTAAATTATGCCACTTTAATGTTATTCTTCAAATGTTAAAAAAAACAATGGATAACACTTATGCCTCATACACACGATCGGACTTTCCGCCAACAAAACTGTGGAACTTTGTCCGAAGGGTGTTGGCTCAAACTTGTCTTGCATACACACGGTCACACAAATGTTGGCCAGCAATTACAAATGTAGTGACGTACTAGACGTACTACATGGTTTTTCAGCTCTTTTGCGCTAGCCTTTGGGATCCTTCTGCTAATTTCGTGTTAGTAGAAGTTTGTGAGTGTTGATTCGTGCTTTTCATTTCGTGCTTTTCGGTTCGTTTCTGAACGGCCGTTATTTTATTTTTTTTATCTTTGACGTTATTTTTTTGGTTGAATAATAATTTGATTTGGTATATTTTCTATATTTTTGGATGCATAGAATGCACTTTTTGGTTACGTTCTAGCATGTCTAATTAAATTTTTAAATTTTTTTTAATGCATAATAAAAAAATTGTGGAGAATAATACTTGGCTATGTGTTTTACTTCAAATGACAGTTTGGGAGTAGGCAGTTACATTTTAAAAAATACAATGTAAAATTGACAAGGGACACCAACATAGTTGTATCTTTGTTTTTAAAAACTACGGGATAATGGTGTTGTGGTAACTTGCACAAATAAAAAAATAAAGCATAATAATATAATTCTTGATATCACTAGAAAAAAAAGCCTGTAAAAATTAGTTTGCAATAACTCCATTAGTACCACCAGCAAAGCAACTGCATTATTATCCCATTAAAGAAGAAGAGAATTGTGCGCTCTATTTGGAGATTTCATAATTTGCCACGTCATAAATGTTCATTCTCCATAACAAACACTAGTTTACAAGACCGACCGCTTCTGCTTCCGAGCATGCATGTTTATACTTTGGTCTTTTGTCTGACGGAATTGTGTACACACACTCAGAAAAACCGACAACACACATTTGTTGGCGAAAAATCTGAGAACATGCAAGCCAACATTTGTTGGCGGAAAGTCCGACAACAATTGTCAGATGGAGCATACACACAGTCGGATTGTCCGCCAACAAGCTCACATCCAACATTTGTTGTCGGAAAGTCCAATCGCGTGTACGGCGCTTAACAGGTGAAAATACAGTAACCTTAACATAGACATAAAGTATATAAACTTTTTGACTTTTACATGAGATGATTACTAACCTGCAGCCGTGGTTTTCTGCACTTTGTGCAGCAATGCTTTCTTTCTTACATAAATTGCATGTGTATTAATTAGTTTATATCCTTATTGGAATCATAGTTTTTACCAAAGTCTTTAACAAAGCCAGTAGAACATTTTTTTTTAGATCGATTAGTGTTTTAAACCTGAACTCCAGGCACGAAAACATTAATTTAAATATATTCCTCAATAGCCACAGAGAATATAAATCGACTTTATGTGGACCAAACACTTTTGCCAACCTAGATTTTGCCATATAAATGTATCAATGGCATTATCACTGTGCCGCACACAGCTTGTGCAGAAAGCAGAGCTGTTGGAGTGACCTCTTAGGTCCACCTACTACGGGCTGCCAGCAGAAAAATACAGGAGGGGGCGGAGACAAGACCAGTCATCCTGCACAAGGAGAAAGAGCAGCAATGACTGGTCTTTATTAAAGGAAGCTCCAGCACAGAGGCAAAGTTTCACACTGGGTTGCTGCACAGATCTGGAAGAAATATACAAAGCACACCTAGATTCAAGCAAGAATACATCTGCCTCTTACAGTATATTTAGACAATAATTATTTTCTCAGAGTTCAGCTTTAAAACATAGACAATTATCTAAAACATATGTTTCTCTACATGAGTTAAAAAAATAATTTCTGCAGTAAAGTGGATCTATTAATATATTTCACACTTGAATTAGTAGGGCATTTTATCAATATCTAATCACAGTATTATAATTATAAAATTTAAAATAAGAGAAGATGCACAAACACAATCAAGCAGAGCTGAACAAATACTGGTTTTGTTACCTCCTTGCACACAAAATGTAAAGAGTATCCACAAGCAAGACTTTAAACACATTAAAATACATCTAGAAGATGTTTTACACCAAGATGATCAAATTTACATACATATCTATCAAATACTAAAAACCTTTTGTTTCTGTTCAAGAAATATAATTTGTTTTGCGGTACTGAACATGTAAAATTGTGGCAGTTTAATGCACGTGTTTCCCAGATTTTAGTTATACAGTAATGCTATTTAAGGTTTCAGGATTATTATGTCATTTTAGGTAACTGTTTAATTGGCAAGAACATGACTGTAAAAATTGGAGACCTGGGATTAGCAACAACTGTAGACCAGTGCGAAAAAATTCCAGGGTAAGGATAGATTTGATTTCTATTTTGTAGAAAAATGCATACAGAAAGTTTCCGGTTAACTAATGATTCTTCCTTTTCTTGACTAGAGTCATATGTGGAACTCCAAATTACTTATCTCCGGAAGTGCTTACTAAGGACGGACACTCCTTTAAATCAGACATCTGGGCCCTTGGATGTATAATGTAAGAACTGATCATTACTTATACATTTTAGGCCGTTACAGTACAGGGATGAATGACAAAAAATGTTTGTACCTCATCAGATGTTGGTCTCAAATGTTTGAAAGATTTTGAATATTTAGAAAAATGGCTCATCTAACCCTCTTGTTTTGAATTGTACTGTTGGTGTAGTATCTCCCTTTACATTGTAAAGCAAATGCAAACAGTTGGAGCTATATAAATCCTGTATAATAATAATAATATAAAAGGTTTAAACAATGCAAAGGTTTTAGTAGGGATTCACAGCTCCATATGTTTTCACCAATGATCCAGGTATACACTCCTGACTGGATATTCCCCCTTCAGAGCTCATTCACAGAAAGAGATGCAGTACTTCATCAGAGAAGGCTTCTACCCTGTGCCTTCTTACATATCACTCAGTGGCAGAAGACTGATTATTTCTTTACTTGCGAACTGTCCCACCAACAGGCCTGGCATAGAGGACATACTTGCCAGTGACTTCTTCACACAGGTATAGTATGTCACCTACTCATCGCAGTAAAAGTAAGCATATTGCTTTGGATGCCTTAATTACTATAATAAGCTACTGTAATTGGACCTCAAGTTCTTTGAAAACTTCTGGAAGCAGCAGTGAACATGAGTGGAAGGAGGAAATCCCATCTACAACCAGAATTATGTTCACAGAAGAGGGAGGAATAAAATGTAGATTTTTTTTTAGGTAAAAAACAACACGAACAGCTGTTTTATATAAAGTACTGTGAAAAAATGTTAGGGAGCTGTGAAGAAATACTTTCAAAAACATATATTTTAATTGTTTTATTTGTATACATTTACAAAATGCAGAGTGAGCAAACAGAATAAAAATCAAAATCAAATCAATATTTGGTCTGACTACCCTTTGTCTTCAAACCAGCGTCAATCCTTACACTTGCACAAAGCCAGGGATTTTATAGGATTAGAGTCAGGTGTATGATTAACCGATATACCAAGCAGGTGGTAATGATTGGCTTTCATTTGTAGGTTGAAATACAGTAATTAACGGAAACAGAAACAGCTGTGTGAGAGGCTTAAAAATGGGTGAGGAACAGCTAAACTCTGCTACTAAGGTGAGGTTGTGGATGACAATTTCATAACACTTGTCACACACCATTGCAAGACTGAGCACAGCAACAAGACACAAGGTAGTTATACTGTATCAGCAAGGTCTCTCCCAGGCAAAGACTTCAAAGCAGACAGGGGTTTCAAGATGTGTTATTCAAGCTCTTTTGAAGAAGAACAAGGAAACGGGCAATGTTGAGGACTGTAGATGCAGTGGTTGGCCAAGGAAACTTAATTCAGCCGATGAAAGACACATCATGTTTTCTTCCCTTCAGCATTGGAAAATGTACAGCAGTGCCACCAGCACAGAACTGGTGTAAATCAGTGGTACCCAGGTACACCCATCTACTGTTTGGAGAAGTCTGGCCTGAATTGGCCTTTATGGGAAGATTGCATCCAAAAAGCCCTACCTTCAACATGAAAACAAGGCTAAGTGACTCCACTATGCACATAAACATAGGAACTGGGGGGCATAAAAATGGCAGCAGGTGATCTGGACTGATGAATCAAAATTTAAAATATTTGGCCATAATAGGAGGCAGTTTGTTTGCCGAAAGGCTGGAGAGTGGTACAATAATGAGTGTCTGCAGGCAACAGTGAAGCATGGTGGAGGTTCCTTGCAAGTTTGGGGCTGCATTTCTGCAAATAGAGTTGGAGATTTCATCAGTGGTGTCCTTAATGCTGACAAATACAGGCAGATACGTATCCATCATGCCATATCATCAGGGAGGCATGTGATTGGCCCCAAATTTATTCTGCAGCAGAACAATGACCCCAAACATGCAGCCAACATCATTAAGAACTATCTTCAGAGTAAAGAAGAACAAGGAGTCCTGGAAATAATGGTTTAGCCCCCACAGAGCCCTGATCTGAACATCAATGAGTCTGTCTGGAATTACATGAAGAGGCAGAAGGATTTGAGGCAGCCTACATCCACAGAATATCTGTGGTTAGTTCTCCAAGATGTTTGAAGCAACCTATCTACCAAGTTCCTTAAAAAATTGTGTGTAAGTGTACCTAGAAGAACTGATGCTGTTTTGAATGCAAAAGGTGCTCACACTAAATATTGATTTGATTTGGATTTCTCTTCTGTTCATTTACTTTTTATTTTGTTAACTTTGCATTTTTTTCACATTTGCCCAAAACTTTTGTACAGTAGTGTATATGTGAGTGTATATGTGAGCGTTATTATGTTGTGTCAGGGAATGCCTAAACAATTAATTTAGTCAGCTAAACTGATCGAATCACAGTGCCTCCAATATAAGAATAATTTAATTGACTTAATTCATTATTCAGAGTTCATTTTTAGGCAAGCAGAATTCTTTAAGAACACAAACAAGATCAATGTGAGTACAGACTGAGCTATCGACAATAAACACACGCACAAAAAATTTATAAGAAATTTGGAAAATGTAGTTACCCTTAAATGACTATTTGGCCAGAGTCTCTTAAAATGGCTGCTGATTACTGGTTGTAGCTTGCCTTCCCAAAATGGCATTTAGCTCAGCTGAAGCTGTGTCCTGGCATCACTGAGATGTCAGATGATGGGATATCTCAGATGATGTGTGTGTATCTTGATGAGGTGTTCAGATCTCATACATTAAAAAATCTTACCCACTGGGTGTAATCTTCCTTCTTATTGGTGGACAGGATAATCACCAAGTATGTATTTATTCAGGCATTACCTCCCTTGGCCACCAGGTGGCAACCTCAGATAAGACTTGACTATATTGAGTTTAATTTGGAGACTCTCAGGTGAATAACCCCGATATGATAAATTCATGCACAGCTATAATTATGTCAGTTTCTCTGAAATATATATAACGCCTTGGAGAGTCTGGGGCAACAGCCATTAAATGGGAAGTTTTAAGATATAATTTCATATATAACAATTAAAAAAAATAGTTGTACACATAGAGGACAGAAAAAAAAACTATATATTTACAGTATCTCACAAAAGTTAGTACACCCCTCACATTTTTGTAAATATTTTATTATATCTTTTCATGTGACACCACTGAAGAAATTACACTTTGCTACAATGTAAAGTCGTGAGTGTACAGCTTGTATAACAGTGTAAATGTGCTGTCCACTCAAAATAACTCAACACACAGCCATTAATGTCTAAACTGCTGGCAACAAAAGTGAGTACACACCTAAGTGAAAATGTCCAAATTGGGTCCAAAGTGTCAATATATTGTGTGGCCACCATTATTTTCCAGCACTGCCTCAACCCTCTTGGGCATGGAGTTCACCAGAGCTTCACAGGTTGCCACTGCAGTCCTCTCCAACTCCTCCATGATGATATCACTGAGCTGGTGGATGTTAGAGACCTTGCGCTCCTCCACCTTCCATTTTAAGGATACCCCACAGATGGTCAATAGAGTTTTTAGGTCTGGAGACATGCTTGGCCAGTCCATCACCTTTTCCCTCAGCTTCTTTAGCAAGGCAGTGGTCGTCTTGGAGGTGTGTTTTGAGTTATTATCATGTTGGAATACTGACCTGTTGCCCAGTCTCCGAAGGGAGGGAATCATGCTCTGCTTTAGTATGTCACAGTACATAGTTACATAGTTACATAGTTACATAGTTAATAAGGTTGAAAAAAGACACAAGTTCATCCAGTTCAACCATAAGAATAAATAAATAAATAAATAATAATATACAATCCCATATACACAATTCTATACCCACAGTTGATCCAGAGGAAGGCGAAAAACCCCAGCAAAGCATGATTCAATTTGCTACAGCAGGGGAAAAAATTCCTTCCTGATCCCAGAGAGGCAATCAGATTTTCCCTAGATCAACTTTATCTATAAATGTTAGTACCCAGTTTTATTATGTACATTTAGGAAAGAATCAAGGCCTTTCTTAAAGCAAACTACTGAGCTGGCCAGAACCACCTCTGGAGGGAGCCTATTCCACATTTTCACAGCTCTTACTGTGAAGAAACTTTTCCGTATTTGGAGATGAAATCTCTTTTCCTCTAGGCCAGTGATGACGAACCTTGGCACTCCAGATTTTTTGGAACTACATTTCCCATGATGCTCAACTACACTGCAGATTGCATGAGCATCATGGGTAATGTAGTTCTAAAACATCTGGGGTGCAAAGGTTCACCATCAGAGTGTCCCTTTGTCCTCTGTGTTGACCGTAAAGTGAATAACTCAAAACCAAGTTCACTATATGGACCCCTTATATTTTTGTACATGTTGATCATATCCTCCCCTTAATCTTCTCTTCTCAAGAGAGAATGAATTAAGTTCCTCTAATCTTTCCTCATAGCTGAGTTTCTTCATGCCTCTTATCAGTTTGCCCTTCTCTGCACTTTCTCCAGTTCCCCGATATCCCTTTTGAAAACTGGTGCCTGAAACTGAACTGCATATTCCAGATGATTTCTTACTAAATTATTTGTACAGGGGCAAAATTATCTCTCTCTCTAGAGTCCATACCTCTATTAATACAAGAAAGGACTTTGCTCGCTTTGGAAACCGCAGCTTGGCATTGCATGTTATTATTGAGCTTATGATCTACCAAAATCCCAGATCCTTCTTCACTATGGATTCCAACAGTTGTACTCCCCCTAGTATGTATGATGCATGCATATTCTTAGCCCCCAAGTGCATAACTTTACATTTATCAACATTAAACCTCATCTGCCACATAGTCACCCATTTAGACATTGAGGTTGGCTTGTAAATTGGAGACATCCTGTAAGGACGTTATTCCACTGCATAGCTTAATGTCATCTGCAAAGATTGAAATGGTACTTTTTATCCCAGACCCTATATCATTTATAAAGATATTAAAAAGTAATGGTCCCAGCACTGAACCTTGGGGAACACCACTGATAACCTTAGACCATTCAGAGTAAGAATCATTAACCACTACTCTCTGAATTCAGTCTTTAAGTCAGTTTTCTATCCACTTACAAACTAATATTTCCAAGTCTGTAGACTTTATCTTACACATTAGTCGTGTGTGGGGAACTGTATCGAACTTGCAAAATCCAAGTATACCACGTCCACAGCCAACCCTCTGTCCAAGGTTTTACTTACCTCCTCATAAAAAAAAATCAGGTTTGTTTGACAACTTCTGTCTTTCATGAATCCATGCTGTCTGTTGCTTAAAATATTTTTTTCCAGCAAGAACTCATCTATGTGGTCTTTTATTAAACTCTCCAGTAACTTCCCAACTATAGAAGTTAAACTAAAGCCGCGTACACATGAGCGGAATGTCCGACAGAAAAAGTCAGACAGAAGCTTTTCATTGTCTATTCCGATCGTGTGTATGCCTCATCGGACTTTTTTTTTTTTAAATTCTGACGGACCTAGAAATGGAACATGTTCTAAATATTTACGACGGAACCAATTCCTATCGGGAAAACCGCTCGTCTGTATGCTGTTCCGACGGACCAAAAACGACGCATGCTCGGAAGCAAGTACGAGACGAAAGATATTGGCTACTGGCTATTGCACTTCCCTTTTCTAGTCCCGTCGTACGTGCTGTATGTCAGCTCGTTCTGGAAGGTCAGACTTTGGTCGGACTTTGGTTTGACCGCGTGTAGGCAAGACCGCTTGAATGGAATTCCGTCGGCGAAACCTTCGGAGTTTATTCTGATGGCAAAACCGGTCGTGTGTACAGGGCATAGCAGGTCTATAATTACTTTGTAAAGACTTAGTTCCCTTAATAAATATAGGCACCAATCCAGTGGTACTATTCCTGTCATTAATGAGTCCCTTAAAATTAGATACAATGGCTTTGAAATGACAGAGCTCAATTCGTTTAGGATCCATGGGTGGATGCCATCTGGTCCAGGTGCTTTATCCATCTTTATTCTGTCAAAATATTTCTCGACCATATCACTTTTGAGCCATTGTGAATGATTTGTGGCTGTGTCACTACCACCCCCATTATGGACAACATGTTGACATTCATTGTTCCCTCAATGAACTGTAGCTCCCCAGTGCCGGCAGCACTCATGCAGCCCCATACCATGACACTCCCACTACCATGCTTGACTGTAGGTAAGACACACTTGTCTTTGTACTCCTCACCTGGTTGACGCCACACACGCTTGACCAAATACGTTTATCTCTCATCAGACCACAGGACATGGTACCAGTAATCCATGTCCTTAGTCTGCTTGTCTTCAGAACTGTTTGTGGGCTTTCTTTTGCATCATCTTTAGAAGAAGCTTCCTTCTCGGACCACAACCATGCAGACCAACCACCCCTTCAACCTCTGCAGCAATGCTGGCAATACTCATACGTCTATTTCCCAAAGACAACCTCTGGATATGACGCTGAGCACGTGCACTCAACTTCTTTGGTCGACCATGGCGAGGCCTGTTCTGAGTGGAACCTGTCCTGTTAAACCGCTGTATGGTCTTGGCCACTGTGCTGCAGCTGAGTTTCAGGGTCTTGTGAATTTTCTTATAGCCTAGGCCATCTTTATGTAGAGCAACAATTCTTTTTTTCAGATGCTCAAAGAGTACTTCGCCATGAGGTGCCATGTTGATAACACCAAATTTAACACACCTGCTCCCCATTCACACCTGAGACCTTGTAACACTAATGAGTCACATGACACCGGGAAGAGAAAATGGCTAATTGGGCCCAATTTGGACATTTTCACTTAAGGATGTACTCACTTTTGTTGCCAGCAGTTTAGACATTAATGGCTGTGTGTTGAGTTATTTTGAGGGGACAGCAAATGTACACTGTTATACAAGCTGTACATTCACTACTTTCCATTGTAGCATAGTGTCATTTTTTCGGTGTTGTCACATGAAAAGATATAATAAAATATTTACAAAAATGTGAGGGGTGTACTCACTTCTGTGAGATACTGTATATTACACAGTGTGATCAGGGCTTCCTTATGACTTGCCGTTTAGAGTTTATCAACTGACTTATATAAGTGACTTGTATAAATGCTTTAACCACTTCAATACCCGGCACTTACCCCCCTTCCTCCCCAAGCCAATTTACAGCTTTCTGCGCTGTCGCTGTTTAAATGACAATTGCGCGGTCATGCTACACTGTACCCAAACAGAATTTTTATCATTTTGTTCCCACAAATAGAGCTTTCTTTTGGTGGTATTTGATCACCTCTGCAGTTTTTATTTTTTGCTAAACAAATAAAAAAAGACCGAAAATTTTGGAAAAAAAAAAGCTTTGCTTTTGTTTCTGTTATAATTTTGTAAACAAGTAAGTTTTCTCCTTCACTGATAAGGTGGCACTGACGGGCACTGATAAGGCGGCACAGATGAGGTGGCACCAATGAGGGGGCACTGACAGGCACCGACGATGGGCACTGATATGCGGCACTGATGGGTGGCACTGATATGCAGCACTGATGGGCATTGATGGGCGGCACTGATGGGCACTCATGGGTGGCACTGGTGGGCACTGATGGGCACTGATAGGCGACACTGATGGGCACTGAAAGGCTGCAAAGACGGGTACTTATGGGTGGCACTGATAGGCGGCACTGCTGGGCATTGATACGTGGCACTGATGGGCACTGATACGCGGCACTGATATGCGGCACTGATAGGCATCCTTGGTGGCATTGGCAGTGGTAGGCATAGTGGGTGGGCACTGATTGGCAGCTGCCTGGGCATTGATTGGCAGTTGCCTTGGCACAGATTTGCATTTCCCTGGTGGTCTAGGGGGGGCATACCTGGGGGTCCAGTGTGGATGGCCATCCTGGTGGTCCTGGGCGGTATGATGGTGGTCTTGGGCGGGATCCGAGGGGGGCTGCGCTGATAAGCACAGACCCCCCCTGTCAGGAGAGCAGCTCTCCTCTACTCACGTCTGACGATGCAAGTGAGGAAAAGCCGATCAACGGCTCTTCCTGTTTACATCGTGATCAGCCGTGATTGGACACGGCTGATCACGTGGTAAAGAGCCTCCGTCGGAAGATGGGAAGATGGTTGGAACCAATTACAGGTCAATCTTAGAAGAAAACCTGTTAGAGTCTGCAAAAGACTTGAGACTGGGGCAGAGGTTCACCTTCCAGCAGGACAATGACCCTAAACATACAGCCAGAGCTACAATGGCATGGTTTAGATCAAAGCATATTCATGTGTTAGAGTGGCCCAGTCAAAGTCCAGACCTAAATCCAATTGGGAATATGTTGCAAGACTTGCTGTTCACAGACGCTCTCCATCCAATCTGACAGAGCCTGAGCTTTTTTGTAAAGAAGAATGGGCAAAAATTCCACTCTCTAGATATGCAAAGCTGGTACCCAAAGATGTACCCAAAAAGACTTGCAGCTGTAATTGCAGAGAAAGATGGTTCAAAGTATTGACTCAGGGGGGCTGGATACAAATGCACAATTTTCACATATTTATTTGTAAAAAAAATTGAAAACCATTTATCATTTTCCTTCCACTTCACAATTATGTGCCACTTTGTGTTAGTCTATCACATAAAATTCCAACAAAATGCATTTACAATTTTGGTTGTAACATGACAAAATGTGGAAAATTTTAAGGGGTATGGATACTTTTTTAAGGCACTGTAGATATGTATTACAGTATATTATACTGTACATTTTTAGCAAAGCTTTTGTTTCCTTTATCATTATATAGCGAAGAATCTAATTTCACCACTATGCTATCCCTTGCCTTTAGGGGTTCACACCTAAACAGTTATCATCTGCCAGCTGTAACACAGCTCCAACCTTCTTGCTTTCCATCCAACTCACCAGATTCTTCAGTAAAGCAGCTAAAGTTCTGTACCGAGGAGTCTTTCATAAATCCTTCTGCTCAGGTATACAGTAACTTCAACTAAAGGGACAGAAAATGTTTCTAAATGATCTTATTTGTTTGGTTTTAATAATTAACACCTTTGGCCAGCAGTTTCAGTGGTTGTAAATAGGGAGGGGCCGAACACCCCCCCCTCCGGTTCGGTTCGCACCAGAACATAAACATAGTTAAAGTCTATGGGACACGAACATGAATAATCAAAAGTGCTCATTTTAAAGGCTTATATGCAAGTTATTGTCATAAAAAGTGTTTGGGGACCTGGGTCCTACCACAGGGCAGATGAATCAATACAAAAAAAAGTTTTAAAAACGTCAGTTTTTTCAGGAGCAGTGATTTTAATAATGCTTATAGTGAAACAACAAAAGTGAAATATTCCTTTAAATTTCGTACCTGGGGGGTGTCTATAGTATGCCTGTAAAGTGGCGCATTTTTCCTGTGTTTAGAACAGTCCCTGCACAAAATGACGTTTCTAAAGGAAAAAAGTCATTTAAAAGTACTTGCGGCTATAATGAATTGTCGGTCCTGGCAGGCCGCAGGAAAAGAGAGGGGACGAGAGAGCACCCCCCCTCCTGAACCGTACCAGGCCCCATGCCCTCAACATGGGGAGGGTGCTTTGGGGTAGAGCCCAAAGCACCTTGTTCCCATGTTGATGGGGACAAGGGCCTCATCCCCACAACCCTTGCCCGGTGGTTGTGGTGGTCTGCGGGTGGGGTTTTTTTTTAATCTGGAAGCCCCCTTTAACAAGGGGACCCCCAGATCCCTGTCTCCCCCCGGTGTGAAATGGTAATGGGGTACAAATGTACCCCTACCATTTCACAAAAAAAGTGTCAAAATGTTAAAAAAGACAAGACACAGCTTGGGACAAGTCCTTTATTAAACAGGTGGCCCCGCCCCCCCTGACGCCCCGGGAAAGCCATGAGGAAGTCCCCGTGCTTTAGAGGGGGGCGGGGTCACGCGGGAACGTCACAGTGTGGCCCCACCCTCAGTTATATAAGAACTGTCAAAGCGAAGGCGGTTATACGGCGGGTGCCTTCCATGGAGGTGGGTCGGTCGAGGCTTTGGGTTTTTTTTTCGGTCTGTCAGGGGAGCGAGAGAAGATGAATGGACTTCGTGGGACATTTTTATATTTTTATTTTTTAATAAAGGACTTGTCCCAAAGTGTGTCTTGTGGTTTTTTTAACATTTTGACACTTTTTGGTGAAATGGTACGGGTACAATGTACCCATTACCATTTCAAAACAGCGGGGCTGGGATCTGGGGGTCCCCTATTAAAGGGGGCTTCCAGATTCCAATAAGCCCTCCTGCCCGCAGACCACCACAACCACCGGGCAAGGGTTGTGGGGATGAGGCCCTTGTCCCCATCAACATGGGAACAAGGTGTTTTGGGGGGCTACCCCAAAGCACACTCCCCATGTTGAGGGCATGTGGCCTGGTATGGTTCAGGAGGAGGGGCGTTCTCTCCTCCCCCCTCTTTTCCTGCGGCCTGCCAGGTTGCGTGCTCAGATAAAGATCTGGTATGGATTTTTGGGGGGACCCCCACGCCATTTTTTTTTTAATTTTGGCACGGGGTTCCCCTTAAAATCCATACCAATCGGTTCTGGTATGGATTTTGAGGGGGACCCCTACGCAATTTTTTTTTTATTCTGGTTTGGTATTCATACCAGACCCAAAGGGCTTGGTAATGGACTGGGGGGATCCCATGCCATTTGTTTCAATGACTTTTATCTGTATTGCTGGGACCGACAATTCATTATAGCCGCGAGTACTTTTAAATGACTTTTTTTCGTTTAGAAATGTCATTTTGTGCAGTGACTGGTCTAAACACGGGAAAAATGCACCACTTTACAGGCATACTATAGACACCCCCTAGGTATGAAATTTAAAGGAATATTTCACTTTTATTGTTTCACTTTAAGCACTAATAAAATCACTGCTCCCGTTTTTAAAACTTTTTTTTCATTGATATGTCTCCTGGGGCAGGACCCGGGTCCCCAAACACTTTTTATGACAATAACTTGCATATAAGCCTTTAAAATTAACACTTTTGATTTTTCATGCTAATGTCCCATAGACTTTAACTATGTTCCGGCGGCTTTCAAACTTGCCCTGAACACCGCATATTGTTCGGTGTTCTGCAGAACATCCGAACAACCAAAGTTCGGCCTGAACTTGTGCTCGGGCCGAACCGTTCGCCAATCCCTAGTTGTAACATTGTTGGGTGTCAGTGGAGAGGGTTTTATTTTTTCTGTCAGGCATTGACATTTGTACACATTTAAATCTACAACTTTAGTGTCCACATGTATCGCTGACTCTAAGGAGCTGCTGGAATGTTGAGTTCTTCTGCCCTTCTCAGTGGTGACCCACCCTTAACTGGACCTGACAATTTACCGACACACCAACAGTGGTAAAATGGGCTTCATCTGGGCAGAAATAAGCCTTGTAGGGGAGTGGCTATTTAAGTATCAACAATGAGAGAGTTAACCAGGTATCAAATATTTGAACAATCATAAGTACATCAAAGTAAATGCCATTCATTCCACTAGCTGCCTGTGAAATGGTCCTGCAAGAACACACTAGGAGAGTCAAAGTGAATGACTTTAGCACAACAGTAATTTAAAGTGGAACTAAACCCATAGATTAAACTGTTTAAAAAAAACTGTTACATTCAAGGCATGCCGTGAATGCTAACTGTCACATTTGCTTGTGCTGTCAATCAAACTGTCAAGCCATCAAATGGCTGGTGTCATAACTACTCACATAAGGCAACTGCAGATCAGAGGACAAGATGGCAGCTTCCTTGGCTTAAAAGAATAGGAGGGTTTAGTTATGCTTTAAGTAAATACCCTTATAATGCATCATGGTGCAAATAAACAGCAAATTACTGACAGCATGATGCAATATAATTAACAGTGCAAATGTTAGTGCAGTGTAGCTACTGAGTACAGGCCCTGTCAAACTACTGGCTAGTGGAATAAAAACAACTCTGCCTGTGGCTGAGCTCTTAAAATTGCATTAGAGTGCTCACCTTCCAAGCAAAGTCAAATGCAGAGGAAGGTGGACCTCAGGTCAATGCGCCTGTAAATGATTTCTGAGTAATCATAAAGTGATGTCAACCTGATGCCATCAACCCTAGTCAAAAGCAGTTAACACAGGTCCTAATGGAAGTATTTGTCCTCTGGAGAGTTTGACCATGAAAGGGAAGCTTTGCTATTGAAAATGCACAGAACGTAATGAAAGTAATACTGTTAATCAACAGCTGATATTCCATGAAGGGATCGTATTTATTGCAAAGCTTGTATTTTAATGTTATACAATATACATGTGTATAGTCATGATGCTAAAAATTTTATTAGCATGGATTCATTTTTAGATTTTTCAATTTTTTTAGATTGTGGAGAAGCAGGGGAACATAGGAAATCAATGGATGTGCCTACACAGAGCCTGGAGTCTTTGAGTACAGACAACACATCTGAGGTATGAGAATACTGGAAACATTATACCTTAGAGACATAGATTTGCTGCAGTGGTTAACTTCCAATTTACGTCTTTTTCAGGATGAAAACACAGAGGACATCATTAGACCTAGTGATGAATCTCTTGCTATACTCATGAGAGGGAGAATGAGCAGCAGGCGAAGGTCGGCTTTGCAGAGTGAGCTTCAGTTTTACCAGTGATAAAGTAAAAGATTGGAAGTACATACCATGTAGTCCTATTCAGAGCTTAGCATTTAATTTTTACTGCTAAATTCTGTATTTTTAGTAGATTAGTATGTAATTCTGTGATTTCATAGTTCAAACTTGGCAAAGAATAAGTGAAGTATAAGGACCAGTTATATAATTTATATCTGTCAGAACTGAACATATTCAGTAGTAGTAGGGATGGGCGAATGAGCCTGGGTTCAGTTTGCAAACAGTTTTGCAAATCTTGTTTGAAGTATGCAAACTTTGTTGTGACCTTTCTAAAATCTAGCAGGGGGAAATTTTGTTTAATTCTGGCCATTTGTAGGACTAATAAGCAAGCTTTTGCCAAACTTAAGACATGAGAAGCTAGGCACTGCTATGTTGGACATCTACCAATGCCCAAATTAAGCGTATGAAAGTATTCCTCCTCATTCATAATTATCGCCTCTCCCTAACAACAACACAGTGACAATATGACTGCTGTGAGTCCATCAATAGTTTTAAAGGGGCTGGGTTATCTGTTCCTTCAGATTATTGGATCTTGTAGCTCAGTTGACCAAGGGCTAAACTATACCTGAATTATGGGTTGTTTCCTATTTCTGGAGGGTAGCCAGCAAGGTTTTTAGGCAAAAGTTTGCAAAACACAAACAATTATGCAGCGGACACACGAGCAGATTTTTCGACCGGACTGGTCCGACGGACAATCCGATCATGTGTGGGCTTCATCAGACCTTCAGCTGACTTTTCCAGTCGAAAATCTGACGGACTTTAGATTTGAAACATGCTTCAAATCTTTCCGACTGACTCGAGTCCGGTCGAAAAATCCGCTCGTCTGTATGCTAGTCCGACGAACGAAAACCCACGCTAGGGCAGCTATTGGCTACTGGCTATCAACTTCCTTATTTTAGTCCGGTCGTACGTCATCACGTACTAATCCATCGGACTTTGGTGTGATCGTGTGTAGGCAAGTCCGTTCATTCAAAAGTCCGTCGGAAGTCCGTCAAAAGTCCGTCGGAAAGTCCGTTGGACCAGTCCGGACGAAAAGTCCGCCCGTGTGTACGCGGCCTGAGTATTTGCTCCAAGCCTATAGTAGTAAGAGCTGGCCATGCAAGTGATTAGTGCTACCTTGTAAAAATTCTATACGATGCTGTCAATCACTGCAACATGCAATGTGTGATCGTCAGTAGGAAACACTTTGACCCCGTCACACATTGAGCATAAATTATAATAAACTACATAAATTAAATCATATTAATTACCTAGTTTCCTATATTAAAGGATGATATACAAAATGTATAATGGCGAAAAATCTAAGTTGTGTCTAATGAATACGATATGTTTTTGAGGAAGGAAGTTTAGATCTGGACAAAGTTAATGTAGCTGAAGTCATTTGTACGTTGCAAAAGCATTTCACACAGTTCCTCAAAAAAGCTGGTACAAATCACAAGGAGGGTAATGATTTTAGGAAAATGTATGTAAATGGACAAGGAACTCTACAGGAGGAAATTTGTATGAAAACTTTCGTACTGTAACTCATTGTCGGCACAGTGAAATGATGCAAAGATCCCATACTCTTTTGGTAAGGGGGGAGGTGTTTGCAAAACGGCAGATATGGCCCTTGCATGCACTGCAACACACCTCTCACCAATATAAAGATTTAGGGGTCAATTTACTAAGAGTTAAATACCAACTGAAAAAATACGTTAAAGTAACGCATGCAGAAAGAATATTACAAATGTAAAATTAAGAATTTGCCTGTAAATAGCTCATGTGATAAAATACTGGTAATGTGCCCTAAACTCATTCACATTGAGGGGGGGGGGATGGGATTATGGGGACAAGGTGCTTTGGGGGGCAGAGCCCTCTCTACCCCATGTTGAGGGCATGTGGCCTGGTATGGTTCAGGGGGAGGTTGCTCACCCCTCCTTTCCTGACCTGCCATGCTCAGATAAGGGTATGATATGGATTTTGAGGGGGGGATGCTCCTTTTTTTATTATTTTGGTGTGGGTTTCTCCTTAAAATCCATATCAGTCCCGAAGAGCCTGGTATGGATTGTGGGGCCCCACACTGTTTTTTTTTTTCAAGAATTTTTAATTGCTGCCATGTTTTCTTTACATTCAGCTGTCAGCGATAAACCCGCTGATGAGTCATCCGTCACTAAGGACGCTGCAGCCGGTTTCCCGACCCAGTCCTTAAGGCTACTTTCACATTGAGGCGCTTTTCAGGTGTTTTAGCGCTAAAAATAGCACCTGTAAAGTGCCTGAAAAGCTCCTCTCATGCCTCCCCAGTGTGAAAGCTTGAGTGCTTTCACACTGGGACGGTGCCATTGCAGGACAGGAAAAAAAGTCCTGCAAGCAGCATCTTTGGGGCAGTGCGGGAGCGGTGTATACACGGCTCCCAAAACGCCCTGCCCATTGAAATGAATGGGCCACAACATGGGCCCTTTTAACCCTTTCTTCGGCCGCTAGCGGGGGTTAAAAATGCCCCGCTAGCTGCCGAAAACTACCACTATAACAGCGGTAAAGCGCCGCTAAAATTAGCGGTGATTTACCGCTAACGCCGGCACCGCCCCAGTGTGAAAGTACCCTAACAATCAGTTGTTGGGGGGGGACATGCACGCTGCTTTCACGTGGCCGTATTATGGCATGTTGTAATCCTTTAGTTAATTGGCCCCTTAGGCACCCAACCTAGAGCTGTGTGACCTGTAAATTGACTTCTCAATTTATCATAAATGCCATCAGGATAAAGTAGTTGTCAGCCACATTTACTCTCAGTGTTCAACTAAAATTGTATTTATCATTTCAGTATGCTTGGAAAAATTGCCGCTCAACCCTATCCTGTCTATGTGGTCAAAAATGTGTAAGATGGCCTCAGCCTTGCACCACTCTATAAGCCATGCCCTCTGACATGTTTCACCCCATCCACTGGGGCTTAGTCATAGAGGCAAGATGGCAGAACTTATGGCTGTCAAAAATGAGAAGATGAACATGTGCAAGTGATTAGGGTAATGAATGGAAAGAAAATAGGGAAATAAAGTGGAAAACTGAAAGAAAAACTGACAGTATGTGAAAGGAAAATGAAAAAGGAATGAGGGAATGTTAAGAAATGTGAGAAGCAATACCAAAAAGTAATGCAAGGTGAAAAATTTAAATAAGAATTGAAAAGTTAAAAAATTTAAAAATAAAAAATCTTTTTTTGCAGAGGATTGAAAATAAGGATTGAATGGTGATCAAAAAGAAATGCAATGTAGTGATGACAATAAAAGAAAAAAGCAAATGAATGATGAGTGAAATAATGAAAGACACTGTGTGGTGAAAATGAGAAGAAAAAAAGTGTATGGTGTTTGTTTGTTGTAAAAAGATGTGTGAGAGAGTATGTGAAAATATAGATTTCTTTTGCAAATGTGGAATTAAAATAAGATAAAAAGGAAGAAATTAAGTTTTAAATAAATGTAAAAAACAAACAAAGATAGTTGTAAACTATTGGTAATGACGTTACAGTCTCTATTGTACCATTCTAACAGCCTGCTTTCTAATGTTTCTGTACTGAATCTGATCCGCAGCCAAGTCATCATCAGATGGCTCATATTTACCATAATAACCACTTCCCTACCCGCCCAAAGTCGTATGACGTCCGCAGGTGGGATCTGCCATCCTGGGCAGGCGTCATATGATGTCCTAGGCTTCCCGGCGGTATAGGGGGATGCGTGTGTGTTAACGCCTTCCCTGCCAGTGACATTTATAAAGTAATCAGTGCATATTTATAGCACTGATCGCTGTAAAAGTGTCACTGGTCCCAAAATAGTGTCAAAAGTGTCCGATATGTCCACCGCAATGTCACAGTCACAATCAAAATTGCAGATCACCACCATTACTAGTAAAAAAAAAAAATGATAATAAAAATGCCATAAATCTATCCCTTATTTTGTATATAACTTTTGCACAAACCAATCAATATACGCTTATTGAGATTTTTTTTTAATCAAAATTATGTAGAAGATACATTTCGGCCTAAACTGAGGAAAAGTTTTTTTTTTTTTAATTGGGATATTTACGGTGTTATAGCAAAAAGTAAAAAATATTGGGTTTTTCTAAATTGACTCTCTTTTTTTGTTTATAAAAGGTGATCAAATACCACCAAAAGAAAGCTCTATTTGTGGAGAAAAAAATGATAAAAATTTCATTTGGGTACAGTGTTGCATGATCCAATTGTCATTCAAAATGTTACAGCGCTGAAAGCTGAAAATTGGCCAGGGCAGGAAGGGGGTGAAAATGCCCTGTATTGAAGTGGTTAATATTGGAATAATATCATTCTTATCATTTAAGACATAATGATTGAGCCTTGCTCAGAGATTTTTACACACACAGTATCTCACAAAAGTGAGTACACCCCTCACAGTTTTGTAAATATGTGACATATGTGACAACACTGAAGAAATTACACTTTGCTACAATGTAAAGTTGTGAGTGTACAGCATGTATAACAGTGTAAATTTGCTATTCCCTCAAAATATCTCAACATACAGCCGTTAATGTCTAAACCGCTGGCAACAAAAGTGAGTACATCCCTAAGTGAAAATGTCCAAATTGGGCCCATTTTCCTTCTCTGGTGTCATGTAACTCATTAGTGTTACAAGGTCTCAGGTGTGAATGGAGAGCAGGTGTGTTAAGTTTGGTGTTATCGCTCTCACTCTCTCATACTGGTCACTGGAAGCTCAACATGGCACCTCATAGCAAAGAACTCTCTGAGAATCTGAAAAAAAATTGTTGCTCTACATAAAAAGGCCTACGCTATAAGAAGATTGCCAAGTCCCTGAAACTGAGCTGTAGCACTGTGGCCAAGACCATACAGCGGTTTAACAGGACAGGTTCCACTCAGAACAAGCCTCACCATGGTTGACCAAAGAAGTTTAGTGCACATGCTCAGCGTTTTATTCAGAGGTTGTCTTTGGGAAATAGACATATGAGTGCTGCCAGCATTGCTGCAGAGGTTGAAGGGGTGGGGAGTCAGACTGTCAGTGCTCCGACCATACGCCACACACTGCATCAAATTGGTCTGCATGGGTGTCATCCCAGAAGGAAGCTGATTCTAAAGATGATGCATAAGAAAGCCTGCAAACAGTTTGCTGAAGACAAGCAGACTAAGGACATGGATTACTGGAACCATGTCCTGTGTTCTGATGAGACCAAGATAAACTTATTTGGTTCAGATGGTGTCAAGCGTGTGTGGCGGCAACCAAGTGAGGAGTACAAAGACAAGTGTGTCTTGCCTACATTCAAGCATGGTGGTGGGAGTGTCATGGTCTGGGGCTGCATGAGTGCTGCTGGCACTGGGGAGCTACAGTTTATTGAGGGAACAATGATTGCCAACATGTACTGTGACATACTGAAGCAGAGCAGGATCTCCTCCCTGCGGAGACTGGGCCGCAGGGCAGTATTCCAACATGATAACTACCCCAAACACACTTCCAAGAGGACCACTGCCTTGCTAAAGAAGCTGAGGCTAAAGGTAATAGACTGGCTAAGCATGTCTCCAGACCTAAACCCTATTGAGCATCTGTGGGGCATCCTCAAATGAAAAGTGGAGGAGCGCAAGGTCTCTAACATCCACCAGCTCCGTGATGTCGTCATGGAGGAGTGGAAGAGGACTCCAGTGGCAACCTGTGAAGCTCTGGTGAACTCCATGCCCAAGAGAGTTAAGGTAGTGCTGGAAAATAATGGTGGCCACACAAAATATTGACACTTTGAGCCCAATTTGGACATTTTCACTTAGGAGTGTACTAACTTTTGTTGCCAGCAGTTTAGACATTAATGACTATGTGTTGAGTTCTTTTGAGGGGACAGCAAATTTACACTGTTATACAAGCTGTCATTTCTTTAGTGTTTTCACCGTCCCTGTCCTAGGATATTTTTTAGCACATTTTGTCTGCCATACTTCATGATGTTCCTTCAACAGGATGATAGAGCTGCCAATGTTTTTTTTGGAGACTGTAACTCCAATATTAATAGTTTACAACTATCTCTGTTTGTTTTTTACATTCACTTAAAAATGAATGTGTTCTTTTTTATCCTATTTTTATTCTACTTTTTCAAAAGAATTATTTATTTTCACATTCTCTCGTAAACATCGTTTCACAACAAACACCATACACTTTTTTCTTCTCATTTTCACCAGACGGCATCTTTCATTATTTCACTCATCATTCATTTGTTTTTTTCTTTTATTGCCATCTCTACATTACATTTCTTTATGATCACCATTAAATCCATATTCTCAATCCTCTGCGAAATTTTTCACTTTTTCACTTCAAATTCAAATTTTGAATCCCTATTTAAATTTTTCACTTTGTATTACTTTTCAGCATTTTTTCTCACATTCCCTAACATTCACTCATTCCCTTTTCTTGCTCTCACATACTGTCAGTTTTTCTTTCCGTTTTCAACTTTATTTCACCATTTCTTATCCATTCACTTCATTACCCTAATCACTTGCACATTTTCATCTTCTCATTTTCACGGCCAGTGACACATAAGTACTTCCATCTTGCCTCTGCCCTTTACCTCTAGAACTAAGCACTGGTGGGTGGGGAGAAACATGTCAGAGGGTGTGGCTTGTAGAGTGGTGCAAGGCTGAGGCCATCTTACACATGTTAACCAAATAGACTATATAGGGATGAGCAGCAATTTTTCCAAGTATGCTACACACCACTGGATGGTGATATTTTAAGCCAGGACCCATTCCTAAGTACTAGCGAGACAATATACACTCAACTTTTGCTTAGAGCGGCACTACAAGCATTAGTATATCATTTCAGCATGATTTAAGATTAAGCCTGCATTCACACTTGTGTAGTGTGATTTTGTACATATTCACTAAATGTGCAAAAAGCTCATGTCGCACTTGTAATGCCATTCATTGTTATAGAAAGTCTAAATGTGGCAAGCAAGACGCATGATTTTGTGAGAGAAAAATGAAATGAGCTTGTTTTCCACATTTGTCATGTGTAGGGCTGCCCTATGCACGGAGTTCACAACACAAAAAAATGTACAAATGTGTGACACCTGACGTCAAAAAAAATATATAACGTGTCCAGATTATGCCTTGGTTGTAAATACATATATACTCAACTTCAGTTTTGTAGCTCTTCACTACCTTTTTTTAATAAAAAAATTATCCAGAAATCTATCAATATAATTACAGTAAAACCTTGGATTGCGAGCATAATTTGTTCCGGAAACATGCTTGTAATCCAAAGCACTTGTATATCAAAGTGAATTTCCCCATAAGAAATAATGGGATCTCAGATGATTCGTTCCACAACCATTTATTCAGGTATTTCAGTTTATAACCCATATAAAAAGATTATAGCCAGGGGCGGATTAATGCACAGGCTGGTCTAGGCTGCAGCCTAGGGTCCCACGTGTGTAAGGGCCCCCGATTGGCCATGATATTTTTATTCATTTATATATATTTATGTATATGTAGAATAAAAACCATGCCTGCATGTTATATGAATACGCCGATAAATGTTTTTTTTACCAACAGGGGGCGGGGATCGGGCGGTCTGCCCCGGGTGCCACCAATTGGGGGGGGGGGGGGTGTCAGGCCAGCTGTACCACCTCTCCTGTTGAGAAAACATTACTGCCAGCCCTTTCTCATGCACAGCTCCTCATGTGTCACTCTCAATGTAAATGGAAGTCTCTTAATACCTCAATTAAAGCCGCTCTGTCTGGCCGCTCTCCTCCTCCCGCTCCACCTCCCTCCCGAGTGTAGCCTTTGATTGCAGGAGGAGAGCGGTCATGTGACTGTCAATGAAACAGCAGAGGAGAGCAGTCACATGACCGAGTCACAAAGAACAGCGTTAATTGAAGTATTTAGAAGCTTTGATTTACAATGAGTGACACAGGAGGAGCGGTGTATGAGAAAGGGCTGGCAGTGATGTTTTCTCAACTTTAGAGTATTCTTTCCCAGGAGACTGGGGGTCTCCTGGGAGTGCAGGGGGGCTTTATAATGAAAGAGGCCTGTGTGATATGCAGGCAAAGGGGTCTGTGTACTATGCAGATGTCTGTGTACTGTGCAGGGAAAGGGGTCTGTGTACTGTGTAGGGAAAGTGGGCTGTGTTATGTGCAGGGGGTCTGTGTACTGTGCAGGGAAAAGGGGGCTGTGTTATGTGCAGGGGGGCTGTGTACTGTGCAGAGGGTTGTGTACTGTGCAGGGAAAGGGGTCTGTGTACTGTGCAGTGTGGCTGTGCACTGTGCAGGGGGTCTGTGTACTGTGAAGGGGGTCTGTGTACTGTGCAGGGGGGCTGTGGGAAGTTTTTTTTTTCCTGAAACTTTCCTCTTAATGTTAGGGTGTGTGTTATATGCACTCTGAAAATGAAACAAAGGCGCCACTCTAAGTGCAGTAAAAAACATGGAGTTTAATAAAACTGTAAAAAGGTACTCACAAACGTACATAGTGAACAAGCATGATGGCAAAAGCTGCCGGATACCCTGGGAGTGAGTCTGGTCCATTTCCTGGATTGTAGTGGTGTCCCATGGACAGGCTGCGCCGATGGATGCTGGCACTTCCTGCCGTTGGAACGTATGATTGTTCTGCTGTTGATTATTGCTTGCTTTTATGTACTGCTGCTGCTGTTTATGGTATTTGTATGGCTTTTACTTCATTGGAATATTACACAGCGTTTTGATTGGTCTCTGTCAGGATGTTGTGATTTTGCCTCAGTTAAACAGGAGCTGCTGCAGATGTTTTTGGCCCAACTGTTGGTTTAGAAAGGTAAAATCTGTTACCAGCTTGCAGGTGTATTTTGAATGCTTTTTTCTGTGGCATTGCTGTTCATAGTAGGCTCATGTGTTTGGGCTGTAGACCTGAGAGTTGCACTTGAGGCGTGTAATATAGGTCTATCCTTTTACACATGGCACCAAATCATTTATTTTCTGGTAAAGCATGCTTAGGAGGGGGGCACACAAAAAATAGCCTAGAGGCCCATGACCACCTTAATCCTCCACTGATTATAGCAATGGGATAGGTTGTGTAACCAAACCAAATGTCCATCCACAAATGGAAGCCTCCACAAGGGGATTAGAAACAAAATCCAGCAGGAGCTACAGGGTATAAAAGAGAAGAGAGGCGCCTCTAAGTGTAGCAATATGGTTACATTTAATGAAGGTACAACAAAAAGAGGCACATCTGAGTATGCAGGCATCTGGGGTAAAGCTGTCCACATAGACCATCCCTCGCATCTCCGGCTCTCACCGCTGTCAGTCTGCAATTGTGATCGGGAAGACTACCCTGCAGTAGAGTGATCTGAAAGCGAGGCTTGAAGTACTCGTGGAGTGCAGTGTGTAAGGATTGATGGCGGTGCAGAGGATGGTCTATGTGGACAGCTTTGCCCCAGATACCTGCATACTTAGAGTTGCCTCTTTTAATCATCAACCACATGAGTTGCTAAATGTTGTACCTTCATTAAATGTAACCATATAGCTACACTTAGAGGCGCCTCTCTTCTCTTTTACACTCAGTTTGTGATGCTACTTGCATATTAAGACATCACTTGTATATCAAGTCAAAACGTAATAAAAAGTTTTACTTGTCTTGCAAAATGCCCCCAAACCAAATTACTCTCAATCCAAGGTTTTGCTGTACTTAGAAATATCTTTAAAAATACAGTTGATCTTTAACCGGTTCCCGACCGCCGCTTGCCGATGTACGCCAGCAGAATGGCACAGCTGGGCAAATGGGCGTACAGGTACGTCCCTTTGAATTTGCCACTGGGAGGTCCATGAGTCGGGTCGCGGGTACCGCGGACTCGATGTCCGCGGGGATACCCGCGATCGTTTCACAGAGAGGAAGGACGGGGAGATGCTAATGTAAATAAGCATCTCCCCGTTCTGCCTAGTGACAGTGTCACTGATTATAGCTCCCTGTCATCGGGAGCTATGATTAGTGATGTGTCACACACAGCCCATCCCCCCTACAGTTAGAACACATCCCTAGGACACATTAAACCCCTACAGCGCCACCTAGTGGTTAACCCCTTCACTGCCAGTTACATTTACACAGTAATCATTGTAATTTTAATCACACTGATCGCTGTATAAATGTGAATGTGAAAATCGCACCAAAATTGTCCGACGTGTCTGCCATAATGTCGCAGTCATGATAAAAATCGCTGATCACCGCCATTACTAGTAAAAAAAAAAAATATTAATAAAAATGCCATAAAAACTATCCCCTATTTTGTAGGCGCTATAACTTTTGCGCAAACCAATCAATAAACGCTTATTGCGTTTTTTTTTTAACCAAAAATATGTAGAAGAATACGTATCAGCCTAAACTAAGGAAAAAAATGTTTTTTTATATATTTTTGAGGGTTATTTATTAGAGCAAAAAGCAAAAAATAATGCGTTTTTTTAAAATTGTCACAATTTTTTTGTTTACAGCGCAAAAAATAAAAACTGCAGAGGTGATCAAATACCACCAAAAGAAAGCTCTATTTGTGGGAAAAAAAGATGTCAATTTTGTTTGGGAGCCACGTCGCACGACCGCGCAATTGTCAGTCGAAGCAACGCAGTGCCGAATCTCAAAAAGTGCTCTGGTCTTTGGCCAGCAAAATGGTCCGGGGCTGAAGTGGTTAGGAAAACCCTAACAGATGGGGTTGTTTTATTTATGTGAAATTATACCATGCTCACCTAAAACATCTAATCGGGTACAGAAAAGGATTTCTTTTAGATATGTGATGTAAACACGGACTTCTGCAGATCTTGACCTAGAGTAAAAAACAGGTGCGCGGCTGCGGGGCTTGCAGTGTGCTGGCGCTAACACAGGTAGAACTTAGCCAGGTAGCAGAGTGGCAGGAAAGCATCAGAATGTCCCCTAGGCAATGCTCTCCCACCAAAACAGAGATCCCTGCAATACAGATCAACTCCCTAGGCTCTCTTTCCAGTTATTACAGCTCTCTACACAGTCATCCGTCAGCATGCCTCCCTAAATCTGTCAGCTTCTTCAGTGAGGAAGCTGACAAGCTCATAGTGACTTGTTGACAGTGGAGGCATCAAGGGCCGAATAGGAACAGCCACCGGGCCGGATGTGGCCCTGGGGCTGCAATTTGCCCAGGTCTGAGTTATCATCACTATTAAATTACCATACACATTTACTAAAGTACAATGTATGACTGTTTTTACATTCTGGCATGTTTCTATTTTGCTTTCTTATTCTGCAGAACAGAGAAAACCAATGGTAGAGAAAATGGTGGAAGATGTCACTGTTATGTTAAAAAACTTCCTGTTCACCATCATACCAGGTAAAAAAGAAAAAGGTTCATTATAAATACATTTTCTGCTTTGAGATTTTACAATCTTTTTATCTTTTTGTCCTTGTTAGATTATTTTGTAATGCACCCCTAAAAACAGTAACCTTTCAAAGCTATTGCCATAAAATATGAATACATTTAACTTGTGAGGATAGAACTATATCAGCTTCCATGTTGACCTGTTTTTGAAGGTGCAGGTTTTGTGGTTTTCATACTTATCCTGTCTTCAGTACGTAGTGAGTCATTGGCATGCAACGCATTTTGAAGCCACTGAAGTCTAAAAAAAAATCTGAACTGCTATCCTGTATGCTTCCTTCATCTCAGTCAATATTCTGTAATAAAGCAAAATGAAAGACCCAACGTTGCTTTAAAGAACAAATAAACAATGGCATCTCCTAATATGTATATGTTCACAAATTGAGTTTAAATTGGCTTAGGTCCTAAACATCCTGTAAATACATCATATACATCTGTTTCAAACCATCTTCATAATGGTAAATCTTAGACTATAAAGGAACTATCCTATCAGTCAATGCAAGTCAACATTTGTAGCAAAATGTATAACTGCAAAAAAAAAAAAAAAAAGCAGATCATACTCATAAATGGTTTAATGGGGCTGTTCACTTTGCAAAGGAAGTTGTACTTTGTAAAAGAATTTTCCCCAGAGCTTAGGGAATGAGGTGATGCTCCGATGATCATCCAATCATGTGCAAGCAAAAGTGCTTTTTTTTTATTTTCCTTGCATATAATTGAGTATTCTTTATAAAGTAAAATTTCACTGCATTCACCAAGCTCTGGGGAAAATTACCTTGCAAAGTGCAACTTTCCTTGAAAAATGAACAGCCTATCTGCCTTTAATTAATCAACCCCATTGTGTTCAAGGGTGGCCATTAAACCACTAAGGAAATAAGAAAACAACATGAACTATAAAAATGCCCATTATAAAGTAAATGTTTGCTTATGTTTTGAATTGGTCTTGAACTTGCCTTTTGCATTTAAAAGGTGACTTGGATCCCACAAAGCAGGTGAATTTCCCTATCCTATGGGTAACCAAGTGGGTGGATTACTCTAATAAATACGGCTTTGGCTACCAGCTTTCTGATGACTGTACAGGGGTACTACTAACCGATGGAACACATGTTGTTCTCTCCCCATATACACAGTAAGTACAATTTTCATAAAAGTCAGACTTTGACATTTCTGGGGTTCACTGGAACATTGCATTTCTCTCATAATTGCTTTAACCAATTCCCTAGCATTGATATCATGTAGAGATCTACAGTTAGGCTATACCCCTTAAATTGATGGTGAGCTAGCACATCCCCTTGATCTGATTATTGTTCATTCAAATAAAAAATCCCTGTACCTTTCTGTACCTACTCTTTCTTCTTCTGTTGATGTTCATTCTGTCCAAATGTATTCTCTGGCCCGACTGTCACAAAGTGTCTTTTTCATCTCTTTTGGACTCTTCTCCTACCAGCAGTGGCGTCGCTAGGGGGTGGCTTTTGGGGCTATAGCCCCGAATCTGGGGCCCATAGCCCCGAGTCTCTGCAGGGGTCCCCAAGGGGAGGGGAGGCTCTCTGGGGACCCTGATGTAAGTGGGGGGCTCTCTGGGGACCCTGATTTTAAGGCGGAGACTTTCTGGGGACCCTGATGCAAGGGGGAGGCTCTCTGGGGACTCTGATGTAAGGAGGAGGCTCTCTGGGGACCCTGATGTAAGGGGGGCTCTCTGGGGATACACACACACACATATTAGTGTATATACATGTGTATGCCCGCCCAAGCGTATGACATTCTTTACTACGCTGCTATGGGCTCTAGCCCCAGATCTTTTGTAGACCTAGCAACGCCCCTGCCTACCAGTCATGGTTACACACATAAATGTTTCCTAACTGATTCAACTGATTCATGCTCTGTATCAGGTTTTTGAAACAACAACACCTTTCCTTTACTTTCACCATAATCTACTGTCATTTATCCTCCATTCCTGCAATGTCCTGTACCTACGCCCCCCTGCACAGAAGTGCATAAATTCGCACAAAATATTTTTATAAGGGCTATTTTACACTTGCTTCAAAACATGGCTTCCGATACACTTTGTTAAAGCTCTCTGAACGCCAGTCAAAGCCCCTGTCACTAAATAAAATGGTTAGCTTACAGTCCTGTTTACACTTTGCTTTTGCTTGCTGAGGCTTCGATGGAGTTTGGATGAGGCTTTGGTGGAGCTTTGATGGGGCTTTGGTGGGGTTTTGGTGAGGCTTAGTGGGGCTTCGATGAGGCTTTAGTGGGGCTTCCAGCAATAATTGACCCCCAGCAACAATAGACCGCCACTCAAAAATAGATCTGCTCCAGCAACAATAGATTGGCCAGCAGCCAGCATTAATACACCCTTCAGCCCACCCCAGCACCCCTTGCCATTACACACAGTACTGGAGGTGCCGGAACTGCGTTCCCCCGCGTTCCTGCTGAAAAAAAGCCCTGGATACAAGACTCTCCTCAAAACTGGAATACCAGGTGCAGACTAAGCATGTAGCAAATGAAGCAAAAAGGAAGTTCTGGACAGCCGCACGCCAGAATATAGCCTTTATTGTAAAAAAATCCAAAAATACAAGCCACAGCAGAAAATGGGACAAACGAGCTGACAAGTTTCACACTTAACAGTGCTTAATCATAGCTACATAGCTGTGATTAAGCACTGTTAATTGTGAAACGCATCAGATAGTTTGTCCCATTTTCTGCTTTGGCTTGTATTTTTGGATTTTTTACAATAAAGGCTATATTCCGGAGTGCGGCTGTCCAGAACTTCCTTTTTGCTTCATTCAGTATGAACACATGTTTGGACTGAACTCTGCTTGTTTGAGTGTTCTTATGAACACCGACCTTAAAACCCATTTGGTACGAGCCGCACAACATTTGCAGTAGTGGGTTTTTCTCCTTCCAGCTCTTCCAGCTCTAGTGAATGACTGCTGATATAAGCAAAGGGGTGAGGACCGTGAGGTCTCCCAAGTGTAGTCATTAACCAAATATGAACATAACGAAGATCCTGACACTTTTTTTTATATTTTAGAGTTGGGGACTGAAAGATGCCATTTGGCCAAGGGCAGTAATGGGAACACATGTGTTGGCAGTCAATATTTGTTTTTCTTTCAGAGGGTCGATGGCAGGCATCATGATTACTGTGATTTGACATGTCTGGACTATGTGATTAACTATGGATGTACATTGTGGAACTTTTTTTCTACTCAAGAGCTTATCAAAAACTGTCTTTCTTTATTTACACTACAACTTTTTTTATGAATAAGTAAAGGTACTATTTACCCCCTAACTCATTCACATTGGGGACAAGTATCTGGGGGATTCTTGTTTTTCAAGGGGGCTTTCAAATTCCAATAAGCCCCTGCCCGCAGACTCCCACAACCGCCAGCCCAGCTTTGTGGGGAAGGAGGCCCTTGTTCTCATCAGCATGTGTACAAGGTGCTTTGCTAGGTAGGCATCCCCCCCCCCATGTTGAGAGCATGGGGCCTGGTGTGGTTCAGGAGGAGGGCGCTCCCCTCTTTCCTGGCCTGCAAGGTTGCATGCTTTGATATGCATGGGGTTTCCCCTTAAAATCCATGCCAGGTCTGAGGAGCCTGAGTCTCTAAACCTTCCCACTCTTTCAGCGCGATTTGCGTGGTTTTTCACTGAATGAGCAACACTCTGTTGCCCAAACAATCCAACTAACATCTATAAATTAAATACAGCTACTCTCCCCCAGTTCTTCCACTGGCTGCCAAATGCAAACTTCAGAATTCTAGAACTTACCTGCAAAGTTCTCTCTGATCTCTCAATCACTCTCAAAATATTTTGTTACAAAATTTTAGATACCATTTCAAGCACCACCTCAGCTCTGCTTAAAACCTCTTCTCATTTTCTATCTTCTTTCTTTGTTCCTTACATCCAAAACTTCATCGGTCTCTCCATATCTGTAAAATTCTCTTCTATAGGCAATTCAGCACACTCCAAACCCTTAAATCCTTCAAAATAACAGCCTTACAATTTTAGGCATCAGGCAAGAATATAATCCAACCTAAAATATACTCTTTTATTACTGATCTAGCATGCATTTCTTCTTCACACAATCTGCTAGCGCACATACCTTTCCATATGCACAGCCTACTGTACTTACCATATTTTTTCATCTGTCAGTTCTACCCCTATATTGCGGTGGTCTCAGCGGGGAGCATTGATAGCTTCAAGAAACTATTAGATAATCACTTGAATGACCGCAACATACAGGGATATGTAATGTAATAATGACACATAATCACACACATAGGTTGGACTTGATGGACTTGTGTCTTTTTTCAACCTCACCTACTATGTAACTATGTAACTATTGTAAGCTTGCACAGCATGACCTCATATACTCTATCTGTGAATCATATTATTGGGGTGTATGTTCTGTGGTAGCACTGTACATGCTTCTCAATGTAAATATTGTATGTTTTGATATTACATTATCTGTATTGCCCACCCATATGTATCTCTAACTTTGTTCAGGGCATAAGATATGGTACGGTTACATGAATTAAAAGGTTTCCAAAATCTGAGCTTACAAAACTAAAAATTGTTCCATTCTCTTTCCTAACTTGCTTTAGAAAAGTTTGTTATTCTACAAGCTCAGAAGAACATATCACGTTTCCTGAATGGAGCCCACCATGTAAGCTGGAAGCAAAGATGAAGATACTCAGGTTTTTCTTTCAATACATGCAGAAAAATGTGTTGGAGGTGAGGAATGAGCAGCCAGAATAAACAAATTGAGCAATGTTTTCTATTGTGGATGAAAAACCCTTTACTGATACTTTTCAAGAGAAATGTTAAATCCCATTTAAAAACTGCTGTTTTTTCACAATGGGGTGGTTTACATTGCCTAAATGAATACCTTCTGTTATAAAGAGCCCTGCTAGGGTTGTTACAGACTTGTCACACATAAAGATGTCATTGGGCAGGTCTAAAACATGACATGAGGATTACATCTTCCAGATGGCCCGTGAGGTCATTTAAATCCCCCAAAAGGCAAGAACTGCAGCCGTCCATCTATTCTGATATAATGAGATTGCACAAGCTAAATCTGAGTTCATTATGATATGTAAAAACATCATAATGGTTATGTCGTAATTACCTATCAAGGAACTGTGGGAGGCAATTAAGGAATTCCGGTTACACTGAATATTCTCCTAAGTACCTGTAGGGATTATAGTATACTGTACATCATATTTACAGTGTTTTAAAATAGCTAACCTGGCAACCTTTCAAAGAGGCCTCCTGAGATTACTCATAGCATTTGTTAGTACCCTCTACACTGCCCAAACATATGATAAGTCACAGATGGCAGGTGGCCTATGTGTATTGCTTTTTGTATATAAGGAATGGCATTTTGTTTTCACAGAATTTTTTTTACAACTATAGTTGATAAATCTGTGCTGTTACCAAAAGTTTAAATGCGTCAAAAATGTTTCTCTCTTATTATAGCCGTTATGTATTCAGTGCCATAATACAAGCTTAACTAGTAGTTCTGCTGCTGTTTTTGCAGGGTGGAAATCTTCGGGGAGCACCCAGCCTATCTGTCAGAACATTGTGCCTGTTGCACTTTCTGAAAACAGACCAAGCGCTGCTGATGTTATTCAGTAATGGAACATTGCAGGTACAGGTTTAAAGAGCATAATTCATCCTAGAATATCTCACATAGGCATACCTCCCAACTTTAGAATGAGGGACACTTCAGGAAGGCAGTGACCTGTGGCTCACTGTGGCAAAAAGCAGGTGTGACTAAACTGTTTGTGGAAGGGGCTTAAGGGGCATGGTTAAACAAAAACCATGTTTCCTTTTAGCAATAAAATATGCTTTGATTGCTGTGCCAAAAACAAGAGTCTCACAGATACATATAAACCCTAGTACAGTCATTAAAAAAAGGTTTCTAATACATATGGTCTTGCACAAACTGAAAATAGACAGACCTAACACTTTGTCTGAGCCTTAAAGAAGAACTTAACTAATCAAGGACTGCTTAGCAAATAGTAACTGTTGAGACAATAAGCACTTTTGTGAAAAGTATATAATGTTCCTGGGGCAGCCCATCCATTAATGGCGCACGGAAGCCGCCCCCTCTCTCCAGCCACCCCCTCTATGACTAATGGATAGATTCATGCATTGCACCTGAATTCCAGAGGCGGGGGTGTTTTTTTGTAGCACCTGATTAGAGCCATAGCTCTAATAGGCTTCAAAAAAGGTGGACTTAGACACCCAGATGTGTTAGAAAAGCAAATGAATATTTGCTTTTCTAACACTGAACCGCCTCTCCGCCAATCAGGTAGCGTGGGTCTAATACCCATCACCTGATTGGCTGAAGGCACAGGTGCCCCGATTGGATGCCTAGCAGAAGGGAAGAAGAGAGGAGGGGGAAGCATGGAGGACACAGGAGCTGTCCCACAGTTTGCCACCATCACCTGCTGCCTGATCGGCCACTAAGATGGGGTAAGTAGCGGGCAGACAGTGGGCGGGTAGGTGTGACAGTGGCTGCATTTGATAAGCACAAGTAGCGGCATTTGATGGGCACAAGTGGCGGCATTTGATGGGCATGAGTGGCTGCATATGATGGGCACAAGTGTTTGCAATTAATGGGCACAAGTGGCGGCATTTGGGCACGAGTGGCTGCATTTGATGGGGCACAAATGGTGGCATTTGATCAGCACAAGTGGCTGCATATGATGGGCACAAGTGGCTGCATATGATGGGCACAAGTGGCTGCATTTAATGGGCACAAGTGGCTGCATTTGATGGGCACAGGTGGCTGCATTTGATTGGTATAAGTGGCTGCATTTGATGGGCACAAGTGGCTGCATATGACGGGCACAAGTGGCTGCATATGACGGGCACAAGTGGCTGCATATGACGGGCACAAGTGGCTGCATATGACGGGCACAAGTGGCTGCATATGACGGGCACAAGTGGCTGCATATGACGGGCACAAGTGGCTGCATATGATGGGTACAAGTGGCTGCATTTGATGAGTACAAGTGTCTGTATATGACGAGTACAAGTGGCTGCCTGTGACGGGCACAAGTGGCTGCCTATGACGGGCACAAGTGGCTGCCTATGACGGGCACAAGTGGCTGCCTTAGACAGGCACAAGTGGCTGCATATGACGGGCACAAGTGGCTGCATATGATGGGAACAAGTGGCTGCATATGACGGGAACAAGTGGCTGCATATGACGGGCACAAGTGGCTGCATATGACGGGCACAAGTGGCTGCATATGACGGGCACAAGTGGCTGCATATGATGGGCACAAGTGGCTGCATATGATGGGTACAAGTGGCTGCATTTGATGAGTACAAGTGTCTGCATATGACGAGTACAAGTGGCTGCATGTGATAGGCACAAGTGGCTGCCTATGACGGGCACAAGTGGCTGCCTATGACGGGCACAAGTGGCTCCATATGATGGGCACAAGTGGCTCCATATGACGGGCACAAGTGGCTGCATTTGATGGGCACAGTGACTGCATTTGATGGGCACAGTGGCTGCATTTGATGATCACAATGGCTGAATTTGATTGGCACAAGTGGCTGCATTTGATGGGCACAGTGACTGCATTTGATGGGCACAGTGGCTGCATTTGATGATCACAATGGCTGAATTTGATTGGCACAAGTGGCTGCATATGATTGGCACAAGTGGCTGCATTTGATGGGAACAAGGGCTGCATTTGATGGGAACAAGGGCTGCATTTGATGGGCACAAGGGCTGCATATGATGGGCACAGTGGCTGCAATTGATGGCACAGTGGATGCATTTGATGGGCACAATGGATGCATTTGATGGGCACAAGTGGCTGCATATGATGGGCACAGTGAGGCTACAATTGGTGGGTTTTTCTTTCAGTATTTTTCCATTTGTTTGCGCCCCCCAAAAAATTTTAAGCACCAGCCGCCACTGTAATGTACAATATAGTGTATATTGTGCAGGATTCTGTAAGGCAGGGGCCAATGGTGTGCAATGCACAGAGCGCAAGGGTCATGATTGCATAACACACAGAGTGCTGCAGTCAGTGTCAGGTTTAGGATACATAACACAGAGTGCAGGAGTCCAGGGTGTGTAATGCAATGTTTTCAAGGCTCAGGAGTCCATAACACACAGAGTGCTATAGTCAGTGCTGGGTTTAGAAGTACATGACACACAGAGAGATCAGGGGTCAGTAATGCACAAATGCAGGAGACAGGAGTGTTATGCACAGAATGCAGGGGTCAGGAGAACATAATGCAAAGAATACAGGGGGCAGCAGTGTTATGCACAGAATGTAGGGGAAAGGACTGAATAATGCACAGAATGCAGGGGATAGGAGTGTGTAATGCTTAGTAGAAATTAGGAGTACAAAGCAAAAAGAGTGCAAGAGTCAGGGGTGTGTAGTGCACAGTATAGGGATCAGGAGAGTGCAAAATTCCAAATTATTGCGATTTACATTGTGTTATTAAACTCCATGTGTATGCTTAAAGTGCACCTGTGCTCAGACTATGGGCATAGTTACATAATCCTAACAAGCTGTAAAGGAGCTTTAAAACAAGCCATCTCTGTGCTCTCTAGCTGCTTCTTTTGAGAAATTAGTAATTCTCAAAGATCACAACGAAGACTTTAAGCTAAGGGGTTGATTTACTGAAACTGAAGAGTGAAAAATCTGGTATAACTGTGCATGGTAGATAATCAGCTTCTAACTTCAGCTTGTTCAATTAAGCTTTGACAAAAAAAAATACTGGTGTGTGCTATGTGACATAGTGCCAATGCACTGATCCCAGCACATCGCACAGTTTACAGTTTTTTTTCACAGAACTGAAATATTATGAGTGACATTTACCCTACTTGCCTACTGGGCACTTTTACCCCCTTCCTGCCCAGGCCAATTTTCAGTTTTCAGTGTTGACGCACTTTGAGTGACAATTACGCGGTCATGTAACACTGTACCCAAACAAAATTTTTATCATTTTTTTAAGACAAATAATGCTTTCTTTTGGTGTTATTTAATCACCACTGGGGTTTTTATTTTTTGCTAAACAAACAAAAAAGACTGAAAATTTTGAAAAAAATAAGTTTTTCTTAATTTCTGTTATAAAGTTTTGCAAATAAGTATTTTTTTTCCCCCCTCACTGATGTGCGCTAATGAGGCTGCACTGATGGGCACTAAAAGGCTGCACTGATTGGCACTGATAGGCTGTACTGATAAGGCAGCACTGATAGGTGACATTGATGGACACTGATAGGCAGCAATGATAAATATCACTGATAGCCTATCAGTGATGCCTATCATTGCTGCCTATCAGTGCCAGTCAGTGCTGCCTATCAGTGCCTATCAGTGAAAAGCACTGCAGGCAGCACTGATAGGCGGCACTGACTGACACTGATGGGCACTGATAGGCAGCACTGATTGGCACTTGTTGGCAGCACTGGTGGACACTGTTTGGGCTGCACTTATCAGGTGCCTGGATTATCAGTGTAGCTGTCCCCTGTGTGGATTTGCCAAAAATCGTCTCCTCACGCGCTGTCAGCGCGAGAAGAGGAATGCCGATAACCGCCAAATCCTGTTTACACTGTGATTAGCTGTGATTGGACACAGCTGATCATGTGGTAAAGAGCCGCTGTGATTGGCTCTTTACCACGATCTGTGATCGGCTGTGTCTCAAGTACACAGCGATCACAGATGCCTAAGGATGCATGCCACAGGGGGCACATGAGAAGTGCAATCATGGGAGGACGTCATGTGATGCCCTCCCCGCAATGTGCGACCACGCTGTAGCCATCATTCGGCTATAGCGTGGTTGTGAAGAGGTTAAATAGAGTGCTATTCACTGCAATGGTGTTGCAATGCAGTGAAAAAAGTGTTGCATGCAATACTTTTTTTCAGTGTACATCAAAGCAGTGCTGTGGTATGAATTGACACCATTAGAAACAAAAACTTTTGCCTTGTCTATGCATTCACACTGAGATAGAAATAGCTGCCAGTGTAGCCCCACCACATCCGGTGTGGCCAGGCTCTGAAGTTAGTTTCTAACAGCTTATGCCGTGTACACACGAACGGACTTTACGGCATACTTGGTCCTGTGGACCGGAGTCCGTCGGACAATTCGATCGTGTGTGGGCTCCAGCGGACTTTTTTTCCCCAAAAGTTCGACGGACCTAGAAATGAAACATGTCTCAAATCTTTTCGACGGACTCAAGTCCGTTCGAAAAGTCAGCTCGTCTGTATGCTAGTCCGACGGACAAAAACTGACGCTGGGGCAGCTATTGGCTACTGGCTATGAACTTCCTTATTTTAGTCCAGTGTGTAGGCAAGTCCGTTCATTCGGAAAGTCCATCATAAAGTCCGTCAGACAAAGTCGTGTGTACGCGGCATTAGGAAGACCTGCTGCTTGTTTGCATTAGAAAGCTGGCTCATAGTAAAAAGCTAAGCTTCTAAAGCATGTGTTGAGAACTGTAAAAATTTATTTCTCCACAATGCTTATAGAAAGAGATGAGTGCTGGCTTGTTTTAACATGCTTTTACTTTATTGTGCACTGTGCATTATCTGGGCACAGGTTCATTTTAGGGTGATTTTTCCTCATTTTATGTTGTCCACCTTGCAACACAATGTTTTCATAGACTTTTACGAGCAAGGTGACAGTTCTATAGCATTCTGTATTGAACAACGTTTAAGTGCAGAGTCTGAAAGATAACTATTTGTTGCTTTAGACTGAGAATTCTGAATTTACCACAAACTGGTATAATTACAATCACTGCCAACATACTTGGTACTTGGTATTGCCAATTAACTCCAGAAATATTTGTCTTTTAAACAAAGACTTGAGAACTGTATAGACTAGCTGTGGAATAAAACAGCCATTATAACATAAGTTCTAGTTAGTATTGCCATCTCTTCATAGGCCATGCAGTCTAATGCCCCGTACACACGGTCAGATTTTCCGACGGAAAATGTGTGATAGAAAAGAAGGAGGTGTCGTCCCAGTAGGCGCTGTAATGTTTCTAGAGGTGAATCCCCATCCCAATTTTATACAAAACAACAGCACCCCCTATCGGAGTGCAATTCCTCTAACAGGACTTTTTACATGGGGTTACCTCTAATGAAAGTAGAAAGTAGTAGAAATTTTGTAAAAGTATTATAATTTATTAATTTACCATCTAAAAATCATTACACATGATCTAACAGTACATACAATAAAATGGATGCATGTAAATGGGGAGAAAATAAGTATTTTTCTCCCCATTTTCAGCATCCAGTAACAGTTACTGACACCACACAGACGTGCTTGGAGGAAGGAAAGACAGGCAGACCAATGCGGGCTTGCACCCAACCAGGGAACCTGTATGCTTTCTTGTATTCCTGCCCACTTTGACTCTGGGTATTATCCAAATATCCTCCTCTTATTGGGCGCTGTGCTGCCTGAACTGGGATCTATGATCTGATTCCACTCATCCTCACTTTTTTTGAGCGGGATTGTACCCCCTACCCTTTAACCCCACCAAGCAGGCTATGATAAGCCCCTCAGTGAGGGGGTGACGGTGTCTGTTCCTTTTGGGGATATCCTTTGTGAAGCAACCATAGTCCATCCTGGCCTCCTATTTCTGTGATCTACCTGGCCTTCTCTCTCTCTCTCCTTGAACCTTGGGTCTGTGATCCCTGTGTGGCCGTGACGGACGGCAATCCCCTGTTTTGTACTGGATGCTGAAAATGTCCATGGGAATTCTTATATGAAATCTAAAGGATGAAATATCCACTCTGACCAATTGTCGTTACCCCTGAAGAAGAGGTCAACCCTTTGCTTACCGCGAAACGTCGGGTTTCTATGATTATTGGTTTTCTATTTACCTGTATCATTGCAATTGGTCATTGTCTGCATATACTCATTTTCTCCCCATTTACATGCATCCATTTTATTGTATGTACTGTTAGGTCATGTGTAATGATTTTTAGATGGTAAATTAATAAATTATAATACTTTTACAAAATTTCTACTACTTTCTACTTTCATTAGAGGTAACCCCATGTAAAAAGTCCCGTTAGAGGAATTGCACTCCGATAGGGGGTGCTGTTGTTTTGTAGAAAATGTGTGATAGGACCTTGTTGTCGGAAATTCCAACCGTGTGTAGGCTCCATCACACATTTTCCATCGGATTTTCCGACACACAAAGTTTGAGAGCAGGCTATAAAATTTTCCGACAACAAAATCCGTTGTCGGAAATTCCAATCGTGTGTACACAAATCCGACGGACAAAGTGCCACGCATTCACAGAATAAATAAAGAGATGAAAGCTATTGGCCACTGCCCCGTTTATAGTCCCGACGTACGTGTTTTATGTCATCGCGTTTAGAACGATCGGATTTTCCGACAACTTTGTGTGACCGTGTGTATGCAAGACAACTTTGAGCCAACATCCATCGGAAAAAATCCATGGATTTTGTTGTCGGAATGTCCGAACAAAGTCCGACCGTGTGTACGGGGCATTACACTTACAAAAAAGTATGTACACTGCATGAAAATGATTGACTTTTTCAACATATTTGAAAAGTCAAACAGTGGATCTTCATTCAAACAGTGCTACAGATAAAGGCAGGCCTGGACATAAGGCATGATAACAGCACAATACGACTGTGAAAATATTATACTCCTTAATCACCATCTTGCAAGACTCAATTGCCAGTACCCAATGACAGGACATGAACTTCGGGGTGATACAATGCTTGCATGGGGAAGGTCATGGTTAGGGGGACATTCTTGCTCCCATTTTACATAAAAATGCCATGAGGTGGGACTGCCCATGCCCTATCTCCTTCTGCCTTCAGAGAGTTCTTGCTTTGTAAAATAAGGTTAAACCCCAATATCTTAAATCCCACAGTTGGCCTTATACAGGGTACGCCTTTGGCTGTTGCTGCTAAAATTTTAAAGTATCTGAGACACTTGATGATTTACTCCACCCAATCTATTGTCTAAACTACAGAAAGTACTTTTTACGTGGAAATATTCTTCCCTGAAACATCTGGCCATTTACTTTCCTAATGACCTTTGGGACTTGTATATACTTTCAAATACCACCATATAGCACTTTGTGTGTAAATACCTGCAGCAGCCTCTAACACCCTCCTTTTTACAGCCAAATCCTCAGTCGTTCAGACAGGCAGAGCTCCAACCCTTCAGAATATTTGTGTTGCATCAGAAAATGTATCTCTAATAATTTATCACATTTGTGTGTAAAATGTGGGGAAACAGTTGTGTTGTGTTTGTATCTCTTGCAGTTGCATGTTCCATTTCAAGCAAAAATGTCCTTATAGAACTACGAATCTGTTATTTCAGCGGCAGCAATTTTCACAAGGCCATGGCTTATTCTGCCTAAATTTAATAACATTGCACAAAAAGGATTCACATGAAGTAACCTGTAGATTCCAATGAAAAATCTTTTTTTTTTTAATTCTATATTCTTACTATACATACAACACTACTAAAGGTTTCATTAGTTATATGGCTTGGGTTGTGTTTTATAGTGTTTTAGTGTAAACAGAAGGTGAAGGTGGGGTTACAAAAACTGAAGCAGCTTAGCATAGTAACCAATCAGCTTTTACCTTCAGCTTATTTCGTTAAGCTTTGAAAATTAAAGATAGAAGCTGATTGGTCACAGCTGCTCCAGTCTTATTGAATTTCCCTCAAGATGTTCTTCCTACATGTAGATGTTTGCATGTACAGCATATTTATTTGGTTCATCCCCTACAAGTATTGCATGAAATGGTTTTACTTATCTTTTTAGCTTTAGTGTTAATGTATTATTACTGTTCATTTTAGGTGAATTTTTACCATGACCGCACGAAGATTATATTAAGCAGAGGAAAGCAAGGGTATCTACTGAGCTTTGTTGACCAAGACAGACAGAGCTGTACAGTGCCACTGTCGGTACTTAAAGCTGGTTGTCCTCCCCTTATAATACAGCGACTGGAATATGCACTCATTATGCTGGAAAGCCTGTAATAGGATTTATAAAACCCCAGAAGAAAACAGGGAAGGAAAAGTGTGGACAGTACATGTTCTTAACTGAAGGCTAGTTTCGTATTTCAATCATGATGATTTATTGCAGGTTAATAGGAAATATTGTGATCTGAAGGCTAACGCATGTGAATGAAGGTGTTACTGTGGTAAAATGCTTCAACAGTTTTGCACACTAGTTGATTGAGTGTGGCAAGGTGTCCAGTTCTTAAGCCAGATAATATGACAGCAGGAAAGAAACATTAGGATTGAACAAGAAATGCATGAGCTAGTATATTACAGAGCAGGGGTAGGCAGCCTCGGCACACCTACTGAAAATCCCATCATGTCTCTGCCTCTGCAAATCATGCCTGTCAGTCAAGCAATGCCTTGGGGGAATTGTAGTTTCACCACAACAAGAGTGCCAAGGTTGCCTACCCCTAGTATAGAGCAAAGCTATGATTATTGCTTTATGTCTTGTTCACATTTTAAAGCTGAACGCCAGGAATTTTGTATTGCATACTTACATTGGTCCAGCTTGGCATATCTCATGACTGATGGGCTGGGGAATCTGAAAATCACTGTAGTAGCCGGAGCTGCTACATTGATAGCTGTGATCTTCTGGGTCCTGTGCGAGCAGCATCCCCTCTGCACACAAAACACAGAAAGTCGCTCACAAGGCACCACTGCCATTCGTAGAACACCTTGTATTTTTTCAATGAACACAAGGCATTCTCAGATTGGAGGTAGAGAGGAGGGGCGGTGAGGTCGTAATCTATCTTAGGAGCAGCTTAACGTTTCTTAACCACTTCAGCCCCGGAAGGATTTACCCCCTTCCTGACCAGAGCACTTTTTACAATTTGGCACTGCGTCGCTTTAACTGCTAATTGCGCGGTCATGCAATGGTGTACCCAAACGAAATTTGCGTCCTTTTCTTCCCACAAATAGAGCTTTCTTTTGATGGTATTTGATCACCTCTGCCATTTTTATTTTTTGCGCTATAAACGGAAAAAGACCGAAAATTTTGAAAAAAAATGATATTTTCTACTTTTTGTTATAAAAAAAATCCAATAAACTCAATTTTAGTCATACATTTAGGCCAAAATGTATTCGGCCACATGTCTTTGGTAAAAAAAAAGTCAATAAGCGTATATTTATTGGTTTGCGCAAAAGTTATAGCGCCTACAAACTAGGGTACATTTTCTGGAATTTACACAGCTTTTAGTTTATGACTGCCTATGTCATTTCTTGAGGTGCTAAAATGGCAGGGCAGTACAAAACCCCCCCAAATGACCCCATTTTGGAAAGTAGACACCCCAAGGAAATTGCTGAGAGGCATGTTGAACCCACTGAATATTTATTTTTTTTGTCCCAGGTGATTGAATAATGACAAAAAAAAAAAAAAAAAAAAAATTTACAAAAAGTTGTCACTAAATGATATATTGCTCACACAGGCCATGGGCAGGCATATGTGGAATTGCACCCCAAAATACATTCAGCTGCTTCTCCTGAGTACGGGGATACCACATGTGTGGGACTTTTTGGGAGCCTAGCCGCGTATGGGGCCCCGAAAACCAAGCACCGCCTTCAGGATTTCTAAGGGCATAGATTTTTGATTACACTCCTCACTACCTATCACAGTTTTGAAGGCCATAAAATGCCAAGATGGCACAAAACACCCCCAAATGACCCCATTTTGGAAAGTAGACACCCCAAGCTATTTGCTGAGAGGTATGTTGAGTCCATGGAATATTTTATTTTTTGACACAAGTTGTGGGAATGTGACAATTTTTTTTTTTTTTGCACAAAGTTGTCACTAAATGATATATTGCTCACACAGGCCATGGGCATATGTGGAATTGTACCCCAAAATACATTTAGCTGCTTCTCCTGAGTATGGGGATACCACATGTGTGGGACTTTTTGGGAGCCTAGCCGCCTACGGGGCCCCGAAAACCAATCACCGCCTTTAGGATTTCTAAGGGCATAAATTTTTCATTTCACTCCTCACTACCTATCAGAGTTTTGAAGGCCATAAAATGCCAAGATGGCACAAAACCCCCCCAAATGACCCCATTTTGGAAAGTAGACACCCCAAGCTATTTGCTGAGAGGCATGTTGAGTCCATGGAATATTTTATATTTTGACACAAGTTGCTGGAAAGTGACAATTTTTTTTTTTTTTTTTTGCACAAAGTTGTCACTAAATGATATATTCCTCAAACATGCCATGGGCATATGTGGAATTGCACCCCAAAATATATTCTGCTGCTTCTCCTGAGTACGGGGATACCACATGTGTGGGACTTTTTGGGAGCCTAGCCGCGTACGGGGCCCCGAAAACCAAGCACCGCCTTCAGGATTTCTAAGGGCATAAATTTTTGATTTCACTTCTCACTACCTATCACAGTTTTGAAGGCCATAAAATGCCAAGATGGCACAAAACCCCCCCAAATGACCCCATTTTGGAAAGTAGACACCCCAAGCTATTTGCTGAGAGGCATGTTGAGTCCATGGAATATTTTATTTTTTGACACAAGTTGCGGGAATGTGAGAATTTTTTTTTTTTTTTTTGCACAAAGTTGTCACTAAATGATATATTGCTCACACAGGCCATGGGCATATGTGGAATTGCACCCCAAAATACATTCTGCTGATTCTCCTGAGTACGGGGATACCACATGTGGGACTTTTTGGGAGCCTAGCTGCGTACGGGGCCCCGAAAACCCAGCACCGCCTTCAGGATTTCTAAGGGTGTAAAGTTGTAATTTCACTCCCCACTACCTATCACATTTTTGAAGGCCATAAAATGCCCAGATGGCACAAACCCCCCCCAATTGACCCCATTTTGGAAAGTAGACACCCCAAGCTATTTGCTGAGAGGCATGTTGAGTCCATGGAATATTTTATATTTTGACACAAGTTGCGGGAAAGTGACAATTTTTTTTTTTTTTTTTTTTTTTTTGCACAAAGTTGTCACTAAATGATATATTGTTCAAACATGCCATGGGCATATGTGGAATTACACCCCAAAATATATTCTGCTGCTTCTCCTGAGTACGGGGATACCACATGTGTGGGATTTTTTGGGAGCCTAGCCGCGTACGGGGCCCCGAAAACCAAGCACCGCCTTCAGGATTTCTAAGGGCATACATTTTTGATTTTACTCCTCACTACCTATCACAGTTTTGAAGGCCATAAAATGCCAAGATGGCACAAACCCCCCCCAAATGACCCCATTTTGGAAAGTAGACACCCCAAGCTATTTGCTGAGAGGCATGGTGAGTATTTTGCAGCTCTCATTTGTTTTTGAAAATGAAGAAAGGCAAGAAAAACGTATTTTTTTTTTCTTTTTTCAATTTTCAAAACTTTGTGAAAAAAAGTGAGGTCTGCAAAATACTCACTATACCTCTCAGCAAATAGCTTTGGGTGTCTATTTTCCAAAATGGGGTCATTTGGGGGGGGGTTGTGCCATCTGGGCATTCCATGGCCTCCGAAACTGTGATAGGCAGTGAAGAGTGAAATCAAAAATTTACGCCCTTAGAAAGCCTGAAGGCGGGGCTTGGTTTTTGGGGTCCCGTACGCGGCTAGGCTCCCAAAAAGTCTCACACATGTGGTATCCCCGTACTCAGGAGAAGCAACAGAATGTATTTTGGGGTGTAATTTCACATATTTCCATGGCATGTTTGAGCAATATATCATTTAGTAACAACTTTGTGCAAAAAAAAAAAAAAAAATTTGTCTTTTTCCCGCAACTTGTGTCACAATATAAAATATTCAATGGACTCGACATGCCTCTCAGCAAATAGCTTGGGGTGTCTACTTTCCAAAATGGGGTCATTTGGGGGGGTTTTGAACTGTCCTGGCATTTTATGCACAACATCTAGAAGCTTATGTCACACATCACCCACTCTTCTAACCACTTGAAGACAAAGCCCTTTCTGACACTTATTGTTTACATGAAAAAAATATTTTTTTTTGCAAAAAAATTACTTTGAACCCCCAAACATTATATATTTTTTTAAAGCAAATGCCCTACAGATTAAAATGGTGGGTGTTTAATTTTTTTTTTTCACACAGTATTTGCGCAGCGATTTTTCAAACGCATTTTTTGGGGAAAAAACACACTTTTTTAAATTTTAATACACTAAAACACACTATTTTGTCAAAATGTTTGATGAAATAAAAAAGATGATCTTAGGCCGAGTACATGGATACCAAACATGACATGCTTTAAAATTGCGCACAAACGTGCAGTGGCGACAAACTAAATACATTTTTAAAAGCCTTTAAAAGCCTTTACAGGTTACCACTTTAGATTTACAGAGGAGGTCTACTGCTAAAATTACTGCCCTCGATCTGACCTTCGCGGTGATACCTCACATGCATGGTGCAATTGCTGTTTACATTTGACGCCAGACCGACGCTTGCGTTCGCCTTTGTGCGAGAGCAGGGGGGGGGGCAGGGGTGCTTTTTTTTTTTTTTTTTTTTTTAATTATTTTTTTTGCTTTTTTATCTTATTTTTAAACTGTTCCTTTCATTTTTATTTTTTTTTTTTATCATTTTTATTGTTATCTCAGGGAATGTAAATATCCCCCATGATAGCAATAGGTAGTGACAGGTACTCTTTTTAGAAAAAATTGGGGTCTATTAGACCCTAGATCTCTCCTCTGCCCTCAAAGCATCTGACCACACCAAGATCGGTGTGATAAAATGCTTTCCCAATTTCCCAATGGCGCTGTTTACATCCGGCGAAATCTAAGTCATGAAATGCTTGTAGCTTCCAGTTTCTTAGGCCATAGAGATGTTTGGAGCCATTCTGGTCTCTGATCAGCTCTATGGTCAGCTGGCTGAATCACCGGCTGCATTCTCAAGTTCCCTGTTGGGACAGGAGAGCCAGAGAAAAACATGGACGACGGTGTGGGGGGGGGGGGCATTCCCTCCCACTGCTTGTAAAAGCAGTCTAGAGGCTAATTAGCCGCTAGGATTGCTTTTACAAGAAAGCCGACCACTGGCTGAAAAGAATGATACCAAGATGATACCTAAACCTGCAGGCATCATTCTGGTATAACCACTCAAAGTCCAGCAACATACCTGTACGTTGCTGGTCCTTGTTGGGCATACATTGTAAACTTTTTTTTCATGCAGCCTGTGGGCTGAACGAAAAAAAGATATTGATCGGTGGGTATGCCCACCATTAGAATACCTCCCTTCATCCACCCACTTCTAATGATGGGCATACATGCACCATTTATATATGCCGAAGCATGGGGGCATCCTCCCGCAAAAGGCAGGAGCAAATCGCTCCTCCACCCACTACTGCCCCCACGCTTCGGCATATATGCTGAAGTATGTAACTGTGGTGGTGAAATCACCTCCGACAGCGCTGGAGTCGCGGCTTTATGTATCGTGGGAGCAAACGCTGTTGCTGTCAAGATAAATAAATCCGCTCTGCAGCTGAATGGCGTACCTGCTAAGCAAATGATGGTTAACAAAAAAACAAAGTAACATTACAGTATAACAGTATTACTTACCATACCTGCAAAGCAAAATACAAAAAAAACATAGTAAAAAATAAAACATTTAACGCAACCTGTGCCTACCTAAAAATATATATATGCTGAAGCATGGGGGCATCCTCCCGCAAAAGGCAGGAGCAAATCGCTCCTCCACCCACTGCTGCCCCCACGCTTCGGCATATATGCTGAAGTATGTAACTGTGGTGGTGAAATCACCTCCGACAGCGCTGGAGTCGCGGCTTTATGTATCGTGGGAGCAAACGCTGTTGCTGTCAAGATAAATAAATCCGCTCTGCAGCTGAATGGCGTACCTGCTAAGCAAATGATGGTTAACAAAAAAACAAAGTAACATTACAGTATAACAGTATTACTTACCATACCTGCAAAGCAAAATACAAAAAAAACATAGTAAAAAATAAAACATTTAACGCAACCTGTGCCTACCTAAAAATATATATATGCCGAAGCATGGGGGCATCCTCCCGCAAAAGGCAGGAGCAAATCGCTCCTCCACCCACTGCTGCCCCCACGCTTCGGCATATATGCTGAAGTATGTAACTGTGGTGGTGAAATCACCTCCGACAGCGCTGGAGTCGCGGCTTTATGTATCGTGGGAGCAAACGCTGTTGCTGTCAAGATAAATAAATCCGCTCTGCAGCTGAATGGCGTACCTGAAAACACAAAGGTGGTTAACAATAAAAAAAACAAAGTATAAAAAAATTGCATACCTATAAAGCAAACATGATAAAAACATAACAATAAAACATTGCAGTATAGAATGCAGAACAATAGAGAGAGAATAGAGAGAGAACAATAAAACAACAACTATTTTTGGTTTTTTTATTTTATATTTTTTTTGTGTTTTTTTCTTTTTTTTACTTTTTTTTGTTTTTTTACACTTTTTTTTGTAACTTTAACTTTTTTAACTTTTACCAGGTTTGGGTCTCTCAAAATGCGACAGCATCTTGGGAGACCCTGTGGAAGTGTGCCTAGTCTGTGCAGTGCTGTACCCTACGCTAATACTCCACTAGTGTGTGGTAGCGTTCAAAACATTCACCAATGCAAAGACCAGGTTTGCCAGGACAGAGGGGACAACAATACCGGGTGTCACGCCTAAATCCGCGCTTGCTGCAGACACGACATCTTTTTTGGGGGGTTTGTTGGGTAGGGGTACTCGGGAGGGCATAAAGAAAATGCCTCTCATGCAGCCGGCTTACTGCATTTGGTTGGGGATGGTGAGGTGGAGCACCGTCTGGATACAGAAGGGCTCTGACGATCTCTTCCTGGAATTTAAGGAAGGATCCAGTCCGTCCTGAAGCTCTGTATAGCACATAAGCATTCAGCAAAGCCAATTGAAATAAGTAAACAGACACTTTTTTGTACCAGCGTCTGGCCTTACGGGCAATTAGGTACGGCGCCAACAACTGGTCGTTGAGGTCCACCCCTCCCATATTAAGGTTATATTCGTGGACACAGAGGGGTTTCTCCACAACACCAGTCGCCGTAGGAATTTGGACCATCGTGTCTGCATGAAGGGAGGTGAGAACGAAAACATTCTTCTTATCCCTCCACTTCATAGCGAGCAAATTATTATACTTCAAGCAGGCTCTCTCCCCCAGCCTAAGACGGGAATCTACAAGCCGCTGGGGAAAGCCCCGGCGATTAGGTCGCACGGTGCCACATGCTCCAATCTGATGATCAAAAAGGTGGCTAAAAAGTGGCACGCTCGTATAATAATTGTCCACGTACAAGTGGTACCCCTTTCCGAATAAGGGTGACACCAAGTCCCACACTATCTTGCCAGCGCTTCCTATGTAGTCAGGGCAGTTTGTCGGCTCTACGTGACTATCTTTGCCCTCGTAAACCATAAATCTACATGTATAGCCTGTGGCCCTGTCACAGAGCTTATACATCTTGACCCCGTATCTGGCACGCTTGCTGGGAAGGTACTGTTTGAATGACAAGCGGCCAGAAAATTTAACCAGGGACTCATCAACGCAGACAACTTGATGGGGGGTAAACAAGTCTGCAAAACGTTGGTTGAAGTGGTTTACGAGGGGCCGAATTTTGTAGAGCCGATCGTATTCAGGGTCTCCACGAGGACGACAGAGTTCATTGTCGTTGAAGTGCATGAACCGCAAAATCTGCTCGTATCGTGCCCTGGCCATGGAAGCAGAGAACAAGGGTGAATGGTAAATTGGGTCAGTGGACCAATATGACCGCAACTCACTCTTTTTATTCAACCCCATGAGGAGGGAAAGGCCCAGAAAGATCTTAAATTCGGAGACCGTAATTGGTCTCCAATCTCTGGCAAGGGTGGACTGGGGCATAGTGGCGATGTATTGACCAGCGTATAAATTGCTTTGGTCCACAATAGATCTAAAGAGATCTTCGGTGAAAAACAGCGAATAAAAATCCAGTGGCATAAAGTCAACTGTTTCCACCTGAATTCCGGGTTGGCCAGTGAAAGGGGGAAGTAAGGGTGCTGCAGAAGTGGTGGGTACCCAATTCGGATTGGCCAATGCAGCAGGAAGGGCACTATGGGCACGACGGGCCTGTGTTCGTCTTCTTGGTGGCAGCGGGACACTACTAGTGCTTGCCACCTCGCCAGCTTGAACTGCACTTATGGGACTCGCCACGTCACCACGTGATACTGCAGTGCTGGATGTACGACCAGGGTGTACTAGGCCGCTGGTGCTTGCCAGTTCACCAGAAGGAGTAGCGGCACTAGTACCTCTCTGCTCCCTACGAGAGCCCTGCGGTTCATGCACTTCAAGGACAGCATAAGTTCGGGGTCTGGTACGCCTGACCTTAGCAGGGACCACAACTCCGTCGTCAGAGCTATCTGTCATGGAGCCGCTGTCCTCTACAGGATCGTATTCTGAGCCTGAACTTGACAGATGAGTGACTTCCTCTTCACTATCTGTCATGCTCAGAATCCTGTAGGCCTCTTCACTAGTGTACCTTCGATTTGCCATTTTGGCCTCTAAATTTAGGGGTACACTAGTGAGACTCACAGGCAAAAAAGCTCCCGACTGTCAGCGACTGATTCAAAACGCTACCAAAAAACTGTTAGCGATCGCAGGGATCAGGCCTGACTCTGCGACCGCTGCAGTTATGTGTGCTTAGTGTTTTGTAAGTGTCAGTAATCGATCGATACTGCACTTGGGTGGGCTGGGCTGGGCTGGGCCGAGGAGCAAAACGCAGGTGCTAGCAGGTATCTGGGCTGATCCCGCTAACACTGCGTTTCAGGGAACCCTAAACTTCTGGGGAGTATAGATCTGATCGGATCAGATATCGATCCGTTCAGATACTATAGCACTAAGGGAGGTGTATGCTGCGTGCGTGGGTTTTAGCGGTACTGGCGCTAACCTGACGCTGCCTGGGGCGACGCAGACCTTATTTGATCCTAAAAACTTAACTTCTATCACCGCCGGGCAATTAGGGGGTTAAACCTTTATAGGGTAATAAACGGCGGGTGCCCTAAAACTATAATAAACTGTAATAAACTGTAATAAACTATAATAAACTACAAAAAACAAACTATCTAACCAGCGTCACCCGTAACACTTATACGGTGATCGCTGGTGAAAGGGTTAACTAGGGGGCAATCAGGGGGTTAAAACCTTTAGCAGGTAGTATATGGGGGTCCCTGTCGCTATAAAACACTGACAGCGAACCTATATACTTACCTCCCTAAACTAGCGTCACCTGTGTCACTAATACAGCGATCAGAAAAACGATCGCTTAGCAACACTGGTGACGGGGGGTAATCAAGGGGTTAACTTTTATTAGGGGGGGTTAGGGGGTACCCTGGACCTAAGGGGGGGTACCCTAGACCTAAAGGGGGCTACCCTAACAGCCCTAACACTTATAACTGACAAACTGACACCAATGCAAAAAAAAAAAAAAACTGCTATTGGTGTCAGAGTGACAGTGGGTACAGGGGGGTGATCGGGGGGTGATCGGGGGGTGACAGGGGGGTGAAAAGTGTGCCTGGCGTGTTCTACTGAACGTGTGGTGTTGGTGCACTTACTTGGATGTCTTCTCTCCTCGGCGTCGGATCAAAAAGACCGGCTCCGTGAGAGATGACATCACTTCCTCTCCCTCTGTTTACATTACAGAGGGAGAGGAAGCATTCGATTCGTGGGAGCGATCGGGAGGGGGTGGCCATCAATGGATGGCCTCCCCCTGACCCCTAATCGCCCGCGAACGAGAGCCGACCACTCAGGGCACCGGGGGGGGGTCCGATCGGACCCCCCGCCCGCGGGAAGGCATCACGTACTAGGTACGTGATTTTGCCTGCCCGTGCCGACCTGCTCACGTATATAGGCGTGAGGCGGTCGGCAAGTGGTTAAAATACACAAAAAATGATTATGTGATCTTTCCACTATTAGGCCAATGGCCCTGTTTTTGTCTGTGCATTTTCTTCCTGTAGCACAAGTGATCAGATTTCAGAATGCTATTTGTGTACAATTTAATGTGGTTCTAATGCCGCGTACACACGAGCGGACTTTACGGCAGACTTTGCCCGACGGACTTTGAGACGGACTTTACGACGGACTTTCTGAATGAACGGACTTGCCTACACACAATCCACCAAAGTCCGTCGAATTCGTACGTGATAACGTACGACCGGACTAAAACAAGGAAGTTCATAGCCAGTAGCCAATAGCTGCCCTAGCTTGGCTTTTTGTCCGTCGAACTAGCATACAGACGAGCGGACTTTTGGACCGGACTCGATTTCGACGGATTGATTTAAAACATGTTTCAAATCTAAGTCCGTCCAACTTTTGAGAAAACAAAGTCCGCTGGAGCCCACACACGATCAAATTGTCTGACGAAATCCAGTCCGCCGGGCAAAGTCTGCCGTAAAGTCCGCTCTTGTGTAAGCGGCATAAGGGCTAAAAGTTTGGAATTCTATGCCCTAATACTTACCTGGCTCCTCTTTCGATCCTGCGCTATGCCCAAGAGCAGCATCGCTGCTCTCTCCCCCTCTCTTATAGGTCATTGGCTCCTGCTGCTGTTAATCAAATATTGTGAGGAAGGAGCGGGGGGCAGGGACACACACATCCCCATGTGGGAGAGAGCCTACACTTCTGACCCCATAGCAAGCGCTTGCTAAGGGGGCAGACACAGAAGAGGCGGAGCCAAGATTGTTGGCAGAGGACCCCAGAAGAGGAGGTCAGGGCCACTCTGTGCAAAACCTTTGCACAGAGCAGGTAAGTATAACATGTTTGTTATTTTAAGAGCAAAAAAAAAAGCTGAGCCTTTAACTGCACCAAAAATACACAAACATAGCTAGAGTAGAGGATGTCATTTTTTTCATACCAAAGGTCAAAAACAAATGTGTACATGGATACAAATTTTGCAATAGGCTTTTTATAGCTACCATGCAGGAATTTGCATCTGGTTAAAATTAGGATTTTTCTTCTAGAATATGTTAGCATATACAAGGCTAATTGTGCAGAGTTTCTTATCTAAATAAAATGGCAATGTGCATACGTGCCAGTTTTAATATGGGTTATATTTCAGCAGAATCTTCACTACAGCTTCACTCCCGTGCTCAAGAATGTGTACTTTATTAAAGGATAAGTGCACCCTAACACTAAAATCTCTACATCTACAGACATTGACGATCTAACACTAACCTATCTAGCCCTGCAAAGAAGAAATCAGTATACAGTTGTGTGAAAAAGTATTTGCCCCCATTGTGATTAACCACAATTTTTTGGAATGCTGAGTTAAATTTCACTTGCTACACCCAGGCCTGATTACTGCCAGACCTGTTAAATCAAAAAATCACATAAATAGAAGCTGTCTGACAGATCACAAAAAGCCACACATCATGCCACAATCTAAAAAAATTAAAGTACAGATTAGAAACAAACTAATATACATGTATCGGTCTAGGAAGGGCCATTTCTAAGTCATTTCTAAGGCTTTGGAACTTCAGTGAACCACACGGAGAGCCATTATCCACAAATGGAGATAACTTGGAACAGTGGTGAACCTTCCCAGGAGTGGCCGGTCTACACAAATTACTCCAACAGCATGACGATGACTCATCCAGGAGGTCATAAAAGAACCCAGAACAACATCTTAAGAACTGCAGGCCTCACTTGTCTCAGGTAAGATCAGTGTTCATGGTTAAACAATAAGAAAGAGACTGGGCAAAAATGGCATCCATGAGAGAGTTCCAAGGCCAAAGCCACTGCTGACTAAAAAGAACACACAGGCTCATCTCACATTTACCAAAAAACATCTTTATTATCCCCAAGACTTTAGGCAAATATTCTGTGGACTAATGAGACAAAATTTTTACTTTTTGGAAGGTGTGCGGCCCGTTACATCTGGCATAAAACTAATACAGCAATTCATAACAAGAACATCATACCAACAGTCAGACATAGTGGTGGTAGCGTGATGTTCTGGGGCTGCTTTGCAGCTTCAGGACCTGGACAACTTACCATAATTGATGGAACCATGAATTCTGAGCTCTACCAGAAAATCCTAAAGGAAAATGTCCGGCCATCAGTTCGTGACCTCAAGCTCAAGTGCACTTGGCTTTTCCTTTCGGACAATGATCCGAAACACAACATCAAGTCCACCTCCAAATGGTTCAAACATAGTAAAATTTAGGTTTTGGAGTGGCCTAGTCGAAGCCCGGACTTAAATCCAATTGAGATGCTGTATCATGACCTTACACATGCTGGAAAACCCTCCAATGTGGCTGAATTAAAACAATTCTACAAAGAACAGTGGGCCAAAATTGCTCCACAGCAATGTGAAAGACTCATTGCCAGTTATCACAAAGGATTGATTGCTGTTGTTGCCGCTAAGGGTGGCACAACCAGTTATTAGTTTTAGAGGGCAATAACTTTTTCACATAAAGCCAGGCAGGTTTGGACAGCTTTTTTTGCCTTAATAAATGAAACCATCATTTAAAAACTGCATTTTGTATTTACTCGGGTTATCTTTGTGTAATAATAAAATTTGTTTGATGATCTGAGTCATTTAAGTGTGACAAATATGCAAAAAAGAAAAAAATCAGGAAAGGGCAAATACTTTTTCACAGAACTGTACATATCTTTTTTTATGCCGATCTGACCCAATCACGCGTGGAGCTGTCAGCTGTGGATTTGCTGTGGAGGCGAGTGCAGAGGGCACAGCCGACATCGGAAAGTCCCATAGTAAGTCTATGGGTGACATCACTCACCATTCATTTCACAGCCGTTGTTGGCTGTGTCCTCTGCAGAGCTTCCGCTGCTGGAGACCGGACCAGATTAGCTTAATAAAAGGTATGTATACTGATTTCTTCTTTATAGGGCTAGATAGGTTAGTCTTATATCGTGGATGTCTATAGATATAGCGATTTTAGTGTTAGGGTGCACTTATCCTTTAATTACAAGATAAACATTGTTACTGTTAATTGACTAAGTAGCTACCATTAATTATGTAATTTAAAGAGTAAGTTTACCTTTTAAAACATAATAATTACACATGATTTTGCAGGAAAAAATTTACATGAATTTTTTTTTATTTTACAGGAGCCTACAAAGCATTGCACCCACAATCACTGGATTTCGGGTGCAATGTCAGGCTCCTGCACACTCTTCCCCCAGCTTTCTGCTCATATCTCTGTAGGGCTTAGAGTTTGAGAGCTGAAGAAAGAGTGCACTTACATTCCATTGAAAACTACAAATCTGTCTGCCGTGGTAGTGGAAGATGAGACCTGTAGTTTATTTATAGATCTCTGTGAATGAATGTCAAAGCTGTGCGGGCAGAGCCCCTCACAGCCACCCTGACTTTTAAATGTGACAGGAGGAGAGGATCCTTGACGCTGTCACAATGGGTGGCTCAGAGTGTGAGGGGGGCTGTGTTTAGGAACATGTTACATGTTACACCCTAAATAACGGTGCAACGTGTTACTAAAAGTGAACTTATCTTTTATGGATCTTTTCAAAACAAAGTAAAATCAGTTTTCCTCTTACTTGATCTAAATGAAAAATTCCACAGCTGTGGAGGGGTAGATGCTACAGTGCTGGGTGATTGCGTTGGATTAAAAAATGTCATTTATCCAGCGTGGCCATTTAACCTAATAAACGTTACTCAAGCTGTAGTAGTCATGTAGAGTTCTCTTAGAGGAAGAAATTGTTACATTGGGAGGTTACATAACTTTGGCTAATGGATACCACTGTTGAAGAACCAGATGGCTAAATATTATGCATTTGCTGGCTTTATCCAATATTGGGTCTCCTGAGTTGGTGAATGTAATATTTAAAATGACTCTGCCAAAAAAATCTCCTGAGAGGTATACAGTGCAGGTACCATCTCTACCTAAATGATGGGCCATTCTGATCTGGCAAAGTTTTGGCACTTCCTAATAGTGCCAAGTCTTGCTTGCCTGCTCCACGCATTCCTATTGGCCAGTAAGGCAGCCAATCATAGTGATGAGCCAATAGAAATGTATGGGTCAGTGAGGGAGCAGGCAGGCTCCAACACTACTAGGAAGTGTTGAAGCTTTTGCTCAAGAAGAAAGGAGCTTTTGCCCAAGGAATGCCCAGCATTTGGGCAAACAGCTGCTGCAATTATGTACAGGCCTCCCTAGAACATCCATCAGAAACCTATATTTTTTTAATTTGTTAAGGCGACAGTGTTATTTTATATCATATAATAACAAATGTGGGAAAGTGGTTTATATATTATATTCTCCTGTAAACAGCAGTGTAAAAATCGATATGTGTTTAAATAAAAAAAAATCTGCACACAGGTGTCTGTTTTCTTTGTATAATTTGCACCGTTCCATTGCATGTGTTACTTTGCACATTAACATTAGTAATGGGCGCACTACACTCCATCCAAGTTGCACAGGATGGGCAGAGTGGCGGACCCCATATGCTGCCGATGTCGGCAGCACAATGCGGATCTTATACATCTTCTGTGGCGATGTCCGAAGCTCCATCGGTACTGGCATGAGGTGATTGGTACACTAAACGGAGTGTTCCAAATGACAGTACCGGTAGATCCTATGCACTGCTTGTTGGGGGTGTTGGATGAGGTAATCCCAGAGGAACAAACTAAAGTGGCTGTATCCAGGGCTTTATTCCAAGCTAGAAAACTTATACTAATGGCATGGAAGTCTGCAGTACCGCCCTCTGTTAAAATGTGGATAACGCATATGGGTAAAACTCTAATTATGGAAAAATACATATACCAACACAGAGGCTGCCCACACAGGTTTGAACGCATTTGGTCCAGTTGGTTGGACACGCCTGGACTTAGTACGAGAGAACTAGTCATGACGAGGCTCTTACAGGGTCCTTAATAAATAATATAAATGAATATGGAAAGGAGGTACAATACATGCGAATTGGAAGGAGGATGGGTGTTAATTATATTTCTCAACATGGTATAATGAAAATCAGTGGGCTGTGTAGTAATACTATAAGAACCTATGCTTTACATTGTATGAATATGACACTGAAATGTAGAAAATTGTACACCGGAAGATGTATTTATTTAAAATGTTCAATAAAAACCTTTTTGATTTAAAAATAAACATTAGTAATGGGCAAACTGTTTGGGCCGAGCATCAGTTCAGCCCCAAACAGCGCCGCGCTGCACAGTGCATTCTAGGGCCCTGACTGCTGGTCAGGTGCAAGGCTTTGCCCATTCGGGGCACAGAGCACAGTGAATAGCTAGTTGTTAAGGAGCAGGCTGGGAAGCCGGCCGCCACATCCTTAACAATGGATGAGTCATCAGCTGTCAGCAGGGATGAAAAAAAAGCATTGCCAGCAGTACAAAATGTGAAGAAAAAAAATTGCGTGGGCCCCCCCCCACCAATCCATATCAAGCCCTTTGGGTCTGGTATGGATTTTAAGTGGATAAATAAAAAAAAAACCGGCATTGGGTCCCCCCCAAAATCCACACCAGAACCTTAGGTCTGGTATGGATTTTGAAGGGAACACCTCACGCCAAAAATAAGGCCAGAAAGGGGGGGTGAATGCCCCCCAAACCATACAAGGCCACATGCCCTTAACATGGGGGGTGCTTTGGGCTCTGCCTCCCACCCCAAAGCTCCTTGTCCCCATGTTGATAGGGCCACGGGCCTCTTTCCCACAACCATAGATGGTGGTTGTGGGGGCCTGTGGGCCGGGGGCTTATCAGAATCTGAAAGCCCCCTTTAACAAGGGGGCCCCAAGGCCCGGCTTCCCCCCCTATGTCAATGAGTAGGGGTACATTGAACCCCTACTCATTCACCAAAAAAAGTTTCAAAAAGAAGTAAAAACACATACACAGTTTTTGACAATTCCTTTATTAAAAAAAAAATTGTCCCCGATGTAGATCCATCATCAATCACGATGCCCATCGCACCGCAAGACCTGAAAAAAGAAAAAAGCTCTGCCCATAACAAAGGCTCCCTGCCACCTGCCTGCTCCACTGTCTGACAATTCTTAAATAGGTAAGGGGTGGAGCCACCTGGCTACCCCACATTCATTCACATGAGGGGTGGGATCTGGGGGCCCACTGCCTGCAGACCCCCACAGCCACTACCCAGGGTTGTGGGGAAGAGGCCCTTGCACCCATCAACATGGGCACAAGGTGCTTTGGGGTGACCCTGCCCCGAAGCATGCTGCCAATAATGTTGAGGGCATGTGGCCTAGTATGGTTAAGAAGGTAGGGGGCACTTGCTTGTCCCCCCCTTTCTTGCATGCTCGGATAAGCAATTGGTATGGATTTTGGGGGGAACCCCTCGCCATTTTTTTTCACATTTTGTATTGCTGGTAATAGAGGTTTTTTTCATTCAGCTGTCAGCGGGAATGCACATGCACTAAAATGTGGCCTCATTATACAGAATGGCTCCCCAAGCCATTGTTTACAAAATAAATAAAGTTTACAAGGGAAATCAATTTAACTGTCTTTTTTTTTTTCTTTATACTGTATATGTCAGTTTTGCTGCAGCAGGTTTTATATACGGTACAGATGTGCCACTTTACAGGCAGACTAAGAGGACCCCCCAGGCACTATATTTAAAAAGTGACTCGACTTTTGTGAGAAAAAAATTAGCAAATAAAGAAAAAATAATATAGTGTATGCAATTGCAACACCATATACAAAGTCATATTGTAACTGAATGTTATTAAAAATTACCTTTCATTTTCAATCTGCAGCCACTGTAATTTTCTGTAACATTAAATGCAATATGGCTACCCGGAGTTGTTCTGTACACAGAATGTGTACTAAACACACCCCAGAAACATAATTTCCTGCTTGTGTGATTGGCTCACCAATTTTCCCAAAAGTCTGCACTAAGATACAAGTCAGATTTCAGGCATCCCGTGCAACAAAAATTAAATTTGTTGTGAGATACTCCCAATAGAACACATCTAAATGGATGCAGGGCCAGCAGATTTCCTCATTGTGCTCTGCAGCTGCACAGCTGGTTGATAATTATGAAACCCCTCCCATTAGACCCACTCGGCACAGAGGAACAAACAGGGATTTCTTCAAAATAACAAAAGGTAGGAATCTGCAACAAAGGTTGTTATAATCCTTGCAATGTACATAGATTCCCCCAGAGGGGAATGCTACGCTTTAAAGGAATTTTTCATTTTTATTGTTTCACTTTAAGCATCAGTAAAATCACTGCTCTATTAAAATTGATATTTAAAAAAAAAATGTTTGCATTGATACATGTCCCCCAGGGCAATACTCAGGCCCCATATGCTTTTTATGGCCAATAGCTTGCATTTAAGCCTTAAAAATGGGGAGTTTTGATTTTTCGAGTTCGGGTTCCATAGACTTAAATAGGGTTCTCGGTTTGGGTCCAAACTTTTTGGGAGTTTTGATGTTGAACCAAACCAGGGGGTGTTTGACCCATTACTAATTAACATGCATTGTGTCAAGGCAGGCAATTCATTATGAATGCGCTGCCAACACATCACATTGGATCAAAGAATTCACATGACCCTTTTTAGCAACACAACACACTATATGTGCGTTGTGGTGTGTTATGGTTATCGCACATTGAACTGAACTGAATTGTGTGTTGGGGTAGCATTCATAATGAATTATAATAACCACAGAAAAAGGTAAATTCGTTATTACGTTTTTTTAAAGTGGACGTAAACCCGAAAAAAAATTTTTTGTTTGATGTCATACTGTAGAGTATAAGATTTCCTATCATTTGAGCCCAGTCTTGCCACAAAGAGTTAATCCAGCTCTGAGCCATCCTCTTTTATTGTTCAGTGAGATAAATCTTGACAAACAGAGAAAAACTTTGTCAAATCCTCCCCCTTGCTGTGAGTGACAGGTGATTTACATATCTCGTGCACTAGCCTAAGACATGCATTATTTTTTAATTCCCTCCCCCACTCCTTTCTACAGCAGCTCTGCAAGGATTGGCTGTTCCACACCTCAGCATGATTTGGCATGCTGAAGTCATGTGGTTACTTTCCTGTCTTTTCACTGGATGTTAGAGATCATAGCAGAAGTTCACAAGGGGAGTGTAGAGGTGGGCGGGGAGTCTACCGACATCACGACTTCACCCACCGGGCTCCAGACAACAGACCCACCCACAGAATATGCAGTTTTTCGGGTCTCATAACAGACAGAGGGGAGACATTTGACAGGTAAAGATACATGCAGGAGGCATGTATATCCTTATAGATAACCTTATGTATATAGGCATGACATCCTTAAAGATAATTATGGCAGTAGTTTAGAAAGGATGACATTGGGTTTACATCCACTTTAAGCACTTTTCCTCCCTATAACTCCATTGAGTCCTATAGAAGTCCCCTCCACCCTACTATTTTGGAGATTTCTTTGTTACTCACCTTATACATCTTGTAGACTACCCTTAAAGGAGTTGTAAAGGCAGAAGGTTTTTTATCTTAATGAATTCCATTCATTAAGATAAAAGGTCTTCTGTCTTCTGTGTGCAGAAGCCCCCCTCAGCCCCCCTAATACTTACCCGAGCCCCATCTCTGTCCGGCGATGTCCACAAGTCCCTCGGCCGTCCGGGACTCTCCCTCCTGGTTGGCTGAGACACAGCAGCAGCGTCATTGGCTCCTGCTGCTGTCAATCAAAGTCAGTAGCCAATCAGGAGAGAGAGGGGGCTGGGCCGAACGGCAGCTCCGTGTCCGAATGGACACATGGAGCTGCAGCTCGGCTCAGGTGCCCCCATAGCAAGCTGCTTGTGTCCGAATGGACACATGGAGCTGCAGCTCGGCTCAGGTGCCCCCATAGCAAGCTCCCTCGACTGGAGGGAGGAGCCAGGAGCAGTGAAGAGGGACTTGAGAAGAGGAAAATCCAGGCTTCCCTGTGCAAAAGCACTGCACAGAGCAGGTAAGTATAACATGTTTGTTATTTTAAAAAAAGAGACTTTACAATCACTTTAAGTTTGATATATAACTGTTTTTGATACACACAAGCCTTCTACTGCTGCAACTGTAACAATTAGTTACAGCAGCTCAGCATGGTTTGCAGTACATCGGGTCAGAAGACCTTTGTTATAAATCCATCCAGAACCAGACCTATTTTTTTCCTCCTTTAGTTGGGAGTGCACGGTCCATTGAGACAGCGTTGACAACTATTGGTCTCTTCCTGTATCCTAGCTCTCTCCTCCACAGCCATCTGGACCCCGGCCCGGGAGACACACTGGACTGTGGCAGCTTTCGAAGATGATACATAGTTACATATAGTTACACAGTAGGTGAGGTTGAAAAAAGACACAAGTCCATCAAGTCCAACCTATGTGTGTGATTATATGTCAGTATTACATTGTATATCCCTGTATGTTGTGGTCATTCAGGTGCTTATCTAATAGTTTCTTGAAACTATCAATGCTCCCCGCTGAGACCACCGCCTATGGAAGGGAATTCCACATCCTTGCCGCTCTTACAGTAAAGAACCTTCTACGTAATTTAGGGTTAAACCTCTTTTCTTCTAATTTGATGAGTGGCCACAAGTCTTGTTAAACTCTCTTATGCGAAAAAGTTTTATCCCTATTGTGGGGTCACCAGTATGGTATTTGTATATTGAAATCATATCCCCTCTCAAGCGTCTCTTCTCCGGAGAGAATGAGTTCAGTGCTCGCAACCTTTCCTCATAACTAATATCCTCCAGACCCTTTATTAGCTTTGTTGCCCTTCTTTGTACTCGCTCCATTTCCAATGCATCCTTCCTGAGGACTGGTGCCCAGAACTGGACAGCATACTCTAGGTGCGGTCGGACCAGAGTCTTGTAGAGCGGGAGAATTATCGTTTTATCTCTGGTGATTTCCTAACACAATGCGTGTGTTCTGCCTACATCTTGTAAGTGCAATGTATCTTGTGCAATAAACTGTGTTACTAATACTACACTTAGGTGCGCCTCCCTCTCTCCTCTTTAACCAATACACCTCACAATTGTAATGAGGTCAAATTGCAGAAGCCATGTACTAAAAGCAAAATCAATATCAAACACTACGTACATTGCAGGCCCACAAAGGACCCCTTTCTCAAAGTGACAGAGAAAGTCAGTTAGAATCTCTAGGTGTTCATTCATTTAACTTTCATTTTGAAATCGATGCTGTATTATTTCCACCAAATCAATTAGAAAAAGTGAAAAATAACTGCGCATCAAAAGGAAATAATAATAATAATATGAGCTGCAGAGTCCTATATGTGACACAAACACACAAAAGTAAGATTAGAAAATTGATGACTCGCGTTTGAAACAAACTACAACGTGTATAACTGAAAAGTATTCCCAACCTCATTGAGAGCAAAATGCAAGAAAACATATAAGCATATAGTAATATATGACAAAACCAGGTGCAAGGTTTGAAAAGTGATCCAACCTCCCCTTAAGCAAATATGAAAAAATATCTATAATGATATATAAAAACATTAGTGCAAACACATGAACGTGAAGGCCTGCAATATATGATGCAAGCAAATGACTAAATTAAAAATAATGAAAAAGAAGTCCATATACAAAAACACCCAAAAGTGATGTAATAATGCAAAATTGTCCGATTGTATGAAATCCCAGATGTGTGGGTCCACCACCATAGATAAAGTGCCTGGCCGCTTACCAGAACCCCATGACCCCCCGTTACAGAGGGTCTAAATGGGCTGTGAAATCCTGCTACTCCGGACCGCCAAGGAATCAAGATGGAAGCTGGAATGGGACATCAGGAACTGTGGTGCAGATGGATGGATCCACAGGGAAAAAGAGGCTCAGCCAAAGGTAGAAAGAAAATCATGCTTGTAACAATCTTTGACTTGTGAAAGTCCATCCACTGATAGCAGGCTCCAGGTCCTAAAGAGAGGACGTGCGAACCGCTGTTGGCTGACGCGTTTCAAAGGTTTTACCGTCTTCCTCAGAGCCTCTGACCCAGGGGACATGTATCAATGCAAGAAAAGTTTTCAAAACTGACGTTTTTTCGGGAGCAGTGATTTTAAGAATGCAGTTAGTGGAGTTTAGACTGGAGGCAAGGGTGGTGTACTTCGTCCGTAATTGAGGTACTGGTGAGGCGGAGAGGTCCGTAGATACCTGAGCTTGGCACTCTCCTAGGTTCAGCTGTCTCCACACTCAAGCAGAAGTGTGGAGTGAAGTGCCTATATATGCCTATATGTTTTCTTGCATTTTGCTCTCAATGAGGTTGGGAATACTTTCCACCAAATCAATTGTCTGCTTTTAGTAGTGATACAGTAATGCCCTGTACACACAGTCGTTTTTCAGATGGAGAAAGTGCGTTTGGATTGTGTTGTCGGAAATTCCGATCCTGTGTGGGCTCCATCAGACTTTTTCTGTCGAAATTTCCAACACACAAAGTTTGAGAGCAGGATATAAGATTTTCCGACAACAAAATCCGATCCTTTAAATTGCGATCGTGTGTAGACAAATCCGACACACAAAGTGCCACACATGCTCAGAATAAATTAAGAGACGAAAGCTATTGGCTATTGTCCCGTTTATAGTCTCGACGTACGTGTTTTACATCACCGCGTTCAGAAGATCGGATTTATCGACAACTTTGTGTGACCATGTGTATGCAAGACAAGTTTGAGCCAACATCCGTCTGAAAAAATCAGATGGATTTTGTTGTCAGATGTCCGTTCAATGTCCGATCGTGTGTACAGGGCATTAGGCCGCATTCACATCTGAACATTCTGGGAATGCACACAGAAGGATATTGAAACGTGAAACGTGCTGTTCTGCCACATGCAAAAACTAGTGAAAATTCCTAATGGCACCCCAAATGTGGCCAGTAGATGCGTGTTTTTGTGCATGGCAAAATGCATCACAAATGTACCAAACACATGGTAAAAAAACACGCAAAGCTCTGGACCCAAAAAGATTCAGGAGCTTCTTTGATGTGTTTCTCGCACGTAGGGCAGCCGATTCGAATAAATGGGCCTCTCTGTGCACGTTGCGTGAAAAAAATGCAAAAAAACATGTTCCCACTACGCTAGGTATGAATGGGGTCTTACTGATTTGCTGCATGATTATTAAACAACTTTGAAAAATGCCATGTAGATATACATTTTCTGAATACTGCAGAGCAAAGAAAATTCCACGTGGGTTCAAGATTAAGGCTTCCTGTACACACACAGACTAGGTTGATCGCCAGCTGCGGCCGGTGGTCAAAACGTTCCTATCCTAAATGTGATTCTTACGCATTCGGAAGTGGGAGGTTGAAGCTTCACTAACCGCAGGAGCTTGTAAACTCTTGTAAAAGCCTATGTGTACATGGACACATAGGCTTTTATGGAGTTGATTTCAGGAGCTTTGGCAAAAAAAAATGCCAAAAGCTCCTAAACTCAAGTTTAGAAGCTGTAGTGTACACAAAGCCTTAAGAATCAGCTGACAACTGGGAGACAGAAATGTGATTTTTGTGAGAAGTGGATTGAGGTTGCCAATTAAAATTCCCTCAATTTTATTTTATTAGTTATTAAGGAGGTCAAAAAATTGCTTTGTCAACGTAACCGTGAAATACCATCTCTTGAGATCTGCCTAAAGGAGAGAACTACCCTCAAAGTCTTTAATACTATGGAATTAGAACAACTGGAAAAGGATATTCTGTCACAAAATGTGATAAAAAATAAGCTGGTGTGCCAAGACTATGCAGAAGGACGAGTTTATCCCTGGTTGGGAGGTATTAATACTGGAAGTATACGCCAACAAAGAGTCCGTCGTAATAAATTGCTTAGCAAGAAATAAGCGCACACATCTTCTGATAGTTTTTTTTAGAGAATATCTCTAAAACAGTAATTCAGCTCAAAAAGCAGCTGTATCTACCAGTGGGACTTCTTTTTTAGGAAATTCCACTCAAACAGGTAAAAAAAGAAGTGGTCTGAAACATAAAACATGGTTTCCTATGGATGTAGTTCACATCTGTGCATTTTATGGAAAGGGCCAGGGACTTTTTTCAGATTTTTGGTTTCACAGACTTCAATGGATGAAAAGCATGTATTGAAAAACACAAAATGCACCTGCTATATGCAAACTGCAACCTGCATAAGTGTGAACCAGGCCTTAGATCATTCTAATATTTACACCCAGATCCCTAAAGATTAGAGTTGCACTGATACCGGTATCGGCGCCGATACTAGCCATTTTTGCGAGTATCCATACTCGCGAAAATGCTCCGATACTGGAAACCGATACCGGAAGTGATGTCGCTTGGGAGCGGACTCCTCCCCTCCGGATGGTGCCATCCCTGCCTTCTCCTCCCAGTGGCATCGCTAGGTGCAGGACCAAGGGAAACTTGCAACTAAGGGAAACCGGCAGTGGAGCTTTGCGGCTTTACTGCCCATTTTCTACTGCGTATGCACGAGTCGCACGGTGCTTTGTCAATGGCCCCGTCTTCTACTGGGACACACACAGGTCCCAGAAGACAACGGGGGAGCTCGCTGAAGAGGAGGAAGTGACGGAACAGCTCCGCAGACCAGGAAGAGGCAGATTAGGAAGACTGCCTAGCAAAAGGAGATTCTGTTAAGTAAAAAAAAAAATTCAGTTTTTTAATTTATTTCAAAGAAAATTTTAATGTATAAATGTTTTTTAGGGTGGACCTCCGCTTTAACTGTGAGCCTAGCCAGTGTTTCATTGCACTATGTATGCTGTTTTCACGTTTTAAGTGATGGATTGCACTCCCTGCTTTGCAGGGACACAAAATATATCCCTTCCCCCCCTGTCAGAAATAAGATCTGCCTTGGTTACATAGGCAGAGCTCCATCCTGTGTCTCTGCCCGGCGATCGGCGGATATCCAGTGCCTGGCACCCGCAGATCAGCTTCTGCTGTGAGCAAACACAGCAGGAGCAGCCCGCTAGTGGCACACGTGTGCTCTCCCTAGGCAAGGGTGCAGAATCTAGCAGAAGGGCTGCCCTGTAGCATTAAATCTAATATAGGGCGGTCCTTAACTGGTTAATCATTGTTGTATGTAGGTTCGCGTTTACCTCTTGCCTTCTGTCGCTGTCACCTTCAGAAAGGAGTCCTTAGTAGCATGAAACATCAGTGGTATTTTTTTTATTGATTTCGCTTTTTGTACACGGGTTCTGCACTTTGACCTCAATTAAAGTGTGAGGTTTATTAGCTGAGTGCTCTTGTCTTTATCGAGGGGTCAGAAGACCTTACAGTGGCTGTATTTTCTCAGGCTGTAAGTTTATGGTCACATCATTGGTGTCTGTATTTAGGAATGGATGTGATCAGTGCCTGAGGGACCATTGATCATATTCAGTCTATAAAATACAGTACATTCCTTCACTGGTTTTCTCTTCCTTTTTGGTCTCATTTCTGGACTTTCTGTTGAAAATGGCGACTGGTGAGATCATTGAGTATGACAATATCCTGTAGTGTGTAATTGAACCCAGGAGCGTTCAGTTGTGAAGGGAAATGACAGTAGAACTAGCAATATTACCAGCACCCATCATGGCCACATCTGGGCGGACTTCCGTGTACATTGGCGCACGCAGATGCGCAACGGCGCTAACCAGCGCGCGCACAACGCGACAGATGCTGGCGCCCACTGGCCTATATAAACCTGCTGCTGAGACCTCTAGATTGCTGGATTATTGTCAGCATCCCTGTGTTCCTTGTGCTTCTGTGTATCCTGATCTTGATCTCCCATTGCCTTGCTTATCCTGATCTTCTGGTTTGACCCCTGGCATGTTGTCTGACTTCGCTCCTGCTTGCTACATTGTGTTTGACCTTGGCAGTAAGATTCTGTTACTGACTGATCTTACTGTTTATGATCCCTGGCCTGGCTCCTGGTTCTGCTTCCAGTCTGCCCAACTACCAAGTATGTCTGGTACTGTCCAAGCACGCCTGCCCTGCAGTGCATCCAGCTTGTTCCAGCTACCTCTCGGTTATCAGCTCTTCAGACCACAGCAACTGGCAAACTGTGCTTTTTCATTAATGTACCACCTTCAGGGGTGCACTGCACAGCTTCAAAGGGGAGCCCTCTCAGCAACTTGGCCTTCTACCTGACACGTGACACACATCCTGATTCAGTGTCGGCGCAGTGCCTGTGGATAAGGAGATTGGGGACTCTGTGTATCTCTTTTTTTAGCACAAAGGGGAGACATCAGTGGTCTGTTTAGAGTGGGACCAGTCATCACTTGTATATTCTGACACTGAAAGGGGCTAGTTACCTCCCCAGACACAGTTTTTAAGTTAAGTAGAACATTGCATGCATTGGACCAGCCTTTCTCAACCTTTTTAGCATGGAGGAACCCTTAAAATAGCTTTCCAGGCTCAGGGAACCCCTGCTAATAGTACAGCTCAAAGTACATTAGCATGATGCTCCCTACATTTGTGATCATTGGCAAGAATACTCTGTTTACAGATAGCTAAAAAGACATTTGGTGTCAGTGGTTACTTAACTGAGAGGCCGAACTTGCTTGTTGCTCAAGGAACCCCTGGAAATCTCTGGAGGAACCCTGGTTGAGAGGCTGCATTAAACATTACACAAATTACGTATCCCTGCTTATTTACAAATATTTGATATTTATCAATTCAATATAGCTTATCTTTTGGATTTAGTAGGCATGTTATGTTTGTGTGTGTGCTACAAATAAGCACAGTGAAATAGAGAAAAATAAGAAAAATAAAAAAATGTTTTTTTAATTTTTCCCTACGCAACTTACATAACTTCTTCTTTCTCTTTAATGCTACATCGCACCATACACTGGAAAAAAAATGTGTATGTGTGAATTGATAACTTGATGTAATCCACAGCATCTGATGTAATTGTTGGAACCTGGAAATTAATGTGTAAGAGGAATATTTTTAAAATTGGATTTTTTTATTAATATAACATTGATTTTAATTTTCTTTTTTTTACTTCATGCTCATCCATGCACCTCTGCATGTAATCTCCAACTTAGTTACAGTTTGTGGCATGACAGGAGGTGCCACAACAGTACTTCTGAGGCTGGGTTCACACCATTGCGAATTGGATGCGGGTTCCCCGCATTCAATTCGCAATAGCAGGAGATTTTGACTGGCTCTCTATGGGGTCAGTTCACATATCTCCACAGCAGGTCTGGTGCGATTTGCACAAAAACGCTGTGCGTCTTTTGGTCTGTTTCAGGTCCGAATTCAGCACAAAATTCAGGCTGAAATCGGACCTGAAATGGTGAACCAGGATGCACTGGACCCCTGCTGTGAGCTGCATGTGGCTCATATGTGAACCCAGCCTCAAGGCAGAAGAGTATGAATTATTCATGGCAGTATATAGCAGGCACAGTTACCAATTCAACTCCAGTGGTTTGCGCTGGGCCATCCTGGACTGCTGAATCCAAGTTTTAAAATGGCACTGGAACAAAGAGCTGCTTACTTAGCACCGCTTTAAAAAGAGATTTGAGTGGTTAAAAGAAACCTGTTCTAGAAAAATTTTAGGGTACCTCTGCTAACCTCCATTGAAAGCGCTAGCCGCTTGGCTGTACTGCTGATCCAATTCCTTAAGACCTTCCTGACCAATAACCAAGACCATGGGTTTGAAGGGGAATCCTGCAGGTTCAAGATTTGCGATCCTGGTGGATTAACCACTTCCCGACCGGCGCACGCCGATGTACGTCAGCAGAATGGCACGGATGGGCAAATGGGCGTTCCCGTACGTCCCTTTGAATTTGCCGCCGTGCCATTGCGTGCGCGCCGGCCGGGAGCTCCGTGAGTCGGGTTGCGGGTCCCGCGGACTCAATCGCTGCGGGGATACCCGCGATCGCCTCACGGAGAGGACTAACGGGGAGATGCTAAAGTAAACAAGCATCTCCCCGTTCTGCCTAGTGACAGTGTCACTGATCTCTGCTCTCTGTGACCGGGAGCAGAGATCAATGACGTGTCACACGTAGCCACGCCCCAGGACACACTTAACCCCTCCCTAGCCCCCTAGTGGTTAACCCCTTCACTGCCAGTGTCATTTACACAGGAATCAGAGCATTTGTATAGCACTGATTGCTGTATAAATGACAATGGTCCCAAAAATGTGTCAAAAATGTCCAATGTGTGCGCCATAATTGTCACAGTCACGATAATAATAAAAATGCCATATTAATAATAAAAATGCCATAAAACTATCCCCCATTTTTTAAACGTTACAATTTTTGTGCAAACCAATCAAACGCTTATTGTGATTTTTTTTTACCAAAAATATGTAGAAGAATACGTATCGGCCTAAACTGAGGGAAAAAAATGTTTTTTTAAATATTTTTGGGGGATATTTATTATAGCAAAAAGTTAAAAAAATGCGTTTTTTTCAAAATTGTTGCTATTTTTTTGTTTATAGCGCAAAAAATAAAAACCACAGAGGTGATCAAATACCACCAAAAGAAAGCTCTATTTGTGGGGAAAAAAGGATGTCAATTTTGTTTGGGAGCCACGTCGCACGACTACGCAATTGTTAGTTAAAGCGACGCAGTGCCGAATCACAAAAAGTGCTCTGGTCAGGAAGGGGGTAAATTCTTCCGAGGCTGAAGCGGTTAATGTTTAGATTCACCGTATTGTCAGTGAATTGAAAAGTGTTGTAGGGAATGCATAGGAAAAACTGACAGACTGCATAGGTAGAGATTAGGGCAATTAAAAAACTATTTTAATTTTGAATTTGTGCAATCCATCTCTTACTGCCTTGCTTTTTGTTCTTACTATTGAAGGCTTTTTTGCCTTTCATTTTGTATTGTGGCTGATTTAAATCCAGGTCATTTTTAGCTTGCTGTCTCCTTCATAGCAAACTATTTTTTTGCCGCAAAGCTTCACTTATAAAAAATGTGCTTTTGTTTCAGAGGTTGCTATTTTAATGTTAATAAAGCCTTTATTTCTAGGTTAAACATTTTTTTTGGCTGCAAGGAATCCCATTAAAAAAAAAAGTGGACTGGTATTTTGGGGGTTAAATTTTTATAACGATAGAGCCTTTTTAAGTTTGAGGTGCTCAAAGGGGGGCATTCACTTAATGAATATGTGTTCTTGGAGCAGCCTTTTGCTTGTAGCACGCAGCTGCAACCAAACCACCTCACATTATATGTCTCGCATTCACCGCACCCCCTTACTCTCATAGAAAAAAGATATGCATACAATTGTTAGGCCTATTATCATGGATTAAAACTGTCCTTCTGCTAGTGTTTTTACACTGGTGTATCCCTTGCAGTATCTTAATTGTTGTGGTACTATCTCAGTCTGTGCTCTTTGTCTCTAGATTTGATATCCATGCTTATTTACAAATTTGCTCATAAAAAATTATCCTGCTGTTGGCCAATTTTAAACTACTATTATCTGTCTGCGGTCTCTTATTTCCTAATGAAAGCTTGCTAAAAATTGTCCAGTGGCAGGACAGTTTTGCATCATTGAGAAGCTTTAGCAGAGGCTTTTTCAAACTGAAATGAATCAATTTGGGATGCTACTGTATGCAAGCCAAGCTAATTGTAAACAGAAAATTAATTCCACAGCCAAATATACAGTGCCAGCGTATGCTGTCGTTGAGACTGTCCATGGGGGTCGAACTATTCCGTAACACTATGTACAGCGATAAGGCATCCCAAATGTGTTATTTTAAATATTTGTGTATTTTTAATGTTGCCCCTGAAGCCACATGAAAATACTCTTTTTCCTAAATGTACAGTATTTTTTGACAATTTTTGTTTCATCAGCACAGGGTTCATTCCCCCCTTCCCTGCTCTGGGAGCAGTTTAATGCAGCTCAAAATCTATACTAAGTAAGCAAACTCTTAGGGCCTTTTCACACTGGGGTGGTTTTCAGGCGCTATTGCGCTAAAAATAGCGCCTGCAAACCAACCCGAAACAGCCGCTGGTGTCTCTCCAGTGTGAAGCCTTGAGGGCTTTCACACTGGACCGGTGCGCTAGCAGGACAGGAAAAATAGTCCTGCTAGCAGCATCTTCGGAGCGGTGAAGGAGCGGTGTATACACCACTCCTTCACCGCTCCTGCCCATTGAAATCAATGGGACAGCGCAGCTATACCACCGGCATAGCGCCTCTGCAGAGGCGCTTTGCGGTGGTTTTTAACCCTTTCTCGGCCACTAGCGGGGGTAAAACCGCCCCGCTAGCGGCCGAGAAAGGGTTAAAAACCACCGCAAAGCGCCTCTGCAGAGGCGCTATGCTGGCGGTATAGCCCACTGTCCCATGGATTTCAATGGGCAGGAGCGGTGAAGGAGTGGTGTATAAAAATTGATTGATAAAATCACATTGATTACTGTGTAAATGACACTGGCAGTGAAGCGGTTTAACCACTAGGGGGCATTTAAGGGGTTAAGTGTGTCCTAGGGAGTGATTCTAACTGTGGGGGGAGGGGCTTCAACACACACGACAGTGATCACTGCTCTCGATGACAGAGAGCAGTGATCTCTGTCCTGTCACTAGGCAAAACGGGGAAATGCTTTGTTTACAAAAGCACCACCCCCCCCCCCCGTTCTACCTCTCCGTGACATGATCGCGGGCACCCGGCGGACATCGAGTTCACGGGACCCGCGGTCAGGGAGAACACGGCACGCGCGCTCGCAACACCGCTTCTTAAAGGGGACATACCTGTACACCCTTTTGCCCACCAGTGCCACTCTGCTGACGTAAATCGGCGTGCGTTGGTCGGCAAGCAGTTGATTGAATGCAATTTTGCTAATTTTTTACATCCTTTGTTGGATCTCAGTGCAGAAGTCTCCATCTAATTCATCCCAAAGGTATACTATCTGGTTGAGGTCAGGACTCTGTGTAGGCCAGTCAAGTTCCTCCACCCCAAACTCGCTCATCCATGTCTTTATGGACCTTGCTTTGTGCACTGCTCCAAATCATTTGGTGTAGGGGGGATTATGGGGTGAGGTTGTTTTTTCAGGGGTTGGGCTTGGCCCCTGAACTCCAAGGAGGGGAACGCTTAAAGTGGAAGTAAACCAATTCATGAAATAGTTAAATTTCTGGCACGTGCCAAAAATGTAACACTCCCATTGGTTGTGCTCTCAACCAAACTGCCAAACCATCCAATGGCTGCTGTCATAACTGATCACATGTGCAGCATCCTGGCAATTGTAGATTAAACAGAGGCAAAGATGGCAGCTTCCTTGGCTGAAAACAATAGAAGGGTTTACTTACACTTTAAGGCGTCAGCATACCAAGACATTTTGTACAATTTCATGCTCTCAACTTTGTGGGAAGTTTGGGTATGGCCCTTTCCTGTTCTAACATGAATGCGCACCATGGCACAAAGCAAGGTCCATAAAGACATGGATGAGTGAGTTTGGGGTGGAGTAATTTGACTGGCCTGCACAAAGTTCTGACCTCAACCCAATAGAACACCTTTGGGATGATTTAGAGTGGAGACTTCAAGCCAGTCCTTCTTGTCCACATCAGTGCCTGACCTCACAAATGCGCTTCTGGAAGAGGGGTCAAACCAGGGGCGGATCCAGAGTCTAGTCTCGGGAGGGGCACTGCCAGAAAATACTTTTTTTGCGGGCAATTTATCGAGGCAATGGCTGGTGTTGGTGCTTTCATCATCACTGCACCATGGTTGTTATGGTGTCACGATGATTGAAGCACATTATTTCTATTATTACATTGTAATATAAAGTGAAATGGTTCAACTCCATAATGCAGAATCAGTGGGAGCCCCGAGTGTGTGACTTTCCAGGTGGACCTGCCTTCAGATGCAGCTTGTCACTTGCCACGTCCCTGCCACAAGCTGCTGATTGTCACTTGCCACGTCACCTGCCACACATTGCGGATTACACTTGCCACGTCACCTGCCACACATTGGGGATTACACTTGCCACGTCACCTGCCACACATTGGGGATTACACTTGCCACGTCACCTGCCACATGTTGCTGATTGTCACTTGCCACGTCACCTGCCACACATTGGGGATTACACTTTCCACGTCACCTGCCACATGTTGCTGATTGTCACTTGCCACACATTGCGGATTACACTTGCCACATCACCTGCCAAATACTGGGGATTACACTTGCCAAGTCACCTGCCAGACTTTGCGGATTACACTTGCCACGTTACCTGCTACATGTTGCTGATTGTCACATCACCTGCCACATGTTGCTTATTGTCATTCAGAATCAGTGGGAGCCCCGAGTGTGTCACTTTCCAGGTCAACCTGCCTTCAGATGCAGCTTGTCACTTGCCACGTCCCTGCCACAAGCTGCTGATTGTCACTTGCCACGTCACCTGCCACACATTGCGGATTACACTTGCCACGTCATCTGCCACACATTGGGGATTACACTTGCCACGTCACCTGCCACACATTGGGGATTACACTTGCCACGTCACCTGCCACATGTTGCTGATTGTCACTTGCCATGTCACCTGCCACACATTGCGGAATACACTTGCCACGTCACCTGCCACACATTGGGAATTACACTTTCCACGTCACCTGCCACATGTTGCTGATTATCACTTGCCACACATTGCGGATTACACTTGCCACATCACCTGCCAAACACTGGGGATTACACTTGCCAAGTCACCTGCCAGACTTTGCGGATTACACTTGCCACGTCACCTACTACATGTTGCTGATTGTCACATCACCTGCCACATGTTGCTTATTGTCATTGGCTTGCTAAGGTGCATATTGTCAGAGAGAAGGCAGGCAGCAGAGAGATGATGTAATCTCTCTGCTGCGCGCGGCTGTACAGTGAGGGCGGAACTGCAGTGATGCAGGGCGGGCAGTAAGATGATATCATCTCTCTGCTCCCCGCCGACTCACTGACTGGCCAGTCTCTCCGCTCACTTGCGGACCAGCCCGCCCCCTCACTCGATGTCTGCCCTGCACGCACACTCACCTGGTGACCTACCCTCACTCATCCGCCGACCTGCCCGCTCAGGCTTTCTCTCACCTGCCAACCCCGTTGACTGGCCGGCCCGCTCGTTAACCCGCACACTTGCCCTCCCGCCCACTCACTCATCTGGTGATTAACCTGCCAATCACGAATTTCTCGGAGGGGGCAATTGCCCCGTTGCCCCGCCCCCGGATCCACCCCTGGGTCAAACATTCCCATAGACACACTCCTAAACCTTGTGGACAGCCTTCCCAGAAGAGTTAAAGCTGTTTTAGCTGCAAAGGTTGGGCTAACTCAATATTGAATCCTATGGGCTGCCATTAAAGTTCATGTACGTGTAAAGGCACTGGCAGGCATCACAATACTTTTGGTAATATAGTGTATATGCATAATATGTGTTAATACACCCATCTGTAGTCTTCAATAAAAGTGACAGGGGAACAAATAGGAGACAGGGACACAGTGTTGTTACCCTAGAATAGGAATTCCCTGACCAAGGACCTACATTGCAGAATCCTTGGGTAATATTTTGATGAAAGCTACAAATTTAAAAGTAATAAATTGACTTTTGAAATTACATCAACATGTTAAAACCTGTATGAAATTTTAGTGACTGAGTTCACACATAATTTAACCAGCTATATCAATACATAAAAATCATCTAGCTTTATAAATATATCCTAAAATAGTAAACATTTCTACTTAAAACTACTTGAAATAATTATATTTAGACTAACAATTTATTAAGGGATGTTCATTAGGTACAAGAGCCATTTAAACATGTAGACTGTTGCCATTTTAAGGGTGACCATAGATAAAGTACTTAAATTACAGTATCAAATTTAGCAATTGTTTAAGACTAAAGAATGGTATCCAAATTCTCTTTTGTCAGTTGGCAGAGGACAGAACTAGGATCTGATGAGCTAAAACGGCAAAGCCTGACTTTACATCATGCTACAGTAGCTGCCAATGTCCACCGGCCAGTCCAAAAATGTAACATGCCCTTTAAGAGATTAGATCTCCACTGCAAGCTCCTAGTAGCATTCCTATCTAAAACATGCAGGAATATACAAGTTCTAGGAATTCAAGTCTGCCTCGCTGAACTGAAAATAACCACAGTGGCACTAGGATGACACGTGTCTTAGATCATTTCTTTATATAAACTCATGCAGAGAGTGCAAGGCAACTACTCAAAGCTGTAAACATCCCTCATACATAGAGGTATTCAAGAGTACAAATACCACTTGTTCTGCACTAACAAAGGGTTTCAAACTTGGATGTAGTACATTAGATAGACCAGGAGATGAAGAAGTAAATAACCATCCTTATGAAAGGATGAAGGTTTTTTTTACCTTAATGCATTCTTTGCATTAAGGAATATAAAAAACCTTCTGCGTGCAGCTCCCCCCTACCCAGCCCCCTAATACTTTTTTTAACTCTTTTATTGTTATAATTTAAAAAAAACATGTACCATCAATCAAGAGGCATCTAAAAAAATCATATGCATATTGCTATAGCATATTTACAATGTCATGCATGATTTCAAACTTAAATAACCATTGATACATTATTATACACTATTCATATTTGCTTCCTTTAACAAGGAAAAGAAAACACAAAGATGCTACCAGTACCTCAAATCCCCTCTGTGATTCTCTACCTTTTTTGTGAACCCTCCCTCCCTTCGCCTCCCCCATGCTCTTCCTTGTAATAAAGTGTAAACAATCCCATCCATGTACCGTATCCATTTAAATATTACACAAATATATAACGTGTTCTCATTTCTCTCTACTCTCTCTCCACTTCCCTCTGTCCTCTGCTCTCCCCACATTTTCCCGGTCATATCCACCTTGTCTTTTAGATACAATCTCCACTCTCTGGTTACTCCCTCTATGGAGGACATCCCATTTTATCTAACCAAGGCTTCCACATCTTTAAAAATGTATCCAGATTCCTCCGTCTAACAAATACCACTTTTTCCCTCCCTACTGTAGCATCCATCACTTTAGACCATTCTTCTGATGTCGGGGGCCTCACTGATTGCCAATTCTGGGCTATTATCTTTTGTGCTTGGAATAAACATCTTATTATTGCAATTTTACTATTTTCCCCAACAAACATATAGTACCGTCCAGGTCTTGCTCAAGCCCAAAGGTGCGGTTTATATCCTCCAGTATCTCTGTCCAGTACCTAAACAACTTTGGGCACCTCCACATCATGTGAATCAAATCACCTATTCCTTGACACCTTGGGCATTTATCATCAACTCTGTATCCATACCGGAAAAGCTTCTTTGGAGTATAATAAACTCTATGTAGCAAGAATAATTGCAACATTTTCTGTGAGGGGGAGACTGACACCTGGGAGCTCAGATCCAATATCCTTCTCCACTGTTCTGTTATTTTTTTTCCCCAAGTCCTCTTCTCATCTGTTTTTATTTTTGGCCAGTCTTTTCCCTGTGATGGTTTTACTACATATCTGTTCATATATCTCCGATATCAAGCCCTTGGAGGATCCTGTCATAACTATTTTTTGTATAAGTGGTACTTTGCACCATTCCACCCTTTGCGTTTTAAAGTGGGCCTTCAAAGCGTGTCTAATTTGAAGATACCGGTAGAATGAGTGGTTTGGGATACCTTCAGTGTTGCTGCTCTCGCGATATCCCACGTGGCCACCGGCACACTCGCTGCTCTTCGGTTTCACGATGCCGCTCGGAAAAAGTCTGGGGGATATTAGTTATGAGCAAAGGTTGTGAGCACTGAACGTATTCTCTCTGAAGAAGAGATGCTTGAGAGGGGATATGATTTCAATATACAAATACTATACTGGTGACCCCACAATAGGGATAAAACTTTTTCGCGGAAGGGAGTTTAACAAGACTCGTGACCACTCATTAAAATTAGAAGAAAAGAGGTTTAACCTTAAACTACGTAGAGGGTTCTTTACTGTAAGAGCGGCAAGGATGTGGAATTCCCTTCCACAGGCGGTGGTCTCAGCGGGGGGCATGGATAGTTTCAAGAAACTATTAGATAAGCACCTGAATGACCGCAACATACAGGGATATACAATGTAATACTGACATATAATCACACACATAGGTTGGACTTGATGAACTTGTGTCTTTTTTGACCTCACCAACTATGTAACAGAGCAGGTGAGCATGATATTCTTGTTATTTTAAAGAAAACAAAATGTTTACGTTTACAGTCACTTTGAACTGTATGTAAACTCCAAAAGTGAACTTCTGATATTTGCTAAACATGTGTTAAAAACACCATTGAAAGCATATTTGTTTCAAAAGAAAAAAAAATCGGAGTTGTCTATGGCATGCTGCATTTGTAACCTCAAAGTGTCAATTTAGTCCTACCAATATTTATCTTGGTACTACAAACAGTTAGCTTGGGAAACTACTCAATCCATCCCACTGTTTTCACCTTCAAACAAAATTGGGCAGGTCTTAAAACACCTAGTCCATGCCATGTGTTCACAATAGGAAATCACAAAATTACTAAATTACACACAGGTAGACTCTATTTATTAATTAGGTGACTTCTGAAGGCAATTGGTTCCACCAGATTTTAATTAAGCGTGTCAGAGAAAAGGGGGCTAAATACAAATGCACGCCACACTTTTCAGATATTTATTCGTAAAAAATTTAGAAAACCATTTATCATTTTCCTTCCACTTCACAATTATGTACCACTTTGTGTTAGTCTATTACATAAAATCCCAAGAAAATACATTTACGTTACACCTGTTACGTTACATCTGTTATTCATCTGTGTTTGCAAGGTTTAAAAAAGGAAACAAATACAGTGTAATGTGCATGGGTTGCAGAAATGTACTGCATAGAATTTATTTTTAACCACTCCTCCAGTCCTGGCAGACCCCAGTACAAAGGACACAAATGTACGCTTAGGAGAACGCACACAGCTTCTCCTCCAAGGGCTCAGCGCCCGAAAGGCAAATGATGGTCATGTGGAGATGACCTTATGCCTGGAAAGCTACTTAGCAGCAACTGCTTCAGGCAGCTTGCCAGAGACCAGGAGTGTGAGAGTCAGAAGGTGTCAACCTTGCTCAAGAAACTAGTCCTCAACACCCTGGCAGAATTTTCCGATCGTCTCTAATTTACAAACAAAAAAAAAGAAGAAAAATCGTTGACCTTTGCATGTGTACACACACAAACACGTGTTTGAATTCAAAGATACATTTAAAAACCACGGGATGAGAAAAGTACCACTGGATTGGTGCAGGGCGAACGTGGTGCCTATATTTAAAAAGAGATCAAAGTCTTTACCAAGTAACTATAGACCTGTTAGTTTAACTTCTATAGTCGGGAAGATACTGGAGCGTATAATAAAAGACCACATAGACGAGTTCTTGCTGGAAAAAAACATTTTAAGCAACAGACAGCATGGGTTCATGAAAGACAGAAGTTGTCAGACAAACCTGATTTCTTTTTATGAAGAGGTAAGTAAAACCTTGGACAGAGGGGTGGCTGTGGACGTGGTATACTTGGATTTTGCAAAAGTGTTCGATACAGTTCCTCACACACAGCTCATGTGTAAGGTAAAGTCTACAGGCTTGAAAATATCAGTTTGTAAATGGACAGAAAACTGGCTAAAAGACAGAATTTAGAGAGTGGTGGTTAATGCACTTGCTCCTCTAACCACACGCAGAATCGGGCCCCAACCGTTACAACCCTGGCAAACTGACAACACTTGAAATCTCAAGAGACATTGCCGTGCTCTTGAACGACTGTGGCGTAAAACCAAATGCCTGCAAATCTTCACCCTATATAAATCTGCCCTTCTAAAATACAATTCATGCCTCCATGCTGCCAAACAAGCCTACTTTGTCTCTCTTATTAATTCCTTGTCATCCAGTCCCCGTCGGCTCTTCTCAAGCTTTAACTCTCTGCTTCGTCCACCACCCCCTCTACCCACTAACTCACTCACTGCCCAAGAGATTGCCAATCACTTCAAAGACAAGATCGATGCAATTCGTGAGGACATCTCCACTGTGCGTACGTCTTCCCCACCCAACATACCTTGCCTAGCAGCACATTCAACACTCTCCTCTTTTGAATTGGCTACTACGGAAGAGGTTACAAAAATTTTCTCGGATGCCCACCTAACCAATTGTCCCTTGGATCCTGTTCCCTCACAACTACTACGGTCACCCTCTTCTTCTATCCTATGCTCCCTCACCCCCTCTAGTGGCATCTTCCCCTCCCCGCTAAAACATGCGCAGGTCACTCCCATTCTTAAAAAGCCTTCACTGGACCCTACCGACCTGAACAACTTAAGACCCATCTCATTGCTCCCATTCACCTCTAAACTTCTAGAACGCTTAGTCTACAACCGTCTTAGCTCCTACCTCAATGAAAATAACCTTCTTGACCCCTTACAGTCTGGCTTTCGCTCGCAGCACTCCACGGAAACTGCCTTACTAAAACTCACTAACGATTTACTAACTGCTAAAACCAACAGCCAGTACTCCATACTCCTACTACTTGACCTCTGCGGCCTTTGATACTGTTGACCGCCCGCTCCTTCTCAATAAACTACATTCCCTTGGCCTCCGAGATTCTGCTCTATCCTGGTTCTCTGCCTATTTATCACAGCGCTCCTTCAGTGTCACCTACAACTGTCTCCTCCTCTCCATTGCCCCTTTCTGTGGGGGTCCCCCAAGGCTCGGTTCTTGGACCCCTTCTCTTCACTTATCTACACCTCCTCCCTTGGTCACTTAATAACTGCCCACGGCTTCCAATACCACTTATACGCTGATGACACCCAAATCTATCTGTCTACTCTTCACCTCACTCCTTCAGTCGCCTCTCGCATTACTAACCTACTAACTGACATATCAGCATGGATGTCGCACCACTTCCTTAAACTAAATCTCTCTAAAACTGAGATATTAATATTCCCCCCCACCCGTGCCCCCCTCCATGACTTTTCCATCAAAATCAACAATGCAACCATCAGTCCCTCCCCTCACGCCAGGGTACTAAGTGTAATCCTAGACTCTGACTTGTCATTTCAGCCTCAAATCCAATCGTTGTCAAAAGTTTGTAGAATTCAGCTCCGTAACATCTCCAAAATTCGCCCCTTTTTAACAAATGAAACCACCAAGCTCCCTCGTTATCTCTCGCCTTAAATATTACAACTCCCTTCTCATTGGCTTACCTCTCCATAGGCTATCCCCTCTTCAGTCTATCATGAATGCTGCTGCCAGACTTATCCACCTTACCAACCGCTCAGTGTCTGCCAACCCTCTACTTCAATCCCTACACTGGCTTCCAATCACCCAGCGAATTAATTCAAAATACTAACCACAACATACAAAGCCATTCACAACTCTGCTCCGAGCTACATCACTAATCTTGTCTCCAAATATCACCCAAATCGACCTCTCCGCTCTACTCAAGACCTCCTGCTTTCAAGCTCTCTCATCTCCTCCTCCCATGCTTGTCTCCAGGATTTCTCCAGAGCCTCTCCCATCCTCTGGAACTCGCTACCTCCATCTATCCGGCTATCCCCTACTCTTGCTACCTTCAGGCGATCCCCGAAAACTCATCTCTTCAGGAAAGCCTCACGTCTCCAACTAATCACGTCTCCAACTAATCTCCTACCACTTCCATCAGCTCATTCCCCACAGTTACAACCTTTTGTACCACCTCCCCCACCCTATTGGATTGTAAGCTCTTCTGAGCAGGGCCCTCTTAATCCTCTTGTATTTTATTGTATTATAACTGTAATGTCTCCCTTTTATATTGTAAAGCGCTGCGTAAACTGTTGGCGCTATATAAATCCTGAATAATAATAATAATTCTCTGAATGGTCTAAGGTTATCAGTGATGTACCCCAAGGTTCAGTGCTGGGACCCTTACTTTTTAATATCTTTATAAATGATATAGGGTCTGGGATCAAAAGTAACATTTATGTCTTTGCAGATGACACCAAGCTATGCAGTGGAATAACATCCTTAGGCCCCTTTCACACTGGGGCGGGGGCAGCGGTAAAGCGCCGCTATTGTTAGCGGCGCTCTAAAAACGTTATTCGTCCGCTAGCGAGAAAGGGTTAAAGACCACCTCAAAGCTCCTCTGCAGAGGCGCTTTGCCAGCAGTATAGCCATGCTGTCCCATTGATTTCAATGGGCAGGAGCAGTGAAGGAGCGGTGTATACACCGCTCCTTCACAGCTCCGAAGATGCTGCTAGCAGGACTTTTTTTCCCGTCCTGCTAGCACACCGCTCCAGTGTAAAAGCCCTCTGGGCTTTCACACTGGAGAGACAGCAGCGGCTGTTTCGGGTTGGTTTGCAGGTGCTATTTTTAGTGCAATAGTGCCTGCAAACCGCCCCAGTGTGAAAGGGGCCTTACAGGATGTCTCCAATTTACAAGCCGACCTCAATGCTCTGTCTAATTGGGGGACTATGTGGCAGATGAGATTTAATGTTGAGAAATGTGAAGTTATGCACTTGGGGGCTAAGAATATGCATGCATCATACATGCTAGGGGGAGTACAAGTGGGGGAATCCGTAGTGGAGAAGGATCTGGGGGTTTTGATAGATCGTAAGCTCAATAATGGCATGCAATGCCAAGCTGCGGTTTCCAAAGCGAGCAAAGTCCTTCTTTTGTATTAAGAGAGGTATGGACTCCAGAGAGAGAGATATAATTTTGCCCCTGTTCAAATCATTAGTAAGACCTCATCTGGAATATGCAGTTCAGTTTTGGGCACCATTTCTCAAAAAGCATATCGGGGAACTGCACAAAGTGCAGAGAAGGGCAACCAAACTGATAAGAGGCATGGAGGAGCTCAGCTATGAGGAAAGATTACAGGAACTGAATTTATTCTCTCTTGAGAAGAGGAGAATAAGGGGGGATATGATTAACATGTTCAATTATATAAGGAGTCCATATAGTGAACTTGGTGTTGAGTTATTCTCTTTACGGTCAACACAGGACACTGGGGCACTCTTTATGTCTAGAGGAAAAGAGATTTCATCTCCAAATACGGAAAGGTTTCTTCACAGTAAGAGCCGTGAAAATGTGGAATAGACTCCCGCCAGAGGTGGTTCTGGTCAGCTCAGTAGATTTCTTTAAGGCCTGGATACTTTCCTAAATGTACATAATATAACTGGGTACTAACATTTATAGGTAAAGTTGATCCAGGGAAAATCCAATTGCTTCTTGCGGGATCAGGAAGGTATTTTTTTCCCCTGCTGTAGCAAATTGGAGCATGCTCTGCTGGGGTATTTTGCCTTCCTCTGGATCAACTGTGGGTATAAAAGTGGGTATATTGGATTGTATGATATTTTTTATTTTATTTTTTTTTGTGTTTGAACTGGATGGACTTGTGTCTTTTTTCAACCTGACTAACTATGTAACTATGTCTCGGGCAACCAGGGAGAGAAGCGGACGAAAGCTGTGGGCCGTGCACCAGGTCTAAACCAAGCCAGTCAACCCTCTCTAACTAGAGGAGTACCAGGCACTTCAGGGGTGACTTCAGCCCAGCAGATTAGGCAGGCTGATTCCCCAGACCCAGTATTACAGACAACTTTCCAGGCAGAGGGAGAAGATATCGCCTCCTCCTCGGCAGGGGATCCTGTAAGTTCAGGCTTTGATTTTGCACTAATACCACCATTCATTAAGGCAGTAAAAGCTGCAATGAAATGGGAGGATCCGGAACCCCCTCCAAAGAAGGAGAAAACCTATTATCACGCACCATACAATCTGATTTTAAATTGTGTGGCAATCGCTGCACCTCACGCATTAGGTGCCTTTATCCATTCAGGGCACCCCAAATGCGATGCGATTCTGCTGTGATTGTCACGTGGGAGAACGCGTCTTTAAAAACATTGTGCGAAGCTGGTCGCTCTTTGAAAATCGCATAGCAGGAACACTTGTCCCCTCTATGTGATAATATCAAATGCCTCTGAAAAGTGATCTAAGCACAGATCACTTTTCAGTGCAATAGCAGAGCCTGCTGCAAGTGTAAATAAGCCTTTGGGTTCCATAGGAGGAACCTAAAGAAACAGGTAACTATCTTTCCTCTTATGACAGAAATAAGAGGCCTGTTTCATGAGGAATGGGAAAAGGGGGAGAGAAAATCTTCCTCAACCAATAGGTTGCAGAAGTTGTATCAACTAACGGAGGAGGCTGGGCAGGAATGTGACACTTCCGATGGAAGACTCTTCCTCCTTTCACAATATCCTTAATTGACGCATTGACATGGACTTAAGAAAGTTTTACCTCATGGCAGGTGGTGCTTGTAAACCCGCCATTGCTTTAACATCCGTAGCAAGTGCTATGCGAGTGTGGGCACAGAACTTGGAGTATGCGGTCAAAAACCAGCTGCCAAAAGAAAAAAATCATCAAGGCTCTTGATGAGATAAAACTCTCGGCGGACTTCACAGGTGAGGCAGCTATAGACATCATTCGGTGGTCCTCCAGAGCCATGCTCAGCTCAGTCACAGCCAAAAGACTGCTGTGGCTAAAACCCTGGGCGGCTGACCCATCCTCAAAGCAGAATTGCTGTAAACTGCCTTTTGATGGGAAGGCGCTGTTTGGCCAAAAAACTGGAGATTGCCATCTCCAGGGTTACAGGAGGAAAATCAGGTCTTCTGCCCCAAGATCGTAGGTCCAGACGCCAGAGGGGGCAACTATCCAGAGGAGAGCCAAACAGGTACTGGGGTTTTGGAGGCTTTCGCCCATCCAAGGACTTCAGAAGGCATTGGAGGGGTACACAGTCAACCTTCATAAGATCACAGAGAGCCAAGACCCCTGCGGCTCCCCAAGATACCCAGAAGCCCTTTTAACGCCAGGCCCGCCCAGGAGGCAGTTGGAGCCAGGTGGCTCAAAGTGACCCAGTTCCGGCAAGACCACTGCAAAAAAACAGCGGATTCAGTCAACAGTGGCACAGGGCCATTATTGGCTGTTCCAACGGCAGCCTCCAGAACTACCTCAAGAGGCTGAATCAATTTATCCGGATAGACTCAAGATGGAGTCTCTCCATACCATAATCCAGGTTATTCAACCAGCAGACTGGAGGATTTCAGTGGACTTGCAATATGCCTACCATCATGTCCCGATCCTTCAGTCATACCAGCAGTTCCTCAGATTTGCTTTGAGGGAAAGGCATTAACAGAGCCAGCTGGAGCCTACACAGAATATGATTTACCTAGAGGCCCAATTCAATACTCAGGTGGCCACAGTTTCTTTGCCACCTCAGAAACTCCCCAAAATGAGGGAAAAGTTCCAACAGGCAATGGCTGCACCAGTGATGTCAGCATCCCAGTGCATGAGTCCTCTTGGGACGATGGCTTCATGTATTCCGATGATCCCCTGGGCTCCCTGGAAACTCAGAGTTTTCCAACAAAGCTTCCTGATGCAGTGGAAGAGTTTGTCTAGCCCAGCCAATCTGGATCACCAGCCGGAGGCGCCAGGGTCTCTGGTGGCAGACGAAACAAACGCTAAATGGCATAGTCCATTGGGGCCACAGCCATGGATCATTGTTACCACAGATGTCAGCGCAGCAGGGTGGGGCGCCACCTGCGAACAACTCAAGATCCAGTGCAGAGGGGAATTTCCTACTCAGGGCCTAGTTTCCAATATTCTGGAACTTCAAACAGCATTCATGGCATTGGCCACCTTGCTTCCTCACATACAGGATGGCCCAGTCCTGCTCCATCTGGACAACACAGCAGCAGTGTCCTACATACAGCCAATCCCTCTTGAGAGAGGTGGAACCAATCGTGACATTGGCACAACAATATCTTCCAGATTTGAGGGCCATATATCTTCCAGGCTGTCAGAACTTGGAAGCAGATCACCTATCCATACAATTCATGGACCCCAATGAATGGTCCCTTCACCCCGAAGTGTTCAAACAGATCATCCGCAAGTGGGGGTGTCCGCAAGGTGGATATTTTTGCCTCATCAACCATCTGCAAGGTGAGGCGGTTCCTCTCATGCTACCCTCACCCATTAGCAGAGGGAACGGATGCCTTTACCCATCCTTGGGTTGGGCAACTGGCCTATGCCTTCCCTCCAATTTCTTTAATCCTGAGGAGATTGTTGACAGATTTTGACAGTCATCACAGCATTTCCTTGCCGCCTCACAGACCTTGGGTCTCTCTGGCAATGGATCTCAGCATGTGCACACCGATCACTCTGCCAGTAACTCCTCATCTGAGATCTGCAAAATACTGGCTATGCCTCTTATTCCAAAAAGGGTTCATTTTGTGGGGTGTTTGTAGTATCCTGGATGGTTCTGTGATCGGCTATGGCTGATAAGCAGGTCCCAGCCATAAATCAATGAACGGGACCTGCTGACAAACTTGTACTGTAGCCAATGATAGCCCAGACAGCTGGGGGCGCATGCATATGCGCCTGCGAACCCGGAAATACCAGTCGACGTACGGGTTAGTTGTCCGGCAGGGCTGTGCGGCTCGCCCACAGTAAAACTACTGGCCGGCAAGTAGTTAATTGTGCCTTCACATACACTTAAACCAAGCACCAAAATATAACAATTACTCTAAAACTTATAGTATTCATTGGATGATTGTAGATAAATGATTTTGTGTAATATTTTCTTTGGGAAGATTAGACAACAAAAAGTTCAAAGCTCCTTTTGCATCAACCCCCTTATACTCTGATACATGGGCAAAAGACCTCAGCTCTGCCCCACAGCCCGAAGACTGACGTAAAATGTGGGAGGTCTTGTTCAAATCTTCCCATAATATTTTGGCAAAGAGAGAGGGAAAACCAAAACTTACAATTGTGTATATTAGTCCTAACAAACTTCCAAAACAGGGTAAACAGTCAAGTGGATTCTTGGTTCCCATAAATCTCCCCATTAGACATGAAGATAAAGGAAAACAAATCAAGATCCCCAAACGGTCTGTATAGTTCTCTGTGGAGAGGAGGGGGCCAGCCAGACAGGCAAATGTCCAAAGAAATGACCAGGAAAGAATTCCTCAAAGAGTGGGATTTTAACAGACGAGAAACAGTAAGTGGTATAATATAAAAGTACAAAGTTTATTAATGGAACATCAAATAAAAAGTTGGATCAATAAAAACAAACACATAGCATGTATGACAGCATTGAATCAAACCAATGAATAACCTATTGATCAACTGTCCATTGGTGGTAGGACAGAAGAAAAGCCAATGCATTTCAACAAAAATAGTGGAGGTCTTCTTCAGGGACAATAGGTTATACAGTTCCAAATTTTTCAAGGTTAATCCTATGTGCTGATGTTTCAACGAATGGAAGTCATAACTCAAGAGCAGGAAAGAAAACCTCTAAAAGGTGTGCCAACAAGCAAGGAGGGATAATGCCACCAAACGGGGCCCCAATTTCAAACCAGAAAACCCCAAAAGGGGCCAGGGCAAATGAAGGACCAGCGAGTCTGCTGCATCACAAGATATGGTAGAGTGCTACAGTCTGATGTAACATGTGCCAGGTAGCAAACTCCTAAACATCACACCCCACGTGTAATAATGCAAAAATCAACCCGATATAGGTGCATGCAAATACATAATGAAGAAAAATAAATAAATAAAATAAAAAATATAAATAAAAATGTGTGCCAAAAGTGGCTAATGGTGAAAGTAAAAAGTCTGAACAATATAAGGGGAATGGGGCACTTCCCCAGAGGGGGATTGTGCATGGGTAAAAAGGAAAAAATACTGCGCTACCACTGTACCGGTAAAACCCCCCAAAAAAGCAGCAGTTTAACAGTGAGATGTGCACCAAAAATACCAAATATAGAAAAAAACGCGCTAAAATATATGTGTGTATAAATGAATCATACATATATTGCAATCATGAAATTATAATCTGAAAATTCCTCTTGGGAAATCACAACACCAAAGATATTTCAAACTAATACAATTATCAGAAAGATATATAAAAAAAACAGTGATGTCCATATAAATTAAATGTGAATCAATATATGCATATGATCTTGACTAAAAATAGTCCCAAAGGAAAGCCCCTCAATATAGCACAACGAAGACTTGGTAGTGAAGATGAAAAAGACACCCCGCTCACAGTGATCCGCCACCACATAGATTTTGCGCTTACCACAAAGCAAGCAATAAAAGCCTGTATGCTGTCCAAGCAAGGGATGTCCAGCTGATGTTATAACTTGTCTGTATACAGCGTGGCTACGGAGGATCCAGCAGGGAACCCAAACACTCAAGCTCAAAAGCCGTATTCTTTTTGGCAAAAATTTGAAACCAGGGTTCTTAATTCTCCGTACTCCTCAGCTCGCGCCTCGCTCCCCAACCAAGCCAGACATGCCTCCCCGTTGCTGGACGCTCCCACTCGTCTGACAGACAAAACTAGGGGGAGTGTCTGTAAGCCGTGCTTGTTTGGGGAGCGAGGCGCGAGCTAAGGAGTACGGAGAATTAAGAACCCTGGTTTCAAATTTTTGCCAAAAAAGAATACGGCCTTTGAGCTCGAGTGTTTGGGTTCCCTGCTGTAGCTCCGTAGCCACGCTGTATACAGACAAGTTATAACATCAGCTGGACATCCCTTGCTTGGACAGCATACAGGCTTTTATTGCTTGCTTTGTGGTAAGCGCAAAATCTATGTGGTGGTGGATCACTGTGAGCGGGGTGTCTTTTTCATCTTCACTACCAAGTCTTCGTTGTGCTATATTGAGGGGCTTTCCTTTGGGACTATTTTTAGTCAAGATCATATGCATATATTGATTCACATTTAATTTATATGGACATCACTGTTTTTTTTATATATCTTTCTGATAATTGTATTAGTTTGAAATATCTTTGGTGTTGTGATTTCCCAAGAGGAATTTTCAGATTATAATTTCATGATTGCAAAATTATGTATGATTCATTTATACACACTTATATTTTAGTGCGTTATTTTTTATATATTTGATTGTGCATGGGTGCAATAAATGATATGTGGACCTCATTGGGCGTCTACCTTGGAGTGGAATTCATATAAATATAAAAAATGAATAAAAGAGTGATTTATTAAAAAAGGAGACAAATAAGTGTCCATTATCAAGAAATAGAGTGAAATTGGTGGCCATCAAATGACTCTGTGGTGAGTGAATCCCAGCTGGAAAACCCATCATGAAAATAATATTGCCCTATTAATGTGCAGATAGTGGTGGTAAAATACAGTAAAATAATAAAAACAAATACCCAGACAGTGAAGAAAATAAGCAGAAACCAAACCCAAGTGAATGTTATTGGAACATGACATAGTACCGTGGCTGGTAGATACTAAGGATGAGCTCCGGCGTGTTCGCACAGCCCACGTGCAGAGCCGGCCAGGAAGTCGGCACCATGCTGCGCTAATCACAGGCAGTGAGACATTTCCCGATCTCTGCAGCCGTGCATTGGGACAATGTCTCACAGCCTGTGATTAGTGCAGTGCAGTGCCGACTTCCTCGCAGGCTCTGCACGTGGGCTGTGCAAACATGCCGGAGCTCATCCTTAGTAGATACCCACCTTCCCAGGATATTCCAAGAGGTATGAACACCAGACACCAAACAAGCTCACACCTGATTGACTGTTGTGATAACTAGTGGACGGAGGCTGACTAGTCTGAGAACTGGTCAGACCCCGCTCCCTTTCCCCTCAGTGTCACAATAGCGGAAAACGCCATGGGGCTCAAGTAATCCCACAGGCGGCAAAAAAATCACCGCCACATGAACATGAGTGATCATCATGCCGCTTCAGAGGGAATGAATCGCGGTGCACGTGCGTGAGTGATTCCGCGTCACTATACATCGCACAACTCCCTCTAGGATTCACACATGCGCAGAAGCCGCCTGACGCCGTCATGATGTGACACCAAGCCCCTCCATCCCCGACCGCGACGCAATGCTAATACGGACACCTGGGGACACCCAGGAAGGAAACATTTTTAACTATTTTTCAAATTATAACCATTGCAATCATTGCTTCTTGTTTGTGGTGTGATATAGTGGGCAAAGCCCATCTTATCAGTCTATTCACAGTTTACAAACTCATTATATTTGTGATATTCAATATTTTTTGAATATTCATATTTGTTTAGTTATTTTACATATTCATTTGTTTGTCTATACAGAGACTGTGTTGGGTTTCTCCTCCCCCTTTTTCTTTGTCCCCCTGCGGTTGAGGTGTTCTTTTGTCCAGGGGCTGCGAGCGCCTTTTTGCTGCACGGCCACCCTGCCTGGTGTGGTTCTTTTGCCATGTGCATTGGCATTAGTCTCCTTCCTGGGTGTCACAGGGTGACCGTGTTAGCATCACATCTCCTTCCACCTTTACAGTCGGGGATGGAGGGATTCGGCGTCATATCAGGCGGCTTCTGCTCATGTGTGAATCCTAAAAAGAGTGGCGCAATGTATAGTGACGCGGGATCGCTCGCACATGTGCACCACGATTCATTTCCTCTGAAGCGGCGCAATGATTACTCGCGCCATGCGCTGTCTGCGGCTTCCATGTGCGCCTGTACCATTGGCCATGTTCACGTGGCGGTGATTTTTTTCGCAGCCTGTGGGATTACATGAGCCCCATGGCGTTTTCTGCCATTGTGATGTTGGGGGGGGGATTATTTTACCACCACTATTTGCACTTTAATAGGGCAAAATTACTTTCATGATGGGTTTTCCAGCTGGGATTCACCCACCAAAAGGTAATTTGATGGCCACCAATTTCACTCTATTTCTTGATAATGGACACTTATTTGTCTTTTTTAATAAATCACTCTTTTTATTCATTTTTTTTATACTTATATGAATTCCACCCCAAGGTAGACGCCCAATGAGGTCCACATATCATTTATGGCACAATCCCACCTTGGGAAAATGCCCCATTCCTCTCATATTGTTCAGACTTTTTACTTTTACCATTAGTAACTTTTGGCACACATTTTTTTTTTTTCATTATGTATATGCATGCTTGAAAGGGAAGCAAAAAAATCTAATAGACGCCGGTGCAAACTCTGCTGAACACATGTTTTTAAAATCTTAAACCGGCATTTAGAAACACCCGTTTTGCCGCGTTTGCATGTCGTGTTTGCGTCTAGAAGCGTATGCAGAGCAGAGAATGACATTTTGCGACCCAAATTTTGGCCCCCGTATCTCGGGGTCACTTGGTGCTAGGAACCCTAAATTTGGTGTGCTAACACAGAACTAGCACTATAACATATCCAAATTTTCCTTCGTTCCTAGCACTAAGTGCTCCAACTATATGGGGCCCCAAAGTCGGGTCACACTTAGGAATCCCAAATTTAGATATGTTATAATGTTAGTTCAACTGTGTTAGCACACCAAATTTGGGGTTCCTAGCACCAAGTGGCCCCAAGATATGGGGCCCCAAATTTGGGTTGTAAAAAACACTTATAAACACAAACGCGTTTAGCGTCTGAAACGTGGAAAACTTTTGTTTTTGAACCCATTTTTTTGCTTCTGGAAAAACGAGGTTAAACGCAACTGCCTAAAAACACCAAAAAACGAGACTGTGTACATGGACACATAGGATAATATTGAATGGGTTCAGGAGCAGTTGAAAAAAGTATCCAACTGCCTCTGAATGCGAGTTTAACAGCGTCTCGTGTGTCTTAGTCCTTCAGGCTTTAGCAGTGCTAGAGCATTTAAAATATACTAAAATGGTAGTAATCTGTGCATCCATGTGAGATAAAGTTCAGGAAATCAGTGTGACAGTTCATGTAAACCACATCAGCTGTTTGGACATTCGACCAACACCACACCAAGTGATTCCCCTGCCTATAGGAATTGCACTCACCGGATTCCCAATAAATAATAGCCTCTGTGTATATGTTAAGTCTCTGCGGTCACTACCAAAATGATAGCAGGCGTCTATTAATAAAGACGGAATCACGTGCATTGCACGCACATGCGCCTATATCGGGTTGTTTTTTGCACTATTACACATGGGGTGTGATGTTTAGGAGTTTGCTACATGGTACAAGTACTTTTGGACCCCTTCATTGAGGTTTACTGTTGCGGTTTTCCAACTTTCAGTATTTGCACACCCCATCGTGACACCTGGTCTTTTCTTTGTACATTTGCCTGTCTGGCTGGCCCCCTCCCCTCCACAGCCCCCCCAGGGAGAACTTTACAGACAGTTTGGGGATCTTCTTTTGTTTTCCTTTATCTTCATTTTTAATGGGGAGATTTATGAGAACCAAGAATCCACTTGACTGTTTACCCTGTTTTAAAAGTTCGTTAGGACTTGTAAGTTTTGGTTTTCCCTCTCCCTCCTTTGCCTGTTGACCCCATCTCCACCCCCCCCCCTTCTTTTCTTTTCTTTTTTTTTTTCCCCCCACCCCTCTCCTTTTCCCTTTCCTTCCTGCTCTGATTCTCAACAGCCCTGTTTTTAACTTCAGATGTTTATATATGTATCGCTTGAGGAAGCAAGCATTGTCTTGTGAAACATGTAGAGAAATTTATCATATATAAATTTACACTTTGATTTATGTAACTATGGTAACCCACGCATATGTGTATGTACTCATGTCTACCAGTATCATATTTAATTGTATGTATTAATAGTGTTTAAATGTTCAATAAAAATTGTGTATATTTTATACTCTGTGGTTTGTGTCTTACAAAGTCCCTTGGGCATCCTTCTTTGTACATTTTTTTTTTTTAATCAGAAAAGATTTTTATTTTGTTCATAGTGCCAAATACATGTCATACAAGCTATTACAGGATAAGAAGTAGAACAATTGTCATCACATGTTGCTTTGTCAAACAGTATGTGTACAGTCCATATGTGATTCAAACATCATAAATGACATACAATGACACATATGAGAGGATCAGAAAATTACACTGAGTAAAAGGAACCAATTCAAAGAATAAAGAACAACAAAAAGAGAAATAAGACAATTGAATGGTCTTAACGGACTATCCATGCCCCCAGGGCCCTAGGGACATGCAGTGCCCAAACATTCTACACGACCCACCAAAGTCACTTTGGATCATGTGCTATATATGTTCTTCTCGGCCACTCCAGCCAATGTCTTTTGACTCCGATCCTTGGAGTCTGTCTTTGATCAGTTGATGCGGTGCCAACCCCGGAACATCCAACCAAGCCTGCCACATTGCATAGAATTTGCGTGGTGCGTTTCTATGCTCATATGTTCATTTTTCTCTTATTAGCAGTCTATTAACCTGTTCAACCCATTGTAGCCTAGTGGGAACTAGACATGTGCAATATGTTTAGTTCCGAATCGAAATTCGGACAAATTTTTTTATTATTCGGAAATTCGGATGCATCCGAATTTCCGAATTACAAAAGTGATGAATTTAAACAAATCCGAATAAAAGCGAACTAATTCGAATCGAGGTCGAAAACATATTCGAATCGAAGTCGAAAACATATTCGAATCGAAGTCGAAAACATATTCGAATCGAAGTCGAAAACATATTCGAATCGAAGTCGAAAACATATTCGAATCGAAGTCGAAAACATATTCGAATTTGAAAACAATAGAAATCGAATTTCTAAAAAATACAATACAATAAAATAGAACATAAAATCATAAAGCAATAGAATACATATATAGAATATTTTTTTTATTCTGTTTTGTTTTTCTATGCTTTTCTTTTCTATTATTTTCTATTCTATAATAGTCTTTTCTATTCAAATTTGAATTCATTCTATACGAAATTCGAATTTCAGAACATGGCTTCTGAAGATCGAATTTCGTATAAAATGAATTTGAATTAGAATAGAAAAGATTTGAATAGAAATTCGAATATCATATACAATTGAATCAAATTTGAATAGAAAAGATTAGAATAGAAAAGAAAATAATAGAAAAGAATAAACTAGAAAAACATATATTGTATTTTATTCTATTCTGTTCTTTTTCTATTCTATTCTTTTTTATTATTTTCTATTCTAATCTTTTCTATTCAAAATCATTCTGTACAAATTAGAATTTCTGAATATGGATGGATATATATATATATCCATTTTCAGAAATTCTAATTTCTAAAATCGAATTAGAAGAAAAGAATAGAAAAGAATAGACTACTAGAAAAACAATAGAATAATATATAATATATTTCGGAAGATGGATATATATATATATATATATATATATATATATATATATATATATATATATATATATATTTATTCTATGCTGGTATATGGTTTTTCTATGCTATTCTTTTCTATTATTTTCTATTTTATTCCAATCTTTTCTATTACAATGCAAATTCTATACGAAATTCAAATTTCGGAAAATGGTTATATAGAAATAGAATGAAATCGAATTCTAATAGAAAAGACTAGAATAGAAAAAAAACAATAGAACAGAATAGGAAAATATAGATGATATATTATATATATATATATATATATATATATATATATATATATATATATATATATATATATCTATCATCTTCCGGAATTGGAATTTGGTACAGAATGAATTTGAATAGCAAAGTATAGAATAGAATATATTAATTTTTTTTTCTATTCCGTTCTATTGTTTTTGCATGCTATTCTTATTTTCTATTTTATTCGAATCTTTTCTATTGGAATTCGATTTCATTCTATATGAAATTCGAATTTCGCAAAATGGTTATATATACGGTAATTTTACTTTTTCAAATTCGGTCAAATTTTTTTTTCGAATGCGGTAGAATTTTTTCAAATTTGATCGTTTTTTTTTTCGAATGCTGACGAATTTTTTCGAAAACGAAACGAATCCCGAAAACAAATGTAACGAATTTAACTAAACTAATTTAGTTAAATAACGAATTGAAACTAAACTAAACTAATTTTGATGTTTGGTTGACAGTGGGGGCGTGACCGGATGTTGGAGTGAGAGGTTGTGTTGGAGATCTCTCCCTGCCCAACGCCTCCGTGACCATCCATACTAGCCTGTTGGGCCCGCTGGATGCGGTCTCCTTTCCTGCAGAGCTCGGTGCTCATTCGGCCGCCTGGCTCCCTCTGACCCTGCCTATACTGACGTGTGCCGCCGGAACACCAGCGCTGAACAGTGACGCTAGCGGCTCCCTCCTTGGAGTGGCGAGGAGGAGCGAGGGACGTCGGCCGTGCTCGAGAGGGTTGCCGGGGCAACGGCTCCGACACTAGCGGGAGGAGGCGGCGGGGACGGCGTTCGTCGACAGTAGAGGAAGCGATCACTGGGAACATCCAATTACCAATTACTTTGGCCATCTTAAGAAACGGACTGTTTTTCTTCCCCCTCTAAGGGCTGAATCACTGTTTCTGTAGTGCAAGGGCTGAGACTTAGGCAGCCCGACTTATGATTGTATAGAGGCTTGTCCCTGCGAGGGAGAGAGGCAATCTGCTGGCTGGTGACGAGATGCATAATTAAAACAGACGCTGATTCCACAACAACCCAATGATATTGATCTACTTGTAAAACCAGGCTGGGTATTAGTCCTAGTGTCAGTTAAATGCCAGAAAGTCGCTAGTGGGACTGTGTTAACATTTGACCTGAGAAGGGGGAGAGGGGAAGTAAAAAGAAGGAGAAAGAAAGGAGAAGAGGAAGAGGGGAAGGAAGAGAGAGGGAAGGAAAAAAAGAAAAGAAAAAAGGGGGGTGAGGGGAAAGGTCAATCTGTTGAGCTGTTAAACCCCTATAACTGCTCCCCCCTGGATTGTACAATAAGCTATGACTAAAAAAAAGGGAGAGGAGCTGCAGCAGCAGGAGAATACATGCTCTCAAACGACTCGTTCATCAAAAGAAAAGGGGAACTTAGCAGCAGCAGCCGCAGCGGCCAAACTGGAAAAATTTGCGCACCCCTCTACCTCATCACCATCTAAAAGTACCCAACAGCAGCAGGAGAAATCCCATGTGGGGGGCCCTGGGGATAGGAAGAGCCTAGGAAAAGGACCGACGGCTACACACACTACAAAAACTGTGAGCAGTAAAAGCCCTGCAGGCGAATCCTCAGGAATGGCAACCAGCAATACTACTGAGCAAAATACATCATTAAGAGCGGAGCCCACATTGAAAGACGTTCTATGCGCTGTCAATTCCTGCAAAGCCTCCCTAAGTGATCTGTGCGACCAGCTGAAAGGGTTAAAGGAAGAACCAATTACAGTAAGCCAAGAACTGCAAAGGACTGTTGTTAGAACAACCATGTTAGAGGAGAGGTTGAGCCAGGCCGAGGATGATTTGACCCCATTGAAGCAAGAGCTCAAAGCAATGAAAACGCAGATTGACTTACATAAAGCCAAAATAAAGGAAATGGAAAATAGGTCTCGCAGGAGCAACGTGAGGGTGGTGGGCCTACCGGAACGGACCGAGGGTCCCCACCCCGAGGAGTTTTTGGAGAACTGGCTTAGGGGAATATTTGGGTCGGAAACTTTCTCTCACCTCTTTACTATCGAAAGAGCCCACAGAGTGCCAACTAGGGCTCCGCCACCAGGGGGGTATCCCAGACCAATAATTATGAAATTTTTTAATTACAGAGACAAGGTAACATTGATGCGTAGGGCCAGAGAGAAGGGGATATTCTGCACAACGGGGTTAAAATTTTATTTTTCCCCGATTATTCCCCAGACCTGCAGAAACAAAGGGCCGAATTTAGGGACATCAAGCGCAACTTACGGAGTTACAAAATTGAATACGCCCTGCTGTACCCGCCACGTTTACGTATTACTGCCCTAGGGGCTACTCATTATTTTGATACAACGTCAGGGGCAACAAAATGGATCGAAGACAACAAAATGAACCTGCAGAGTTAGGGGCTATATAAGGCTGGTTGAATTATTTCAATATATTTATTCATTTGTTTTTTTTTTTTTTTTTGTTTTGTTTTTTTGTCGTTTCTTCTGTACACAGCATATAGTGGATGGCACGGAGGAGGGGAGGCGGGGGGGGGGGTGTGATGGATGGAAGCACGGATGAAGGATGCGATTTCTTTGGTGTTTTGGAATCGGGCTGTGGGAGGGGGGGAGGGGGGGGAGTTTGAAAATGTGTCACAAAGCACTTGACCAGTATATGATTGGTGAGTTCTTTTTTGGATGGTTGGGAGGGAGGAAAATGGTCACAAGCACAGCCCCCAGGGCTAGCCTAGTTAGGCAGGAGGGAGGGACACGAAGAAGGGTGGGGGGAAAAAGGGGGATGGGTCAGGTAGAAGTTGGGGGGGGAGGGGGGTATATAGCGAGCTATAAGGTTAGGCAACGGGGTGAACTTAAGGCATGTGTATCTAGGAGGAGGGGGCTTATAAAAATAAAATATAGTTGCACATGTGGTCTGTATTTGCAATTAAAGGGAGAGGGGGGGTGGTCCCTGGACGCGGGGATCCCTCGCCCTCCCCCCCTTTCACTTTTTTGTTTGACACAACTATAGAGATGATGGTAGGCTTTGCATACACAAAGACACAAACGAACCACCCTTTTTCTTTTAGGGCATTGTTTTCTTTATTACTTTTCATTTTTTTGCTTGTCTGTTTCTTTTTTATTTACTTTCCTTAGATGCCTATTAAAACGCTAAAAATAGGTTCTTGGAATATTAGGGGCATGGGCGATCCTGTTAAAAAGGCAGCGGTGTTCTCGATAATGGAGGCCTATGGGGTCGAACTGGTTTGCCTGCAGGAAACTCATCTTACTAATGAAACTAAATTGCATGTTCGGAGTTATAAATTCCAAGAACAGTATCATTCAGTTCATACCTCTTACTCAAGAGGGGTAAGCATACTGGTGAAGAGAGGTATTTCATTTTCCTGCAGGAGAACCAGAATAGATATGTTGGGACGCTATGTCTTCCTGAGCTGCGTTGTGGAAAATAGCCCTTTTGTCATAGCAAATGTTTATATTCCCCCTCCGTTTAAAACAGAGATCATGTTGGATCAGTTAGAGTTTGTGGATAATGAGATAGATATCCCAATAGTAGTGGTGGGGGATTTTAATGCAGTCCTGGACAACAATATGGATCGGTTTCCGCCCGCGACCCGGGCGGAAAGGGTACCAGAGGGGCGCTTAGGCCAACTTCTTGAAGAGATCGGATGGTGCGACCTGTGGAGATCACACAATCCAAATGCCCGACAGTACTCCTGCTACTCAGGGTCGTATTCTACGCTTTCGCGTATAGATATGGCAGTGGGTAACATTGAATCCCTGCGACTAATTAGAAATATAGAGTATAGGCCGAGGGGAATATCGGACCACTCACCTTTAACTTTGACCCTAAACTTAAACATTAGATCTAGTCAGAAAAGGTGGACAATAAAACCGCTATGGTTGGACTTGATAAGTAGCCCAGCAGATATAATCTCCAAACTAAAAGAGTTTGTAATAATTAACTCAGGTACAGCGTCAGCAGGGGTAGTGTGGGACACCCTAAAAGCATACCTCAGGGGACTATTACATCAGCAGGTTGTTATAATAAAGAAATCGTCAAGGGAATGGGAGGCGAGGGCTAGTAGGGAAGCCATAGAATCAGAAGCACAATACGTGGTAGATCCAACCCCTGAAAAGCAGGAAATTTGGCTTAAGAAACAACAAGAGTATAAAGAAGCAATCAATAGAAGAGCAGAGAACAAGAGACTTTTCCAGAAACAAAACTACTTTGGTAAAGGGGAGAAAGTAGGCCGGATGCTTGCACTTTTAGCCAAGTCAAATCTATCCTCATCGGCCATCTCCTCAATTAGGACACCAGCTGGAAAGATTACATCTAATGCCGCTGAGGTCCTAGAGACTTTTTCTATGTTCTATAGAGATTTGTATAGGTCGCGGCGGGGTTTAGACCGGCGCGATATGGACGGATTCTTAGAAAGGATAGACCTGCCCGTACTCACGGAGAGGGATAGGAGTGAGATGGAGTCCCCCTTGGCCTTGGAGGAATTACAAAAGGCAGTTGCGGAGTTGTCAGGCCAGAAATCTCCGGGCCCTGATGGGCTGCCATTGGAGATCTACAGGAAGTATGGGGAGGTCCTGCTCCCGGAGCTTCTAAAAGTGCTGGAACAGATGACAAAGGATGGAAGGTTGCCTCCATCAATGTCGGAGGCCGATATAGTAGTGATACCAAAGGAGGGGAAAGATCAATTGGAAGTCTCTTCGTATAGACCGATATCACTGTTGTGCTCAGATGCCAAGATTGTAGCAAGGGTGCTGGCATCCAGACTGAATAAGTGTATCGCAAAACTTGTGCATTTGGACCAATCGGGGTTTATCCCCGGCCGGTCTACCAGCACTAATATCAGAAGGGCATATCTGAACGTCCAGGTACCAACAAAAAATGCAGGATCTAGAGCCATACTGTCCTTGGACACTGCTAAGGCCTTTGACACCCTGGAGTGGGATTATTTATGGAGGGTGCTAGAGAAGTTTGGATTTGGGCCCGTATTTATTAGCTGGATTAAAATTTTATATAACCACCCAAGGGCAAGGCTCAGGATAAACAACGAATACTCGGAAAGTTTCCCCCTCGAAAGAGGGACAAGACAGGGCTGTCCCTTGTCCCCCCTGCTGTTTGTTCTGGCCATGGAACCATTGGCGGGAGCAGTGAGATCATCACCTGAATTGCAGGGATTCTATAGAAAGGGGGTGGAAGAGAAAATAGCGCTCTTTGCGGACGATGTCCTATTTTTCTTGGGGGACACAACCTCCTCATTGGAGAAAGTGATGCAACTGGTAGAGAACTTTGGTAAGTTCTCGGGACTCGCTATCAATTGGGAGAAATCGTCGCTTATGCCAATTGATTCACTGGTGAACCCTGTCTCGACGTGCTTGCCCCAGGATCGGACTACAAAAAATGCAGCGCCCCGCCACGGAGGGGGGACTGGGGGTTCCACATCCGTTTAGTTATTTCCTGGCAGCCCAGCTACAACAATTGGGGGGATGCGCTACTGAGGGAGGGGGAAGTAAGTGTGCCAAAATTATCCTTCAGGGGAGCCTACACAGTTCATTAGTGGAAGCGCTGGAGGCAGATTCACTGCAAGGAAATTGCGTTTAAATTGGTCACTAGGGTTTGGTAAACAGTCAAGAGGATAATGGGGTATAAAGGAACCCTGACTGGTCTCTATGCACTAACTTGTGTATCACTTGTGCTAGTCTAGTTGCCAACACTCGGGCCAATAGCTTAATATCTGTCGTGAGCAAGGAAATGGGTCTGTAAGAGTCTGGCATTGTAGCATCCTTGCCTAGCTTTAGGAGTAAAATAATGATGGCCTCATTCATGGAATTAGGCAATATTCCCTCTTTCAGCACCTCATTATACACCCTCAATAGCGTGGGCAGCAATGTGGCTGCATACTGCTTGTAGACCTTGGACGGAAGGCCATTAACCTCTGGGGATTTGTTATTATGAGTTTGTGCTACAGCCATGGCTAATTCTTCCTCCGTTAGCGGAGCGTTAAGCAGGGCCGCGTCCGAGGCCGACAGTTGGGGCAGCGCACATTTTTCCAGAAGTCCCTCAATCTCTCTATCTATAGAATGTCCTAAAGATTTGCACTACTGTGGCAGTCTGTGACTGAGTGACACCCTGAGCATAAAGTATGGCCGAAACCATAGAGGTGGATCTCTGTGCACGCGCTAGTAGAGCCAACATGTGCCCAGTAGACTCCCCCTCCTCAAAATGGGGTTGTTGCAAGAAAAATCATTTGTTTTCAGTCAGCAGAGGGGAATTTCCTACTCAGGGCCTAGTTTCCAATATTCTGGAACTTCAAACAGCATTCATGGCATTGGCCACCTTGCTTCCTCACATACAGGATGGCCCAGTCCTGCTCCATCTGGACAACACAGCAGCAGTGTCCTACATACAGCCAATCCCTCTTGAGAGAGGTGGAACCAATCGTGACATTGGCACAACAATATCTTCCAGATTTGAGGGCCATATATCTTCCAGGCTGTCAGAACTTGGAAGCAGATCACCTATCCATACAATTCATGGACCCCAATGAATGGTCCCTTCACCCCGAAGTGTTCAAACAGATCATCCGCAAGTGGGGGTGTCCGCAAGGTGGATATTTTTGCCTCATCAACCATCTGCAAGGTGAGGCGGTTCCTCTCATGCTACCCTCACCCATTAGCAGAGGGAACGGATGCCTTTACCCATCCTTGGGTTGGGCAACTGGCCTATGCCTTCCCTCCAATTTCTTTAATCCTGAGGAGATTGTTGACAGATTTTGACAGTCATCACAGCATTTCCTTGCCGCCTCACAGACCTTGGGTCTCTCTGGCAATGGATCTCAGCATGTGCACACCGATCACTCTGCCAGTAACTCCTCATCTGAGATCTGCAAAATACTGGCTATGCCTCTTATTCCAAAAAGGGTTCATTTTGTGGGGTGTTTGTAGTATCCTGGATGGTTCTGTGATCGGCTATGGCTGATAAGCAGGTCCCAGCCATAAATCAATGAACGGGACCTGCTGACAAACTTGTACTGTAGCCAATGATAGCCCAGACAGCTGGGGGCGCATGCATATGCGCCTGCGAACCCGGAAATACCAGTCGACGTACGGGTTAGTTGTCCGGCAGGGCTGTGCGGCTCGCCCACAGTAAAACTACTGGCCGGCAAGTAGTTAATTGTGCCTTCACATACACTTAAACCAAGCACCAAAATATAACAATTACTCTAAAACTTATAGTATTCATTGGATGATTGTAGATAAATGATTTTGTGTAATATTTTCTTTGGGAAGATTAGACAACAAAAAGTTCAAAGCTCCTTTTGCATCAACCCCCTTATACTCTGATACATGGGCAAAAGACCTCAGCTCTGCCCCACAGCCCGAAGACTGACGTAAAATGTGGGAGGTCTTGTTCAAATCTTCCCATAATATTTTGGCAAAGAGAGAGGGAAAACCAAAACTTACAATTGTGTATATTAGTCCTAACAAACTTCCAAAACAGGGTAAACAGTCAAGTGGATTCTTGGTTCCCATAAATCTCCCCATTAGACATGAAGATAAAGGAAAACAAATCAAGATCCCCAAACGGTCTGTATAGTTCTCTGTGGAGAGGAGGGGGCCAGCCAGACAGGCAAATGTCCAAAGAAATGACCAGGAAAGAATTCCTCAAAGAGTGGGATTTTAACAGACGAGAAACAGTAAGTGGTATAATATAAAAGTACAAAGTTTATTAATGGAACATCAAATAAAAAGTTGGATCAATAAAAACAAACACATAGCATGTATGACAGCATTGAATCAAACCAATGAATAACCTATTGATCAACTGTCCATTGGTGGTAGGACAGAAGAAAAGCCAATGCATTTCAACAAAAATAGTGGAGGTCTTCTTCAGGGACAATAGGTTATACAGTTCCAAATTTTTCAAGGTTAATCCTATGTGCTGATGTTTCAACGAATGGAAGTCATAACTCAAGAGCAGGAAAGAAAACCTCTAAAAGGTGTGCCAACAAGCAAGGAGGGATAATGCCACCAAACGGGGCCCCAATTTCAAACCAGAAAACCCCAAAAGGGGCCAGGGCAAATGAAGGACCAGCGAGTCTGCTGCATCACAAGATATGGTAGAGTGCTACAGTCTGATGTAACATGTGCCAGGTAGCAAACTCCTAAACATCACACCCCACGTGTAATAATGCAAAAATCAACCCGATATAGGTGCATGCAAATACATAATGAAGAAAAATAAATAAATAAAATAAAAAATATAAATAAAAATGTGTGCCAAAAGTCGCTAATGGTGAAAGTAAAAAGTCTGAACAATATAAGGGGAATGGGGCACTTCCCCAGAGGGGGATTGTGCATGGGTAAAAAGGAAAAAATACTGCGCTACCACTGTACCGGTAAAACCCCCCAAAAAAGCAGCAGTTTAACAGTGAGATGTGCACCAAAAATACCAAATATAGAAAAAAACGCGCTAAAATATATGTGTGTATAAATGAATCATACATATATTGCAATCATGAAATTATAATCTGAAAATTCCTCTTGGGAAATCACAACACCAAAGATATTTCAAACTAATACAATTATCAGAAAGATATATAAAAAAAACAGTGATGTCCATATAAATTAAATGTGAATCAATATATGCATATGATCTTGACTAAAAATAGTCCCAAAGGAAAGCCCCTCAATATAGCACAACGAAGACTTGGTAGTGAAGATGAAAAAGACACCCCGCTCACAGTGATCCGCCACCACATAGATTTTGCGCTTACCACAAAGCAAGCAATAAAAGCCTGTATGCTGTCCAAGCAAGGGATGTCCAGCTGATGTTATAACTTGTCTGTATACAGCGTGGCTACGGAGGATCCAGCAGGGAACCCAAACACTCAAGCTCAAAAGCCGTATTCTTTTTGGCAAAAATTTGAAACCAGGGTTCTTAATTCTCCGTACTCCTCAGCTCGCGCCTCGCTCCCCAACCAAGCCAGACATGCCTCCCCGTTGCTGGACGCTCCCACTCGTCTGACAGACAAAACTAGGGGGAATGTCTGTAAGCCGTGCTTGTTTGGGGAGCGAGGCGCGAGCTAAGGAGTACGGAGAATTAAGAACCCTGGTTTCAAATTTTTGCCAAAAAAGAATACGGCCTTTGAGCTCGAGTGTTTGGGTTCCCTGCTGTAGCTCCGTAGCCACGCTGTATACAGACAAGTTATAACATCAGCTGGACATCCCTTGCTTGGACAGCATACAGGCTTTTATTGCTTGCTTTGTGGTAAGCGCAAAATCTATGTGGTGGTGGATCACTGTGAGCGGGGTGTCTTTTTCATCTTCACTACCAAGTCTTCGTTGTGCTATATTGAGGGGCTTTCCTTTGGGACTATTTTTAGTCAAGATCATATGCATATATTGATTCACATTTAATTTATATGGACATCACTGTTTTTTTTATATATCTTTCTGATAATTGTATTAGTTTGAAATATCTTTGGTGTTGTGATTTCCCAAGAGGAATTTTCAGATTATAATTTCATGATTGCAAAATTATGTATGATTCATTTATACACACTTATATTTTAGTGCGTTATTTTTTATATATTTGATTGTGCATGGGTGCAATAAATGATATGTGGACCTCATTGGGCGTCTACCTTGGAGTGGAATTCATATAAATATAAAAAATGAATAAAAGAGTGATTTATTAAAAAAGGAGACAAATAAGTGTCCATTATCAAGAAATAGAGTGAAATTGGTGGCCATCAAATGACTCTGTGGTGAGTGAATCCCAGCTGGAAAACCCATCATGAAAATAATATTGCCCTATTAATGTGCAGATAGTGGTGGTAAAATACAGTAAAATAATAAAAACAAATACCCAGACAGTGAAGAAAATAAGCAGAAACCAAACCCAAGTGAATGTTATTGGAACATGACATAGTACCGTGGCTGGTAGATACTAAGGATGAGCTCCGGCGTGTTCGCACAGCCCACGTGCAGAGCCGGCCAGGAAGTCGGCACCATGCTGCGCTAATCACAGGCAGTGAGACATTTCCCGATCTCTGCAGCCGTGCATTGGGACAATGTCTCACAGCCTGTGATTAGTGCAGTGCAGTGCCGACTTCCTCGCAGGCTCTGCACGTGGGCTGTGCAAACATGCCGGAGCTCATCCTTAGTAGATACCCACCTTCCCAGGATATTCCAAGAGGTATGAACACCAGACACCAAACAAGCTCACACCTGATTGACTGTTGTGATAACTAGTGGACGGAGGCTGACTAGTCTGAGAACTGGTCAGACCCCGCTCCCTTTCCCCTCAGTGTCACAATAGCGGAAAACGCCATGGGGCTCAAGTAATCCCACAGGCGGCAAAAAAATCACCGCCACATGAACATGAGTGATCATCATGCCGCTTCAGAGGGAATGAATCGCGGTGCACGTGCGTGAGTGATTCCGCGTCACTATACATCGCACAACTCCCTCTAGGATTCACACATGCGCAGAAGCCGCCTGACGCCGTCATGATGTGACACCAAGCCCCTCCATCCCCGACCGCGACGCAATGCTAATACGGACACCTGGGGACACCCAGGAAGGAAACATTTTTAACTATTTTTCAAATTATAACCATTGCAATCATTGCTTCTTGTTTGTGGTGTGATATAGTGGGCAAAGCCCATCTTATCAGTCTATTCACAGTTTACAAACTCATTATATTTGTGATATTCAATATTTTTTGAATATTCATATTTGTTTAGTTATTTTACATATTCATTTGTTTGTCTATACAGAGACTGTGTTGGGTTTCTCCTCCCCCTTTTTCTTTGTCCCCCTGCGGTTGAGGTGTTCTTTTGTCCAGGGGCTGCGAGCGCCTTTTTGCTGCACGGCCACCCTGCCTGGTGTGGTTCTTTTGCCATGTGCATTGGCATTAGTCTCCTTCCTGGGTGTCACAGGGTGACCGTGTTAGCATCACATCTCCTTCCACCTTTACAGTCGGGGATGGAGGGATTCGGCGTCATATCAGGCGGCTTCTGCTCATGTGTGAATCCTAAAAAGAGTGGCGCAATGTATAGTGACGCGGGATCGCTCGCACATGTGCACCACGATTCATTTCCTCTGAAGCGGCGCAATGATTACTCGCGCCATGCGCTGTCTGCGGCTTCCATGTGCGCCTGTACCATTGGCCATGTTCACGTGGCGGTGATTTTTTTCGCAGCCTGTGGGATTACATGAGCCCCATGGCGTTTTCTGCCATTGTGATGTTGGGGGGGGGATTATTTTACCACCACTATTTGCACTTTAATAGGGCAAAATTACTTTCATGATGGGTTTTCCAGCTGGGATTCACCCACCAAAAGGTAATTTGATGGCCACCAATTTCACTCTATTTCTTGATAATGGACACTTATTTGTCTTTTTTAATAAATCACTCTTTTTATTCATTTTTTTTATACTTATATGAATTCCACCCCAAGGTAGACGCCCAATGAGGTCCACATATCATTTATGGCACAATCCCACCTTGGGAAAATGCCCCATTCCTCTCATATTGTTCAGACTTTTTACTTTTACCATTAGTAACTTTTGGCACACATTTTTTTTTTTTCATTATGTATATGCATGCTTGAAAGGGAAGCAAAAAAATCTAATAGACGCCGGTGCAAACTCTGCTGAACACATGTTTTTAAAATCTTAAACCGGCATTTAGAAACACCCGTTTTGCCGCGTTTGCATGTCGTGTTTGCGTCTAGAAGCGTATGCAGAGCAGAGAATGACATTTTGCGACCCAAATTTTGGCCCCCGTATCTCGGGGTCACTTGGTGCTAGGAACCCTAAATTTGGTGTGCTAACACAGAACTAGCACTATAACATATCCAAATTTTCCTTCGTTCCTAGCACTAAGTGCTCCAACTATATGGGGCCCCAAAGTCGGGTCACACTTAGGAATCCCAAATTTAGATATGTTATAATGTTAGTTCAACTGTGTTAGCACACCAAATTTGGGGTTCCTAGCACCAAGTGGCCCCAAGATATGGGGCCCCAAATTTGGGTTGTAAAAAACACTTATAAACACAAACGCGTTTAGCGTCTGAAACGTGGAAAACTTTTGTTTTTGAACCCATTTTTTTGCTTCTGGAAAAACGAGGTTAAACGCAACTGCCTAAAAACACCAAAAAACGAGACTGTGTACATGGACACATAGGATAATATTGAATGGGTTCAGGAGCAGTTGAAAAAAGTATCCAACTGCCTCTGAATGCGAGTTTAACAGCGTCTCGTGTGTCTTAGTCCTTCAGGCTTTAGCAGTGCTAGAGCATTTAAAATATACTAAAATGGTAGTAATCTGTGCATCCATGTGAGATAAAGTTCAGGAAATCAGTGTGACAGTTCATGTAAACCACATCAGCTGTTTGGACATTCGACCAACACCACACCAAGTGATTCCCCTGCCTATAGGAATTGCACTCACCGGATTCCCAATAAATAATAGCCTCTGTGTATATGTTAAGTCTCTGCGGTCACTACCAAAATGATAGCAGGCGTCTATTAATAAAGACGGAATCACGTGCATTGCACGCACATGCGCCTATATCGGGTTGTTTTTTGCACTATTACACATGGGGTGTGATGTTTAGGAGTTTGCTACATGGTACAAGTACTTTTGGACCCCTTCATTGAGGTTTACTGTTGCGGTTTTCCAACTTTCAGTATTTGCACACCCCATCGTGACACCTGGTCTTTTCTTTGTACATTTGCCTGTCTGGCTGGCCCCCTCCCCTCCACAGCCCCCCCAGGGAGAACTTTACAGACAGTTTGGGGATCTTCTTTTGTTTTCCTTTATCTTCATTTCTAATGGGGAGATTTATGAGAACCAAGAATCCACTTGACTGTTTACCCTGTTTTAAAAGTTCGTTAGGACTTGTAAGTTTTGGTTTTCCCTCTCCCTCCTTTGCCTGTTGACCCCATCTCCACCCCCCCCCTTCTTTTCTTTTCTTTTTTTTTTTCCCCCCACCCCTCTCCTTTTCCCTTTCCTTCCTGCTCTGATTCTCAACAGCCCTGTTTTTAACTTCAGATGTTTATATATGTATCGCTTGAGGAAGCAAGCATTGTCTTGTGAAACATGTAGAGAAATTTATCATATATAAATTTACACTTTGATTTATGTAACTATGGTAACCCACGCATATGTGTATGTACTCATGTCTACCAGTATCATATTTAATTGTATGTATTAATAGTGTTTAAATGTTCAATAAAAATTGTGTATATTTTATACTCTGTGGTTTGTGTCTTACAAAGTCCCTTGGGCATCCTTCTTTGTACATTTTTTTTTTTTAATCAGAAAAGATTTTTATTTTGTTCATAGTGCCAAATACATGTCATACAAGCTATTACAGGATAAGAAGTAGAACAATTGTCATCACATGTTGCTTTGTCAAACAGTATGTGTACAGTCCATATGTGATTCAAACATCATAAATGACATACAATGACACATATGAGAGGATCAGAAAATTACACTGAGTAAAAGGAACCAATTCAAAGAATAAAGAACAACAAAAAGAGAAATAAGACAATTGAATGGTCTTAACGGACTATCCATGCCCCCAGGGCCCTAGGGACATGCAGTGCCCAAACATTCTACACGACCCACCAAAGTCACTTTGGATCATGTGCTATATATGTTCTTCTCGGCCACTCCAGCCAATGTCTTTTGACTCCGATCCTTGGAGTCTGTCTTTGATCAGTTGATGCGGTGCCAACCCCGGAACATCCAACCAAGCCTGCCACATTGCATAGAATTTGCGTGGTGCGTTTCTATGCTCATATGTTCATTTTTCTCTTATTAGCAGTCTATTAACCTGTTCAACCCATTGTAGCCTAGTGGGAACTAGACATGTGCAATATGTTTAGTTCCGAATCGAAATTCGGACAAATTTTTTTATTATTCGGAAATTCGGATGCATCCGAATTTCCGAATTACAAAAGTGATGAATTTAAACAAATCCGAATAAAAGCGAACTAATTCGAATCGAGGTCGAAAACATATTCGAATCGAAGTCGAAAACATATTCGAATCGAAGTCGAAAACATATTCGAATCGAAGTCGAAAACATATTCGAATCGAAGTCGAAAACATATTCGAATCGAAGTCGAAAACATATTCGAATCGAAGTCGAAAACATATTCGAATTTGAAAACAATAGAAATCGAATTTCTAAAAAATACAATACAATAAAATAGAACATAAAATCATAAAGCAATAGAATACATATATAGAATATTTTTTTTATTCTGTTTTGTTTTTCTATGCTTTTCTTTTCTATTATTTTCTATTCTATAATAGTCTTTTCTATTCAAATTTGAATTCATTCTATACGAAATTCGAATTTCAGAACATGGCTTCTGAAGATCGAATTTCGTATAAAATGAATTTGAATTAGAATAGAAAAGATTTGAATAGAAATTCGAATATCATATACAATTGAATCAAATTTGAATAGAAAAGATTAGAATAGAAAAGAAAATAATAGAAAAGAATAAACTAGAAAAACATATATTGTATTTTATTCTATTCTGTTCTTTTTCTATTCTATTCTTTTTTATTATTTTCTATTCTAATCTTTTCTATTCAAAATCATTCTGTACAAATTAGAATTTCTGAATATGGATGGATATATATATATATCCATTTTCAGAAATTCTAATTTCTAAAATCGAATTAGAAGAAAAGAATAGAAAAGAATAGACTACTAGAAAAACAATAGAATAATATATAATATATTTCGGAAGATGGATATATATATATATATATATATATATATATATATATATATATATATTTATTCTATGCTGGTATATGGTTTTTCTATGCTATTCTTTTCTATTATTTTCTATTTTATTCCAATCTTTTCTATTACAATGCAAATTCTATACGAAATTCAAATTTCGGAAAATGGTTATATAGAAATAGAATGAAATCGAATTCTAATAGAAAAGACTAGAATAGAAAAAAAACAATAGAACAGAATAGGAAAATATAGATGATATATTATATATATATATATATATATATATATATATATATATATATATATATATATATATCTATCATCTTCCGGAATTGGAATTTGGTACAGAATGAATTTGAATAGCAAAGTATAGAATAGAATATATTAATTTTTTTTTCTATTCCGTTCTATTGTTTTTGCATGCTATTCTTATTTTCTATTTTATTCGAATCTTTTCTATTGGAATTCGATTTCATTCTATATGAAATTCGAATTTCGCAAAATGGTTATATATACGGTAATTTTACTTTTTCAAATTCGGTCAAATTTTTTTTTCGAATGCGGTAGAATTTTTTCAAATTTGATCGTTTTTTTTTTCGAATGCTGACGAATTTTTTCGAAAACGAAACGAATCCCGAAAACAAATGTAACGAATTTAACTAAACTAATTTAGTTAAATAACGAATTGAAACTAAACTAAACTAATTTTGATGTTTGGTTGACAGTGGGGGCGTGACCGGATGTTGGAGTGAGAGGTTGTGTTGGAGATCTCTCCCTGCCCAACGCCTCCGTGACCATCCATACTAGCCTGTTGGGCCCGCTGGATGCGGTCTCCTTTCCTGCAGAGCTCGGTGCTCATTCGGCCGCCTGGCTCCCTCTGACCCTGCCTATACTGACGTGTGCCGCCGGAACACCAGCGCTGAACAGTGACGCTAGCGGCTCCCTCCTTGGAGTGGCGAGGAGGAGCGAGGGACGTCGGCCGTGCTCGAGAGGGTTGCCGGGGCAACGGCTCCGACACTAGCGGGAGGAGGCGGCGGGGACGGCGTTCGTCGACAGTAGAGGAAGCGATCACTGGGAACATCCAATTACCAATTACTTTGGCCATCTTAAGAAACGGACTGTTTTTCTTCCCCCTCTAAGGGCTGAATCACTGTTTCTGTAGTGCAAGGGCTGAGACTTAGGCAGCCCGACTTATGATTGTATAGAGGCTTGTCCCTGCGAGGGAGAGAGGCAATCTGCTGGCTGGTGACGAGATGCATAATTAAAACAGACGCTGATTCCACAACAACCCAATGATATTGATCTACTTGTAAAACCAGGCTGGGTATTAGTCCTAGTGTCAGTTAAATGCCAGAAAGTCGCTAGTGGGACTGTGTTAACATTTGACCTGAGAAGGGGGAGAGGGGAAGTAAAAAGAAGGAGAAAGAAAGGAGAAGAGGAAGAGGGGAAGGAAGAGAGAGGGAAGGAAAAAAAGAAAAGAAAAAAGGGGGGTGAGGGGAAAGGTCAATCTGTTGAGCTGTTAAACCCCTATAACTGCTCCCCCCTGGATTGTACAATAAGCTATGACTAAAAAAAAGGGAGAGGAGCTGCAGCAGCAGGAGAATACATGCTCTCAAACGACTCGTTCATCAAAAGAAAAGGGGAACCTAGCAGCAGCAGCCGCAGCGGCCAAACTGGAAAAATTTGCGCACCCCTCTACCTCATCACCATCTAAAAGTACCCAACAGCAGCAGGAGAAATCCCATGTGGGGGGCCCTGGGGATAGGAAGAGCCTAGGAAAAGGACCGACGGCTACACACACTACAAAAACTGTGAGCAGTAAAAGCCCTGCAGGCGAATCCTCAGGAATGGCAACCAGCAATACTACTGAGCAAAATACATCATTAACAGCGGAGCCCACATTGAAAGACGTTCTATGCGCTGTCAATTCCTGCAAAGCCTCCCTAAGTGATCTGTGCGACCAGCTGAAAGGGTTAAAGGAAGAACCAATTACAGTAAGCCAAGAACTGCAAAGGACTGTTGTTAGAACAACCATGTTAGAGGAGAGGTTGAGCCAGGCCGAGGATGATTTGACCCCATTGAAGCAAGAGCTCAAAGCAATGAAAACGCAGATTGACTTACATAAAGCCAAAATAAAGGAAATGGAAAATAGGTCTCGCAGGAGCAACGTGAGGGTGGTGGGCCTACCGGAACGGACCGAGGGTCCCCACCCCGAGGAGTTTTTGGAGAACTGGCTTAGGGGAATATTTGGGTCGGAAACTTTCTCTCACCTCTTTACTATCGAAAGAGCCCACAGAGTGCCAACTAGGGCTCCGCCACCAGGGGGGTATCCCAGACCAATAATTATGAAATTTTTTAATTACAGAGACAAGGTAACATTGATGCGTAGGGCCAGAGAGAAGGGGATATTCTGCACAACGGGGTTAAAATTTTATTTTTCCCCGATTATTCCCCAGACCTGCAGAAACAAAGGGCCGAATTTAGGGACATCAAGCGCAACTTACGGAGTTACAAAATTGAATACGCCCTGCTGTACCCGCCACGTTTACGTATTACTGCCCTAGGGGCTACTCATTATTTTGATACAACGTCAGGGGCAACAAAATGGATCGAAGACAACAAAATGAACCTGCAGAGTTAGGGGCTATATAAGGCTGGTTGAATTATTTCAATATATTTATTCATTTGTTTTTTTTTTTTTTTTTTGTTTTGTTTTTTTGTCGTTTCTTCTGTACACAGCATATAGTGGATGGCACGGAGGAGGGGAGGCGGGGGGGGGGGTGTGATGGATGGAAGCACGGATGAAGGATGCGATTTCTTTGGTGTTTTGGAATCGGGCTGTGGGAGGGGGGGAGGGGGGGGAGTTTGAAAATGTGTCACAAAGCACTTGACCAGTATATGATTGGTGAGTTCTTTTTTGGATGGTTGGGAGGGAGGAAAATGGTCACAAGCACAGCCCCCAGGGCTAGCCTAGTTAGGCAGGAGGGAGGGACACGAAGAAGGGTGGGGGGAAAAAGGGGGATGGGTCAGGTAGAAGTTGGGGGGGGAGGGGGGTATATAGCGAGCTATAAGGTTAGGCAACGGGGTGAACTTAAGGCATGTGTATCTAGGAGGAGGGGGCTTATAAAAATAAAATATAGTTGCACATGTGGTCTGTATTTGCAATTAAAGGGAGAGGGGGGGTGGTCCCTGGACGCGGGGATCCCTCGCCCTCCCCCCCTTTCACTTTTTTGTTTGACACAACTATAGAGATGATGGTAGGCTTTGCATACACAAAGACACAAACGAACCACCCTTTTTCTTTTAGGGCATTGTTTTCTTTATTACTTTTCATTTTTTTGCTTGTCTGTTTCTTTTTTATTTACTTTCCTTAGATGCCTATTAAAACGCTAAAAATAGGTTCTTGGAATATTAGGGGCATGGGCGATCCTGTTAAAAAGGCAGCGGTGTTCTCGATAATGGAGGCCTATGGGGTCGAACTGGTTTGCCTGCAGGAAACTCATCTTACTAATGAAACTAAATTGCATGTTCGGAGTTATAAATTCCAAGAACAGTATCATTCAGTTCATACCTCTTACTCAAGAGGGGTAAGCATACTGGTGAAGAGAGGTATTTCATTTTCCTGCAGGAGAACCAGAATAGATATGTTGGGACGCTATGTCTTCCTGAGCTGCGTTGTGGAAAATAGCCCTTTTGTCATAGCAAATGTTTATATTCCCCCTCCGTTTAAAACAGAGATCATGTTGGATCAGTTAGAGTTTGTGGATAATGAGATAGATATCCCAATAGTAGTGGTGGGGGATTTTAATGCAGTCCTGGACAACAATATGGATCGGTTTCCGCCCGCGACCCGGGCGGAAAGGGTACCAGAGGGGCGCTTAGGCCAACTTCTTGAAGAGATCGGATGGTGCGACCTGTGGAGATCACACAATCCAAATGCCCGACAGTACTCCTGCTACTCAGGGTCGTATTCTACGCTTTCGCGTATAGATATGGCAGTGGGTAACATTGAATCCCTGCGACTAATTAGAAATATAGAGTATAGGCCGAGGGGAATATCGGACCACTCACCTTTAACTTTGACCCTAAACTTAAACATTAGATCTAGTCAGAAAAGGTGGACAATAAAACCGCTATGGTTGGACTTGATAAGTAGCCCAGCAGATATAATCTCCAAACTAAAAGAGTTTGTAATAATTAACTCAGGTACAGCGTCAGCAGGGGTAGTGTGGGACACCCTAAAAGCATACCTCAGGGGACTATTACATCAGCAGGTTGTTATAATAAAGAAATCGTCAAGGGAATGGGAGGCGAGGGCTAGTAGGGAAGCCATAGAATCAGAAGCACAATACGTGGTAGATCCAACCCCTGAAAAGCAGGAAATTTGGCTTAAGAAACAACAAGAGTATAAAGAAGCAATCAATAGAAGAGCAGAGAACAAGAGACTTTTCCAGAAACAAAACTACTTTGGTAAAGGGGAGAAAGTAGGCCGGATGCTTGCACTTTTAGCCAAGTCAAATCTATCCTCATCGGCCATCTCCTCAATTAGGACACCAGCTGGAAAGATTACATCTAATGCCGCTGAGGTCCTAGAGACTTTTTCTATGTTCTATAGAGATTTGTATAGGTCGCGGCGGGGTTTAGACCGGCGCGATATGGACGGATTCTTAGAAAGGATAGACCTGCCCGTACTCACGGAGAGGGATAGGAGTGAGATGGAGTCCCCCTTGGCCTTGGAGGAATTACAAAAGGCAGTTGCGGAGTTGTCAGGCCAGAAATCTCCGGGCCCTGATGGGCTGCCATTGGAGATCTACAGGAAGTATGGGGAGGTCCTGCTCCCGGAGCTTCTAAAAGTGCTGGAACAGATGACAAAGGATGGAAGGTTGCCTCCATCAATGTCGGAGGCCGATATAGTAGTGATACCAAAGGAGGGGAAAGATCAATTGGAAGTCTCTTCGTATAGACCGATATCACTGTTGTGCTCAGATGCCAAGATTGTAGCAAGGGTGCTGGCATCCAGACTGAATAAGTGTATCGCAAAACTTGTGCATTTGGACCAATCGGGGTTTATCCCCGGCCGGTCTACCAGCACTAATATCAGAAGGGCATATCTGAACGTCCAGGTACCAACAAAAAATGCAGGATCTAGAGCCATACTGTCCTTGGACACTGCTAAGGCCTTTGACACCCTGGAGTGGGATTATTTATGGAGGGTGCTAGAGAAGTTTGGATTTGGGCCCGTATTTATTAGCTGGATTAAAATTTTATATAACCACCCAAGGGCAAGGCTCAGGATAAACAACGAATACTCGGAAAGTTTCCCCCTCGAAAGAGGGACAAGACAGGGCTGTCCCTTGTCCCCCCTGCTGTTTGTTCTGGCCATGGAACCATTGGCGGGAGCAGTGAGATCATCACCTGAATTGCAGGGATTCTATAGAAAGGGGGTGGAAGAGAAAATAGCGCTCTTTGCGGACGATGTCCTATTTTTCTTGGGGGACACAACCTCCTCATTGGAGAAAGTGATGCAACTGGTAGAGAACTTTGGTAAGTTCTCGGGACTCGCTATCAATTGGGAGAAATCGTCGCTTATGCCAATTGATTCACTGGTGAACCCTGTCTCGACGTGCTTGCCCCAGGATCGGACTACAAAAAATGCAGCGCCCCGCCACGGAGGGGGGACTGGGGGTTCCACATCCGTTTAGTTATTTCCTGGCAGCCCAGCTACAACAATTGGGGGGATGCGCTACTGAGGGAGGGGGAAGTAAGTGTGCCAAAATTATCCTTCAGGGGAGCCTACACAGTTCATTAGTGGAAGCGCTGGAGGCAGATTCACTGCAAGGAAATTGCGTTTAAATTGGTCACTAGGGTTTGGTAAACAGTCAAGAGGATAATGGGGTATAAAGGAACCCTGACTGGTCTCTATGCACTAACTTGTGTATCACTTGTGCTAGTCTAGTTGCCAACACTCGGGCCAATAGCTTAATATCTGTCGTGAGCAAGGAAATGGGTCTGTAAGAGTCTGGCATTGTAGCATCCTTGCCTAGCTTTAGGAGTAAAATAATGATGGCCTCATTCATGGAATTAGGCAATATTCCCTCTTTCAGCACCTCATTATACACCCTCAATAGCGTGGGCAGCAATGTGGCTGCATACTGCTTGTAGACCTTGGACGGAAGGCCATTAACCTCTGGGGATTTGTTATTATGAGTTTGTGCTACAGCCATGGCTAATTCTTCCTCCGTTAGCGGAGCGTTAAGCAGGGCCGCGTCCGAGGCCGACAGTTGGGGCAGCGCACATTTTTCCAGAAGTCCCTCAATCTCTCTATCTATAGAATGTCCTAAAGATTTGCACTACTGTGGCAGTCTGTGACTGAGTGACACCCTGAGCATAAAGTATGGCCGAAACCATAGAGGTGGATCTCTGTGCACGCGCTAGTAGAGCCAACATGTGCCCAGTAGACTCCCCCTCCTCAAAATGGGGTTGTTGCAAGAAAAATCATTTGTTTTCAGTCAGCTGCAATGCCAGTTGTGTGGACATAGATTGTGCCCGCAGCCAAACTCTTTTTGTGTCCTCTGTAGGATTAGCAATATATTTATCTTTGGACTCACTGAGTGTCTTGCATACCACTGTTTCCCAGGCTTTTGTGTTTGTTTTTGATCCGGTTAATTGTGTTAATTGACCCTTCATATATGCCTTGGTAGTATCCCATACCACATTCAAATGGGCAGAGTTTAGATTGTTCTGGATAAAGAATTTCAACCGTTCTCGTATGGGATCTGGTTCCGGAAACAGAGAGCCAAAAAGGGTTGTTTCCAGCATATACGTTTGGCAGTAGTAGGCAATGATATAGTAACCCACAGCGAAGAGTGATCAGTTATGTGTCTGTCACCATATTCAGAGGCTACTACCAGTGGGAGTAATATATTATTGGCCAGGCCTGAATCTATCCTGGACAAACTCCCATACGTGGCTGAGCAACATGAGTATTGTTTAGTATGGGGATGCCCTAATCTCCACACGTCCGTCAGCCCGAGTACCTCAAGTAGGCCAGCAAAGGAGGGGGAGTCCCCCTTTTCTTAAGGGTATGTTGGGGGGGTACGGGCCATTGATGGTTAATATAGTTGTTATAATCGCCCACTGCCAAAAGTGGTACATCTGGAAATTGGGACATAAAGCTCGCTAGGCACCTGAGGATCTCGGACAAATAGGGCGGCGGTATGTATATCACAGCCACTATACAAAGCTAGCCAGACACTGTAAATAATAAAAATACATATCTTCCCTCCGGGTCTATACGTTTTTGAGAGCAATGGAACGGAGTATCCTGACGTATCAGGACACTCACTCCTCTAGAGTATGCTGAGTAGGTGTAGTGGAATTCGGTACCATAACACACACAGCTTTAGCCCCCGAGTGTGTCAGGTGGGAAATGGGTCAGTCCCCGAACATTCCTGATTAGGATTTTTAATTTTTCTGTCATTTGGGGGTGTCAAGATCAGAAGCCTGGCCGTGCCAGATCAGGCTGCATGGCATACAGTATTTATACCTTTTACCTCGAAAAAAAAAAAAGCATATATATTGCCCCTGATAATGTTACCTTGAGTACACCTGGTCATTTCGATGTCCATAAGTGTGGAAGTCCAGGGTTGGAAGTCTGGTGGGTCTGAATGAAAATAATCAACAGAACATAAGCTTGAGAAAAAAAGAAGAAGAAACAAACAAGTCAATGGTATTTTAAGGTGTAGAGCCAACTGGGATCTCAGCCAACAGGGCTGAAGTGTGGTCTTCTCCCGACATACTTTCCGGGGGCGGGAGGCAATGGAAACACCCGCAGAAAGGAATTCTGGATGAATAATTAGTTCTGCATTGACTTCAATGGGATGCAATTCCGCATGCGGCCAGAGGCGGGGAGGCACCGGAGTGCCTCGGAAACGACCGAAAAGGCCCGAGCACACTTCGGCTGACCTTGGCAAACCTCGGAAAGACTCTGTTCACGAGGTTTGCCGAGGTCAGCCGAACTGTCCTCGGGACTTTCCGTGCAATTCCGAACGGCGACCATCGGCTCCGGCGCCCCCACCTCAGGTCAAAAGCGGTACTGCACACCGCCTGAATCCTGCTCGTGTTGCGAGACAACACTCGCAAACCGAGTTAGGATTTTTAGAAATACAGTGCTCATATTGCAAAACGCTCGTTAACCACGTTACTCGCAATCGGAGGTTCCACTGTACTTGATTTGGTGGCAAGTGGTTATGTATATATGATAAGTTGCCCTTAAATGTCTACAGTGCCTTAAAAAAGTATTCATACCCCTTGAAATTTTCCACATTTTGTCATGCTACAACCAAAAACCTAAATGTATTTTATTGGAATCTTGTCATAGACCAACACAAAGTGGCACATGATTGTGAAGTGAAGGAAAATGATAAATTGTTTTAAAAATATTTTTTACAAATAAATATCTGAAAAGTGTGGTGTGCATTTGTATTCAGCCCCCCTAAATTAATACTTTGTAGAACCACCTTTCACTGCAATTACAGCTGCAAGCCTTTTTGGGTATGTCTCAACCAGCTTTGCACATCTAGAGTGAAATTTTTGCCCATCCTTCTTTGCAAAATAGCTCAAGCTCGGTCTGGTTGGATGGAGAGCGTCTGCGAACAGCAAATTTCAAGTCTTGCCACAGATTCTCAATTGAATTTAGGTCTGGACTTTGACTGGGCTATTCTAACACATTAATATGCTTTGATCTAAACCATTCCACTGTAGCTCTGGCTGTATGTTTAGGGTCGTTGTCCTGCTGGAAGGTGAACCTCCGCCCCAGTCTCAAGTCTATTGCAGTTTCCAACAGGTTTGCTTCTATGATTGCCCTGTATTTGGCTCCATCTATCTTCCCATCAACTCTTCTTCAGCAGTAACAGGGAAGCTGGTCAAAGCACCCCCACAACATGATGCTGCCACCACCATGTTTCACAGTGGGGATGGTTTGTTCAGGGTGATGTGCAGTGTTAGTTTTCGGCCACACATAGCATTTTGGTTTTATGCCAAAAAAGCAAAATTTTGATCTCATCTGACCAAAGCATCTTCTTCTACATGTTCCACGTGGCTTCTCGCAAACTGCAAACAGGACTTCTTACGGATTTCTTTCAACAATGGCTTTCTTCTTGCCACTCTTCCATACAGGCCAGATTTGTGGAGTGCACAGCTAATAGTTGTCCTGTGGACAGATTCTTCCACCTGAGCTGTGGATCTCTGCAGCTCCACCCAGTTACCATGGGCCTCATGGCTGCTTCTCTGATTAATGCTTTCCTTGCCCGGCCTGTCAGTTTAGGTGGACAGCCATGTCTTGGTAGGTTTGCAGTTGTGCCATACTCCCCATTTTTGGATGATGGATTGAGCAGTGCTCCAAGAGATGTTCAAAGCTTGGGATATTTTTTTTACAACCTAACCCCGCTTTAAACTTCTCCACAACTTTATTCCTGACCTGTCTGGTGTGTTCCTTGACCTTCATGATGCTGTTTGTTCACTAAGGTTCTTTAACAAACGTCTGAAGGGATCGCAGAACAGCTGTATTTATACAGAGATTAAATTACACACACATAGGCTCTATTTATTATTTATGTGACTTCTGAAGGCAATTGGTTCTGCTAGATTTTAGTTAGGGGTATCAGAGTAAAGATGGCTGAATACAAATGCACTCCACACTTTTCAGATATTTATTTGTAAAACATTTTGAAAACCATTTATCATTTTCCTTCCACTTCACAATTATGTCCTACTTTGTGTTGGTCTGTCACATTAAATCCCAATAAATATACATTTATGTTTTTAGTTATAACATGGCAAAATGTAAAACATTTCAAGGGGTATGAATACTTTTTCAAGGCACTGTATAGCCATCAAAGCATTTTGGGCAACATTCCTTCCCTGTGCACTACCAAACACAGCTGATAGATGTTGAAAGGAAAACTGCTATGGTTAACCACTTCCTGCCCAATGACATTGACTTTGAGTGAGGATATCTGAATGATGCCTGCAGCTACAGGCATCATTCAGATATCTTCTTTTAGAGTCAGCGATTCCCTGCACCATAAGAACAATCATAGTGGCTCATCGTTCTTACAGGCAGCGGAAGGGGACATCCCCATCTCCCCTCCAGGCGTTTCTCCTGGCTCGTCCGTACGACCGGCAAGAGGAAGAAGGAATTGGTCCATGCCTGAAGTTTACCATAGAGAAGCCAGCGGGCCAGATGGCTCCCTGATATATCTCTTACGGAGGCCAGGCGTGATGTTATGACGTCACGCCCAGCCTCTGCATTTAAAAAAATGCCGCCGCCTTTTTTTCAGGCTTCCCAGCCTAGAGGTGAGATCTGGGGACTTATAGACATCAGATCTCACTGTAAAAAGGACCTGTCACGCACTATTCCCATTACAAGGGATGTTTACATAGGAATAAAAGTGAAAAAAAAAAAAAAAAAAGTAAAGCGTCAAAATAGAAAAATTTGATTTTTTCGTCATACTTACCTGTAAAATCTTTTTCTTTGAGTACATCATGGGACACAGAGTTAGGCTAATATTCATTACCTGCTGGGTTATACTTCATCTCCAGGTGAATGGACACTGGTAGACCAAAGGTCTTTAGACAGGAAGAGATCCCCTGTATAACCCCTCCCATACAGGAAGCACTTCAGTTTTGTAGCACTGAATCCTCAAGAGGGGAGGGATCGGTGTCCCATGATGTACTCAAAGAAAAGGATTTGACAGGTGAGTATGATGAAAAAAATCCTATTTTCTTTTTCATACATCATGGGACACAGTCAGGCTAATATTCACTACCTGTTGGGACGTCTCAGAGCAATAGCCTTGAGGGGAGGGAGCCACCCTGCCAAACAATAGCCATAGCACACTGCGGCCGAAAGCCAAATCCTCGGCTGCTCGAACATCCACTTGATAACATTTTGTGCATGTATGCACTGATGACCAGGTGGCAGCCTTACAAATCTGAGCCACAGATACCTGATGGCGAAAAGCCCAGGAGGTTCCTACACCCCTGGTAGAATGATCTGTCACCCTAAAGGGAGGAGCTTTATGTTTCAGACCATAGGCCTGAATGACAAATTGACGGACCCAATTGGCAATGGAAATTTGGAAGTTGCCTGCCCTTTCTTGGGTCTTTTTGGTAAAACAAAAAAGGAGACTGATCCTCGGATCTCCACAGATCTAGACAAATAAACCTTGACTGCCCGAACAACGTCAAAGGAGTGCAGTCGTCTCTCTTCCGCCGAACGAGGCTGAGAGAAAAAAGAAGGCAAAATAATGACCTGATTTAAATGGAAGGCTGACACCACTTTTGGCAAAAAGGATGGGACAGGTCACAACACGACCCTGTTGTGGTGAAGGATCAAGTACGGTTCCCTGCATGAAAGGGCCGCCACCTCCGCCACCCTTTTAGCCGAGGTGATAGCCATCAGGAAGGCTAGCTTGCGTAACAGCAAGTCTAATGGAATTTTCTTGATAGGTTCAAATGGTTGTTTCTGCAACACAGACAGCACCAAGTTCAAGTCCCAAGGACACATAGGTGACCTAATGGGGGGGAAGCAAGTGAGTTGCCCCCTGCATAAAGATTCAGACCAGTGATGGGAGGCTAAAAGGCCCTTGGAAGAATACTGATAGGGCTGAAACTTGACCTTTGATTGTACTCAAAGCCAATTTGATTTTCACAGCTGACTGTAGAAAAGAGAGATTTCTCCCAATCGTATTTCCGAGGATGCTATTTTTTGGCTTCACGCCAAGCAATAAGTCTTCCAGACCTTATGATAAATCTTCCTAGTGAAAGCTTTTCTAGCATTCACTAGGGTAGACACCACTGGTCCCGAGATGCCACAGTCCTTTAACACCCTGGCTTTAATAGCCATGCTGTCAAATTTAGAGACTGTAAATTGGAATATAGGACCTTGAGACAGTAGATCGGGGCGCCGTGGAAGCGTCCATGGCCCATCTATTGTCAGTCCCACAATCTCCAGAAACCAGGGCCTTCTGGGCCAGGCTGGTGCCACCAGAATGACTGGAACTCAGTCTCTCCGAATCCTGCGCAACAAATGTGGAAGGAGAGGGATCAGAAGGAAAGCATAAACCAGGGAGAATTTCAATTTCATTTTTATATAATTTAAATATTTGTTATTATTTTTGTTTATATTTGGAGGTTTTGCCATATTATTTGACATAACTATTTTTCACCACTGGGGGCGGAGATGTGAGTTTTGCTTCCAGTCCCCTTAGCTCCCTTTTGTACCATATCCGGGAGTCTGTGTTTACATTTGGGAGAATAGTGCTCAGTGCCCTGTTTCTCCCTGTTTTTGGTGAACTTAGATGCGCAATACATTACTATAAAAGGGTCGGCTGGAGAAGCAGACCAGTGAATGCTTTTTTTTGTGGCACCCGATGACTGTTCCAATATAGTCGGCTGCTTTTTTCTATATGAACGATCATTTATCCTTTGGGACATTTTTTTCTGTATGTTAGTCATGTTTGCCTTTAACCACTTCAGCCCCGGAAGGATTTACCCCCTTCCTGACCAGAGCACTTTTTACAATTTGGCACTGCGTCGCTTTAACTGCTAATTGCGCGGTCATGCAATGCTGTACCCAAACTAAATTTGCGTACTTTTTTTTCCCACAAATAGAGCTTTCTTTTGATGGCATTTGATCACCTCTGGGGTTTTTATTTTTTGCGCTATAAACGGAAAAAGACAGAAAATTTTGAAAAATTATATTTTCTACTTTTTGTTATAAAAAAAAAAAAAAAAAAATCAAACTCAATTTTAGTCATACATTTAGGCCAAAATGTATTCGGCCACATGTCTTTGGTAAAAAAAAAAATGTCAATAAGCGTATATTTATTGGTTTGCGCAAAAGTTATAGTGTCTACAAACTAGGGTACATTTTCTGGAGTTTACACAGCTTTTAGTTTATGACTGCCTATGTCATTTCTTGTGCTAAAATGGCAGGGCAGTACAAACCCCCCAAAATGACCCCATTTTGGAAAGTAGACACCCCAAGCTATTTGCTGAGAGGCATGGTGAGTATTTTGCAGCTCATTTGTTTTTGAAAATGAAGAAAGACAAGAAAAAAAAATTCTTTTTTCAATTTTCAAAACTTTGTGACAAAAAGCGAGGTCTGCAAAATACTCACTATACCTCTCAGCAAATAGCTTGTTGTGTCTACTTTCCAAAATAGGGTCATTTGTGCCACCTGGGCATTCCATGGCCTCTGAAACTGTGATAGGCAGTGAAGAGTGAAATTTACGCCCTTAGAAAGCCTGAAGTCGGTGCTTGGTTTTCGGGGTCCCGTACGCGGCTAGGCTCCCAAAAAGTCTCACACATGTGGTATCCCCGTACTCAGGAGAAGCAACAGAATGTATTTTGGGGTGTAATTTCACATATTCCCATGGCATGTTTGAGCAATATATCATTTAGTGACAACTTTGTGCAAAAAAAAAAAAATTAAAAAAAAAATTGTCTTTTCCGCAACTTGTGTCACAATATAAAATATTCCATGGACTCGACATGCCTCTCAGCAAATAGCTTGGGGTGTCTACTTTCCAAAATGGGGTCATTTGGGGGGGTTTTGAACTGTCCTGGCATTTTATGCACAACATTTAGAAGGTTACGTCACACATCACCCACTCTTCTAACCACTTGAAGACACTTTGTTTACATGAGAAATTTTTTTTGCAAGAAAATTACTTTGAACCCCCAAACATTATATATTTTTTTAAAGCAAATGCCCTACAGATTAAAATGGTGGGCGTTTCATTTTTTTTTCACACAGTATTTGCGCAGCGATTTTTCAAATGCATTTTTTTGGGAAAAAACACACTTTTAAGTTTTAATGCACTAAAACACACTATATTGCCCAAATGTTTGATGAAATAAAAAAGATGATCTTAGGCCGAGTACATGGATACCAAACATGACATGCTTTAAAATTGCGCACAAACGTGCAGTGGCAACAAACTAAATACATTTTTAAAAGCCTTTACAGGTTACCACTTTAAATTTACAGGGGAGGTCTACTGCTAAAATTACTGCCCTCGATCTGACCTTTGCAATGATGACTCACATGCATGGTGCAATTGCTGTTTACATTTGACGCCAGACCGACGCTTGCGTTCGCCTTTGCGTGAGAGCAGGGGAGGGGGACAGGGGTGTTTTTTTTCTGTTTTTTTTTTTCTTTATTATTTTTTTGCTTTTTTATCTTATTTTTAAACTGTTCCTTTCATTTTTTTAATCATTTTTATTGTTATCTCAGGGAATGTAAATATCCCCTATGATAGCAATAGGTAGTGACAGGTACTCTTTTGAAAAAACTGGGGTCTATAAGACCCTAGATCTCTCCTCGCCCTCAAAGCATCTGACCACACCAAGATCGGTGTGATAAAATGCTTTCCCTATTTCCCAATGGCGCTGTTTACATCCGGCGAAATCGAAGTCATGAAATGCTCGTAGCTTCCGGTTTCTTAGGCCATAGAGATGTTTGGAGCCACTCTGGTCTCTGATCAGCTCTATGGTCAGCTGGCTGAATCACCGGCTGCATTCTCAGGTTCCCTGTTGGGACAGGAGAGCCAGAGAAAAACATGGAAGACTGTGGTGGTGGGGGGGATTCTCTCCCACTGCTTGTAAAAGCAGTCTAGAGGCCAATTAGCTTTTACATGAAAGCCGACTGCTGGCTGAAAAGAATGATACCAAGATGATACTAAACCTGCAGGCATCATTCTGGTATAACCACTCAAAGTCCAGCAACATACCAGTACGTTGCTGGTCCTTGTTGGGCATATATTGTAAACTTTTTTTTCATGCAGCCTGTGGGCTGAAGGAAAAAAAAGAGATTGATCGGTGGGTATGCCCACCATTAGAACACCTCCCTTCATCCACCCACTTCTAATGATGGGCATACATGCACCGTATATATATGCCGAAGCATGGGGGCATCCTCCCGCAAAAGTTAGAAGCAAATCGCTCCTCCTCCCTCTGCTGCCCCCATGCTTCGGCATATATGCTGAAGTATGTAACTGTGGTGGTGAAATCACCTCCGACAGCGCTGGAGTCACGGCTTTATGTATCGTGGGAGCAAATGCTGTTGCTGTCAAGATAAATAAATCCGCGCTGCAACTGAATGGCGTACCTGCTAAGCAAATGATGGTTAACAATAAAACAAAGTAACATTACAGTATAACAGTAAGACTTACCATACCTGCAAAGCAAATACAAAAAAAAAAAATAGTAAAAAATAAAACATTTAACGCAACCTGTGCCTAAAATATATATATATGCCGAAGCATGGGGGCATCCTCCCACAAAAGGCACTGGAGTCACGGCTTTATGTATCGTGGGAGCAAATGCTGTTGCTGTCAAGATAGGTAAATCAGCTCTGCAGCTGAATGGCGTACCGGAAAACAAAGAAATGGTTACCAATAAAACACAGTAAACAGTAAAGTATAAAAAAATTGCATATCTGAAAAGCAAACATGGTAAAACATAATAACAATAAAACATTGCAGAATAGAATACAGTAAAAAAAGAGTAGAACAATAGAGAGAATAGAGAGAGAGAGAGAAAACAATAAAACGACAACTATTTTTGTTTTTTTAATTTTTTTTTACACTTTTTTTTAGTAACTTTAACTTTTGTAACTGGTACCAGGTTTGGGTCTCTCAAAATGCGATGGCATCTTGGGAGACCCTGTGAAAGTGTGTGCTAGTCCGTGCAGTGCTGTACCCTACGCTAATACTCAACTAGTGAAAGGTAGCGTTCAAAACATTCACCAATGCATAGACCAGGATTGTCAGGACAGGAGGGACAATAATACCGGGTGTCACGCCTATATCCGTGCTTGCTGCAGACACGACATCTTCTTTGGGGGGCTCGTTGGGTAGGGGTACTCGGGAGGACATAAGGAAAATGCCTCTGATGCAGCCGGCTTACTGCATTTGGTTGGGGAAGGTGAGGTGGAGCACCGTCTGGAAACAGAAGGGCTCTGACGATCTCTTCCTGGAATTTAAGGAAGGATCCAGTCCGTCCTGAAGTTCTGTATAGCGTTCAGCAAAGCCAATTGAAATAAACAGACACTTTCTTGTACCTGGAAACTAGGTACGGCGCCAACAACTGGTCGTTGAGGTCCACCCCTCCCATATTTTGGTTATATTCGTGGACACAGAGGGGTTTCTCCACAACATCAGTCGCCGTAGTAATTTGGACCGTCGTGTCTGCCTAAAGGGAGGTAAAAACGAAAACATTCTTATTATCCCTCCACTTCATAGCGAGCAAGTTACTACACTGCAAGCAGGCTCTCTCCCCCGGCCTAAGATGAGAATCTACAAGCCGCTGGGGAAAGCCCCGGCGATTAGGTCGCATGGTGCCACATATTCCAATCTGTTGATCAAAAAGGTGACTAAAAAGTGTCACGCTTGTGTAATAATTGTCCACATACAAGTGGTACCCCTTTCCGAATAAAGGTGACACTAAGTCCCACACTATCTTGCCAGCGCTTCCTATGTAGTCAGGGCAGTTTGTCGGCTCTACGCGACTATCTTTGCCCTCGTAAACCATAAAACTACATGTATAGCCTGTGGCCCTGTCACAGAGCTTATATATCTTGACTCCGTATCTGGCACGCTTGCTGGGAAGGTACTGTTTGAATGACAAGCGACCAGAAAATTTAATCAGGGACTCATCAACGCAGACAACTTGATGGGGAGTAAACAAGTCTGCAAAATGCCGACTTGGACGACAGAGTTCATTGTTGTTGAAGTGCATGAACCGTAAAATCTGCTTGTATCGTGCCCTGGTCATGGAGGCAGAGAACAAGGGCATATGGTGAATTGGGTCAGTGGACCAATATGACCACAACGCACTCTTTTTGGTTATGCCCATGTTGAGGGAAAGGCCCAGAAAGATCTTAAATTCAGAGACCATAATTGGTCTCCAATCTCTGGCAAGGGAGGACTGGGGAATAGTGGCAATGTGTTGACCAGCGTATAAATTGCTTTGGTCCACAATAGATCTATAGAGATCTTCGGTGAAAAACAGCGAATAAAAATCCAGTGGCATAAAATCAACTGTTTCCATCTGAATTCCGGGTTGGCCAGTGAATGGGGGGAAGTTACGGGTGCTGCAGAAGTAGTGGGTTCCCAATTCGGATTGGCGAATGCAGCAGGAAGGGCACTATGGGCACGACGGGCCTGTGTTCATCTTCTTGGTGGCAGTGGGACACTACTAGTGCTTGCCACCTCGCCAGCTTGAGCTGCACTTATGGGACTCGCCACATCACCACGTGATACTGCAGTGCTGGATGTACGACCAAGGTGTGCTGGATGTACGACCAAGGTGTACTAGGCCGCTGGTGCTTGCCAGTTCACCAGAAGGAATAGCGGCGCTAGTACTGCTCTGCTCCATACGAGGGACCTGCGGTTCTTGCACATCAAGGACAGAAGTTGTTTGGGGTCTGGTACGCCTGACCTTGGAAGGGACTACAACTCCGTCGTCAGAGGTATCTGTCTTGGAGCCGCTGTCCTCTACAGGATCGTATTCTGAGCCTGAATCTGACAGATGAGTGACTTCCTCTTCACTATCGGTCATGCTCAGAAACGTGTAGGCCTCTTCACTAGTGTACCTTCGATTTGCCATTTTGGGCTCTAAATTTAGGGGTACACTAGTGAGACTCACAGGCAAAAAAGCTCCTGTTAGCGACTGATTCAAAACGCTACCAAAAAACTGTTAGCGATTGCAGGGATCAGGTCTGACTCTGCGAACGCTGCAGTTATGTGTGCTTAGTGTTTTGTAAGTGATCGATCGATACTGCACTTGGGTGGGCTGGGCAGGGCTGGACCAAGGGGCAAAATGCAGGTGCTAGCAGGTATCTGGGCTGATCCCGCTAACACTGTGTTTATGGGAACCCTAAACTGCTGGGGACGCTAGTATAGATCTGATCGGATCAGATATTGATCCGTTCAGATACTATAGCACTAAGGGAGGTGTATGCTGCATGCGTGGGTGTTAGCGGTACCGGCGCTAACCTGACGCTGCCTGGGGTGACGCAGACCTTATCTGACCCTAAAAACGTAACTTATATCACCGCCGGGCAATTAGGGGGTTAAACCTTTATTGGGTAATAAATGGCGGGTGCCCTAAAACTATAATAAACAAACTAACTAACCAGCGTCACCCGTAACAGTTATACGGTGATCACTGGTGAGAGAGTTAACTAGGGGGCAATCAGGGGGTTAAAACCTTTATTAGGTAGTATATGGGGGTCCCTGTTGCTATGAAAACGCTGACGGCGAACCTATATACTTACCTCCCTAACTAGCGTCACCTGTGTCACTAATACAGCAATCAGAAAAACGATCGCTTAGTGACACTGGTGATGGGGGGTGATCAAGGGGTTAACCTTTATTAGGGGGGGTACCCTAGACCTAAAAGGGGGGTACCCCAGACCTAAAGGGGGCTAACACTAACTGCCCTAACACTTATAACTGTCACAAACTGACACCAATAGCAGTTTTTTTTTTTTGCATTGGTGTCACTGTGACAGGGGGTACAGGGGGGTGATCGGGGGGTGAAAAGTGTGCCTAGTGTGTTCTACTGAAAGTGTAGTGTTGGTGCAACTCACATTGATGTCTTCTCTTCTCAGCACCGCAACTAAAAGACCGGCTTGAGGAGAGATGACATCACTTCCTCTGCTTACATTACAGAGGCAGAGGAATGATCTCATTGGCCGGGAGCAATCGCGAGGGGGTGGCCACGAATGGATGGCCTCAGACCCCCCGCCCGCGGGAGGCAGATCACATACAGGTACGTGATTCTGCCTGCCCGTGCCATTCTGCCGACGTATATCGTCGTGAGGCGGTCGGCAACTGGTTAAACAATCTCTTAGATTATTGTTCTCTCCTTATTCTCTCTCGGGTTTTAAATTTAATTTTTAAATCCCTTTTAAAATAAATACATTTCTATATAGATAAATTAATGGCAGTAGGGATGCGCCCCCCCCCCCCCCGGTTTAGTTCGTACCAGAACATACAGAACAGGCAAAAAATTCAGCAGAACACACGAACACCGTTAAAGTCTAAGGGACACAAACATGAATAATCAAAAGTGCTCATTTTAAAGGCTTATATGCAAGTTATTATCATAAAAACGGTTTGGGGACCTGGGTCCTGCCCCAGTGGACATGTATCAATGCAAAATATTTTTTAAAAGCGGACGTTTTTTCGGGAGCAATGATTTTTTTAATGCTTAAAGTGAAACAATAAAAAAACTGTTCGCCTATCCCTAATTGGCAGGAGATAGCTCTTTCCAGCTTCTAATATGGCGTTTAGGTTCCGCCACTTAGGTCCCAGATCAAGGCATGGTTCCGTCTGTTTAGTATATAGTGCGATGAGTCAGTGCGTCGCCCATGCCCCAGGACGACGTCAGAATGTGACAAAACACACGCCGGGGGGAGAGGCGTGCTGAAGTCATCGCGCTGTGTACCTTAGTGGACGGGTGTTCGCTTGCTGGGCCGGCTTTTTTAAATTTGCACGTTTTACTCCTTACTATGTAAGTGCAATATTTTAATAAATGTTCTTAATACGATTTGAACTACGGTGCGTTCCTCTTTATTCTGGGTTACCCTCTGGTTCTCAACCGAGACCATTGAATGATCAAGTCCCCTTGGCTGTTTGCTGTGTGTTTCTGCTTAATTACATCAGGCATTTGAGAGCTGTCGTCATTTCCTTGGAACAAGGCCCTGGTGGGGTTAACAGCCGCAAGCCCATTTTAGCTTGCCTCTGGTAAGCACGCAATTTATGTGGTGGAGGAGCAAGAGTTTGTGGTGTTGTCACAAGTCGTATCAAGATTTCACATGTGTGATGATGATTATGGACTAATTTTTAATATTTTGTGGTGTTGGGAGCAATTTCAACATATATGCACATAATTTGCACTTGTGTGTTGTATCAATTTGTGGTTAATATTTTTATTTTTAGCGCAGCTCCATTTCTATCTTGATAAACCAAGGAGTACTGGCTCCATGGAACTACCAGAGCATCTGCTCAGATTGCCAGAGGATCTCTTGTTCAGTACACAAACTGCTTTAGCTTGTTGCTGAACCTGGATGCCAGTAGGTCGACCTCTGGCCATCCCCAACGTTGGCAAATTTCCTGGAACACACCAGGGTGAAGGGACCATTCCCCGGGCAAATCTGCTGGTGGCTGAGATAATCCACCTTCCAGTTCTCTACTCCCGGATATGGACTGCTGACCTGTCCCTCTGTCCAGGCTAGTATGTGGTTCGCCTCCTTCAAAGCTGAACGACTCCTGGTACCGCCTTGGTGGTTTATATAGGCCACTGCAGTGGCATTGTTGGACTAAACCCTGATAGGGCAGTCCTGAAGCTCCACCATCCATGACCATAGGGCCAGTCATACTGCCCGTAATTCCAGGACGTTGATGGGCAGGATCTGTTCTGTCCTTGACCATTTCCCTTGAGCTGTGAGCCCCTCTAGGGTCGCTCCCCAGCCTGACAGATTGGCGTCTGTAGTCAGTACTCTCCAATTTACTGGGAGGAAGGATCTTCCCTTTCACAGATTCTGATCCTGGAACCACCAGTTTAGGCTTAAGCAAGCCCAAGGAGAGAAGAACATTGGATAATCCAGGGCTTGTCCTCTCTTGTTCCAAGCCAACAAGATGTCTTGTTCTAGAGGCCTTGGATGGAACTGGGCATAGGGCACCGCCTTGAAGGAGGATACCATCCTCCCTAGAAGACTCATACAGAGCCGAATGGAGGGTTGTCTTGTGCCCCCTATCTGACGCACCTGATCCTTCAGGGCACAAATCCTTGTGGGTGGCAAGAATACTCTTGCTTGGACCGTATCTAGGATCAGACCTAAATACTTTAGACCTTGAGCTGGTTTCAAGGCTGACTTCGGTATTTAAGCTTTTCAAATACCGCACTGTGCATGTTATGCTCTGTTCTAGAGCCTGTAATGAGTGATCTCTGAGCAGGAGGTTGTCCAGATACCCGAGCACCAGGATCCCTTGGGCCCTTAAAAAGACACAGTACTGGTGCTAGGACCTTTGTGAACACCCGGGGAGCTGTAGCAAGCCCGAAGGGTAGAGCCACAACAGAAAATTACATTCCTCTACTGCAAATCGCAGGAACCTCTGATGAGGCTGAAAGATAGGTACGTGTAAATACGTGTCCTTTATAATTGGAGGTTAAAAAGTCTTCCATCTGTAACGAGGCTACAACTGAGCAGACAGACTCCATTCGTAAGGACTGGATTAGAAGATACTGGTTCGGGAATCTTAGGTCCAAAAATGGGCCCTGTAATCCAGTTCGTGCCTTCGGATACAGGAACCTGTACAATCACTCCTTGATTCACTAAATGATGCACTAAATCCTCTTTTTTGAGGATTCAAGGGAACGCTGGATCTTAAAAACCTGAGGTGGGAACCCCCGCAACTCCAGCTTGTAACCGCGGGATAGAATTGAGGTGACCTACTCGTCCTGAATTATTGTTCTCCAAATGTCCGCAAAGTGCAGTAGCCTTTCCCCAACCCGATAGATTGGGGGGGGGGGGGGGGTCTCCTCAAAAGGAGGGCTTGGTGCTGGGTTTAGAATTTTGGACCCAAGGCTTTTTCTGGGCCTGGCCTTGCGGCTTGCCTATGGCCCTAGCACCCTGTTGGCAGCGGAACTGCCTTGGAGCTGAGACATTTGAGGAAGCAGTCCCTGAAGATTTAAACGAGGGGCGCCTGGTGCTTTTCTTCACAGGAAGCAGAGAACTCTTCCCTCCTGAAATCTTTTGGATCTATTCATTCAAAAGATCACCAAATAAACGTTCCCCATGAAAAGGGAATATCTGTCTTATTTTCAGGCAGAACATCCTCCTGATTAGGCCTATCAGGGCGTTTGACCTGTTCCTTTATGGACTGGCAGATACCAATTGCTGTAACAGCTGGCTGAATAGCTGAACTGGTCAAAGAAAAGGAATCCTTTAATAATGACTCCAATTTCTTGTCAACAGGGTCTTTCAAGCCCTGTGCATTATCTACCTGGACAAGTTAAGTTCTTGTTTAAGGAAGAGACTGCTGCATCTACGGCTGGCATGCTCCCTTTAACAAACTTTTGATCCATGGGATATAAAAAGGGAAAACCTTAAGAGGAACAAAATCTTGTCTGGATGTTCCCAATCAGCATACACCGCCTGTTCCAGCAGGGGGTGTGGGGGAAAGCCTGGGCGGCCTTAAGAGGCCTCAGGAATCCCAAGAGGACCAGGGGGGCTCGGTCACCTCTGCTTTTTTTTTTTTTTTTTTTTAAGAGGCAACTTAAAGGCAGAACAAACCATTTTGGTCAGAGTCAAGATGAAAGCATCTGCGACTGAGAAGCAGACATCAACTGGATATCCTTTTTGTCCAGATTGCTCGGAAGCAGACTCATCCGCCAGGCCCTCCACAGAATCCTAAGCTTTTAGCTCTTCCCCATTCTCAACCCATTCCTGCTCCAAACTAGGAGGCTCCAGGGAGGGGGATCTGTCACGCTTCTTGCCACCGCGCGGCATGGAGGCAATCTTGCCAGCAATCCTATGCTCTAACCCGGCTAGGGCCGAGGACAGTTCATCCTTGGTGATAAAAGGTGAAGCAGTAGCTTTGACTATATGCACAATACCAGATAGGTGCAGCGGCTCAGATTGCCCGGAAGCCTCTGGTCCTTCAGGGGATACAACACTAGGGATACGTCTAGGTTGATTAGGAACTACTGACGACATAGGTGTGCCCTTCCCTGTAGCGTTAGTCCCACTCCTCTTTTTTAAAGATATTTACTAGCCACAAAAAGAGAGTACTTGGGTGGAGTATTAAAACACCTCAGAAGGGAGACCCTTTAATAGGTCTTACCAAACCCCTATGCAACAATCCTGCTAAGCACCTTAGCCTGCTAAGCAATACTTGGTGCATCACGTGACCCCGGTAAGGAGAAATGAACCGCTGCAAGTGCCTGTTCAGAGTCTGCTCTGTGTCCCACAGCTGCATTTTGGAAGCACTGCATGCTTGGCATATACAGCTTAAATAAGCTGGCTGTGCGCCGGAATGTTCTGTGCATGCGTGCGCATGTACGTGCATGGTCCTGGCGAACAGGCGTGGCTGTATTTGCGAATGACACAAATCTTTGTGCGCTCAAATAAAGGCTACTGCGTATGTGCGGCAAAGCCGCAGTGCTTTTACGAATGCACATGCGCCATGACCGCCAAACAACTGCTGAGTACAGTGGCACTCTTGCAAATGCACGTGCGCCATGGTAAACCAAGGTGAAATGGCGCACCCACAGCTAGTCCAAAACTCCCCCATATGGTCACCGCACACAGGTGTCCAGCCTCTAGCTAGCTTGACTGATTGTTACAATTACTGGGAAACCCCACAATCATAAGTAAAAGGGGTTTCACTTACCCATCCAGGTGCAGGGCAGCTTAAAAACTAAGAGCCCAATCTTCACCCTTCACGGCGGGTTCCTGTCACTTGAGGACCTTCAAGGACTGGGTACCCTTTTCATGTTTAGGGTCCACTCCCTTGGACCTGTACAGCACCCTGCCTTAGCGCTGTAGTGTCCAGGATTCCACTTTGCAGGGTCAAGCGCCGGAGGCCACATTACAGGCAAAACCTCGCAGGATTTAGAGTCTTCTTTGCGAGGCTCAGGTACCATTTATCTAAGCATATAAAGCCTGTGTCAAATGGATCCGATCAGTCAATCCCTTGATTCAAATAAGAACCGTTTGTGTGACTAGCGACTTAGAGCTCAAACAACCATGCCATCCACCTTGCAGACACTGGTAAAAAAACTGAAGTGCTTCCTGTATGGGAGGGGTTATATAGGGGATCACTTCCTGTCTAAAGGCCTTTGGTCTACCAGTGTTCATTCACCTGGAGATGAAGTATAACCCAGCAGGTAATGAATATTAGCCTGACTGTGTCCCATGATGTATGAAAAAGAAATAGAGGTAAAATAAACCCAAAAAATGTAAAGCGCCCCCGGTCCCCTCGTGCTTGGGCGTAGAAGTGAACGCATATGTAGGTCGCGCCCACTTATGTAAACAACGTTAAAACCACACATGTGGAGGTATCGCTGCTAACGTTAGAGCGAGAGCAATAATTCTAGCGCTAGACCTCTTCTAACTACAAATAGGTAACCAGTAAGAAAAAAAAAAAAAAAAAAAAAAAAAATTTAAAAGCGTCACCTATGGGGATTTTTAAGTACCGAAGTTTGGCGCCATTCCACAAGTGTGCACAATTTCAGAGTGACATGTTAGGTATCTGTATATTCTGCGTAACATCTTTCACATTATGCAAAAAAATTGGGCTAACTACGGTTTTCTTTTTTTTTTTAATGCATGAAACAGTTTAAGGGAAAAAAAAAAAAACCACACGTTTAGAAAATGACTGCGCAAATACCGTGCGAGATAAAAAGTTGCAACGACTGCCATTTTATTCCCTAGGCTCTCTGCTAAAAAAAAAAAAAAACATATTTAATGTTTGGGGGTTCTGAGTAATTTTCTAGCAAAAAAAATTATGATTTTTACATGTAGAAGGGCAGTGTCAGAATTGGCCTGGGTATCAAGTGGTTAATGTGAACCTGTGCTCAGATTAAGCACACTAAAATAAGTATTTACATATTCTGAACAATCAGTAAAGGCAATTTAAAAAAAGCCAACATTTATTTCTGTTAAAGAGGCATTGTGGAGAAATTTACTTTTAAATTTCACACTACAGACATTAAAATCTTATTTTTTTTTTTTTTTTTTTATGCCGCGTACATACGATCGGAAATTCGGCCAGCAAAAGACCAATGAGAGCTTTTGGTTGGAAAATGCGACCGTGTATATGCTCCATCGGACTTTTGCTGGCGGAATTCCCGCCAGCAAAAGATTAAGAGCAGGTTCTCAATTTTTCGGTTGGAAAAAAGTTCCTATCCGAAAATGCGATCGTCTGTACAAATTCCGACGCGCAAAATTCCTACGCATGCTCGGAAACAATTTGACACATGCTCAGGAGCATTGAACTTCATTTTCTCGACTCGTCGTAGTGTTGTACGTCACCGCGTTATTGGTGGTCGAAAGTTCAGAGAACTTTTGTGTGACTGTGTGTATGCAAGGCAAGCTTGAGCGGAATTCTGCTAGAAAAACCATCCAAGTTTTTTCTGACGGAAAATCCGCTTGTGTGTACGCGGCATAAGAGCAGAATCTTGACAGCCCCCATTCCATTAATGCAAACACACAGCAGATGTTTCTAAGCTGTTCAAAAGCAACTGAAACCAACAGATTTGCTATAATCTTTTTAAATAAATTCACTTTAATGGCAGATAGAGAGGCCAGTGAGAGCTTTGTTACTGCTTAATAGGTATATTTAAATATTTTAATGCCCATAGCCTAGCCAGAGTTACTTTACCTTTGCACAAATAAAAACAGCTGACAACGTTAAGGCACTCCCAGACACCCATCAACACTATGAATATACACTTTTTTAATCACAACAAAAGCACAAAGGAAGACGTTTTGGGATCAAATTGTTTATTTCAATAGGCACGTGTAATTTACACAGTGGTAAGGGATTCGTAGACCTGTACTTCAAGTAGTTAAGTAGAGTGTTGACCAAATCTAGTTCTTGGTGTGTTAAGGGGATGAAGAGTAGATGGATAATTAAAAACACATTTAATTTTATTCCTAGAAGTCAAAAGTATACAAAAATGGAAGTTCATTATTTGTAACAAGAGCGCATTGTTTCAAATGTTTTAAATATTTGTTCATGAGTTCTGTTAGTGGGTATATAAGGAATACCTATGTGCAGCAATTGATGTGAGCTTGATGTGCAAAAAACCACCGTTTAAAAGTCACTATTCAACTATCCTGAGATTTGGGATAGTTCAAACCTTGTGTTTGGAAGGTTTTGATTGCCAGTTTACTAGCAGGTAGAAGTCACTGGTCATGACAAACTTGTCAGTCCTTTGCTCTCTAGGAATGCTTCCTGCTTCGGGTCACGCCCAAGGAAGTTACGTAGCATTACAATGGCATCCAGAGATCCCCCAGGTTTCAGTATACAGTTTCTGTAATCTGCACCCACCTAAAATGGATGTTCAGAAAATACAATTAACAAGGCATAAAACACAATAAACCATATGCAAACTATGGGAACATCTACTTTTTTTCAGATTTTATTTTCAATGTCCCCCCCCCCCCCCGTTTATAACAGAGAGAAAAAAAGAACGCTAACAGAAACCAAAAACAAATGAAAGTATCAATACATTTATTTCACTACCATCAAATGTTTCCAATATTTAGAAAGATATTCAAAAATATCCAAGAATATTCAGAAAAACCTCAGAAATTAGTCAAGCTACAAGAATTCCAAATCGCTGTTCTAGAGGGCCAGGGTACAGACTGGGCATCATTTTGTGTTGATCCAGAATGGGATAAGGAGGAGTTTATTCCAGAGGCAGGATATTTTAATATTAGGGATTTCTTACACTTTAGTTAATTTCACTGGTATTGGGGTGAAATTTGAGCTGTAGGGTAAGGTTAAGGTCATGTTTTTTACCTTCACCTGGATCAACTACAGGTATAGAATTCTGTACATGGAGGTTTTCTCTGTTAATTATTTTTTTCTATTGGTAGAATTAGATAACCTTGTGTCTTTTTTTTCAGCTCACCCAATATCTTTTTGTATCATTCAATTACATCAGCAGTAAAATCCCCAGTGCCTAGTTCAGGCGAGACAAATTTAGAGAGAAGTAGGCAGGGGATGCAACAACTCAACATCTATTTAAAACTGAAATATCAGTTTTGGGTGATCTTTTAAAGTTTAATATATACCGTATTAATTTCCCCCCCTGAAAATAGAGGGCAAATAATGTGTGTGTTATATGCCGATATTTTGCCTGGGCTGCCTCGGAGGGCAAGGTGGGGGCGAACGCCACCGGATAACACAGAGCCAGAATCTCCTGTTTACTCTGCGCTTGCAGTCACACACAGTTCTGCCTCCTAGAACAGATAGACGTCACATATCCCGGCATTGAACCAGTGTTCTATCTATCATAGAAGCCGGTTCAGGAGGCTGGACTGTGTGTGACTGCAAGCTCCAAGTAAACAGGAGATCCCTCTGTGTAATTCGGCACTGATCAGGATGCATTGATGGGCAATGGTGAGGCTGCAGATGGGCACTGCTCAGGCTGCAATGATGGGCAATGGCGAGGCTGCAGATGGGCACTGATCAGGCAGCATTAATGGGCACGGATCAGGAAGCATTAATGGGCAATGGCGAGGCTGCAGATGAGCACCGATAAAGTTGCATTAATGGTCAATGGTGAGGCTGCAGATAGGCACTGATCAGGCTACAATGATGGGCAATGGCAAGGCTGCAGATGGGCACTGATCAGGCTGCATTGCTGAGCAATGGTAAGGCTGCATTGATGGGCACTGGTAAGGCTGCATTGATGGGCACTGGTAAGGCTGCATTGATGGGCACTGGTAAGGCTGCATTGATGGGCACTGACCCTTATTTTGCTTCAAAGTTCTTCATTTAAAAATGTACGTTTTTTTCCCTAAAACCACAATGGGAAAATGTCTGTAAGGTTCTATTACAACACTGGCATAGTCTAACACGTATAAGTGAAATCAGAGAGATTGTAGGCCGAAGGGCAATGTTGGTGGCTAAACGAGCCAGCAATGTGAATGATATACTAGTGCACTCCGAATTTGTTAAAACTCGGAATAGAAACTGGCTAACTGACCTCTCTATATTGCTATATATTATGGAATGTCCCTGCCAAAAATTGTATATAGGGAAGACAAAAAGACAGCTCCGTATAGGATTGGTGAGCACATTAAGAGCATCAAACAAAATGAAGAGAACCCCCATAGCATTACATTTTAACGAATGTCATGATGGAAAGCTTTCAGGACTCAGTAAACGGCTTTTATGCCCTGAAACTGTCTAGTAGAAGTGGGGACTTTGATACGGTATTAAGGAAGGAAAAATCCTGGATCTTTAGACTTGGGACTTCAGTGCCAAAGGGGATCAATAACAAAATGAGTCTAAAAGTCTTTCTAGAACCCCAAGATAAAAGAAGCAATTTTATGCTTCCCCTCTGAAAAAAAGGCTCTATAGGCTAGTTAATGTCAGTGTATTTGTCCTCCCCTATGCTGAAATCTGAATGGTATGGGTGGAAATGGTGGTAAATGTAAACCATGATAATACTCCCACGTTTTAACAAATCTACTGAAAGTTGTTATATGCCATTTGTAGAAGCCTCCTTTAAGAACAGCTGTGATAGCTTCAAATTTGAAGATGGACGCAAGGTCCCCTTTAAAAGCTGGACACAGTACATCTTTATGTTCTGACGAAGCCTGTGGTGACGTGCGAAACGCGCCAACATAGACTGCACCGTTGAGAGCAGACCCTGCAGACATAGCCCGAAGCTGTGACATGACATGCTATCTCTAACAATTCAGGTGTGACAGGATATCCAGCACTGTATGCAGCACTAAGAGTGTCAGAAATAACAGCGTCACAAGTGACTTACCTTCCTGCATCATCTTGGACACTATCATGGACATACGGATGTGATCCAGGAGCTGATCCACTACACTTCACATCAGTGAAATGGAGGCTGAATGGACTATACACTGACTTGAATAGACAGGAACAGTGAGAGCCTACGGGCAGCCTTTTCTATTATTCATCCTATACCAAAGGGAAGTGGCATCTGGCCAAGTTTACTGAATCTGCACTCTCCCTAGGCGATCCAAGTGAATCTCTACATCAGTGTTTCCCAAATCCAGTCCTCAAGGTGCCCGAATAGGTCATGTTTTCAGGATTTCCCTCAGATGAAACGACTGTGATAATTACCAAGGCAGTGAAACTGATCAAATCACCTGTGCAAAATAATGGAAAGCCTGAAAACATGACCTGTTGGGGCGCCTTGAGGACTGCAGTTGAGAAACACTGTTCTACACAGTCCACAGTCATGCTTGGACATGGTTCCTCATGCTAAATCAGTATTCATACTTGTCCACCTCCTATTGTGGTAACCCGTATCTCGCTATCCAAGTCAGAACTATATCCTATATATGTGGAGTCACTATAGGTCGTTTCACAACTGCTGTGAACAAGCCAGAATATTGAAATTGCCCTTACACATCTATGCTGGGATAGCCTATTTAGGCTAAGACTGTTGGATCACCACAAGTCGGAACAATGCTTCCACAACGTTGCAAAGCGGCCGACCGGTTGCAACATCCCACCATAGTACCTGCCATCTACGTTGGGTGTCATCATCATGTCATAGTCTGGACACACATAATACTAATTCCATTAGTGATTCTGTACTTTAATTATCAAGTGTGGCCTTTGAGTTAATCAGCATATTGAGTGAACTGGACACTAAGTAGCCCGACGGGTTTGCCGAGACCCATCCACTGCCAAGCTGGAGTAAAACCATGTGCACCTGTTGAGCATTGCATTGATCGGCGACCTGTCTGCATGATTCTGAGCTCAGTTATGTGTAAATTTATGTTGTGACAACGTTGTCTCATTTAAAATTGTTCAGACGGTTCTGGTTGATTATGCCATACACAATCTTTGTACAATAAGTATGTTTTCACAATTGGGAAAGACGCTTAAATTAGGACCAAATCGCAGTGTTACGAGTGGTCGTTCTTGACCCTCACTTTGTATAATATATGACCCGTGTTGCTTTAACCGCTAACCGACCAGCCGCCGCAGTTATACTGCGGTAGGTTGGCACGGCTGCGCAAATCACCGTAGCTGTACGTTGCTCCTATAAGACGTCACAGCAGGCACGCGCAGATTAAAAAAAAAAAAAAAAAATGACATAAATCTATCCCCTATTTTGTAGACGCTATAACTTTCGCGAAAACCAATCATGCGCTTAACACAAAAATATGTAGAAGAATATATATCAGCCTAAACCGATGAAGTGTTTTTTTGGATATTTATTATAGCAAAAAGTACAAAAAAGTTTTTTTTCAAAACGCGAGAAAAATAAAAACCGCAATGGTGATCAAATACCACCAAAAAAAAGCTCTATTTGTGGGGGAAAACAGACATAAATTTTGTTTGGATACAGCATCGCACAACCGCACAATTGTCAGTTAAAGTGACACAGTGCCGTATCGCAAAAAATGGCCTGGTCAGGAAGGGGGCAAATCCTTCCGGGGCTGAAGTGGTTAAGAACCCCACCCAATCGGTGAGACGGTATGTGACCCGCATATTGTGGGAAGTTGTTTATGAACCCCCCCTTGTTCTTTTTTTAATTTTACTATGCAATGCTTTCCAGGCTCCTAAAACAAAAAAATAGTAAATGCATGCATTTATAATTTTTTGCTAAAAGGTGAATTTATCCTTTAAAACTCCTTCCCCCTCCCCTGAAGGATTAGAGTGATTTGCAGAGGGTGCTGCAGCTGAATTTAAGGGACCTTAATAAAATGGTTAAAGCGGAAGCAAACCCGTCCATTTAACCATTTCAAATAAGTTACATTTCCGGCACGTTCCGGGAATGTAACCCTCCCACTGGTTGTGCTCTCAACCAGACTGTGGTATTCAATGGCTAGTGTCATAACTGATCACATATGCAGCATCATGACAGTTGTAGATTAAACAGAGGCCAAGATGGCAGCTTCCTTGGCTGAAAAAGATGGGAGGGTTTACTTCCACTTTAAGGCTCCTGTGCAAGTAAAAAACATTACAGTTAGCGTTTGTTAAGGTGAAAAATGTTCTTCTATAGTTCCCTCTAGTATATAACACTAAGCTCCCCAGTGGATGTAATTTTTAAAAATATGCAGTATAATAGCTTACTGCAGACCGCCGCTCAGCTGACTGCCCGTTTGTCTCCTGTCCCGATCTAATAGCTGCAGGGGGAGGTGCTGGGAACCCCCCGCTGATGTCAGATGGGGGGGGGGGGTTTTGACTGGCGGGCAGTCATGTGAGCGCCGAACGTTTGGCGCTCTAAAGTAAGCTATTGTACCGCATAATTTTTAAAAATTACTACTGTTGAGCTTAATATTATATAATAGATGGAACTAGAGAAGGAAAACACACTTTTTTTTTTTTTTAGAGCGGGGGGAGGATCGGGGAGCTGACAAGCAGGGAGGGGAGGGGGGGAGGATGACAGAGGGAGACACAGAAACAGAGCAGGGCTGCAGCTGACAGAGGCACTTATGCTGACAACGGGGTCAGGGTTCAGCAGCCCTGATTATCGTGGTCAGCGTACAAAGGGGAGGGCAGAAACTGGCAGGATGAACCAGGTATTTCAGGTGATACAGGGGACCAAATTACAGAGCACAAGCACTGTGCTGTACAACATGCTTTAAGGAAACAGGATCCATTTTTTTTTGGGTTAACAAACACTAACATTACACAGTTTTGGAATGCTCTCTGCTCAACACAGGGAAAGTGTCTGTAGTAGCATGCCTTTTCACCTCACCGCAAACCATTGCAAGAATGAAAGCACATTCTCAAAGGGGTGAGTTAAGTAAAAAAACTACCTTCTGGCTCATGATTCCTTCATGTTTAAACCGTGCGTGGTACATATCCATGGAATACACCTCACTCCATAAGTAGCCGTAATACTGGGCATCATATCCTCCAGCCAAATGTCCAAAAGTTGCAGGCATATTTGCCCCTATTAAAAACAAAAAACAAGCATTTAAATGATACCATACATAAAAGCTAATTGTATCCATCTAGCATCTAATTTTACACACGCACAGGCAAAGTGGAGCTCAAATGATGATCCACAGTATGTGTGCAATGCGAGTAAACACATTTTTCCTTTACTGAAACAAGATGCAAATTTTGGACTTATTCCAGGCATTAAAAGACCAAAATATATACTGCTAAACTGTATATTTAACTTTAGGCACCCAGGAACAGCATGCATATACAGTAGATCTGATCAAAAAATTAATTGAGATTGGGATAAGTCACTCCTCTAACTCAGCTGTCTGAGCTTGAGCTAATAAGTCCTGTAAATGCGTTATTTTTTCTTCAGAAAAGCAGTTAAAGGGGAGTCAAACCTCCACAAAAAAGGAGGTTTGAGCTATAATGTGCTAGAATGCACAGCATATTAGCACATTATAGCACCTTGGGAGTGAACTCCTCCAGCGCTACTGTCCATCACAGGATTTTCTATCCTCACCCGGTCTTGATTCCAGGTTCAAACTCTTTAGCTGATTGATTGGCTGGGCTGGGATGATATCACATCATTTCGGAATAGAACCGTGCCCCAACTGTAAGCCGAGCAGCTATTCAGAAAAAACAAATTGACAAGCAGGGAGAAGGATTCATGACAGAAGAGTTTTCGGTCATAAAAATCCTACCTGTGAGGACATTTTTAATTTGTAAGTTTAATTCACACTACCAGAGGAAAAAAGTTATTTCTCTGTAGGTAGTGATCGCAGCTGAGGTGCAGTGCCTTGCATTTTTATAATGCAATATACTGTCCCTCCTCCCCCTTTTTTTCCCCCTAAACTTTAATGAAATGCTGCATAGAAACGCAGAGTCACAGAGGCAGCTGCAGAGTGGTGCAGAAAAAGACATATTTCAATTTTTCTACACTGCTCTACCCTGCAGTGTGGAAGTGCTAATGGGGAACACAGAAAACCATTTTTTTCCGCATGCCCTTGTGGAGAGCAGTGTTTTTCTTCTAGGGAAAAACACAGCTCTCTTCAGTAGTGTGAATCCACCCTAAATCTAGTAAAAATTATCTCCACCTATTGGAACGAAAAAAAAATAAAAAATGAAATATTCATATCCAATATTTTGTATTTACTTGACAAGTAAAAGAGAGGTTCCTCAAAAAAACAGGACTTTAAAGGACCACGAACACAAAGAAAAAAAGTTTAGTAAAAAATAGTTTTTATTAATTAACATCATATTAAAAAAGAAGCTAAAAACACATAATGAAATTAAAGTACACATGAAGTTGCAGCATAAAAAGATGGAAGCCCAAACCAACTGCCAACTAGGGATGAGCTTTCTGTTCGGGTAGAACATGAGTTCGAATCGAACATTGGCTGTTCGCCCGTTCGTCGAAAAAAAACGAACATTATGGGCCGTTCGCGCCAAATTTGAGCGGTGCGTAACGGCCCATAATGCACTGCGGGAGCGCAGTACATTGCTGTCTGATGATTGGCCAAGCATTCACTATGACCCGCATGCTTTGGCCAATCACAGCGCCGTCAGCAAAGAGAGCCATAATTGGCCAAAGGCAGGGTGCCTTTGGCCAATTATGGCCCAGGGGGGTTAAGTCCACTCCCCACACTATATAAGGCCCCTTGCACATCGGCCCTGTGTAGTGTGTTTCTGGCGTTGAGTATACTCGAGTATAAGCAGAGTTTTTCAGCCCATTTTTTAGGCTGAAAAACTCCCCCTCCGCTTATACTTGAGTGAGCCGTACCTTTTATTACTAAAACAGCATGTGTCTGCCGCTGTGTAATGCATTCTGTTTAGCCGTCCATTGAAACAAAGCCTGCCCCGCCTCCTCCTCATCTGTGATAGGCAGAACACTGATACAGTTTCCCAGCAATGTATCAGTGTTCCTCTATCATGGATGGACGAGGAGGCGGGGCAGGCTTTGTTTCAATGGACAGCTGAACAGAATGCATTACACAGCGGGAGACACGCGCTGTTTTAGTAATGAAAGGCGTCTCCAGCTGTGTAATGCATTCTGTTCAGCCGTCTATTGAAACTAAGCCCGCCCCGCCTCCTCCTCGTCCGTGAGAGAGGAACACCAATATGATGCTGGAAAACTGTATCGGTGTTCGGCCTATCACAGACGAGGAGGAGGCAGGGCGGGCTTTGTTTCAATGGATGGCTGAACAGAATGCATTACACAGTGGGAGATATGTGTTTTAGTAATAAAAAGGCACGGCTGCATAGTGTTACTGCAACTGGGCCCAGTGAGGCTGCAGATGAGCATTGTTTACCGGTAGCTGCAGCATTTACCCACCCTCGGCTTATACTCGAGTCAATATGTTTTCCCAGGTTTTTTTTGGTAAAATTCAGGTCGACTTATACTCGAATATATACAGCCAGGCTTAGATAGAGATATCCATCCACTGTAGCTAGATCTGACTGCAGTCAGTTCCTGGTGTACTGTTACTTTCAGGCATGCGATTCAGTGAGCTGCAGTGCATAATATATATATATATATATATATATATATATATATATATATATATATATATATATATATATATATATATATATATATATATATATATATATATATATATATATATATATATATATATATATATGGTCGACCGATATATCGGCCAATATTTGGTGTTTTTTACTTAATCTGCATCGGCCGATTGTGCTGATAATAAAGGCCGATATAACTTCAGCGCGACTTGCAAATTACTTCTGTATAGAAGTCAGTGCAAGTCTGAAGCTCCCTGCTCTGGGCAGCCTGCCAAATCTGATAAAAAGAACCTGAAGGATACAATGTTTACACTTATGAATGAACTAAATTCCATGTGTAGAAGCTCTCAGTTTAACGACTAAATCTTTTCTGACATTTGTTGCTTACAAGTAAAAATCCTGTATTTTCTGCTAGAAAATCACTTAGAACCCCCAAACATTATATATATATATTTGCAGAGACCCTAGGGAATAAAATAGCTGTTGTTGCAATATTTTATGTCACACGGAATTTGCGCAGCGGTCTTTCAAACGCAATTTTTTTTGAAAAAATACATTAATAAATAAAAAACTAAGCAGGAAAGTTAGCCCATTTTTTTTTGTCCAAAAGTTTTTATTACCCGTTTTTGTATATTTAATAGTTTTTTTTTTCTAAATTCTACATACAAGTGAACTGATTGGAGGTTTAGTTAATAAATGTTTAAATGTAAAAAAAATTTCTGTATCACTTAAGGTTGCTTCCACACTGGAGTGGGCATGCGTTGACGGTAAAACGCTGCTAGTTTTAGCGGCGATTTACCGTCATTTTAGCGGCGCTATTCGGCTGCTAGCGGGGCGCTTATAACCCAGCTAGCAGCCGAGGAAGGGGTTAAATGCGCCCTTGAAGCGCCGCTGCCGAAACACTTTTCAGGCGCTTCGGCAGTGGTGCGCATTCATTTCAATGGGCAGGAGTGGTGGTATACACCGCTCCAAAGATGCTGCTTGCAGGACTTTTTTTTTTTTTTAACATCCTGCCAGCGCATCGCCTCAGTGCGAAAGCACTCGGGATATCACACTGAGACTGCAGGGGAGCCGTTTTACAGGCGCTATTTTTAGCCCAAAAGCACCTGAAAAACGCCCCAGTGTGAAAGGGGTCTAACTGTTAGATTTTATGAGATGAAGGGAAAAAAAAAAAAAAAAAAAAAAAAAAAAAAAATTCGGCCTAATATATCGGCATCACATATCGGCCACCGAGATTTCTAAATATCGGCATCGGCCAGAGAAAAACCCATATCGGCCTAATATATAAAATATATATATATATATATATATATATCTCACACACACATATACACACACATATATATACACACTGCATTCCAGTCTTAAAAAGAAAAAAAAAAAGGGGTTTACCCAAGGAAACCCCGGTTGGACTTTGGAGGCACAGCAAATCAGAGGGATAGTATTTAATATAATAAATTTTATTCAATACAAAAATACATATATATTGTGAAAAGGACATTAACAAAAACATAAAAATCATCTACATAAAAATATACATGTGAGCCCCAATGCGTCTATGGTCCCAGCATGTTGTAAAATGTCCCATTTACTTCACAGAAACACTTCATAAAGAAAAATATCCAAAGTAATTTAGCATTCCAGTCTAACCAAGCCTATATCTGACTGTAGGCCATTGCTGGTGTACGTTTTCAAATATACTTTCAGGCAGGCAGGTGATTCAGTGCATTATATACAATCATACCATCATGCACGGAGGAGTCCCCCGAACTGTTCAACCAGTGTCAGGTACATGCTGCAGGAGGACGCGCAGCTTTTTGAGGGCTCCGATGATGGTACCCAGGTTGAGGAAGGCAGTAACGTGAGCCCAGAGAGAGAGGGTGCCCAAAAAGGACTAGAAACTGGCAGTCATGTTCCCCCAGCTGCAGCATACTGCTAGGTTTGCTCCAGAGAAGGAGAAAGGAGAAAGAAGGAGGGGAAGGAGGAGGAGGTCACGGACTCTACGTGGGTGCCCGATAGGAGGAGGAGGTCACGGACTCTACGTGGGTGCCCGATAGGAGGAGGAGGTCACGGACTCTACGTGGGTGCCCGATAGGAGGAGGAGGTCACGGACTCTACGTGGGTGCCCGATAGGAGGAGGAGGTCACGGACTCTACGTGGGTGCCCGATAGGAGGAGGAGGTCACGGACTCTACGTGGGTGCCCGATAGGAGGAGGAGGTCACGGACTCTACGTGGGTGCCCGATAGGAGGAGGAGGTCACGGACTCTACGTGGGTCCCCGATAGGAGGAGGAGGTCACGGACTCTACGTGGGTCCCCGATAGGAGGAGGAGGTCACGGACTCTACGTGGGTGCCCGATAGGAGGAGGAGGTCACGGACTCTACGTGGGTGCCCGATAGGAGGAGGAGGTCACGGACTCTACGTGGGTGCCCGATAGGAGGAGGAGGTCACGGACTCTACGTGGGTGCCCGATAGGAGGAGGAGGTCACGGACTCTACGTGGGTGCCCGATAGGAGGAGGAGGTCACGGACTCTACGTGGGTCCCCGATAGGAGGAGGAGGTCACGGACTCTACGTGGGTGCCCGATAGGAGGAGGAGGTCACGGACTCTACGTGGGTGCCCGATAGGAGGAGGAGGTCACGGACTCTACGTGGGTGCCCGATAGGAGGAGGAGGTCACGGACTCTACGTGGGTGCCCGATAGGAGGAGGAGGTCACGGACTCTACGTGGGTGCCCGATAGGAGGAGGAGGTCACGGACTCTACGTGGGTGCCCGATAGGAGGAGGAGGTCACGGACTCTACGTGGGTGCCCGATAGGAGGAGGAGGTCACGGACTCTACGTGGGTGCCCGATAGGAGGAGGAGGTCACGGACTCTACGTGGGTGCCCGATAGGAGGAGGAGGTCACGGACTCTACGTGGGTGCCCGATAGGAGGAGGAGGTCACGGACTCTACGTGGGTGCCCGATAGGAGGAGGAGGTCACGGACTCTACACGGGGGCCCGATAGGAGGAGGAGGTCACGGACTCTACGTGGGTCCCCGATAGGAGGAGGAGGTCACGGACTCCACGTGGGTGCCCGATAGGAGGAGAAGGAGGAGGAGCCAGCTTAAGGGCAGCCACCCGACTGCATCACACCGCAGAGCTCCGCATGTGCAGGGCGCTGCTGACTCCCCGCATATTTTGAAAAGTTCTTTGGTGTGGGCCTTTTTTGATACGTGTGCAGCAGATCGCACCGTTGCTGTTTGCAACATATGTCTGAAGCGTATCAAGCGTGGCCAAAACAGCCGCATGGGCACCACATGCTTGACCAGACATATGTTGACCTCCCATGCAGTCCGTTGGCAACGGTACTTAAAAGACCCACACCAAAGAACAAGAACAAGAGGAGTGAAGGTGTAAAATTAGGTGTGCCAAGTACTTGCGGCCAATCTGCTATTGCTACACAAACATCCCTTGTAGCAGGCAAATTTCCCTACCCCAGTTGCTAAACCATAGAAAGAAATTCAGCCCCAGCCATCCACATGCTCAGCGGCTGAATGCTAGCTTGGCTAAATTGCTAGCACTCCAACTGCTGCCTTTTCAGCTGGTAGACACTGCCCCCTTTCGTGAATTTGTGGAATGTGCGGTACCTCAGTGGCAGGTTCCCAAACGCCATTTCTTTTCACGGAAGGCCATTCCGGCTCTCTACCGGCATGTGGAAGACAATGTCTTGGCCTCGTTGGACAGGGCGGTCAGCGGAAAGGTGCACAATACCACTGACTCATGGTCCAGCAGGCATGGACAGGGACATTACCTTTCTTTCACGGCGCACTGGGTAACTCTGTTGGCAGCTTGGAAGGATGCAGGACGGTGCAGTATTGTTGGAGCTTGTTCCGCCACCACGCCTCCAAAATGCTAGTAGTGGTGATTCTGCCACACCTCTCTCCTCCACCCCCTTCTCTTCTTCTTCCTCTATGGCCTCTTCCTCTGCAGATTTCTCCTCGGAACCTGCGGTGCTCCATAGGCGTTCAAGGGGCTACTCAAGCACTCAGGCAAAAAGATGCCATGCAGTGCTTGAGTTGGTCTGCTTAGGGGACAGGAGCCACGGGGGCAGAGATTCTGTCAGCTCAGCAGGGGCAGACTCAGAGGTGGTTGACGCCACGCCAGCTTCAGCCAGGAATGGTGGTTTGCGACAATGGCACCAACCTCCTCTCCGCCCTCCAACAGGGCTTACAGGATCTCCTGAGGCAGGTCAGGAAAGTCTGTGGGCATTTCCGACGGTCATATAATGCCAGAGCTCGGCTGGCTGACCTTCAAAAAGGAATGCAACTTGCCCAAGAACCGCCTCATTTGTAACATGCCCACCAGGTGGAACTCAACGTTGGCAATACTGCAGGGGCTGTACACGCAGAGGGCAATCAATGAGTACCTGTGTGAGTATGGCACCAGGACAGGGTCAGGGGAGCTTGGCTTTTTTTCACCACGCCAGTGGCTACTGATCAAGGATGCATGCATTGTCCTATCACCATTTGAGGAGGCCACGAGGATGGTGAGCAGTGACAGTGCTTGCATCAGTGATACTGTCCCTCTTGTCTTCCTGTTGGTGCACACACTTCGTGGAATAATGGACACGGTACTTGAGGCAGAACTGAGGGAGGAAAAGGACTTCCTTACCTCTCAAGGCCCCCTTTATCCAGACAGTATTCCTGCGGGCCCGCCGATCACCCAGGAAGAGGAGGAGGAGGAGGATTGTGTCAGCATGGAGGTGGAGCCTAGCACTCAGCATCAGCAGCAGTCTTCAAGGGATCAGTTTCAGTCCCCAGAAACCCATGGACTTGTACGTGGCTGGGAGGAGGTGCCTGTGGATCATGTCATCCTTAGTGACCCAGAGGACTCCGGATCGAATGCCTCAGCAAACCTTCGCTGCATGGCCTCCCTGATCCTGCAAAGCCTGCGAAAGGACCCTCGGATTCATGGTATCAAGGAGAGGGATCATTACTGGCTGGCAACCCTTCTTGATCCACATTACAAGGGTAAGATTGTGGAATTTATCCAGCCTTCGCAGAGGGAGTAGAGGATGAAACATCTTCGGGAGGCCTTGCAGAAAGGTTTGTGCAATGCGTTTCCAGAGCCTGGGAGGTTACAATTTTCCGGTCCTCCTGGACAACGTGTTGCTGAGGCTTCGGTCAGTCACAGAAGGAGCGGTAAGAAGCATTTCAAGGTCCTGGAGTGGCCTAGCCAGTCTCCAGATCTCAACCCCATAGAAAAACTTTGGAGGGAGTTGAAAGTCAGTTACCCAGCGACAGCCCCAAAACATCACTACTCTAGGAGGAGATCTGCATGGAGGAATGGGCCAACATACCAGCAACAGTGTGTGACAGCCTTGTGAAGACTTACAGAAAACGTTTGACCTCTGTCATTGCCAACAAAGGATATATAACAAAGTATTGAGATGAACTTTTGATATTGACAAAATACTTATTTTTCCACCATAATTTGCAAATAAATTCTTTCAAAAATCAGACAGACAATGTGATTGTCTGGATTTGTTTCCACATTTTGTCTCTCATAGTTGAGGTATACCTATAATGACAATTACAGGCCTCTCTCATCTTTTTAAGTGGGAGAACTTGCACAATTGGTGGCTGACTAAATACTTTTTTGCCCCACTGTATAAATTCTTCTACATATTTTCGGTAAAAAATAAAAAAAATAAAAAAACCGCAATAAGCGTATATTGATTGGTTTGCACAAAAAAGTTAGTGTCTACAAAACTATGGGAAAGATTTATGCCATTTTTATTTTTACTAGTAATGGTGGTGATCTGCGATTTTTCTGTTTTAATATATTTATTGAGATTTTCAGTTCAGAAATAAAAAGTAACAATACAGATAATGCCCCCTCCTACAAGCCAACATAGCCTGACCAGAGTCTCAAACATGTAAGAGTCAAATATCTAACATTTAATGCTTGGCATATACCTGTGTGTACATCTCTAAGCGTAACTCAGTAATCGTATATGTGCTATATATGTTTTGCGTTATCATCAGTTTCAATATTTTCTATTGGAAACCTAAAACAGTAATTACATGTTGTCATAAAAACGTAGGTGACCCGGGTAAAGTGGGATCTTGATATGTGCGGCCCATGGTTCCCAGACCCTCTCAAAGCGCTGGACCGTGTCCAGCAGCTTTGCAACAGTCTGTTCCTGGGTCATGATCCAGGATATTTTCCGCTTGGCAGCCAAGATTAATACTGTTGTTTTTTTCTATGCTTTTGCCAAGGTAATCTTGGCTCCCAAGCACATGAAGATGTTAAGTTGTTGTGTGCACTTAGGGGTGTTGTGCACAATGCGGTTCGTGATCTGCGATTTTTAGCAGTATTGCAACATTGTGACGGACAGATCGGACACGACACATTTTTGGGACCATTGACATTTATACAGCGATCAGTGCTATAAAAATGCACTGATTACGGTGTAAATGACACTGGTAGGGAAGGGGTTAACACTAAGGGCGATCAAGGGGTTAAGTGTGTGTTCTCTCAGTGTGTTCTAACTGTATAGGGATTGGACTGAGTAGGAGAGGAGACATGTCGCTGTTCCTACATAGTAGGAACAAACGACATGTCTCCTCTTCTCTGACAGCACAGGGATTTGTTTACACACAAAACCCTGTGCTGGCGCTCGTGCACGCGATCGCCGGCCACGCGCATCGGGTCCCCCGCTGTGCTTCGGGCGCACCCTCTGGCGGCTCTTAAAAGGAACCCTGTACCTGAATGAGGTTTCGCACAGGGGAGCCATTCTGCCCCTTTATATAGACGTGAGCCGGTCGGGAACCGGTTAAAAAAAGCCGATATTTACCTTATTTTAGAGCGCCTCCGGGGCTCACGTGACTGGCCCCTTCTCTCCTCTCCCCGTCTGACAGCTGCAGCGGGAGGTCCAAAAACTGCCACTGACATTAGCCGGGAGGAGAGGAGGAGAAAGGAGAGAGGTGGCTGGTCACATGAGCGCCGGGATGCACTCTGAAATAAGGTAGATATCGGCTTTTTTTTAAAAAAAAAGGACATACACTGGGGCACATATTGTTACCTAACAGAGCGGTTTGTACGGAAATTAAACTGTAATGAAAGCAGTAGAAGGGGAGGACCGGGGAAAGGACGGAGCTGACAGACAGGAAGGGGGGGGGGGGGGGGGGGAGAGGACAGAGGAGAGGACACAAAAGAGCTGCGGATGATGGAGGCACGTAAACTGACCACTGTGTCAGGGCTTGGCAGCCATGATAAACTGTGGTCAGTTTACAGGTGGGAGGGCAGAAACAGGCATTTCAGGTGATACAAGTGGCCAAATTACACAGCACAAGCACTGTGCTGTATAACGTGCTTTAAAGGAACAGGATCTATTTTTTTTTTCAAGGTTACAAACACTTTAAGAGAAACGCTAAGCCCCGGTTCACACAGGGGTGGCACGACTTGCAGGTCGCCTCACCAACGCGACCTGCACACGACTTCCACGGCGACTTGCAAAACGACTTCTGTATAGAAGTCTATGCAAGTCGCCCCCAAAGTAGTACAGGAACCTTTTTCTAAGTCGGAGCTACTTGCGTCGCTCCTAGTAGAACGGTTCCGTAGTACGGGAGGCGACTTGTCAGGCGGCTAGGTCGCCTGACAAGTCGCCCCTGTGTGAACCAGCAGTTAGTGAATGCAATGACTACAGTGTTACTACTGTGCTGAAATGGCTTACCCAGAACCTATATTTAAAATGTCAACATTTTAACAGCCTGTGATAAAGGGTAACCAAAGGGTCAAAATACCTTTCGTGAACTTAAATTCTGCTCCAGGTTTCCTCTAGTGATGGTCATGTGACCAAGGGCCTATGCATTTGGTCAAGTGCTTTATGCTGAAAGGAATCACAATTCAGATAGGCTAATCCAGCTCAAAGTTCATGTAACCAAATATCTAGGCTACTATGTGGGCAGGATTGGAGAGAGTTGGGAGCACCACTCTGGGAAAATTACATAATTCATTGCTACCAACATAATTTATCTATGTATTCCAGGAACATTTGAATATATGTTTACTTAAATATGCCCTTACCTGCCGTTGCTGGCACTCCAAGAATGTCATTGCACAGTTTACTATACTCATCTACTGGATCCACATTCTTCTGTGTGTGCAACACTTGGTCTATCTTAGCCAGAACTATCTGGCGAAGATTCAGCAGACCTGTAAAAACAGATTTAAAATGTATATCAGTACTATAATATTACCACACAGTACAATTTACCTTCCTTTGAAGAGACTATCAGTACAGGGTAACTTGTAACCAAATCATACCCGATCAGAGAAAAGGGAATATGCTTACATTTCTGTTATTTGCTTCACTGCTCTCTGCCTGCTGCAAGTATTTGACTGGCTGGGTCGAATACCTGTTTCACCTGTAGCACACAGTGGCTCTTACTGCTGGCTCACATTTCCTTTAGTTATGTGGGAGCTAGTGGGAGAAACCACAATGCGAGGTAGGGAAGTATTTCACAAATGTATAGTAAACATAAAGGGGTCAGAGAAATGATGGCATTTCAAGACATGGATGTTGGCTTACTTGCTCTTCTTTAAGCAGGTGGGGTTTTGGCTACAAGCGATCCTGTGCTGACAGAGTAACTAACAAAATTAGTCCAGCCTGGCATTTAACATTACACTTAAAGTATATGTAAACCCAGATATGAAAATTGCATATATTAACATGTTAAGGTAGATTCAAATGTAATTTCCAATATATTTACATCTCCAGCTTTTATTTATACAGTTCCTGGTGATCCTGACATGAAGGTCGTTGTTCGGACACTTCCTGACATTGGTCTATTCCCGTCTCCCAGACACATGATCTTCTGACAGACTACAAGTGGCCATTACAACACATGTTATGCAGGAATGGTCCACCTTTATTTCAAAATTTCCAAGCTAGGATCATATTCTCTTTAGATCCTTCCTAGCTGCTGGAGGACATACCCAAATTACCTTGTCTTTCACTCATGTCCACCAAATGAAGAGAGATAGTCTTTTTAAAATAGTTTGTCAAGAAATTTCTTGCTACAATATTTACAGGAGATGGATGGATAGTAATTCTACACCACTTGGTAAACTGAGAAATATAGCTTAGAAAAATCACTACTGCCCCATGGATTACAAGCCATCCAATAAATTAACTGATCATAAGTCTTCAAGTGTTTAAAAGTTCATTCTACCAGGACAGCCCCTACTTCTTGGGTCACAGCAGCTTCAGCAACAGTAAACCAGACCTGTAAAAGAACTACTGGGACTAGTGTCAATGCCTTTGTGAAGAACTATAGACTAAACAAAGACCTGGATCAGAAGGCATACTTTGGCTGAAAAGTTTATTTCATTTGCGATCCACTCATAGGGTACTTATTTAGTAAATCTCTGGGGTGTGTTTTTTGAGGGCATAGTAAAAAACATTATATTGTCTTATTAGTAATGCTCTTTCCATGTAGTCACCGTCAGCACAGGCTTAACTTCCCACCATTTAATGCGTAGAAGTCCTCCTTTTTGCTGGGTTATGTACCAAGGAGGTGCTCTGGTGTTCCTAAAATTGACTCTCAGATTCCGGTCACTTACAGGTTGGTGGTCTCTCCGGCATGTACTGTCAAAGACGTAGTTTAACCACTTGCCGATCGCATCACGCAGATATACTGCAGCACAATGGCACTCCTAAGCGAAATCCCATATGGGTACGTTCTTCCCGTTTTTGGCCACCAGAGGGCGTATGAGCGCCTGCTGCACAGCGGGGGACCCGATGCACATGGCCGGCAGGCACGATCGCCACACGCGAACGCGTGCACGAGCGCCAGTACAGGGATTTGTGTGTGTGTAAACACACAAATCCCTGTGCTGTCAGAGGAGAGGAGCCATATAGTTTCTTCTTCTAAGTAGGAAAAAACTATATGGCTCCTCTCCTAGTCACTCTCATCCCCACACAGTTAGAACATGCTGAGCAGTTGCCAACGGACTGCATGGGAGGTCGTTATATGTCTGGTCAGGGAGTTACAGTGGTGGGGCAGATGTCCAGGGGGTTACAGTGGTGAGGCAGATGTGGTGGGGTAGATGTGCAGGGGGTGACAGTGGTTGGAGAGATTTGCAGGGGGTACAGTGATCTGAGGTGTGAAGGTGCATGAATTGGAGCTGATCTGAGGCTGGGAGAGTGCAGGATGTTAATTTCTTACTGATACTTAAGTAGTTTAAAGCATTTACTTTATAAAAAATAGTTTGTGATTGAGAGTGTGAAGTTGACTTTTTTTGTTATAAAATCAGCACGCTCAATTTCTTTGGAAACATTTTTTCCATTGTAACCCCCTGCTCATCTGTCCCACCAATGCACCTCCTTTCACATCTGCCCCACTGCTGTACCCCCCTGCTCTTCTGTCCCAGTGCTGAACCCCCTTCTAATCTGCCCCAACACTGAACCCCCCCGCTCATCTTTCCCACCACTGTACCTCCTGCACATCTGCCCCACCACTGTAACCCCCCCTGCTCATCTGCCCCATCAATGTACGCCTTTTCTCATCTGCCCCACCACTGTACCTCCCTGCACATCTGCTCCACCGCCATATTACCATGCTACAGTTACATAGTAGGTGAGGTTGAAAAAAGACACAAGTCCAACCTATGTGTGTGATTATATGTCAGTATTACATTGTATATCCCTGTATGTTGCTGTCGTTCAGGTGCTTATCTAATAGTTTTTTGAAACTATCGATGCTCCCCTGCTGAGACCACCGCCTGTGGAAGGGAATTTCACATCCTTGCTGCACTCACAGTAAAGAACCCTCCAAGTAGTTTAAGGTTAAACCTCTTTTCTTCTCATTTTAATGAGAGGCCACGTGTCTTGTTAAACTCCCTTCTGCGAAAATGTTTTAACCCTATTGTAGGGTCACCAGTATGGTATTTATATATTTAAATCATATGCCCTCTCAAGCGTCTCTTCTCCAGAGAGAATAAGTTCAGTGCTCGCAACCTTTCCTCATAACTAATATCCTCCAGACCCTTTATTAGCTTTGTTGCCCTTCTTTGTACTCGCTCCATTTCCAGCACATCCTTCCTGAGGACTGGTACCCAGAACTGGACAGCATACTCTAGGTGCGACCGGACTAGAGTCTTGTAGAGCGGGAGAATTATCGTTTTAGCTCTGGCGTTGATCCCCTTTTTAATGCATGCCAATATTCTGTTTGCTTTGTTAGCAGCAGCTTGGCATTGCATGCCATTGCTGAGCCTATCATCTACTAGGACCCCCAGGTCCTTTTCCATCCTAGATTCCCCCAGAGGTTCTCCCCCCAATGTATAGATTGCATTCATATTTTGCCACCCAAATGCATTATTTCACATTTTTCTACATTAAACCTCATTTTCCATGTAGTTGCCCACCTCATTAATTTGTTCAGATTTTTTTGCAAGGTTTCCAGATCCTTCTCATCTGTCCTAACACTGAACCCATCTGCTCATCTGCCCCACCATTGTAACCTGCTTTCTCATCTGCCCCACTAACGTACCTCCTGCACATCTTTTTCACCTCTGTACCACCCTGCTCTCCTGCCCCACCACTGTAACCCCCTGCTCATCAGTCCCACCAATACACCTCCTTTCACATCTGCCCCACTGCTCTACCCCCCTGCTTTTCTGTCCCACCACTGAACCCTCCTTCTTATCTGCTGGCTTAAAGGGACACAGAGTGCAGGGGTTCAGGAGAGAGAGAGAGAGAGAGAGACAGAGAGACAGAGAGACACAGACAGAGAGACACAGACAGAGAGACACAGACAGAGAGACACAGACAGAGAGACACAGACAGAGAGACACAGACAGAGAGACACAGACAGAGAGACACAGACAGAGAGACACAGACAGAGAGACACAGACAGAGAGACACAGACAGAGAGACACAGACAGAGAGACACAGACAGAGAGACACAGACAGAGAGACACAGACAGAGAGACAGACAGAGAGAGAGAGACACACACAGACAGAGAGAGAGAGACACACACAGACAGAGAGAGAGAGACACACAGACAGAGAGAGAGAGACACACAGACAGAGAGAGAGAGACACACAGACAGAGAGAGAGAGACACACAGACAGAGAGAGAGAGACACACAGACAGAGAGAGAGAGACACACAGACAGAGAGAGAGAGACACACAGACAGAGAGAGAGAGACACACAGACAGAGAGAGAGAGACACACAGACAGAGAGAGAGAGACACACAGACAGAGAGAGAGAGACACACAGACAGAGAGAGAGAGACACAGACAGACAGAGAGAGAGACACAGACAGACAGAGAGAGAGACACAGACAGACAGAGAGAGAGACACAGACAGACAGAGAGAGAGACAGAGAGAGAGACACAGACAGACAGAGAGAGAGACAGAGAGACAGGAGAGACAGAGAGACAGAGAGAGACAGAGAGAGAGAGAGACAGAGAGAGAGACAGAGAGAGAGAGACAGAGAGACAGAGAGAGAGACAGAGAGACAGAGAGAGACAGAGAGACAGAGAGACAGAGAGAGAGAGAGACAGAGAGAGAGACAGAGACAGAGAGAGAGAGACACACAGACAGAGACAGAGAGAGAGAGAGAGAGAGAGAGACAGAGAGACAGAGAGAGAGACAGAGAGAGAGACAGAGAGAGAGACAGAGAGAGAGACAGAGAGAGAGACAGAGAGAGAGACAGAGAGAGAGACAGAGAGAGAGACAGAGAGAGAGACAGAGAGAGAGACAGAGAGAGAGACAGAGAGAGAGACAGAGAGAGAGACAGAGAGAGAATCATTTTATCCCTGTACAAATTATTAGTAAGACCTCATCTGGAATATGCAGTTCAGTTTTGGACACCTTGAACAGAAAGATATTGGAGAACTGGAGAAAGTGAGAAGGGCAACCAAACTGAGAAGAGACACTGAGGAGCCCAGCTATGAGGACAGATTAAGAGAATCTTCAGCCTGTTTGAAGAAAATCAAAAGTCAACAAGTACAAATACTGTAGCTACTGACTTCTAATAAAAAGGACACTTATCTCTCCAGGGATCCAGCACGGTCCTCAACCAGGCCGATTCTTTCCCAGTCTTCGGGTCCCTGGCACGTTTACTGTGGGAAGCCGGTTATGATTCCTTGCGGCTTCACAGCTGACTCCCCGCTTCTCATGCACAAGCTGTGCTGCCCTGCGTGAATGGTCCTACAGCCTCAAGGAGTCAGGTGGAGCCAGCACATCCCTGTAGTTCCACCCAACAATTCAATTATTTGCATTTTGCAGATATCCCCAAAAGAGGAAGCTCCACTTGTTTGCACCCTCCCCCCCTCCACTGCCACATTTTTTTTTGGAGGGGGGGGGGGGGTACCTGGTCTTGACAGGTACCTACCTCCACTTGAGCTATACAGGGACTCGCGCATCTGCAGTATGAAAACGGCTGTGACGCCAGAGGCGTCACTGCCAGTTTCTCTTACCTAAGATGTCGGCACCTGCACTTGAAGCCGATTGAAGAATCAGTTCATGTGCCGACATCGCTGAATCCTTGGACAGGCAAGTGTCCTTATATTAAAAGTCAGCAGCTACAGTATCTGTAGCTGACTTAGTTTTTTTTGCCCAGACTGGAGCTCCTTTTTAACCACTTAAGGACAAACCGCCGCAGTTATACTGCGGCAGGTTGGCTCCCTGGGCAAATCGCTGTAGCTGTTAAGTCGGCCGCTTTAAGAGCTGTAGGGGGCGCTCATCACGACGCCGATGCGTGCGGCCGGCGGGCGCGATGCCTGTCAGTCACCCACAATTGCTCCTGACAGAGACAGAACGGAGATCTGTCAATGTAAATAGACAAATCTCCATTCTGTCAGGGGAGGAGAGACAGATCTCCTGTTCCTACCGTTTAGGAACATCGATCTTTCTTCTCCTCCAGGCAGTCCCAGCCCCCCACAGTTAGAAACACTCCCGGCCAGTGACATTTATACAGTAATCCGTGGCTATTTTTTAGCTCTGATCGCTGTATAAATTGTCAATGGTCCCAAAAAAGTGTCAAAAGCATCTGATCTGTCCGCCGCAATGTTACAATCCCGCTAAAAATCGCAGATCACTGCCATAACTAGTAAAAAAAATAAAATATGCCATAGCTAGATTGGATTTCCCCGTGTATGACCTTGGATCTGATAATGACTATTCTCTGAACTCTGCCTGTCTTTTACCTGGACTGTCACTATACCGCTTTGCCTGTCAATCGCAAGTGGTAGCCAGGCACTATGGTATTGTGTAGCCCTGACAGAGTACCGGTAGGCCTGCTTGCCTTATGGGAAGGGGCTGCTATAGGCGAAGAACAGAGTAGCCAGCTATAGTGTCTGACCACCTGGGTTAGGGGTAAGCTTGACATTATCATAAGCCTTTAACCCCTTGACCTCCAGAACATTTACCCTCCTTCGTGGACTGGCTACTTTTCTTTATTGTACATCACGGGACACAAAGCACCATAATAATGACTATATGGGTTATACGCTACCTTTAGGTGATTGGACACTGACAACCAATAGTAAGAAAGTTCCCCCCATATAACCTCTCCCATATAGGAAGTACCTCAGTTTTTTTGCCAGTGTCTTGAAGGTGATGGTCATGGCTGTTTGAAGCTCTTCAAAACTTAATGATGTCCCAGTAAAGGGCGTTATGATTGGATCCATTCGGATGGCATGAAGGCTAAAATGGATGGTACCCGAGCCTTATGGAAAGGAGAAAAGATTTTGCCTGTAATGCAGCCTCACGGCGCTGGACCCTGCGTAATTGAATCCTGTGCAGTGTTTGTTCTGACCAAGGTGCTTTCCTGCAGGGTGCTATACAGGTCCAGGGGAGTGGACCCCAGACTGAGGGGGACCCAGTCTTTAAAGGTCTTTTATGACAAAGCTTGCCGTGATGGGTGAAGATTGGACTCCTGTTATGTTCAGAGTCCTGCAGCAGGAATGGTAAGTCTGCATTTTTTTGCAGTTTCTTTTTTTTTTTTTTTTTTTTTTTTTAAAGAGAGAGAGGTCCGCTTTTGTCCCCCGGCGATCGGAGGTGAGGGGGAGGCCATCCGTTCGTGCCCCCCCCCCCTCGCGATCGCCGCCAGCCAATGAGAATCTTTCTTTGCTGCTGTATGCTAAACAGCAGCAAAGGAAATGTCATCTCTCCTCGGCTCGGTATTTTCCATTCCGGCGCCGAGGAGAGAAGACATCTATGTGAGTGCACAAACACTACACACACAGTAGAACATGCCAGGCACACAAAACACCCCCGATCCCCCCCCCCCCCCCCCATCACCCCTCCCCCCTCCCTGTCACACTGACACCAACCAGGTTTTTTTTTTTTCTGATTACTGCATGGTGTCAGTTTGTGACAGTTACTGTGTTAGGACAGTGAGTATTAGCCCCCTTTAGGTCTAGGGTACCCCCCTAATAAAGTTTTAACCCCTTGATCACCCCCCATCGCCAGTGTCACTAAGCGATCATTTTTCTGATCGCTGTATTAGTGTCACTGGTGACGCTAGTTAGGGAGGTAAATATTTAGGTTCGCCGTCAGCGTTTTATAGCGACAGGGACCCCCATATACTACCTAATAAATGTTTTAACCCCTTGATTGCCCCCTAGTTAACCCTTTTACCACTGATCACCGTATAACCGTTACGGGTGACGCTGGTTAGTTTGTTTATTTTTTATAGTGTCAGGGCACCCGCCGTTTATTATCGAATAAAGGTTTAGCCCCCTGATCGCCCGGCGGTGATATGCGTCGCCCCAGGCAGCGTCAGATTAGCGCCAGTACCGCTAACACCCACGCACGCAGCATACGCCTCCCTTAGTGATATAGTATCTGAACGCATCAATATCTGATCCGATCAGATCTATACTAGCGTCCCCAGCAGTTTAGGGTTCCCAAAAACGCAGTGTTAGCGGGATCAGCCCAGATACCTGCTAGCACCTGCGTTTTGCCCCTCCGCCCGGCCCAGCCCAGCCCACCCAAGTGCAGTATCGATCGATCACTGTCACTTCCATACACTAAACTCACAACTACACAATCGCAGAGTCAGGCCTGATCCCTGCGATCGCTAACAGTTTTTTTGGTAGCGTTTTGGTGAACTGGCAAGCGCCAGCGGCCTAGTACACCCCGGTTGTAGTCAAACCAGCACTGCAGTAACACTTGGTGACGTGGCGAGTCCCATAAGTGCAGTTCAAGCTGGTGAGGTGGCAAGCACAAGTAGTGTCCCACTGCCACCAAGAAGACAAACACAGGCCCGTCGTGCCCATAGTGCCCTTCCTGCTGCATTCGCCAATCCTAATAATTGGGAACCCACCACTTCTGCAGCACCCGTACTTCCCCCATTCACATCCCCAACCAAATGCAGTCGGCTGCATGAGAGGCATTTTCTTTATGTCCTCCCGAGTACCCCTACCCAACGAACCCCCCCAAAAAAGATGTCGTGTCTGCAGCAAGCGCGGATATAGTCGTGACACCCGCTATTATTGTCCCTCCTGTCCCGACAATCCTGGTCTTTGCATTGGTGAATGTTTTGAACGCTACCATACACTAGTTTAGTATTAGCATAGGGTACAGCATTGTACAGACTAGGCACACTTTCACAGGGTCTCCCAAGATGCCATCGCATTTTGAGAGACCCGAACCTGGAACCGGTTACAGTTATAAAAGTTCGTTACAAAAAAAGTGTAAAAAAAAAAAAATTATATATAATATATAAAATAGTTGTCGTTTTATTGTTCCCTCTCTCTCTCGTTCTGCTCTTTTTTACTGTATTCTATTCTGCAATGTTTTATTGTTATTATGTTTTATCATGTTTGTTTTTCAGGTATGCAAATTTTTATACTTTACCGTTTACTGTGTTTTATTGTTAACCATTTTTTTGTCTTCAGGTACGCCATTCACGACTTTGAGTGGTTATACCAGAATGATGCCTGCAGGTTTAGGTATCATCTTGGTATCATTGTTTTCAGCCAGCGGTCGGCTTTCATGTAAAAGCAATCCTACCGGCTAATTAGCCTCTAGACTGCTTTTACAACCCGTGGGAGGGAACGCCCCCCCCCCACCGTCTTCCGTGTTTTTCTCTGGCTCTCCTGTCTCAACAGGGAACCTGAGAATGCAGCCGGTGATTCAGCCAGCTGACCATAGAGCTGATCAGAGACCAGAGTGGCTCCAAACATCTATGGCCTAAGAAACCGGAAGCTACGAGCATTTCATGACTTAGATTTCGCCGGATGTAAACAGCACCATTGGGAAATTGGGAAAGCATTTTATCACACCGATCCTGGTGTGGTCAGATGCTTTGAGGGCAGAGGAGAAATCTAGGGTCTAATAGACCCTAATTTTTTCAAAAAAGAATACCTGTCACTACCTATTGCTATCATAGGGGATATTTACATTCCCTGAGATAACAATAAAAATGATTAAAAAAAAAATTAAAAGGAACAGTTTAAAAATAAGATAAAAAAGCAAAAAAATAATAAAGAAAAAAAAAAAAAAAAAAAAAAAGCAAAAGCACCCCTGTCGCCCCCTGCTCTCGCGCTAAGGCGAACGCAATCGGCGGTCTGTCGTCAAACGTAAACAGCAATTGCACCATGCATGTGAGGTATCACCGTGAAGGTCAGATCGAGGGCAGTAATTTTAGCAGTAGACCTCCTCTGTAAATCTAAAGTGGTAACCTGTAAAGGCTTTTAAAGGCTTTTAAAAATATATTTATTTTGTTGCCACTGCACGTTTGTGCGCAATTGTAAAGCATGTCATGTTTGGTATCCATGTACTCAGCCTAGGATCATCTTTTTTATTTAATCAAACATTTGGGCAATATAGTGTGTTTTAGTGCATTAAAATTTAAAAAAGTGTGTTTTTTCCCCAAAAAAATGCGTTTGAAAAATCGCTGCGCAAATACTGTGTGAAAAAAAAAAAATGAAACACCCACCATTTTATTCTGTAGGGCATTTGCTTTAAAAAAAATATATATAATGTTTGGGGGTTCAAAGTAATTTTCTTGCAAAAAAAATAATTTTTTCATGTAAACAAAAAGTGTCAGAAAGGGCTTTGTCCTCAAGTGGTTAGAAGAGTGAGTGATGTGTGACATAAGCTTCTAAATGTTGTGCATAAAATGCCAGGACAGTTCAAAACCCTCCCAAATGACCCCATTTTGGAAAGTAGACACCCCAAGCTATTTGCTGAGAGTCGTGTCGAGTCCATGGAATATTTTATATTATGATACAAGTTGCGGGAAAGAGACAATTTTTTTTTTTTTTTTTGCACAAAGTTGTCACTAAATGATATATTGCTCAAACATGCCATGGGAATATGTGAAATTACACCCCAAAATACATTCTGCTGCTTCTCCTGAGTACGGGGATACCACATGTGAGACTTTTTGGGAGCCTAGCCGCGTACGGGACCCCGAAAACCAAGCACCGCCTTCAGGCTTTCTAAGGGCGTAAATTTTTGATTTCACTCTTCACTGCCTATCACAGTTTCGGAGGCCATGGAATGCCCAGGTGGCACAAACCCCCCCAAATGACCCCATTTTGGAAAGTAGACACCCCAAGCTATTTGTGACAAAAAGTGAAGTCTGCAAAATACTTACTATACCTTTCAGCAAATAGCTTGGGGTGTCTACTTTCCAAAATGGGGTCATTTGGGGGGGTTTTGTGCCACCTGGGCATTCCATGGCCTCCGAAACTGTGATAGGCAGTGAAGAGTGAAATCAAAAATTTACACCCTTAAAAATCCTGAAGGCGGTGATTGGTTTTCGGGGCCCCGTACGCGGCTAGGCTCCCAAAAAGTCCCACACATGTGGTATCCCCGTACTCAGGAGAAGCAGCTGAATATATTTTGGGGTGCAATTCCACATAGGCCCATGACCTGTGTGAGCAATATATCATTCAGTGACAACTTTTTGATAATTTTTTTTTTTTTTTTTTGTCACTATTCAATCACTTGGGACAAAAAAAAATATATTCAATGGGTTCAGCATGCCTCTCATCAATTTCCTTGGGGTGTCTACTTTCCAAACTGGGGTCGTTTGGGGGGGGGTTTGTAATTCCCTGCCATTTTAGTACCTCAAGAAATTACATAGGCAGTCATGTACTAAAAGCTGTGTAAATTCCAGAAAATGTACCCTAGTTTGTAGACGCTATAACTTTTGCGCAAACCAATAAATATACGCTTATTGACTTTTTTTTTTACCAAAGACATGTGGCCGAATACATTTTGGCCTAAATGTATGACTAAAATTGAGTTTATTGGATTTTTTTTATAACAAAAAGTAGAAAATATCATTTTTTTTTCAAAATTTTCGGTCTTTTTCCATTTATAGCGCAAAAAATAAAAACCACAGAGGTGATCAAATACCATCAAAAGAAAGCTCTATTTGTGGGAAGAAAAGGACGCAAATTTCGTTTGGGTACAGCATTGCATGACCGCGCAATTAGCAGTTAAAGCGACGCAGTGCCAAATTGGAAAAAGACCTCTGGTCCTTAGGCAGCATAATGGTCCGGGGCTGAAGTGGTTAACCACTAGGGAGCGGGGAGGGGTTACGTATGTCCTAGGGGAGTGATTTCTAACTGTCAGGGGGATGGGCTGGTGTGTGACATCACTGATCTCTGCTCAGATGACAGGGAGCAGAGATCGAGTGACACTTGTCACTAGGCAGAACGGGGAGATGCTGTTTACAACGGCATCTCCCCGTTCATCCTCTCCGTGAGGCGATTGCGGGTATGCCCGCGATGATCGAGTCAGCGAGACCCGTGACCCGACTCACGGAGATCGCGGCCGGCGGCGCGCACACACGGCGGCAAATTCAAAGTAACGTACGGGTACGTTACTTTGCGCAACCGTGCCATTCTGCCGACGTATAAGTACAGTAGTCGGTCGGGAACTGGTTAATGAGGGGAAAAAAAAAATAAACTTAGATGATTTTAGCAAATGGCTGCAATATAACAGAGTGAAAAATTTAAGGGGGTCTGAATACTTTCCATCCCACTGTATATTTCTACAGACGGAAGCTGTGTTTGGGTCAAAGCACGCTCTCTACATACAGCCCTACTCCAGGTCTTGGTAGAGGTTCATTCCCTGTCGGGGACTTGAGGATGCAGGCATTGGTTTGCTGGAAGGCTCTGTTTCTGGGGTGTTGCAGAGCAAAGATTGGTGCTTGATATTCTTCAGGAATTTCAGGAATCTGGAAGATAACCACTGATGCCAGTCTCTCCAAGGTGACTTAAGGCTGACTACAGTTCAGTAGGCTTGATCTCCACAGGAGAAAATACTGTCCAATAGCTAGCTGGTAATTTTTTTGCCAGTATGCATTGCTCTGGATTATAGGACAAACCTGTTCAATCTGGAAATGACTTTGCAGAGATTATATATATTATATTCTAAATCACCAGAGCAGCACCAGGAGGTCATGCAACTCAGGTAGGTGTACCACATTCTGTACAAGTGCTGTCTCCATCGCCAATACGTATTTCAGGTATAGGATAGTGGCAAGGGGAACTCTGCAGGGGAATCTACTAGATTCCAAGTTCTACAACAGTTGGGACAGGTGTGTCCAAGACAAGAGTCCCACTGCCAATGGTGGTACATACACTGGTAGTACCTGAAGGTCTGGTTCTCCCTTATTTGACACTCCCCCCCCCCCCCCAGGGGGGGCTTGGTACACAGACATAGCAGGTCTTGCGGGGGTTACTCTTTTGGACCCTCCCAGTCCAGCAGGACCTGATGGCCTTGAGTCCTGTAGCTCAGCACTGTTGAACCCCTGGAAGCCAGCTTCGGGGGAACTTCAATTACAGGCATATTATATATATATATACACACACACACACACTTTTTTTTTTTGCCTGGCGTGCCAGGAAGTGTCATCCACAGAAATATGTGGGTGGGAGGTTTTTCTCTCTTTCTCCAATCAGTAGAAGGAAGGAGTTTGGCCCTAAGTACCATTAAGGGTCAGGGTTCGTCCCCATCCATTTTTTTTTCCAGGGGTCGTTGTTTCTCAATCTTTCATTCCTCATACAGTATGTAACTTGGACAGTCCCGCCTGTCAGGCCATTCTTGTGTCCTTGGGACTTGAATTGGTCTTGACTGTCCTTGCAGAGGCCACTTTTATGAACCAATCAGGGGATTCTGTTGGTCCTTTTACCACAGAAGGTGGCCTCTTTGGTTTCTATCACTTCACGAAGTGGAGTGTCAGTGTTGGCGGCTCTTTCATGCAAGGAGCCATTCTTAGTCTCACAGACTTAAAGACTGCTTAAAGTGGTTCCTAGTTTTTCACTTGAATCAGGACAGTGTCTTGCCTTTTATATTTCTCCTAAATCCACAATCAGCAGGAGAAAGATTGCCATGTACTCTAGAGGTAGTTCAGACGCTCAGGGTCTACTTGAGTTGTCTTCACAAGTCAGGAATCCTGGTTGTGCTGCCAGAAGAGCCCAGGAAGGGCATACGGCATCCAGGTCGAATATTTAGCAGTGGATCTGCCAGTTTATCAATGATGCCTATGGTTTAAATGGCAAAAAAAAAAAAAAAATTCTGGGGAGAGATTCTCTACCAGGTGTGGGAGTATCTTGGGCCATCCATCATCGGATGTCGGTGGCCCAGGGGTACAAGACCACTATTTGGTCTTTGGTTTATGCATCTACAGGATTTTTACCAGGTCGATGTCAAGCACGTAGAAAATGCTGCCTTTGGACTCAGCGTATTACAAATAACAGATTAGGTCCTCCTTTGGTATCAGTTTCTATAATAGTGTCTCCCTCCCTTCAGGGGCATTGCTTTAGGACAGGGATATGCAATTAGTAGACCTCCAGCTGTTGCAGAACTACAAGTCCCATGAGGCATAGCAAGACTCTGACAGCCACAAGCATGATACTCAGAGGCAGAGGCATGATGGGACTTGTAGTTTTGCAACAGCTGGAGGTCCGCTAATTGCATATCTCTGCTTTAGGACATCCCAGTCATTATTATGGTGCTCTGTGTCCCATGATGTACGATAAAGAAAAATGGATATTTAATGCAGCTTACCTGTAAAATCCTTTTCTTGGAGTACATCATGGGACACACCTCTTTTCTGGGATCTTCATTGCTTGCTACAAAAACTGAGGTACTTCCTGTATAGGGAGGGGTTATATGGGGGGGAACTTTCTTACTATTGGTTGCCCGTGTCCAATCACCTAAAGGTAGCGTATAACCCAGATAGTCATTATTATGGTGCTCGGTGTCCCATGATGTACTCCAAGAAAAGGATTTTACAGGTAAGCTGTATTAAAAATTAATTTTTTTGGGATACAGCACTGCGTTACTTTAACTGACAATTGCGCGGTCATGCAACGTTGTACCCAAATTAAACGGATGTCATTTTTTCCCCCCGAAGAAATAGAACTTTCTTTGGTGGTATTTGATCACCACTGCATTTAATTTTTTTTTGCGCTAGAAACAAAAAAAAAAAAAAAAAAAAAAAAAATTATATATATATATATATATATATATATATATATATATATATATATATATATATATATATATATATATATATATATATATATATATATATATATATATATATATATATATATATATATATATATCTCATTTTTACTTTCCGCTATAAAACATATCTAATACAAATTAAAAAATATCATAAATTTAGGCCAATATGTATTCTGCCATTTGGCAAAAAAATCACAATAAGTGTAGATTGATTGGTTTATGTGAATGTTACAGCGTCTATGAACTATATCCTGGAATTAAAAATATATATATTTATTAATGGCGGCGACTTATAAGTGGGACTGCCATAGACAGACAATCACACTCTGACACTTTGCGGGAACCAGTGACACCAATACAGTGATCAGTGCTAAAAATATGCACTGTCACTGTACTAATGACACTGGCTGGGAAGAGGTTACGCACCTAGCGCAATCAATGGGTTAACTGTGTGCCTAGCCAGTGTTTGTGTTTACTATGTGTACTACTTTTACTAGGAGAAGAGATTAATTTTAGTCCCTGTTTTGCAGAAAAACAAATCCATCCCTTCCCTCCCTGTCAGAACAGAACTCTGCCTTTTTTACATAGGCAGAGCTTCATTCTGAGTCTCTGCCTGACGATCGGTGCCGGCGAACATCGAGTGCCCAGCATTCGCAGATCGGCTTCTGCTGTGAATAATGTGGCACGTGCAGGTGGGGAGTGCAGGATCAAGTATACATATGTGATCCGGTGCACAGAGTGGTATTGGTAAAACTGCTATAGGAAAGTCAGCAAGTGGTTAACAAGAAAAGTGTTTCTGTGAAGATGGACTCTACACAGGCTTGTTAAAGTGGTTGTATACCTTTTTTTTTTTTTTTTTTTTTTTTTTTTACTTTTACCTACAGGTAAGCCTATAATAAGGCTTACCTGTAGGTAAAAAAAAAATCTCCTAAACCTGTACGGTTTAGGAGATATTCCCCTCGCAATGAGCCGCTGCCTGCAGCAGCGCATGCGCACAGGGGATTCTCGGCAGACAGCCCGGCAAACTCCGTAGCTTGCCGGACAGAAGTCTCCCACGCGCATGCGCGGGAGTGACGACATCGCGGCTCCGGCCATTTACAGCGCTGAAGCCGCGATACCCAGAAGACACGCCGAGGGGAAATGTCAGCTGCCTTGGCGTGGACCGTGTGAGATGCCGGCGCCTCGTTCTAAGGTAAGTAGCTCATAATGAGCTAGTATGCGGTGCATACTAGCTCATTATGCCTTTTCCCTTGCAGGTGTAGAAAAAAACCCAAAAATAAAACAAAAAAACAAAACAAAAAAAAAAAAAAAACAGCGGGTATACAACCGCTTTAATTTGCAGACTGACACACCAAGTCTGTGTGTGTAAACACACAGATCGTTTTTCTGGTGACCCCCATTTGTTTTCCACAAAATAGCTGTATGCTATACTTTAAGCTTAAAGTGTTTTTTTTTGTTTTTTGTTTTTTAGGTTAACACACACACACTAAAAAAACCAAAAAACAAAAACACAGATGCTGTTCCCTTGAGGTCCGGGCCATATCCGAATGACGGCCACAGCGCGGACCTCAATTTCCAGGAGGACATCATGGGACGTCCTCCCCTGTACACGCGCGGTGCGTGCGCTGTGATCACCGAGTCACGGAGGCTCAGATTATCACAGATCCGAGTAAGGGGGCCGATCCTGGCCCCTTACCATGTGATCAGCTGTCAGCCAATCACAGCTGATCACATGATGTAAACAAAAGCTCGGTAATTGTAAAAAAAAAAAAAAAAAGCTGATCACTGGCTTTTGTTAAAAGGGACATTGGTCCCAAAGGAGGAAGGAGGCACATATGCCTCTTCTGTGCCTGCCAGTGCCCAGCAGTGCCACCTATCAATGCCCACCAGTGGTGCCAATCAGTGGCACCTAGCAGTGCTGCCATCAGTGTAAGCAATTGGTGCCCATCACTGTCACCCAGTGGTGCCCATCAGTTCCGCCTCATCAGCGTACATCAATGAAGGAGAAAAAATTACCTGTTTGCAAAATTTTATAACAAAATATTTTAAAAAATAATTTTTTTATTTTTTTTTTATTTGGTCTTTCAATTTTTTTTAACAAAAACTAAAAACCACAGAAGTGATCAAATACCACCAAAAGAAAGCTCTATTTGTGGGTAAACATTTCATTTGAGTACAGTGTTGCATGACCGCGCAATTGTCACTCAAAGTGCGACAGCACTAAAAGCTGAAAATTGGTCTGGACAGGAGGGGTACTCATTAAGCAAGTGGTTAAAGCATGTTATACACCACAGTGCTTGTGCTGTGTAATTTGGCCCCTTCTATCACCCCCAAAAACCTGGCTGATCCTGCCTGGCTATATCCTCCCCCCTGTAAACTAACCACGGTATATCATGGCTGCTGAGCCCTGACACCATGGTCAGTTTACATGCCTCCGTCATCCGCAGCCCTGCTCTGTCCTTCTCCCCTCCCCCCCCCCATCCCTGCCTGTCTGCTCAGGTCAGAGCCTGCCCCCTCCCCTCCCACTGCTCTCATAACTACTATAAAATCCTCCCATCCCCTTTGTAACATAACAAAAAATTTGTGCCTGTGGTATATAAAAATTATGCCGAACTGTACCTATATCAGAGCGGCTCCCGGCGCTCCCGTGACTCCTCTGCTTCCTCCTCTCTTCCCCTTCTCCCTGGCTGACATCACCGGGAGTGCTCGGCCCCGCCCACTGGAACTGTCAGCCAGGCAGAGGAGAGAGCAGTGAGCACCGAGAGCTGCTCTGATATAGGTACAGATTGGCATATTTTTTGTATAAACACAGGCACAGGGACAACTGTTATGTTACAGAGGGATGGGAGGTTTTTATAGTAGTGGTTTAACAACCACTTTAAGCCACGCTCTTCTGGTTCTAAAGCACAGCAGATTGACCTGATTATTACATGGTTGCAGGGGGACCCCCAGTCTTGGGCTTTTAGTCTCCCTGCAGACAAACCAGCCAGAGGGTTAGTTGAAGCTTTTTTGAAGGCCCTAGGTTTACTCTGTGATGAGCCTGACTGTGCCAACTAAGCAAAAACTAACCTTAGGTCATTACGCCAGGGTAAAAGCACCGCTGAACAATACTGCTCGGATTTTCGCCACTGGGCACCTGACTCGGGGTAGAATGACCCAGCTCTAAGAAGCCAGTTCAGGTTAGGCTTATCAGACCTCAAAGACTCCTTAGTACACTACCCTGAACCAAAGTCACCAAATGAAGCAATGCAAATATCCATCCGTATAGACAGGCATTTATGGGAAAGGCATGCAGAGAGTGGGGGTGCGGGTGGGGTCTGCTCCTTTAGACTATACAGTGACAGGTTCACCTTGAGATTAATCATTTGTTCCTGCACAACCTAGTTCTGTCATGTTTTCTCATCAGCTCTCTGCTTTCACAGATTCCAGTGCCTCTAGCAATTTCAAAGATAGGGACCTAGCACACCGTCTACAGATTCCCTTGACTAATGTGCACAGACCCTTTTCAGTTTTAGCTGTTGATAACTCTACCTTGTCCATGAGCCTGGTCACCCTTGTGCACTATACCTATTACTCTGACCATTGGGGAATTTCATTGGGAGACAATCAGCTTCTACTTGATAACATTTCCTGTTTATCCCCTTATCTTAAATTATCCTTGGCTTAAACTTCAGAACCCGCACATAGATTGGGCTGCAGGGGAGATTAGGTCCTTGTCGCAGACCTGCATCCACAATTGCATTAAAACTGCTGACCAGTTGCCCATTAGTAACTATTTTGTGGCCAGTACCAGTCATGTACCTTAAGTACAGTCCTATTTGGATTTTGATCATGATAAGTGTTCCAAGTGTGACTCCACTTTGCATAACTATTTGCCTTTATAGGACTCTGTTGTAGCAAAAGACACTGACAATTTTATTGAATTCTCTATAGGCCACCTCTCCAGCCAATTGTCTCAGTCTGAATCTTTTCCTCCTACAGGTAGAACTTACCTGCTGTCTTGCAGCCTTGAGCCCTGTTTGGAAACTTCTAGGTTTCTCAATATCTTACCTCCAGCACAAATAATAGGGCTCTTTGCCCCTGACCTCTTGGACTCTATTTTAAAGCCTCAGTCTTGTGTTCCGCCCAATCTACTCCCTGGAAAGCTTTTTGTTCCCCTCCACCTTAGGCATAAAAGTGCTTTCAGAGACACATTACTCTAAGACGGTCAGGCACCTAGGGATTGCTAAAACTTTTTCTTTGGTTTCTTGCAGGCTTTGGTGGCCCTCTCTCCAGAAGGACTCTGATTCCTATGTAAAGGCTTGCAAAACCTGTGCTCGCTCTAAGTCCTCAAAAGTCAAGCTCTCTGGATTACCCCTACCTTTTCCTGGCCCTAAATATCCTTGGACAAACATCCAGGCTATTTTGTCCTCAAGTTCTGCGGCTTCTACACCTGCCAATGCTGTCCAGTCTGTCTCTACACTGGTTCAGCCCATGCCAATTAAGCCTCCTGATTTTTCATATTCTGGACTTTCAGTAACCTTGCAACTACATCTGCTCAAACCTGTCTAAGAAGTTCCATCATTTGGATAGACTGCCTCATTAGGCCAGGTGGGATCTTTGACCTTTTCTTCAAACCACTCTGCATCCAGTTAGTGCTTCAGCTATCCAGCTTGACTCCAGTGACACGGCACCTGCTGACCGACCTGACCTCACTGATTCCTGGACCTTTGCTCAGCCAGATGGTCCTGTGCCGGATGTCCAGCTTGCCTCTAAGGGTCTAGAGGCCTCTCCTCAGAAGGGGTGGGGGGAGGGGGTAATGTCACGAGTTTCTGCGCTCCTGCTCCATCATAACTGCTGGTTCCAACATCCTGGTTTTGGCTATGATGCATTTCCCCTCTCTGCCTGTCCTCCTGCAAGGTGATTAATGTGGCCAGTCTCTGAGTGGAGACCAAACCTGATTTAAAGTGATTGTAAAGGCAGAAGGTTTTTTATCTTAATGCACTCTATGCAAGAAGATAAAAAGCTTTCTGTGTGCAGCAGTCCCACTCAGCCCCCCTAATACTTACCTGAGCTCTATCTTGATCCTCAGCCATCCGGCACTCTCCCTCCTGATTGGCTGAGACACAGCACTGGCGCCATTGGCTCCCGCTGCTGTCAAGCCAGTTACCAAATTAGGTAAGAATGGGGGCAGGGCTGAACCATAGCTCCGTGTCTGAATGGACACACAGAGCTGCAGCTCGGCTTGGATGACCCTATAGCAAGCTGCTTGTTGTAGGGGCACTCAAAAAGAGGGAGGGGACAGGAGCAGCGAAGAGGGACCCGAGAAGAAGAGGAGGATCCAGGCTGCCCTGTGAAAATCCACAGCAACAGAGCAGGTAAGTATAACAGGTTTCTTATTAAACAAAAAAAGAACAAGACTTTACAATCACTTTAAGCAAACCAAACCTTCAGTCTCATGCTTGTGATAGTGTGCAAGACCTGATCAAGCTGTCCGTTTGTCTGCCCTGCTAGATTGGATTTCCCTGTGTATGACTTTGGATCTGATAACAACTATTCTCTGTACTCTACCTGCCTTTTACCTGGACTGTCATTGAACCACTCTGCCTGTCTACCAACTGCAAGTACTTGTTTGCTCAGTTCGCGCATGCTCTGGCATGGTAGCCAGGCACTATAGCATTGTGTATAAGTCCTGGGGGCAATTGAGTACTGGTAGGCCTGCTTGCCTTCTGGGAAAGGGGGCTGTTATAACGTCTGACCACCTGCGTTAGGGGTAAGCGTGACAATAATACAAGACAGAAATGCGCATACTGTGTGTTACACATGTCAAAGACCAGATCACACTGCACAGTAAAGGATACTATAATAAGCTTTTAAAGGGTTTGTAAACCTTGGCGTTTTTTTCACCTACATGCATCCTATGCATGAAGGTGAAAAAACACCTGGCAGTGACCGGCCCCCCAGCCCCACCGTTTTACTTACCTGAGCCCTGGAACTTGACCCGGCGGGGACGCGCTGTCTCTCTGCAGGGGGTTCTCGGCTCTTGATTGGATAGATTGGTAGCAGTGCAGCCATTGGCTTCCGTTGCAATCAAATTCAATGACGCGGGTGCCGGGGGCGGGGCCGAGTCATACATTCGGCGTCTATGGACGCCGAATACAGGACTCGGGAGCGTAGCGCAAGGTAGCCCCTTCTGGAGAGTGCTTCTCCTAGGGGGTTATCTGATGTGGGGAGCCGTTAGAGGACCCCAGAAGAAGAGGATCAGGGCCACTCTGTGCAAAACGAGCTGCACAGTGGAGGTAAGTATGATATGTTTGTTATAAAAAAACAAAACAAAACAAAACAAAACAAAACAAAAAAAAACCAACACTAACCCTTAGAATCACTTTAAGGGGACTTTTGCAAATAACCATTTTTCGTCCAAATGAAACGAGATGCTGTTATTTGTGTTCACATTCCCAATTACACTTCACAGACTACTCTCAAGTAACTTCCCAAATGCTGCAAAAGAATTCACGAGTCCCAGGATTCAGTACAGAAAGGGAGGGGGTGGTTCCTTATGTAGATAAAACTGATGCTATGGAAGTTGTATGCACCACATAAGACATAGCAGCAGTGACTATCACCCTCTGCAGCCCAGGAGCTGCATCCAATACACTCAATGGGTCTATTGGGATGGACATAACCAGACAGGAAATGTGCATGCTACACTACCTATTCATGAAAAGTCAGAGGCACACAGTGGGGAAGGGAGGGGGAGAAATTTAAAGAACAGTACAGTTTTCCACCAAGCATCAGAAGCAGATGGGGGAGAAACAGGTAAGGCTGGAGTTCTACTGTAAAGAAAAAAGCTCCAGCCACAAACAAGATAAAAGTCCTCTTAAGCTGGCTTCCTCTTTCATGTGCAGGAAGCCAGCTACCAATGACATGTTGGGCCCGCCCTCTAACCCATCCACATTTACGTGATGTAAATTATTCCAGGAGACTGAGATCAAGTACAAGTCATTCTGGCCTAGGCCACCCCTCCCAAAAAAAGAAAGAAAAACTCGGGGGGGGGGGGGGGGGGTTAATTAGGCACAAGGCCAATCTACAATTGACATAAAATGCTTTTTTTTTTTGGTAGGGAAGAGTAAGATTAGAAGACTGTAAATTTCATCTTGCGATTATAAAAACATCAAGGATAAACTTTTTAGATAATTTAATCCAATTTACAGTGAATCATACCTGTGTTTGCCAGACGAGATTTTATAAGCTTTTCCAAAGTCTCTTCTGGAATGGGAATACCCGTTTTATAATGTTTTGACATTCTTTGAAGTGACTGCCTCTCCCACACCCAATTTTCCAGCATTTGAGATGGTGCTTCAACGAAATCTCTCTCTACATGTGTTCCACTAAACATTGCGAAATCTGCCTGTGACACACATGTAGTGTTAATACAATCCAATAAAATGAATGTACATTATATAAAAGAACACCAATGTCACCTACCTGAGAACAAAGCTGATGCATTACATGGCCAAATTCATGGAAGTATGTCTCCACTTCATCATGCTGTAAAAGAGATGGGGCATCCTGTGTGGGTTTGGTGAAGTTGGCAACCATGGCAGCCACAGATATTTGTCTTGTGCCATCGGGTAAAAGGCATCCTGGTTGCAGCCCAAAGCAAGCTGCATGGGAATACTTTCCCTCACTGCAAAATACAATACAAAAAGGTAAAAAAATGCAATGGTCCAAGTCAATTCTAGTCAGTAGCATATAAAGAAATTAGTAGCTTACCGAGGGTACAAGTCAAGATAGAATTTTCCTAGAAGCTGTCCAGTTGCTACATCTTTCACAGAGAACAAGGACACATCCTCGTGCCACGCAGGAGCACCCTTCTCCAGTTCAAAGGTCAGGCCTAGCAGCTCTTGATAAATATTCAGCAGACCAGATGTCACCACTTCCATTGGAAAATACTCTTTCAGAAGATTCTGGTCCACACTATATGTGGTCTCTTCTACCTGGTTCATAAAGTACCTCATGTCCCAGGCATTAATCTGGCCATCAAATTCAAAACCTCTCTTCTCACACTCCTTCCTCTTGAGTTCCCACATGACAGCTCTTTCCTGCTCTCCCAAAGGTTTCAGTTTTTGTGATAATTCATCTGGAAAAATACATACATGTAAAATAATGTTTACAGTAAGGGAGATGTATATCTCAAATTAAATAGATCTTTAAATAGAAGAAGATCAGGCTCAATATATCTATTTGGGTGCTTTTGCTGTTAAAGGAGTTGTAAAGTTGAGGTTTTTCCCCTTAATGCATTCTATACATTAAAAAGGTGAAAAACCTTCTGTGGTGCAGCCACCCCCAGAGCCCCCCTTTTTATTTACCTAAACCCGATCTTTCCAGCGAAGAGAACGAGCCCAGCAGCTCCAGCCACTGTCTCGGGTCCTCATTGGATAGATTGATAGCAGCAGGAGAGTTTGGCTCCTGCTGCTATCAATCAAATCCAGTGACACAGGAACCGGGGGCAGCGCCAAGTCCTGCTGTCTGTGTCAATAGATGCAGCAGCAGGACTCGGGAGGAATCCGGCTCTCCGTGGGGGCACTCGATGCAGAGGAGGAGCCAGAAGTGCCGCCGTGGGACCCCAGAAGAGGAGGATCTAGGCCGCTCTGTGCAAAACCCTGCACAGAGGAGGTAAATATAACATGTAATATAATAGAGGAGCATCTTAATGAGTCACAATGTACAGGGATAGGGACAACTGTAGACACCCACACTCACTCAGGTTGAACTGGATGGACTGGTGCCTTTATTCAACCTTACTATGTAATTATAACATGTTTTTTTATTTTTAATAACACAAAATAAACAAACCTTTACAATCACTTTAACCTCTTCGCGCCCACGCTATAGCCGAAAGACGGCTGCAGCGTGGATGCCAATTGCCGGGAGGCCATCCGTGGATGTCCTCTCGTTTACTTCCGTGATGCACGCTCCAGCGGGCGTGCATCGGGGAAGTTCTGTGCTGGCCGTGTCCCTTGGACACAGCCAGTCACAGATCGCTGAAAACGGCCAATCATAGCGGCCGTTTTCAGCGCGATCGGCGGTGCCGATGAGATGATCTCATATGTAAACATATTAGGGGTGCGACGGATCAAAAATCTCACGGATCGGATCGATCCTCGGATCAGAGTCACGGATCGGATCGATCCTCGGATCAGCATAAAAAACAAACAAAAAAAAAAAAAAAAAACAAAACACACAAATCTTGTTACACCCACCGGAGTTTTAGATTTAAAAGCTATTTTCAACACAAAACCGAGCTTATATGCATAAATACAGTATTTGTGCATATAAGCTCAGTTTTGTGTTGAAAATGGCTTTTAAATTTAAAACTCCGGTGGGTGTAACAAGATGTCCGCTTGCCCCCTTCTCACTCTATCATTATTGTACTGTGCATGAGTGTGGGGTGTAGCAAGATGGCGGCGATGAAACGTCACTTCCTGTCGAGACAGTGGCCACTTCCGGGTGTACCAAGATGGCCGCCGCTCCGGAGCTAGGCCGAAGCCGGGGCCTTTCCTATGGCTGAGGCCCGAAAAGTGCTCCGCGGATCGCGGGTGTGCTGATCCGCGAAGGGTGATCCGTACGGATCACGGATCGGCAACGATCCGTTGCACCCCTAAAACATATGAGATCATCTCTCATCGCCGGCTCTCCCTCCTCACACAGAGACAGCGTTTGAGGGAGAGCGTACCGCTGCAGCGGTAAATGTAAAAAAACAAAAAACAAAAAGTGTCCCTGCCATCTGTCCCCAGTGCCACGTATAAGTGCCATCTGTCATCAGTGCCATGTATCAGTGCCACATCAGTGTCACGTGTCATTGTCCTGGTGCTCTAGGGCCTTCAAAAGTGTAATAGGTAGTCAACAAGTTAGATGTGTAATTTATGCTCCTAGAACACCTGATGGTGCTCCCTGCATGTTGGGCCTCTCTATTTGGCCAGGCTGTGAAAAAGTCCGACACATGTGGTATTGTAATACTCAGGAGGAATAGCAGAATGTATTTTGGAGTGTTATTTGTGGTATATACATGCCATGTGAGAGAAATAACCTATTACAATGACAATTTTGTGTGTGTGTGTGTGTGTGTGTGTGTGGGGGGGTGGGGGGGGGGGTGGGGGGGGGGAATCTTCATTTTGCAAAGAATTGTGGGGAAAAAAAATGACCTCAAAAAGATCACTATGCATCTTACTAAATACCTTGGAATGTCTACTTTCAAAAAAGGGGTCATTTGGGGGGTATTTGTACTTTCCTGGCTTGTTCGGGTCGCAAGAAATGATAGGCCACCAGTACATCAGGTGTGATCAATTTTTTTATGATTTGCACCATAGTTTGTAGACTCTCCAACTTTCACAAAGACCAAATAATATCCACTAATTTGGGTTATTTTTACCAAAGATATGTAGTATAAATTGTGGCCAAAATTTATGAAGAAAAAAAAAAAAAAATTTACAAAATGTTATCACAGAAACTAAGAAAAATGCGGGGTTTTTTTTCAAAATTTTCGGTCTTTTTTCATTTATAGCGCAAAAAATAAACCCAGGAGGTGATCAATTACCTCCAAAAGAAAGCTCTATTTGTATGAAAAAAAGAACAAAAAATTCATTTGGGTACAGTATTACATGACTGAGTATTTGTCATTCAAAGTGTGAGAGCGCTGAAAGCTGAAAATTGGTCTGGCCAGGAGGGGGGGGGGTTTAAGTGCCCAGTTGTCAAGTGGTTAAGTACTGAAGCAATCCCATCACAGACATGCGCAAGCAATACGTTTTGGACTAAATGGTTGCAGCACTTGGGACCAATTACTTAAACAATCTCTGGCGAAAAATACCAGGATCTGTGTAGCAGAGAAGCTAAATCTTGCTATATAGTGTACACTGTGTGTCTGCTTTTAACCCAATCTTCCAACGTAAGACAGCAGCCAACGCCACTTCTGTTATAAAATGTTAGTAACACTAATGTTGCAGTGTAATTCTATTTGTCCTCCACAGCACACTATATGAAAATCAGATTTCAACAGCTCACATATCATTCTTCTCCACTGGCAAAACTTATAGCGCATGGTGTGACGTGTAAAGTCCAAAACAAGCGCTTTCAAAAGTGTACTCCTTAAAAGCTGTTCTTTAAATAAGTCATATTGGAAAGTTACAGAGCCCCTAAACATTTCAGGCTTTTGTCCTTTGTCACCATAAATTTTATAAATTTTTTGTTACTATAAAATGCTTTCACACCATTAAGACGGGTACACACTAACAGTTTTTTTTTTTTTTGTATGTAATCCAGTGGGTTGCACGGAAAAAAAAAACAAACAAAAAAAAAACTGACAGCTCCAGTCGGAGAGACTGTACTAACCATGCAAGGTTAGTCCAGTGATCTTACCCGCTGAGCTGTTGTGTTCTGACAGGGGGGTGATCCCCCTGCCAGATCACTCCTCTGACAGACGTCAGCCAAAAGGCGGGCTTCTGTCCGACATACACATGGGCAGAATGTCACCCGTTTTTTTTTTTTGAACCAGCAAATGTTACTGACATTCTGCCCATATGTACAGGGCTTTAAAGTAGTATTAAACTCTGCGTTTTTAGCCTAACATTAAGCACAATAAAAATAAAAATTCCCCAGTGCCCTGTTAAACTGCTTACCCCAGCACCTGCCGTTTACAACTTTAAATGGTCTGGTCTTCATAGGAAAGCGTTAAAAGCAGATAGTGCAGTCTCATGTCAGTCTGTTGGATTGGAAAAGGGAGGGGGCAGGTGGGATGTAAAAGGGAGTGCTTTGCCATCCTAGGCTGAAAGCTGCGTGTTTTTACGGACACACAGTGTATGGAGATACAACTCTAGTCCCTGCATGCAAGGATGGCTCCATAGGATGCTGCAAGAGAAATAAGTCACCTTGAAAGGAAACCTGGGGCAGCAGTCATGGAACCATCTTAAAACTGGAACATAGGCAATGATTAAAAAGATAATCTGCATACTCAGTAAGTGATTAATCAGCAAAACTGAGGGTTTAATATCACTTTATTGGAAAACACACAAAAACAAGGTGTGTTGACCTCTCCTAAAAAGAAAATGAAAAAAAAAAAAAAAAAAGGGGTTAACCATCAATACTAAAAACTACACTTTGGATTCCAAGACATCCTCATGTATTTCCTCTCTGAGCTTGTAGGCTACATTCAGTAGATCATGTCACATTTAAAACATATAGGTTTACAGTAAACTTAATGCATACACATAAAAAAAAGCACATGAGCGGGCATTTTCCTGTTTTGCATTGAAAATTGAACATGTGTTTATATGCCATTCCACTGTAACCACAAGCATGTCAATACAGACAGGTGTGAATGCAGGCTTAAAAAACAAAGACAAAAAAAAAAAAAAACATAAAAAGCAAAACACAAGGGAACCACAGTAAAAGAGCTTTTAAAGGTGTATAGTTTTGAAGTGCTTTCTTTTTTGGATTATAAAACAAACAAAAAGGTCTGTTTAAAATGTAATGCCATATTTGCTAATCAAATTATGCATCTTTTCCTCAATGCAAAACTATGGGCTTCATCTGTCAAGAGGACTACTAAAAACTGTAGCATCCAACACGTTCCCATACAATGAACTGAAAAACAGAATTTTAATCTGTTACTTGGAGTTCATTAAAAGGACACAGGATCAGTAATGATTCAAAAACAATTGGATTATACTGCTGCCTTCTGGAAGAGTTGGACACTGGCAAACAAAACTAGTTCCCAGCCAGGTATGACCCCAGTAAAGAAGCAAACATTTATATTAAATGTTGGTTGATGTGTGCTCCATTGGCACACACAAACCTTTAACATATTCCAAAACCTTGAATAACAGCAGCAACTTTACTCTTGTATTATTCATTGTTATCATGTCAATGAGAAAAATAAAGCGCGTCTTTACCCAAGAAGCTTGCCACAGTTTTGCTGTTCTTTGCCATGTTCATCTCCAATATAAAATCTGCATGTGTCTTAAAGCCAAGTAAACTGCTTTTCTCTTCTCTTAACTTGACAAGTTCACGAAGAATTTTGTTGTTCTCCTGTAAAAGGTCAATTAAAAGGCAATTATTGAGAGCCCTGTAAAGATGTGGACTGTCAGGTCAGCACCTTGAGTATTTTCATTACCTCCTTACAGCGGGAGTTAAAAGCTAACTCCACTTTTCTCCGTGTTTCAGGAACAAAGCATTTTTTCATCAGCGGGAAATAATGAGGATATTTCAAAGTAACCTTTAGTTTTCCATCTTCATCTTTCTCCAGGGAATTCAAAAAGTCATCAGGAAGCCCTCCTACAAAATCAGTATTTTATAACTACATATATGAATTAAGTATTCAAAAGCAAGGCAAAAAGCTAGGAAAATGTATCTTCTAGGATAATGTTCTATTCCTTTATAATATGGTTGCCCGTTTAGAAATGAAGGTGTCACAGTCGTTCTAAGTAGATATATCAAATATGGGTAAATCGTGACAGCTGAACGCACAAATATCTAAATAACTAAATCAAACACAGGCTTCATGTACCCTTAGGCAACTCCTGTAGTGTAGCTGGGTGCAGAGACAGCAACATTATCTCTTTCTTTGCCATTTATAGCCAGACCTATGGTAACTTGTGGTTTTGATGGTGTGGTTTTGATGGTGTGGCTTCAACATCACATGCCCCGGGTGGTGACATCATATGGGGGTGTGGCCTATCACCAGATGCCCCTGCCCCATGTCTTTATAAGTCATAGCACACGGCAGATCTGGCATTACACCGGGAGAGCATGTCGAGGCAACATCAGAAGAGCAACAGAGGGAGAAGACAGCGCAGAGAGGAGACCTGGCAGAGGCAGAAGACAGCAGACAGAGGGAGAAGAACCGGAGAGGGCTAGAAGACATCAGTGGAGAAGAACCGTCAGAGGCAGAAGACATCAGCAGAGGAGACGCCGGAGCTGCCTAAATTAATTACTTTTTTTTATTTTTTTTAGTGTCAAAAATAAAACTGTACACAGGTTTTTAAAGGTGAATGGGTAGGGGTTCAATGTACCCCATACTCATTCACATAGGGTGGGGGGGCCCGGGATCTGGGCCCCCCCCCCCCCTTGTTAAAGGGGGCTTCCAGATTCCAATAAGCCCCCCGCAGACCCAGACAACAAATGGCCAGGGTTGTCGGGAAGAGGCCCTTGTCCTCAAGAAGGGGACAAGGTGCTTTGGGGTGTGGGGCGCAAAGCCCCCCTGCCCCAAAGCACCTACCCCCATGTTGAGGGCATGTGGCCTGGTATGATTCAGGAGGGGGGCACGCGCTCGTCCCCTCCCTTTTCCTGACCTGCCGGGCTGCATGCTCGGATAAGGGTCTGGTATGGATTTTGGGGGGGAACCCCATGCTGTTTTTTCGGCGTGGGGGTTCCCCTTAAAATCCATAACAGACCGAGGGGCCTGGTATACTCTTGGAGGGGGAACTCATGCCATTTTTTTTGTTTTTTTTTGTTTTTCCTTACTTGGTGTGGAGTTCCCCCTAAAGATTCATACCAGACACAAAGTGCCTAGCATTGTCGGATCCCCGTTCATTGAAATTGGACAGATGTCGGACGTCAAGTCGAAGGGGAAAGTCAGATCCACAGTCGTACGACTGTCGTGTTGTAGCCGGGCTCACACTGGCGCGACATGACTGTTGTACGACTGTCATCCTACTTTGACCTATGATATCGGTCCTACTTCCAGCCAACTTGAATGAACAGGATAAGATTTTGCTCCGACTTTGAGATAGTCTGACTCGACCTTTGAACAACCAAAACAATCCCAGTGCGAGATAAAATTCCTTTTACTGCTGCAGCAATCACCATGTTGGATGGTTAGGACAAGGATCCAACTTTGATCAAACGTAAAATGATATCAATGGGCTGAAGTAGGACTAAAGTCAGATCAAAGTAGTGCAGGAACCTTTTTCAAAGTCTGACCAACTTGTGTCAGACCAGTAAAGACAGCTCTCATAGGGAATCACTGATTTACACACGTCATGTGACTTGCTCCCAAAGTCAGAGCACATGCTATATCAGTGTGAACCCGGCCTTAAGGAACCCTGGGGGTAACAAGCCTGGCATGGTCAGAGTACAGTTCTAACTACCTAACATTTCTGCCTCCTCTGGTGCTTGTCACGCCAATCCCCTGCAAATATCCATGCCCAGGAATAATCCCCCTATGAAACTGATGATTTAAAATGCATAAAAAAGGAGAATAAAGGTTATTCTTATTTACTGGCAAAGGAAAACAATATAAAATGACCATTGTAGGTTTGATAGCACAGGTTTAAAGTGATAGTAAACTCTGTACCTACAGGGAGGCCTACAATAAGGCTTACCTGTAGGTACTGCGTATATCTCCTAACCTTGCACAGTTTAGGAGATATTCAGAGTGCATGCAGCCAATGACATCATCGGCACATGCGCTCTGAGAGTCCAGCTTACAGCGCCAGACCTTCGGAGCCGTGCCGGAAACAGTAGCTCGCTCATATAATCACAGCGGGAGCCGATCAGCGGGTATCACGGTCTCTAGGTCCGCCGGCACCCACCGATCATCCTGCAGAGAGAAAGCATTGCGGTCTGCCTATGTAGACAAGGCAGAGCGCTGTTCTGACAGGTGGGAAGGCATGGAGCCATGTCTTTCCCTAGTAAAAGCACCTCCCACAGTACTAAAAACACAGGCTAGGCACACAGTTTACCCTTTGATCGCCCCTGATGTTAACCCCTTCCCAGCCAGTGTCATTAGTACAGTGATTGCATATTTTTTAGCCGTCACTGTATTAGTGTATCAGTATCATCACTGTATTAGGGTCACTGGTCCCTAAAAAACGTTGAAAGTGTCAGCTAGTGTCTGAATGTCTGCTGCAATATCACAGTCCTGCTATAAGTCACTGAACGCCCCCATAACTAATATATAAATAAAAATTAATTAATACAAATATCCCATAGTTTGTAGACGCTATAACTTTTGCGCAAAGCAATCAATATAGGTTTATTGGGATTTTTTTTAACCAAAAATATGTAGCAGAATGCATGTATTCAGCCCACTGACATTTAACCACTTCCCGCCCGCCCTATAGCAGATTGACGTCCGGGAAGTGGTTCCGTTATCCTGACTGGGCGTCATATGACGTCCAGCAGGATAACATGCCGCCGCGCATCGCGGCGATCGGTGGAGTGGTGTGTCAGCCTGACACACTACTACACCGATCTTGGTAAAGAGCCTCCGGCGGAGGCCCTTTACCATGTGACCAGCCGTGTCCAATCACGGCTGATCACGCTGTCAATAGGAAGAGCCGTTGATCGGCTTTTCCTCACTCGCGTCTGACAGACGCGAGTGAGGAGAGCCGCTCGGCGGTTCTCCTGACAGAGGGGGGGTCTGCGCTGATTGTTTATCAGCGCAGCCCCCCCTCAGATCACCACACTGGACCACCAGGGATCGCCACTAGGACCACCAGGGAAGGGGCAACATGTGGATGGCCAGGTATGTACCCGATGGCCATCCACATGTGCCAAATATGTGCAAATCAGTGCCCACAAATGGGCACTGATTGGCACCATTATGTTTTAGTTATTCCCAGCAATGCCGCCAATACATTTTATCAGTGCCACCAATCAGTGTCATCAGTGCCACCTGTCATTGCCCATCGGTGCCACCTGTCAGTGCCCACCTATCAGTGCCACCCATATGTACCAATCAATGCCACCTACGAGTGCCCATCGGTGCCACCTATGAGTGCATATTGGTGCCGCATACCAGTGCCACCTATCACTGCCCATAAATGCCGCCTATCAGTGCCCGTCATTGAAGAAGAAAACGTACTTATTTACAAAAAATTTTAACAGAAACAAAGAAAAAAAACGTGTTTTTTTTTAAATTTTCAGTCTTTTTTTATTTGTTGCGCAAAAAATAAAAACCGCAGAGGTGATCAAATACCACCAAAAGAAAGCTCTATTTGTGGGAACAAAATGATAAAAAATTTGTTTGGGTACAGTGTAGCATGACCGCGCAATTGTCATTCAAATTGCGACAGCGCTGAAAGCTGAAAATTGGTCTGGGCGGGAAGGTGTCTAAGTGCTCGGTAATGAAGTGGTTAAAATTGGCCTAAATTTATGAAGAAATTAGATTTTTTTTCAATTTTTTTTATTGGATAGGTTCTTTTTTTATTTATAGTGCAAAAAACAAAAAAAAAATGCAGAGGTAATCAAATACCACCAAAAGAAAGCTCTATTTGTAGGATAAAAAGGACATAAAAAATCAAGTTAGACTTACCGGTAACTTGTTTTCCAGGAGTCTTTCAGGACAGCACCTTGAGAGCGTGGCTCCACCCACTTGACAGGAAACACACCTCCACCAAACTTTAAAAAGGAGGCTCCTTCCCACTTATCATCAGTAGTAGTAGAGAACCTCCGGCCCAAGCTGGAACACATAATCAGAATATGGTTAGTCACAGCATAGTAATTTAATACAATAAGGGCGGGTTGCTGCTGTCCTGAAAGACTCCTGGAAAACAAGTTACCGGTAAGTCTAACTTGATTTTTCCCTTAACGTCTTTCAGGACAGCACCTTGAGAGGATAACAGAGACTTACCCACTTAGGGAGGGACCACAGCCTGCAAGACCTTTCTGCCAAAAGCCTGTTCACTGGCTGACAGAAGATCCAGCCTGTAATGACGGACAAACGTAAGGTAACTTGACCACGTAGCCGCCCTACAAATGTGATCTGGGGTGGCACCAGCCATTTCTGCCCATGTAGTGGCCTGAGCCCTGGTAGAATGTGCTTTAATTCCCAGCGGGGGAGAGAGTCCCGACTGAGAGTAGGCTGCTAGAATAGCTGATTTAAGCCATCTAGCTATAGACCCCTTAGAAGCTTGTTGGCCCTTCTTTTTACCTGAAAAAAGTATAAATAGAGAATCCGAGGATCTAAAGTTACTTGTTACCTCCAGATACTGTAATAAAGTCCTTCTTACATCCAAATTGTGGAATTTGCCTTCTTTTTCCCCCGAAGGGTTAGAGCAAAAGGTTGGCAGGATGATCTCCTGCGACCTATTGTGTGCTGACGCTACCTTTGGCAAAAAACCCGGATCGGTTTTAAGTACAATCCTATCTGTGTAGATAGTTAAAAAGGGTCTCTTAACAGATAGGGCGTGCAGCTCACCAATTCTCCTTGCTGACGTTATTGCAACTAAGAACAAGGTCTTAAGAGTAAGATTCCTTAGAGAGATTCCTTGTAGTGGTTCAAAAGGTTCCTTTGTAAGGGCTTGCAGGACCACTGATAGATCCCAATTGGGAAAGTGCTTAGCCGGAGCTGGTCTAGATCTGGTAAGTGCCTTGAAAAATCTTATAACCAAGGGCTCAGAAGAGATTGGTCTTTCTAGAAATACTCCCAAAGCAGCTACTTGAACTTTAAGGGTGCTGACTGACAATCCCTTGTCTGCCCCCTCTTGAAGAAATTCCAAAATGGACACTAAATTTTTTACTTTTCTCTTAGTCAAATGACAAAAAGAGTTGAAGACCTTCCAATATTTAGCATAGATTTTTCTGGTCACTATCTTCCTACTGGAAAGTAAGGTAGTTACCAAGGGTTGTGACAGACCTTTGTTTCTTAACAACTGCTCCTCAGAAACCAGGCCGTGAGGCTTAGACTGGCCACTCCCGGATGCTGTATTGGACCCTGTAGGAGCAGGTCCTGCCGGAGAGGCAGCCGCCAAAATGGTTTGACTGCCATCTGTAGAATGGTGGAAAACCATGCCCTCTTTGGCCAAAATGGAGTAATTAGGATTACTGCCACCTTCTCCCTCTGTATCTTCCTTAACACCAACGGGATAAGTTGGAAAGGAGGAAATGCGTAACCCAGATGGAAGATCCAGGGCTGGATTAACGCATCTGTCCCCTGGGCCTTGTCGTTTCTGTGAATAGAGAAAAATACTGGGAGTTGAGTATTTTCCTGTGACGCAAATAGGTCTATTTGCGGTTGACCCCAGGCCCTGGTAATCATTGCAAAGATTTCCGGATTCAGGCTCCATTCTGACTCCTGAATCCGCCTTCTGCTTAGATAATCTGCCACTACATTTAAGGTGCCTTTGAGGTGGACTGCTGATAAGGACCGAACATGCTTTTCTGCCCAAACCAGGATCTTTGAAGCTAGCAACTGAAGTGTTTTGCTTCTTGTACCCCCCTGTTTGTTTAGGTAGGCTATGGTAGTGGCGTTGTCTGAGAGGACCCGGACATGAGAACCTTGAAGGATAGGAGAGAAGGCATCTAAAGCTAAGGCGACTGCCTTTAGTTCCCTCCAATTTGAGGACCTCTTTGCCTCTGTCCGAGACCACACTCCTTGCGCGAAGTCTTGGTCTAAGTGAGCTCCCCAACCCCATACACTGGCATCTGTCGTTACCACTTTTTCTATTGGAAATGACCAGAGCAGGCCTTCTGACAGATTCTCCTGTCTTCTCCACCACCAAAGTGATCTCTTGACTTTGGTGGGTATCTTTACTTTTGCTTCCAGAGATTCTGACCTGTGATTCCATATTCTCAGGAGAAAGCTCTGGAGAGGCCTGAAATGTAACCTTGCCCATTGAATGGCTGGTATGGTTGCGGTTAGGGTTCCTAGGGATGACATCACTTGTCGGACTGATAATTGCTGGCTTGCCTGCAAGGACGCTACCACCTTCTGGACTTTCCCCTTCTTCTCTTCTGGGAGAAAAATCTTTTGTTCCCTTGAACAGATCTGATACCCCAGGAATAGTATTTTCTGGGCTGGAACGAAATTTGACTTCTGCATATTTATGATCCAACCCAGGGTTTCTAGATGACCTCGGGTCTTTCCGAGGTTGTCTAGCAGTCTTTCCCTGGAGGGGGCAAAAAGGAGTAGGTCGTCCAAGTACGGAATTACCGCAATCCCCTGCATGCGAAGAGGTGCAAGCGCTTCTGCCATTATTTTTGTGAATATTCGTGGGGCAGAAGACAGGCCAAAGGGGAGGGCCCTGAATTGCAAGTGCAGAACCTCTTTTCCCAAATTTATCGCCAATCTTAGGAATCTTTGGGACTGCGGGGCTATAGGGATATGCAGATAGGCATCTCGAAGGTCTATTGATGCCATAAAGCATTCCCTCGTCAATAAATTCTTGACCGTGAAGATGGAGTCCATACGAAACCTTTTGTATTGGACTGATCTGTTCAGCGGTTTCAGGTTTAGGATTAACCGAAAATCTCCGGATGGTTTCTTTATCAGGAATATACGGGAATAAAATCCCTGATAAAGCTCCCCCTGTGGGACGTAAGTCATAACCCCCTGATCTATCAGATCCTTTAATAGGCTCTTCATTGCCAGGGATTTTGTTACATCTCTTGGAAGATTTGTCACCAAGTACCTTTCTAGGGGGAGATCTGAAAATTCTATATTGTAACCCTGGGCTAGCATATTCAGAATGTACTGGTTTTCTGTTATGCTTGCCCAATAGGGGAGAAAGTCTTGTAGTCTTCCCCCTACCTGTAACCGACTGTCATTGCGTCTTGCTGGCTGACGCAGGAGGATGGAAAAGGACATTTCCTCTGCCCTTACCCTTCTGCCCTGACCAGCTTTTCTTTTTCTCTTGAGACTTGTTCTGTTCCTGAGCCCTTTGAGGATGAAAAAACCGTTTTACTGGTTGTTTCTTCTTTTTGACAGGAAAAGATTTCTTTTTATCTGCAGTCCTGTCCAGAACTGAATCCAAATCAGGGCCGAACAGTAAGTCTCCTAGAAAAGGGACCCCGCATAATTTGTTTTTAGATGCTGTGTCCCCTTGCCAAGTCTCTAGCCATAAAGCCCGTCTAACCGAATTAGCAAGGGCTGCCGCCTTAGCTGTCATCCTGATAGACTCTGCTGAGGCATCAGAGACATAGGCTACGGCTGCTGAGAGGGTAGAAAAGGAGTCAAGGATTTCTTGCTTAGGGGAATCTGCTATTATATGAGCTTTAAGCTGATTTACCCAATACTCCAAGTTCCTGGAGATGCAAGTAGTTGCCATTGCTGGCTTAAGGTTGCCCATAATGGATTGCCAAGTCCGCTTGAGCTGTTGATCCATTTTTTTATCCATGGGGTCTTTTAAGATCCCCATGTCCTCAAATGCTAGATCAGTAGATCTTGACACCTGAGAAAAAGCTGCATCAAGTTTTGGAACCTTATTCCAAAGAGCTGCTGGGTCTTCATCAAAAGGGAACCTTCTCTTATGAGCCCTAGAGAAAAATGGTTTCCTATCAGGGTCAGCCCATTCTTTTCTGATTGTTTCAGAAATCACTGCATGGACTGGAAAGGTACGGGACTTAGACTCACTAAGCCCTGCATACATCTTGTCATGTAAAGACATCTCCTTATGCTCTTCCTCAAGGCCTAGAGTAGCATAAATAGCCTTTAAAAGGCCATCCACCTGATCCAAAGACAATTTATACTTGGAAGACATATTTTCCAGCTCATCACTATCCTCATTCGATTCATTAGAATGGGATGGGGAAAGCCCTTCCCGGTTCAGAGGACCCATTTCCGCCTCTACTGCCGGGACTAACAGTGAGCCTTGAGAGGACTGTGAGGTAGTGGGCTGACTTGCAGATGGATAGGTGAGTGAGGATCTGAAGGATTGAATGGTAGCATCCAATTCCTTTTTGGCAGATGCGATTAGATCACTGCATGCGGAAGTGGTTTCTTCCCTCACCAAGGAGTCAATACATGCTTGACATAAAGCCTTTTTCCAGCCTTCATTTAACTTAATTTTGCATGAAGGACATTTCTTTCTAATCCCAGGGTCAGAGCTCTTGGCCTGCCATGATAAGGGAAAAAAGAGAGAGAAAAAAGACAAACCATCTTTTAGAGTCAGCCTGATTACTCAAGGTTGCTCACCACAGGTGCACAGTGAGAAAAGCTATCAGACTCATGTGCCCTGACAGGCCCCTCCTCCACCAGGGGGAAAAAATACCCTCAAACTTCACTAACATTTAGAGAGAAGAGGGCTAGAGAGAGACCCCACAGTAAAGCTGAGCAGAAACTACAGTCTGCTCCTTACCTGGGCCTTGCTGGTGCCTGTGCCTGTTCCACTCGCTGCGGTTCCTGAATCCAGGCTGAGGCAGCAGCGTGATGCCTGTGGCGAAAACGCCGGTTCCGGACTCCAATAGCACCTGTGCGCCGGACCGGAACCGGCAATAAATAGGCACCAGACCTATTCCTCCCTCCTCCCCCTGCGCTTCCGGCGGAAATGACGCCTGGCGCCTGCTCCATGGATGCCGCCCCACTTCCGGATACCTCACATCCGGCGGATGCAGTCCTCTGACTGCCCTTCCCAAGATGGCGGCGGCGTCAGGGAAAAAACATGTGCAGGCAAGAAAAAAAAAAAAAAAAAAAAGACAGAAATGCCTGACATGCCTGACGCCCCTGCCTGGGAGCAGCAATACCCGGAGCAGTCCTGGCTCTCCCCGAGCACTGACGAGGGAGAAGGAGCCCATCCACCCGGCACCCGTAAGCCTGTGGAAAATGGGAGGAATCGGCTCTCCTGAGGTAGGTAAAAATAGTGGAGTAGGGAGCCTGTTCTCTCAGGACAGAACCTTGAGAGCTCCAAACCCCCACATGTGTTCCCGTCGGAGGAAACACATAAACTGATGATAAGTGGGAAGGAGCCTCCTTTTAAAGTTTGGTGGAGGTGTGTTTCCTGTCAAGTGGGTGGAGCCACGCTCTCAAGGTGCTGTCCTGAAAGACGTTAAGGGAAATGTTATTTGGGTACACAACCACGCAATCGTCAGTTAAAGTACCAGTGTCATATCGCAAAAAACGGCCTGGTCATGAAGAGGGTAAATCTTCTAGAGGTCAAATGGATAATTGAGAGACCCTCTTCATCCCTTTTTTTAAATGTTTTTTGAGACATGGGATCTTGAACATCACCATGGCATACACATATGAAAAGGGAAATGCCTTTTCTACAGTTTCTCATCATTTAAGCAAAGTCCTATAAGTGTTTTAATGATATGAAGAAAAAAAAAAAAAAAAAAAAAAACACACACACACACACACACACACTAGCAAAAAGAGTAATAAATAGTTTTAAATAACTAAATTTGGTGAGTGAACTTGAAAAAGGTGCAGTGATCTTGATGTTGGTATCTCTGAAATACATCGATCAGCTATAACATTATGACCACTGACAGGTAAAGTGAATAACATTGATTATCTTGTTACAGTGGCATCTGAAAGTGGGTGGAATATATTAGGCAGCAAGTGAACATGTTGTCCCTGAAGTTGATGTGTTGAAAGCATAAAAAAATGGGCAAGCGTAAGGATTTGAGTGACTTTGACCAGGGCCAAATTGTAATGGCTGGATGACTGGGACAGAGCATCTCCAAAGCTGCAGCTCTTGTGGGATGTTTCCAGTCTGCAGTGGTCATGTCCCATCAAACCTTCTCCATGAAAGGAAAACCAGCAAACTGGTGAAAGGGCCATGGACAGCACGTGGGAAGCAGAGGATGGCCTGTGTAGTCCGATCCAATAAAGCAGCTACTGTAACTCAAATTGCTGAAAAAGTTAATCTTGGTTCCAATAGAAAAAGGTGTCAGAACACATAGTGCATTTGTTGTGTATGGGGTTGTGAAGCAACAGACCAGTCAGGGTGCCCATGCTAGCCCGTGTGCACAGCCAAAACCTCCTATAATGGGCACATAAGCATCAGAACTGAACCACAGAGCAATGGAAGGTGTCCTGGTTCTTACCATTTAAAGAATGGCTTAAGGAACACAACAATAAGTTTGAGGTATTGACTTGGTCTCCAAATTCTCAAAATCTCAATCCAGTTAAGCATCTTTGGGATGTGCTGGAAAAACAATTCCAAATCTACTGAGGCCCCACCCTTCAATTTATAGGATTATCTGCTGGTGACGGCTTGGTGCCAGGTAACAGCATACCTTCAGAGGTCTAGTGGAGTCCATGCCTCTACAGGTTATGGTGAGTGGTCAAAATGTCATAACTGATCTATTTAGTTGAAACTCTGAGCGGATATTGAACTTGCATTCTGATACCCAGCTGTCAAATTATAAAAACCTATGGTGTGACTGACAGTCCACCATGAACTCACAAAAATCTGCTCTCTCGAACATACATGGAAGAAATGTGTAGGTTGCCATTGCTGACCTCTCCCTCTGAAAAATCAGTGAAATTATGAATTATCCTATTTTTGGAATATGCAATGGGATTAGATACTTGAATACCTTCTGTTCTTTTATGTTAGAATGTTGTTCATTGACTTTAGCTCAGCATTTAATACAATAATTCCTCAGCAACTTATCACTGAATTGAACTAGCTGGGCCTCAACCTGTCCTTCTATAATTGGATCCTGGACTTTTTAACCGGAAGACCTCAGTCAGTCCGTCTTGGCTGCAGCACGTCGAGTACCAACCACACTGAGCACGGGTGCCCCACAGGGATGTGTACGAACCCGCTGCTCTTCACACTGCTGACCCATGACTGTACTGCCAAGTTCAGCTCCAACCATATCATCAAGTTTGCGGATGACACAACTGTGGTAGGTCTCATCAGCAACAATGATGAAACACTCTACAGAGAGGAAGTGGAACTGGTTAAATGGTGTAGTACAAACAACCTGTTCCTTGATGTAAGCAAAACAAAGGAGGTTGTGATGGATTTCAGGAGAAATTCTGTTGATCACTCCCCACTGATCATAGACAGCTTGACTGTGGAGAAAGTAAGCAGTATTAAATTGCTGGGAGTGCACATCTCAGAGGATCTTACCTGGACAACCAACATCACGTCACTAACCAAGAAGGCACAACAGCGCCTACATTTATAGTGAGGGATCCTACTCATCCCTCCCACAGTCTCTTTCAGCTCTTGCCATCAGGTAGAAAGTACCAGAGTATCAAAACCAGGACTGTCAGGCTGTTCAACAGTTTTTTCTCCAAGGCTGTGAGCCTTCAACTCCAATCCTCTTTGAAACCTCTTCTATTCCTATATATTGTGATCAGGAACGTCTCATGTCCCCTCCTTTTTACTCTTGAATATGACCTAGATACTTTTATAAACACTTGCTGCTACAAAGACTTTTGGAAACATATAGTATATGTACAGTTACGTAGTTCCCAGATGTGTATTCCTCAGTGTTTTTATTCTTTGTACATCTAGTTATAATTAGGTTTAATTTGTATGTAGCACCGTGGCCCTGTGAGATACGACATTTCGTTCGACTGTATGTTCTTATGTGCAGTGGAATGACAATAGGGCTTGACGTGTTCTAAAAGGCTAGAGGGCTTTACTGTGCCATGATTCGGTAGGAGGACTTAATTTTTTTTAAGTTCCTTCTTACCACAACCTCTATGGTTATACTGTTTACTTGTGTAAGAACATTTTCAGTATTTTCATTTTACCTAGCTCTTCCCTGGTGAAAGGCAGAAATGTAATGTCTTCATTTAAATTCTTGCTGAAGTCAATGGAAAGAGTGCTTATCTTCTTCTTGATATCCTTGATTTTCTGCAAGGAGACAAAAACACAAGGACTCACAAAATGTGACAGTTATGGCTCACAATCATAAAATGTGCCCTGCTAAACATCTACAACAATTTTTATATTGTCAAATCAAATAAATTAACTGGAATAAAAATCAGTTTTACTTCCCCTTGACCCCAATACACCACCTCTCAAATCAGGATAGTGGACTCTTAAAAAATGTTACATTTACAAAATTGGTTTGTCACCAGAACAGGAATAGAGGGGAAATCTTCCAACAGGGTCACTAGTTCTGGTGACAACCAGGGATTCCCTCATTTTGGAGGAATTTCCTCTTACTTCCTGTGTTGGCTACAGCTGTGTCATGAATCGCCAGTAATACCTTCATACCCTGTCTGTCTGTTTACCTGGTCTGTGTCAGCCTTGGGCTGCACTCTCACACGTGCATGGTTAAGTAATCTTCCCTCAGTGTGGCTCCACCCTAGCCTCTACAGGATAAACTATTTAACACTGTGCTGTCCAAGCCTGCCTTGCCCAAGCAATATTGTGCGTTTGGTTTTCTGTCTCCTGCTTGCCGTGTGCTCTACGTCTTTCTGTTACCGATCTTGGCTTGTTCTTTGACGATTTCTGCCAGCTTGTTACCCTGACCTTTGGCGTGTTCTCGGTTTATCCTTGTCTGCTAGTTGCCCCGATCTTTGGCTTATCTCCTGACTATCCCTTGTTGTCCTGTGTAACAAAAAACTTCCCACACTACGCTTGAGTGCTTTCGTCATATACCGCTTCCTCCCAGTCTGAATATAGATATCAGATATTCCAACCACAATACTCGTTTGGTTGCTGAACATGGACTGTTTATTAGAAGAATACGGTCTTGTATACACAGTTGATGAGGAGGTTCCCCTCTCCTGCTCATATTACGCTAACAATACACCTGTAACCAGAAACCTAATTAACATGAGCTAGTTATCTAATCATTTACCCAGACTTGGTGACCCAGAGATATGACCTTTCAGGGTAGATTTGCCATCTCCTCACTCAACCTACAATACACAGAAGTATAAACACACCCCCCTCACTCAACTTATAATACACAAGTATAAACACATCCCCCAATAGTTTGCTAGGAGACAAAAGGTGTGTTAATGAGCACAATAAACTATTGGGTTTTGAAAGACCCAGGCTTTCCAGATCTCATTAATCAGCATTCCTTTCACATACATCTGTCCACTGAGTCCCAAGCTGACAGAGACCATAATGGCCTCCTTAATCATGTCCTTTTGCATTACATAACAGAATATCTTCCTAAATGCTTGTAGCTCCCTCAAATGCCAGGGCTCATAGTCGGTAGGCAAGAGGCTAGCATTCAGTCCCCTCAAAAAGCCTCTGTCCTGGGTGAGTCTGTCACATTCTGGGCTGCTGCTTCCTCTCTATCCTCCTGTAACCTACCTTGAGCGTGAGCTGGGGGACCCTGGGGGCCGTGACCTGGAGCCAGTTGCAGCTCAGTCCATCCCCATCACTAGAGGCTCTGGTGAACACCTGCTGCCTCTTAGACTCCACAACCTGGGGAATCTTATGCTCTACCTCCCAGTGGGATCCGTGTTCGTGCTCCAGTGGACCCGCTTTTCTGAACCACCCAGAGCTCCATATGTAGCAGTCAGCCATAGGGTCCACTACCATAGCGGTGCACTCCTGACCCCAATGGTGTGCATCTGTCACCTGGCCTCAGGTGACCTGACAAGCTGGCACACTTGACAACTAAATACAGTTGCAATAAAAAAAATAATATGTGAACGGAATGATATGGAATTCTGCAAAAATTGGTCATAAAATGTGATCTGATCTTCATCTAAGTCACAATAGACAATCACAGTCTGCTTAAACTAATAACACACAAAGAATTAAATGTTACCATGTTTTTTTTGAACACACTATGTAAACATTCACAGTGCAGGTGGAAAAAGTATGTGAACCCCTAGACTAATGAGAGATCTCCAAGAACTAATTGGAGTGAGGCGTCAGCCAACTGGAGTCCAATGAGATGAGATTGGAGGTGTTGGTTACAGCTGCCCTGCCCTATAAAAAAACAACCAAAAAAAAAACCCCAAAAAAAAACCAAACAACCACACACACCAGTTCTGGGTTTGCTTTTCACAAGAAGCATTGCCTGATGTGAATGATGCCTTGCACAAAAGAGCTCTCAAGACCTACGATTAAGAATTGTTGACTTGCATAAAGCTGGAAAGGGTTATAAAAGAATCTCCAAAAGCCTTGCTGTTCATCAGTCCACGGTAAGACAAATTGTCTATAAATGGAGAAAGTTCAGCACTGCTGCTACTCTCCCTAGGAGTGGGCGTCCTGTAAAGATGACTGCAAGAGCACAGTGCAGATCGCTCAATGAGGTAAAGAAGAATCCTAGAGTGTCAGCTAAAGACTTACAAAAGTCTCTGGCATATGCCAACATCCCTGTTAGCGAATCTACAAAACGTAAAACACTAAACAAGAATGGATTTCATGTGAGGATACCACAGAGGAAGCCACTGCTGTCCAAAAAAAACCATTGCTGCACGTTTACAGTTTGCACAAAGCACCTGGATGTTTCACAGTAGTACTGGCAAAATATTCTGTGGACAGATGAAACAAAAAGTTGAGTTGTTTGGAAGAAACACACAACACAACACAGCACACCAACATCAAAACCTCATCCCAACTGTGAAGTATGGTGGTGGAGTCATCATGGCTGGGGCTGCTTTGCTGCGTCAGGGCCTGGACAGATTGCTATCATCGAAGGAAAAATGAATTCAAGTTTATAAAGACAATTTGCAGGAGAACTTAAGGCCATCTGTCCACCAGCTGAAGCTCAACACAAGATGTGTGTTGCAACAGGACAACGACCCAAAGCATAGAAGTAAAACAACAATATGGCTTAAAACAGAAGAAAATACGCCTTCTGGAGTGGCCCAGTCAGAGTCCTGACCTCAACCTGATTGAGATCCTGTGGCATGACCTCAAGAAAGCAATTCACACCAGACATCCCAAGATTATTGCTGAAATGAAACAGTTCTGTAAAGAGGAACGGTCAAGAATTACATCTATTGTTGTGACTTAGATGAAGATCAGATCACATTTTATGACCAATTTGTGCAGAAATCCATATCATTCCAAAAAGGTTGAACATACTTTTTTTCGTTGAACAAAGCTTTTTATTTGAATACAGGCATTGTACATTTAATCGAGAGAACATTTGCATGTATAAAGCTTATTTCAAGATCTATAAGAGCAATAATACATCTGATACAGGTATACTTAGTGACAAGGTGTAGTATGAACAGAGTTACAGTGTTATACAAGTTTTGTTGGATATAACCGTACTGAGAGCAGACAAGCATACAGATGAGTGTTCATAGTGTTGACCAGGGTCATATTTAATTGTACGTTTCTGATTCTTGTAACCAACGGTCCCAAATTTTATTGTATTTGGATGCGCATCCTCTATTAATGTATATGTACTTTTTATAGGGTAAAGTGGTATTAACTTCTGTCTTCCACTCTGCGAAGCTGGGAGAAATGGGCCTCATCCATTTTCTTGCAATTTTTTTCCTAACTGAGAATAAAACTTCATGAAAAAATACTTCAGTAAATGTATCTACTGTATCTGGGAATATCCCTAAAAGACATTGTTTTGGTTCTAGTGTTATGGGAGAACCCATGGTGTCGTGTAGAAAGGTTACGACCTGTTGCCATAGTTGCTGAATTTTAGTACATGTCCATATTAAAAACGATAGAACATACCCGATTCTTGTACACAAAGTGGGCTGGTTACGTTTATATCTAGCTACCCGGATAGGGGTGAGACACTAATGCCGCGTACACACGGTCGGACTTTCTAGAAAGCTAGGTCCGACGTACTTGCCGCCAGACTTCCGGCGGACTACCGCCGGACTTTCTGAACGGCCGGACTTGCCTACACACGGCCGGACTTTCCGGAATCCGGTCTTCCCGACGGACTTCCGCCGGACTTTCAGAACGAACGGACTTTCCCACACACGGACAAGTCCGTTCATTTTGAACGTGACTTTGGTACGACGGTACTAGAAAAGGAATTCAATCTCGCCGCTTTTTTTGGCGAGATTGAAACCTTGCGAGCCCCGTCGCAGGCCCTTAGGTCTGGTATGGATTATAAAGGGGAACCCCTACGCCGAAAAAACGGCGTGGGGTCCCCCTAAAATCCATACCAGACCCCGATCCGAGCACGCAGCCTGGCCGGTCAGGAAAGGGGGTGGGGACGAGCGAGCGCCCCCCCCCCTCCTGAACCGTACCAGGCCGCATGCCCTCAACATGGGGGGTGGGTGCTTTGGGGGAGGGGGGCGCCCTGCGTGGTCGACCACGCCCCCTAAAACGTCACAGTCCCAGCATGCCCAGGGACTGTGACATCATATGGGGGCGGGGTCTCCGCCTATATAAGTCACAACGCAGCCCTCAGAGACCAGTCCAGCCGGAGAGAGCGTCGTGTCAACATCTGGGGGAAGAGAAGAGAACACAAGAAGTCCAAGAAGCCAAGAAGCCCGGACCTCCGCTGGCAATAGAGCTACCTGAAGATAGCGGAGGGGCCGGCCGAAGACCTGGGACACCGGGAGAAGAGGCCGGAGAAGAATCAACCGGACGCCGGGAGAAGATGAACCGGAGGGACCCCCGAAGACGGAAGAAGACCCCCCCGGAGCTGTTTAATAAATTATTTTAAAAACCTGTGTTGTGTTTTATTACTGACACTTTTTACCTAGGTAAATGGGTAGGGGTACCATGTACCCCATACTCATTTACATAGGGTGGGGGGCCGGGATCTGGGGGCCCCCTTATTAAAAGGGGGCTCACAGATTCCGATAAGCCCCCGCCCGCAGACCCCGACAACCAACGGCCAGGGTTGTCGGGAAGAGGCCCTTGTCCTCATCAACATGGGGACAAGGTGCTTTGGGGGGGGGGGGGGCGCAGGGCGCCCCCCTCCCCCAAAGCACCCACCCCCCATGTTGAGGGCATGCGGCCTGGTACGGTTCAGGAGGGGGCGCTCGCTCGTCCCCACCCCCTTTCCTGACCGGCCAGGCTGCGTGCTCGGATCGGGGTCTGGTATGGATTTTAGGGGGACCCCACGCCGTTTTTTCGGCGTAGGGGTTCCCCTTTATAATCCATACCAGACCTAAGGGCCTAGTATGCCCCGCGCTCGCCGCAATAGGAAGATTTGTTTTTCCTATTGCAGCGAGCGCGAGATGCAGTAACCTGCTCCTCCGTCGTATCTGGTCCTTCGGACTAGCATACAGACGAACGGGCTTTCCGTCAGGAACTGAGTCCGGCGGAGGTACGACGTAAAGATTTGAAGCAGGCTTCAAATCTAAAGTACGTCGGATTTCCGCAAAAATCCGACCGAAACGGTCCGTCGGAAGTCCGATGGAGACCACACACGGTCCGACCGTGTGTACGCGGCATTAGGGTTGTACTCACTTTTGTTGCCAGCAATTTAGACAAAGTCGAAGTACGAAAAGCAGATCAAGTTTTCCATCATATAGTTAGTTTCAGGCTATATTGCTAACGCCCTTCATCAGACTGGAACACATCACAATTAAATAATTGCATCACATTATTTATAACAAAATCCTAAATTGCAGTCAATTGCTTCAACAAGATCATTATCAAAAAATCACATTGGTCAGGAATCTCTTCAAAGTAGCATAATGAAAGGCTATAGGCTGGATACAAATTCCCACTCACTCCAATATACATCCCTGATGGTAACCTGTAATAAAAAAGGCAATCACACTTTTATCTTACATCTACCACATATATCATTCAAAACAACCTATATATTGACAGCCCTTCTTATCACTAATTACTACCAACAATTCATCAGTATAAACATGAGTCGTGATCTCATACAAAGAAGTATAGATCAATTTCTGAGTTTAACCCTGTGGGGTATATCTTATCTACGGATTGTATCCACTGTACTTCTTTCCTTCTCAAATTTAGTTCACAGTTACCCACTCTCCTGTTATGGTTCACACCGTCTATAACCATATATTTAAGTTGTGAAATCGCATGACCTTTTTCAACAAAGTGCCTAGCTAATGGCAATTGTGTAAGTTTATCTCTTATAGAATACTTATGACGGGCAATGCGATCCTTCACTTTTTGTGTTGTTTCACCCACATAGAGAAGCCCGCAAAGGACATTTAATCACATAAACATATGAAAATTGGCAGGTGTAATATACTTTAATATCATCTCCTAGATTGTAAGCTCCAACAAGCAGGGCCCTCCCATATTGAAACTGCAGTGTCTGCCCTTATGTTGTAAAGCGCTGCGCAAATTGTTGGCGCTAGATAAATCCCGTATAATAATAATAATTATAATATAAATCCTATGACCTCTATGGGGGCGAGTCAAGAATTTACCCTTAGTCATTCATTTGCATTGAATGCACTTTAGGACATGGGAAGGAATCATTATTGCGAGGTCCCAAAAATGTTACGGGGGGGGGGGTTGGGATAAAGTATTGATCAGTCCTCACCAGTCTGTCTTGAAGTGTCCTACCTCATCTGTAAGGCGGCAGAGGAAGTACGTTAAATTCAGAAATATTGGAATAGTTGTCACCCAATATTAACCAGTTAACTCAGTTTCATCCCTTTTCCTTCCGGATATTTAGTATTATCAGGAAACACTGGTTAATTTTGGGTGAGAGCTATCCCAATATTTCTGAATTTAACATACCTCCTCTGCCGTCTTGCAGACAAGGTAGGACACTTCGAGACAGACTGGTGAGGAATGATCAATACTTTATCCCAACCCCCCCTGTTTTGGGACCTCGCAATAATGGTTCCTTCCCATGTCTGAGCTGCATTTAAAGCAACTCAATGACGAAGGGTAAATTCTTGATTCACCCCCATAGAGGTCATAGGACTGATATTAAAAGGATATTACACCTGCCAATCTTCATACGTTGTTTATGTGATTAAATGTCCTTTGCGGGCTCCTCTATGTGGGTGAGACAACACAAAAAGTAAAGGATCGCATTGCTGTCATAAGTATTCTATAAGAGATAAACTTACACAATTGCCATTAGCTAGGCACTTTGTTGAAAAGGATCATGCAATTTCACAACTTAAGTTTATGGTTATAGACGGAGCCATAATAGGAGGAGATAACCGTGAACTAAAATTTGAGAATGAAGAAGTACAGTGGATACACTCCCTAGATACGATGTACCCCAAAGGGTTAAACGTAGAGACTGATCTGTACGAGATCACGACTCTGTTTATACTGAAGAATTTTTGGTAGTAGTTAGTGATAAGAAGGGTTGTTGATATATGGGTTGTTTTGAACGATATCTGTAGTAGAGGTAAGATAAAAAAGTGAATGTCTTTATTACAGGTTACCGACAGGGATGTATATTAGAGAGAGTGGGAATTTATATCCAGCCTATAGCCTTTCATTATGCTACTTTGATTGAAGCAGTTACTGACCGATGTGATTTTTGATAATGATCTTGTTGAAGCAATTGCTTCCAATTAAGATTTTGTTATAAATAATGTGATGCAATTATTTAATTGTGATGTGTTCCAGTCTGAGGAAGGGCGTTAGCAATATAGCCTGAAACTAACTATATGATGAAAAACTTGATCTGCATTTCGTACTTCAATTTTATTTTAATAAATGTTTGTGCAGCAATCCCTTGAACATATATACACACTATATACATACACATACAAACATAATCCAATACTATCAGGAAAGAGTCTGGGTCGGTCCTAAATTCATTCTGCAACATGACCCCAAACACATTACAAAGTCATAACGAAACCATCGGCAATTAAATGAATTACAAGCAATTGTGCTGCAGATGGTTTGGCCACCACAGAGCCCTGATCTCAATATCATCAAGCTAGTCCGGTTTTACTTTGCAGACAGAAGTAAATAAGACAGCCAAAATATTAACTGTGGCAAGTTCTTCAGGATGCTTAGAACAATCCAGTACCCTCAGAAACTACATGTAAATGTACCGTATATACTCGAGTATAAGTCGTTCCGAGTATAAGTCGAGGCCCTAATTTACCACAAAAAAAGGGAAAAACTTATTGACCCGAGTATAAGACGAGGGTGAGAAATGCACAGCTACTGTAAGTGGAAAAGAGGGTCAACAATGCCCATTTGCAGCATCACTGTGTCCATTTGCAGCCATAGGTCCCCTGAACTTCAAACTCGGTAGTTAAGGGTTCCTAGATGCCCCCTAGCTGCAGCCAAAATTTGGGGTCTCTGAACCCAAAGGGTCCCGAAATGACATTGCTGCAGATGGACACAGTTGACCGAATTTGGGGCCCTGTATCTCAGGGCCACTTACTGCTAAGAACCCCAAATTTGGTGTACAAACCCAGTGGAACTAGCACCATAACATTTCCAAAGTTGGAGTTTCTAGCACCAAGTGGCCCCGAGATACAGGGCCCCAAAAATCAGTTCAGAAAATGTCAAGCACTTTTCTGCAGCAGAGAATGACATTTTCTGAACCCATTTTGGGGCCCCGTATCTCAGGGCCACTTAGTGCTAGGAACTTCAGCTTTGGATATGTTGTGGTACCAGTTCCACTGGGTTTGCACACCAAATTTGGGGTTCCTAGCATCAAGTGGCCCTGAGATATGAGGCCCCAAATTCGGTTCAGAAAATGTCAAGCACTTTTCTGCAGCAGAGAATGACATTTTCCGAACCGATTTTGGGGCCCCGTATCTCGGGGCCACTTAGTGTTAGGAACTTCAGCTTTGGATATGTTGTGGTACCAGGTTCACTGGGTTTGCACACCAAATTTGGAGTTCCTAGCACCAAGTGGCCCTGAGATACGGGGCCCCAAAATCGGTTCGGAAAAATGAAATTTTTTGCTGCAGAAAAGTGCTTGACTCGAGTATAAGTCGAGGGGGGCACTTTCAGCACTAAAAAATGTGCTGAAAAATTCGACTTATACTCGAGTATATACGGTATGTAAAAAAACGCAACTGTACTAGAGCCAAAAATTGGACACAAATATGATTTTATGTACACTTTTTCTCTTTAAATAACGTTTTAGGAAGTTTATTGGTTAATAAAAATATTAAATCGCATAATTTATGGAAGCTTTTATGCTTTAAAGCATTTTTTCCCCCATATGCTAAAAATATTTGCACAGTACTATTTTTTCACGATATGCTCAACTCATTTTGAAATGCTCAGGCTTGTGACAGGTATGTACCAATTCTGCACTACATAAGTAACTGAACAGCTTACCTGTTGCAACTCAGATGAAAGATTAAGACCATTTCTCTGACCCAGTTTGATCAACCTTTCCAAAAGCCTTTTTGCCTCAGGTTTTAAGGAATCAGGAGGTAGCACTGACTGCAATAAATGTAAACACACAAGAGTCACAAAGAGCAAATAATTTTAGTCCATATGTGAATCCATAGATGTCACTCTTTAGCAAAAAAGAAATCAACTGAAGCAGATATATGCCCATTTCAAAAATGCAGCAAATAAGAATATAATCCTCAACGCAGAAGAGCTGGGAAGTGTTTGCTGTGACCATACATTTCTTTTGCCTGACATTTTTATACCCTTTCAACATCAGCATTGTACATCGAATGTAAGCTTACTTGAAAAGATCTGCATGCTTTGCAGCTTCTCCTCTGCGGTTTACTTTTTGATTTCTAAAGACTACATGTCTCATGGTACCATGCTGCTTGCAAGCAGTGGTTCTTATACTGATTCTGCCTCCCGCAACTTCTCTCAGCACTGCTGCATTTCAGAAAGTAAGCTCTGTGAATTCAGCTGTGCCTACTCACAGGGAATATTGAATATTGTCACAGAATTCAAGGATTAAATGTTAAATTCTTCACAAAGTCAGTTTTCAAACTTCAAGATTGTTCAGATTAAAATGGAACTTTAGCAAGACTTAATTTTCTGACTTGATCACTTAAGGTTGGCCCCTTTTGCAGGTATAGCTATGTAAAACTTTACAAATAACAGTCTATCCAGTAATACACCGTTTCACTGCTCTGCACATGCTCAGTTCTACATTTTTTTTTTTTAAGTCAGCAGCTATAAACACTGTAGCTGCTGACTTTTTAAAAGGACACTTACCTGTCCAGAGAGCCCGCAATGTCAGCCCCCGAGGCCGATCCGGCCATCGGATCGGGTGCAGGCACCGCCATTCTAACTAAGGGAAAGCGACAGTGGAGCCTCGCGGCTTCACTCCTGGCTTCCTACTGCCTATGCGCAAGTCACGCGGCGCTTTGTGAATGGCTAACTTGTCTTCTGGGACACACACACACAGGCCCCAGAAAGCAGGGGGGGGGGGGGGGTTGCTCGCTGCACAAGACGACATAGCGTCCTGCGCCGCGACCCACCTGGATGGAACGGAAGTTGCAAGAAGAGGGGTGGAGGAGTGGTCTTTCGTTTAAGACCACCTCTCAAAAATGGATGCAACTCTGCTTTAAAAAATAAATAAATAAATAAATAAATAAAAAAAAAAAAAAAAAAAAACACTCCTATTCTACATGACCCGTAAAAATAAAACGACTCACAATTGGGACCAGCCCTCAGTTTCTTATTTGGGGATCCAACAGCTAAATTATATGAAGTAAATTTCCCTAAACTACTAGAAAAATATAAATAAGGATCTCTAATCTTTCCATAAAACACAACTCTCCTGGGTAAGGAAAATGGCGGCTTTTAAAATGCAGACCCTTTTTAAAAATTCTTTATTGTTTCCGCTCGCTCCCCATCCAGGTGAATAATACATTTTTCAACCAGGTGAATCTAAAGCTTAAAAAAATTTTTTGGAATGATAAAAAAAAACAAAAACAAAAACACCCTAGAGTAGCCGTCTCTATTCTTACCACTACTAAGAATAAAGGTGGAATGGGTCTCCCAGATATTCGACAGTATTACTATGTGTCACTCCTTGATCAAATGAAATTTTGGTTTTCTAATTCAGACAAGAAACTTTGGGTAAATATTGAAAAAGAAGTCACTAAGGGCAATGTCGTGTGCATTAGCTATAGCGCATGCTTTGCTTCCTAAAATCGTAATACCAAAACTCATCACTATTAAATCCATGTTGATAGCTTGGAAACATTATCTAAATCAAAAGAACTAGGTGAACTAATTAAAATCCCTGCGCCCTTAAGAGTACTGGACTACTGTAGAGCCCGTATCTCAGTGAATAATTAGATTTCACAGGGGTTTAACCCCTTCCCGCTGAGCGTACGCAGATGTGCATACTCGGCTTTCGGGGGTTATACTGGCATGATGCCCGCAGCTGCAGGCATCATTCCAGTACCGTTTTGTAGAGCGGGTGATCGGCTATCCAAGTAGAACAACCGATGCGGCTAAAAGCCACTCAGCTGTTATACCGGAGGAGCAGGAGGGGACGTGACCCCCCCCCCCTCCCGATCCACCAGGAAGCCCAATCATCAATCTGCCGCCTCCGGCAGCTGCTGACAGTCTGGAACAAAGCCGACTTCGTTCCAGCCTCCTAATTGTAAACACAGAAGCGATGTCATGACGTCACTTTCCCGTTTACTCGGCTGCCAATGGCGCCGGTTTTAAAAAAAATACACAGTATTCAGAATCGACGAAAACGGCAATCTGAATACTGTGAAGTGCAAAAGGAGGGATTGGGGGTCTTTTAGACCCCTGATCCCTCCATAAAGAGTACCTGTCACCACCTATTACTGTCACAAGGGATGTTTACATTCCTTGTGACAGCAATAAAAGTCATCAAAACATTTTTTTTTTTTTAAACAGAATTTAGAAATATAAAAATAAAATAAAGAAGAAAAAAAAATTTTTTTTTAAAGCGCCCCCTTTCCCGCGAGCTGCGCAGCAAAGAAAACGCATACAGAAGATGCGCCCACATATGTAAACAGTGTTCAAATCACACGTGAGGTATCACTGCGATCATTAGAGCGAGAGCAATAATTCTAGCACTAGACCTCCTCTGTAACTCTAACCTGGTAACCGTAAAAAAAAATTTAAAGCGTCGCCTATGGAGATTTTTAGGTACCGTAGTTTGTCGCCATTCCACGAGTGCGTGCAATTATAAAGCGTGACATGTTTGGTATCTATTTACTCGGCGTATCTTTCACATTATACAAAAAAAAAATTGGGCTAACTTTACTGTTTTTTTTTAAATTCAAAGTGTCCCTTTTCCCAAAAAGTTGCGTTTAAAACACCGCTGCACAAAATTTATAATTAATATATATATATATATATATATATATATATATATATATAATCTATCACATTTTGAAAGATTGAATATCCCATCAATAATCTGGAAGTTCCTATTGAACAAATACGCTTGTGATAAGAAAGGAAAGGATCTTTCCCTATCTATTTCTTGGCAACAATGGAATAATCGATGGAAATCAGTTTCAACATTTATTGCTAACCTCACTGGTAATTTACATCCCCTTACTCCTACAATGGCCTTTTAGGAATAAATCTGGATCTTTACTCTACTCTACAGAGTAGAGTATAGACCAGTAGTAGCAAATGTATTAATAACAGCAAGGGTGACTTTAACAGACTATGGAAAACGAACAAAGCACCAAATTTATCTGATGTTGTTATAACGTTGAATACACAAGTTCAATATGAGTTAAGGTTGGCATATAAAAAATTATAACACAGTCAAGTTTGAGAAATTATGGCAAATATGGACTAGACACCCTAGAGCTTCGACCTCACTCAAAAACGTGAGCTGCAGTTCTTAAAGCCCTCCGCTCTGCAGCGCTGGCATTTTAACTGTGGGCGCCCGACTGTGGCTTCACAGTCGGGCACCCACTGCGCATTCGCGAGCCGCAAGTCACTGGCCCCGCAATCATCTGGGACCAGTCACGTGTCCCAGACGATTGACAAGAGGGAGGGTGGAGAGGCGATCTCCCTTCCTGCGCCGAGGGAAGGAACGTCAGGAGCCCAGGCACCGAAGGAGGCAGACTACGAGGGACCCCCTAGCAACAGGCATTTAGAAGGTGAGAAAAAAAAAAGTTTTATTTTTTTTTAAGCACATTACTATTTTTCTTTTTTGGGGTGGAACTCCACTTTAAACCATATTTCAGTATTATTCCATGAGTAATATCAAGGCTTCACAGTTCTCTTTTTCTAATTTCTTGAAATGTCCATGTCGTCATTATATTAGTTAGCGCCCGTTTACAGTTAGAACCCAATGGGGTAAACAGGGATGTTACTATACTGTTTATGTATGCTTTATTTGATCATTTGTATGACTATCGTCCATTACTTTCATTGAGATTAGTATGTAAATGTTTTACAGCTATACCCAATTGTTATATACCAGAACCAGCTGCCTTTCATTTTTCTGTTATTTGCATGGAAATTTCAATAAAAATTCTTTAATGATAAAAAAATAAAAATAATAAACACTCCTGACCTTTACAGCCAAGGAAGCTGCTTCTGTTTGATCTGCAACGGCCATGGTGCTGCACCATCAGTAATGACACCAGCCATTGGATGGTTTGATAAAATTTGACAGTTAGCAATCCCGGGATTCCAGGAATGTAACTTTTTTTTTTAAACTGTTAAATCGATGGGTTTAGTTATGTTTTCCGATTTACTCTGGGCTTCAGCCCGGAATGGCATCCTCCAGCGAGAAGAAACAGGAGCAATGCTGGAGGCAATTTACAGCACACAACAAAGTAATGTTGGTAGCATAATTAATAATGTAGAATGTATGTTGCTTGCTAAAGAACATTATTTTTTATAAAGTGGTTATGGGAGTTTTGCTTTAATATGAGTAGGCTTAACCGGTTCCCGACCGGCGCACGCCGATGTACGTCGGCAGAATGGCACGGCTGGGCAAATGGACTTACAGGTATGTCCACTTGAATTCCCTACCGCGCCATTGCGTGCACACGCCAGCCGGGAGCTCCGTGAGTTGGGTCGTGGACTCGATCGTCGCGGGGATACCCGCGATCGCCTTACGGAGAGGACTAACGGGGAGATGCTTATGTAAACAAGCATCTCCCCGTTCTGCCTAGTGACAAGTGTCACTGATCTCTGCTCCCTGTGATCAGGAGCAGTGATGACTGATCACAGCTCTCTGTCATCGGGAGCAGTGATCAGTCTAGTGACACATACAGCCCCTCCCCCCTACAGTTAGAAAACACTCCTAGTACTGATTAACCCGTCCCCCTAGTGGTTAACCCCTTCACTGCCAGTGTCAATTACACAGTAATCAGTGCTTTTTTAATCGCACTGATTGCTGTATAAATGACAATGGTCCCAAAAATGTGTCAAAAATGTCCGACATGTCTGCCATAACGTCGCAGTCACAATAAAAAAAAAAAAAAAAAAAAAATTATTAATAAAAATGCCATAAAACTATCCCCTATTATTAGTAAATGCTATTACTTTTGCGTAAACCAATCGATATGCGCTTAATGCGATTTTTTTTTTTACCAAAAATATGTAGGAGAATACGTATCAGCCTAAACGGAGGAAAAAAAATGTTTTTTTATATATTTTTGGGGGATATTTATTATAGCAAAATGTAAAAAATAATGCGTTTTTTTTTCAAAATTGTCGCTCTTATTTTGTTTATAGCGCAAAAAAAAAAAAAAAAAAATATTCGCAGAGGTGATTAAATACCACCAAAAGAAAGCTCTATTTGTGGGAAAAAAAGGACGTCAATTTTGTTTGGGAGCCACGTCGCACAATTGTCAGTTAAAGCGACGCAGTACCGAATCGAAAAAACGCTCTGGTCAGGAAGGGGGTAAATTCTTCCGGGGCTGAAGCGGTTAAAGTCCCATTTAGGGGGTAAACCTTTTCTATGTACAGGGATGCTGCAACACACTATATGTGTTTTGATATGGTGAAAACACAATGATCTTTTTGAATATTGGTACCACATGGGCTTTTCGCCAATCAGCTGGTACCATTCTCGTCAGTATGCTGTCCATAAAGATTAGGAATAGTGGTCTGGCTAGAACCTGATTGAGTTCCTTGAGGATTCTTGGGTGCAAACCATCAGGTCCTGGTGATTTGTTTGTGTCAAGTGTTTCTAGTCTTTTCTGGACACTGACTTCTGTAAGCCACAAGGTTGTATCCTGTGACATGTTCCTAACAATACAGTCGTGGTTGGTATACCCTCTTTTCCTGTGTAAAAACTGAGGAGAAAAAAGCATTTAGTACAGTTGCCTTCTCTCTGTCATCTGTAACCAAATTCCCCTCATCCCCTTTATGGGGGCAATGTGCTGTGACCTCACTTTTTTTTACTGTTTATATATTTAAAGAATTTCTTGGGATCTTTTTTACTCTCCTCCACTATGTGTCTCTCGTGCGCCATTTTAGCCACCCCGATTGCATTCTTACACTTCTTGTTGCATTCCTTTTAGTGTTGGAATGCTGATAATGACCCCTCCACTTTATATTTTTTAAAGGCCATTTTTTTGTCTTTAATATGACTTTTTAAGTTACGGTTTAGCCACCCAGGTTTAACCTCTGTTCTTCTATATTTATTGCCCAATGGAATGCACTTGGCGATGCCTTTAATTAATATGTTCCTAAAGCACTCCCATTTATCTTTTGTGTTTAATGCATCTAAGGTTTGGTTCCTTTTAAAATCTTGCATTATTGAGCGCAGTTTTGAAAAATTGGCTTGTGACAGGAAGTTGTCCTGTCTGATATTTAGAAAATGAGTAAGCTCTCCCTGCTGCCCAGTCAATAATCAGCATAGTTAAAGTCCCCCCTTAAAATGACATTTCCCTGCCTCAACGCCATTTCTAGCTTTGAAAGGAGATCCAGCTCCTCCTCTTCCCTTAGGTTGGGGGGCCTTTAACATACCCCCACTATTAAGTTCCCACTTGCTTCTTGCCTTTGAAGTTCCACCCACACATATTCCCCCTCCCCCCCTTGCCCCATCCCTGATGTAATTCCTCTCCTCCACCCATATATTGTTCTTGATATACAGGCACACCCCTCCCCCTCTTTTACCTTCCCTGTTCCTCTGATATCCCCGATGTACTGTATGTCTTTTTATAACAAGAAAAATATAAAAAACGAATTTTGTTTTGTTTGCAGCTTAACATTTAAAAAAAAATAAAAAAAAAAATCTCAATACTGAACTGACCTATTAAAGGGATAAGAACTGTGACATTTTGGAAGTCTATTATGAAAAACATTTATGTAAAGATGGCCCCTGCACGAGTCCTCTTTAATAAGCCAAAATGTAATTCTTATCTCATGGCCATCTACCTTTTCTAAGCTGACAAAACTAATGTTTTCTCCCTTAACAGCATTACAGAGATGGTGTAAAACAAAGTTATGAAAAGAGCTTCATAGATCTACAGAAAGCAAACCATAAGTGAGAGGGGTCAAGAGGAGCTCATTGATTTTGCTGGTCTAACCTGCAAATGCTCAAGTCTTTTATAGACGTCTTCCCTCATACTTTTCTCTACGTCAAATTCAGACAATTGTTTATCGGCCTCAGTACTTGCGGTCCGGACATCTTTGTTTGTGGACACATGCTGAAGGAAATCCAGCATACTCCTCTCAACTGCAAAAATAAACAAACACATTTTTTGGGTAATATAAGGACACCATGCAAAACCAGGGCAGTAATTGTGCACATCACAATACAGAATAGAACCATTACCCTATAGATCTCACAGTAATCCTTTTAGCAAAGATACAATGCCGGAAATTTCCCACAGTTACAATACTGTTTACTGTTCAATGGATAGTCAGCGGACTATACAAATGCTGAGCTCATGGTTCTCTTATTCAAGCCCTTGGGAGCTTGTAGAAATTAAATAAAACACAGGAATGTTCTATTACACAGATTTTTGACTAGTGGACAGCTGTAAGAGGAAGTAGATTAAGAAGAACAATAAAACATTAAAATGTCCAATTACCTAGTAGCACATAAAGCTACCAGTTACAATAAAAAAAATAAATAAAATAAAGCACAATCACCAATAAAAGAAGTTTAAATGACTTTCAGGGAAGGCATGAGTCAAATCTCCACTTTCTTAAAGGGCTACGGGCACCACTGGCACTTGTGTGTGTTGTATACCTAGTTCTCACTGGGCACTGTGGTTAACCCCACTAGCTGCCATCATGTCAGGACATGGTAGGGGCATAGTAGTCTGAGGTAGTGGGACGAAAATGACCAGTTACACTTACCGGTAACAGTGTTTCTGGGAAGTCTTCCAGGACGGCACCCTGAGAGATGACTGGTCCACCTGACAGGAAACACAATCAAGAAAGAGGTTAAAAACCCCGCCCCTCCCTGCACTCCTCAGTTGTGCAAAAGTATTGACCCACACCAGTGCATGAAAGTGAAACAAAAACACCTCCAATGTACCACTATATAAAAAATACAAACCGGGTGGGAAGTAGGCCTGCCGTCCTGGAAGACTTCCCAGAAACACTGTTACCGGTAAGTGTAACTGGTCATTTTCTCAAGTCGTCTTCCAGGACGGCACCCTGAGAGAGGAGCAAGTAGCTCAGGCCTACCTTAGGGCGGGACCACCGCTTGCAGGACCTTTCTGCCGAAGGCCAGATCCTGGGGTGACAGCAGTTCCACTCTGTAATGTCTCAGGAACGTGTTCTGGCTTGACCACGTTGCTGCCTTACAGATTTGATCTACCGATGCTCCGGCTCTTTCTGCCCAAGAGGTTGCCAGAGACCTTGTAGAATGAGCTTTAAGATTAGTTGGAGCCGTCTGACCTGAATGCTCATAAGCTATGGTAATAGCCTGTCTAATCCATCTAGCAATGGTCGTTCTAGAGGCCTGTTCGCCTCTTCGAACTCCACAAAAACTAACCAACAAATGTTGAGATTTCCTAAACTCTTTAACCTTATCTAGGTAGAGCAACAGACACCTCCTGACATCCAACGTATGGAAGGCCCTTTCCTTCTCGTTCTGTGGATTGAGACAGAAGGAGGGTAAAATAATCTCCTGTGACCTATGGAAGCGTGAAGCCACCTTGGGAAGGTACAAAGGGTCCTGCCTGAGAATAATTCGGTCTTCTAACAGGCGGAAAAAAGGCTCCTTCATAGAAAGAGCATGTAAATCGCCCACCCTTCTGGCTGTAGTAACAGCCAGAAGGAAGGCGGTTTTAAAAGAAATCAATCTGACTGAAGATTGAGCCAACGGCTCAAAAGGTGCCCTGGTCAGGGCTTCCAAGACTAAAGATAAATCCCACGGTGGAAATTCCTTCATTTGCACCGGGGAAAGTCTCTCTCTAGCCGACAAGAATCTCTTAATCAAAGGATCTAGGGCTAATCTGACATCCAGAAAACTAGACAGGGCCGCCACCTGAACCTTCAGAGTTTTGGTGGCTAAACCTCGGTCTACTCCCTCTTGTAGGAAGTCTAAAATAACAGGTATTTGCTTCTGGGGAACTTTTCTCGCTTCACACCAACGGGAAAAAGCCCCCCAGACCCTAGCATAAATGCGTCTAGTTACCGGCTTTCTACTCAGTAACAGGGTGTCAATCACCTTCTCTGAACACCCCTTGTTGCGCAGGCACTCCCTTTCAACAGCCAGGCTGTCAACCTGAAGAACCCGGGGTTCGGATGGTAAAGAGGGCCTTGAAGCAGAAGATCCTGACGTTCTGGGAGCTGAACCGGAGGCACCACCGCCCAGTTCCACAACGTGGGAAACCAGGACCTTTTGGGCCACCAGGGGGCAATCAGGATCAAATTGCCCCTGGCCCGACTCAGTCTTTGAAGGATTCTTGGAATCAGAGGTAAGGGAGGAAACGCATAAGCCAGACTGAAATCCCATTCCTGAGCCAATGCATCCACCCCCTCGGACCCTCGTTCCCTGCAGAGGGAAAAGTATCTCTTGACTCTCCTGTTTTCCCTGCGGGCAAAGAGATCTATCTCCGGTGTGCCCAGCTGTTGACAGACCATGGTGAAAATTTCGGGGTTTAGTTCCCATTCTCCCTGCTGTACTGTCTGACGACTGAGGAAGTCTGCCTTTATATTGAAAACTCCCCTTATGTGTACCGCAGAAATGGACGGAATTCTCTGCTCCGCCCATTCTAGAATCTCCTGTGTCAGACTCATTAGGGGAAGCGACCGTGTGCCCCCCTGACGGTTCAGAAAGGCCACTGTCGTGGAATTGTCGGAGAGGATCTGAACTTCCTTCCCCTTGATCCTGTCCTCGAAGGCTATTAGAGCCTCCCTGACAGCTAACAATTCCCGGAAGTTGGAAGACGCAATTCTCTGTCGTGTGTCCCACACACCCTGAGCTTGCAGTTCTTCTAGATGGGCCCCCCATCCCCACGAGCTCGCATCGGTCGTTATTCTGACCGGCTGAAGCTGGAACCAAAGATGGCCTGTCCCCAACCTTTGGGGGTTGAGCCACCAAAGTAAGGAATCTCTTATTCTTAGAGGGATGGTCACCAGAGTATCTAGGGATTCCTTCTTTCCATCCCATGAGGATAGAAGGAAGTTTTGCAGGGGTCTTGAATGGAACTGGGCCCAAGGTACTGCTGGGATACATGAGGTCATAAGACCCAGAATCCTCATGATCACTCTTCTGGATACTACCTTCTGGTGCCGGATTGAAGACACTGAAGTAATCAGTGCTTCTATCTTCTCCTGCGGAAGGATCAGTTTCTGCCTTACCGAGTCCACCCACAGACCCAGGTAGAGTTTGGTCTGGGAAGGAATCAGAGAGGATTTCTCCTGACTTATCAACCACCCCAGGGACTCCAAGGTGGATATTACCCTGTCCAGATCCCGGAGAAGGGATTCTCTGGAAAGGTTGTAGACCAACAGATCGTCTAAATATGGTATCAGGGAAATCCCCTGAAGGTGCAGGTAGGAGATGACCTCTGCAAGTATCTTTGTAAACACCCTTGGACTGGCACCCAGTCCAAATGGTAGGGCCTGGAACTGCCAGTGCTGTGTACCCAGATCCGTGCGGATAGCAAAGCGAAGGAACACCTGGTGCTGTGGTAGAATGGGAATATGCAGATATGCATCCTTCAGGTCTATGGTAGCCATGAAGACCTCTTTTAACAGAAGTTTTCTGACCGTATAGACCGATTCCATGCGAAACCTTTTGTATCGCAGGAAGGTATTTAATTTCTTTAGATTCAGGATTAACCTGAATTTCCCGGACGGTTTTGGAACAACAAAGACGTGGGAATAAAAACCCCTTCCCTGTTGATCCGCCGGAACTGGGAAAATGACTCTCTGACTCGCCAACTGCTCGATATTTTCCATGAGTCCTATGGCTTTTGGCCTTTCTCTGGGTAAAAAGGTCAGTAGAAAAGTCTGAGGAGGCCTGGAAGCAAACTCTAGCCCATAGCCCTCTCTTATCCACTGAAGGACCAGAGGGCTCTGGGCTACCCGCTCCCACTGTGGGATAAATTGTGCCAGCCTCCCTCCCACCTTGGTGCTGGCGTCACTTAGGATCCTTGTCTGCGACCTTAGGGCCGGAGAAAAGGAGAGTTCCCTTCTGTTTGGCTTTACCAACACCCCACTTCTTTCCTTCCTTACGGTCTTTAAACCGGTTGTTGACCTGGGGGCCTCGAAAAAATTTCTTGGCCTTTTTAGGTTTAACCGGAAACTTCTTTCCCTTCTCCGTAGATCTGGAGAGGGTCTGGTCCAACCCTGTACCAAACAGGAGAGATCCTTCAAAAGGAAGACCGCATAACCTGGTCTTAGAGGTATGATCCCCATCCCAGGTCTTAACCCATATGGCTCTTCTGGCAGAATTGAGAAGTGCTGCTGTCTTAGCTGAAGTCCGCACCGACTCCACTGCCGCATCCGCAAGAAAGGCAACTGCCTTACCAATTACTTCCAAGGAGTCCAAAAGATCCTTGGACTTGGAAGAACTCGCCACATGGTCAGTCAGCTTATTCAGCCACATGTTAGTATTCCTGGCTATACAAGCTGAAGCTAAAGCCGGACTTAGAGTAGCCGCATTGGCCTCCCAGGCCCTGCGTAAAAGGGTCTCTGACCTACGGTCCATTTGGTCCCGGATGTTACCTGCGTCTTCAAAAGACAGGTCAGATTGTTTAGACACCTGGGCCAAAGATGCATCTAGTTTGGGAAGTTTAAAAAACTTCTCCTGCTCCTCTTCCTTAAACGGACACCTGCGTTTCCAGGTTTTAAACTTCTGAAGTTTATTCTCTGGCTCCTTCCATTCTCTTAAAACAATGTCTTTTAGAGACTGGTGGATAGGTAACACTTTAGACTGAGCCTTAGACAACCCCTGATACAACCTATCTTGTACAGAAGTTTGAGCCTCCGGCTCCTGGATCTCCTCAGAAGCATAAATAGCCCCTAGGAGGCCCTCCATATCATCTGTTGAGAAGATATGTCTGCCTGGCCTGGAGTGTTCCCCTTCCTCCTGGCTATCCTCTGCGTCTTCCCCTTCTTCAAGGAGACTACGGCAGGGGCCCTCCACCTCATCCGCCTCCTCCTCCGAATCCTGAGAAGATGGCGGTTTCTGCGGAATGGTGCCCACCTGTCTCACACTAGAAAAGGCACTATCCTGGGAGGATGAGCCTTCTCTGCTATCCTGCCTAGAATTGAGGCTAGCCTGAAAGGCTTTAAGTGTGGACAGCATTTCAGATTGTACTGAGAGAAAATCCCTCATAACTTCTGAAGTCTCCTTCCCTGACAATTTGTGGATGCATTTGTAACAGAACGGCTTGGTGTGCTCTGCAGCTAGTTTGTCATTGCAGTACCCACACCTCTTAGTTCGGGAAGGATTTTTGGGTCTCGGTCTACTGGCAACACTCTGGGTTTCTGTGTCTGCAAAAAACAAGAAGCCCGTTTAGCTAGTAACAATAAAACAGAGATCCCTTATGAGGTTAAAGGCTAGAGGGCCACCCTCTCCCTTATCTCCTCCAGCCTGGTAGACTCACCCCCGGTGGCCTCCACAATAGCTGCAGACTCCTCCTGCTCCATTGCAGTCAGTGAGTCATGGACGCCTGCTCCTTGCCTGTTGCGCTGCTGCCTCTGCCGCCCGGAACTACCCCCCTTTATATACAAAGGGTCCTGCCCAGCTGGTACCTGTAGTCCCTGTGCTGCTTCAGGCTCCTCATGGCGCTCCGAACGCCGCCGCCATCTTGCCGAGGTCTCGAGCAATCGCGCTCTAGTGTCCGGGCCGCCGTGACGTCATTTCCTCTGGAAAGATCCACCGCAAAATGGCGCCGGACACACACACAGCCGCCGGCGCTGAGGCGGCCAGGACACTCAGCAAACACCTGCATCTTGCAGCAAACGGCAGAGCTGGCAAATCCTCTCCAAAAACCGACAGGTAAGGAGAGGGGGGAGCAGGAAAATGGTCCCTGGAGTTCTGGAGACTCACAGTGCCCAGGGTCCTCCAGTTCTCATGGGGAGCTCTTCATTGCCCCCCTGAGAAAATAGGGGAAACGAACCCCCCGGGAAGGGTAAGCCCTACCAGACCCAAAGGTTTTCCAAAAACCTGCAGTCTGGTTCCCAGGGGGAGACTTCCAGCCCACGGCCTTAGGTCTATAAGAAAAAAACAAACTGTTTCGCTGTGGGGAAACACAATCAAAAACTGAGGAGTGCAGGGAGGGGCGGGGTTTTTAACCTCTTTCTTGATTGTGTTTCCTGTCAGGTGGACCAGTCATCTCTCAGGGTGCCGTCCTGGAAGACGACTTGAGAAAATTAACTTTTCCAAGAAAAGTGTGGATTTGCATATGAATTCATCTACTGTTTCTGGACCTACTGAGTTTTCAATCAAGACCTCTCCTCCTCATGCAAGTTATCATATGCCCCGTTTGAATTGCCCAGGAGTATTTTCAAAAGAACTAAAATGACTTCAAAGTGGACTGTACACTATACCTTCATAAGGGGGGCCCTAGCACACTTCTAGCAGCTGCCCCAAGACACCTCTGTAGAGTGTGCTTTCCAATTATGAAGTATGCATAAGTAGTGCACAAACTAAGAGCAGGCTTCACCTCATGGCAGTCTCTTCCTCCTCACAGGTACAGCAACACACCAGAAGCCCACACATTGCCTTTAAAAAGACAGCTGAAGACTTCAAATGCGTGTCAGTAAGCACACCCCATGGAAATTGTTGACTTTACAAACTTATTTGAACAAGCAAACATATAGATATTCATTTAAAAACAATACCTACAGATAAAGACAATACACTTGAATAAAAAGAGAAGGAAAAATTAGCTTTTCTCATTATTTGTTTCCTCAAGGAAATCGAAGTTAAAGTGGGGGTCCACCTATCTATCGTTTTTTTTTTTTTTTGAGTTCATTCACAAACTTTTCTTCTCAGCATTACATACTCACATATTGTGTGTAATATGTCCGCCTGTGTCAGATTTCGTCAGAAAGAATAACTTATATTATTCACTGCAGGCGGTTTCCATCTTCATTGTGGGCATTTGAAGCCCACAAGCATTTATTTCCTGGATGTGGTGAATGCTGTGCTCCCAGCATTCACTGCTCGTTCCCGCACATGCTCAGTGGCATCCTGGGAAGCCTGAGACTAGCTCCCAGGAGTCTGGGAGAGGCTAGAAACACGCCTACTCCCACGGGAGGAGAACCAGGAAGTGCAAAGAAGAATAGAAAAATAAAAAAGGTAATTACGGCGATTTAAATTTTTTTTAAACGGCATGTCAGCATCTAGGCAAGGAAGAGAATACATACAGATATAGTCCAAAATTTGGGTGGAACCCCGCTTTAAACCTACTGGTAACAACCACCCACCAAACAACTCTGGCAATCTCTGATAAATAAGGCGCTACCATTATATAAAATGACATATGGGAAGAACTTGCCCCAAAAAATTTGAGAAAATTTGGGCAGCGTGGGTGAAGGCAAAACACCTATCCATTGAATAAAATAGTGGGTCTGGGCCCATTGTGATTGGCGTTGACTTGGGCCGCCCGCCCCCCCCCCCCCCTCTCCAGCCCTGGGCCTCCTAGTCTCTTCATAACCAAGTAGGAATGGGGGAGAATGTTACAGATTGAAAGGTGGGTTCCCTTACACTTACACCTTATAATAATACCCTTACTGAGTATATTAGTATTATCTCCTGAAGTGGATAACTAATGTTATAATTGAATCTTACCTATACCAAGTCATGTAACTGCTTTATGAATGTCATCTGTATTCAAATCTAACTCGAAGTGAATTGTTTGTTTTGTGAAAATTTAAATAAACTTTTGTTAAAAAAAAAAACCTACTGGTAACTGCTTTCAGGAAAAGTGTAGGACAGCACATATGAGTATATATTTCCTCCTTCTGGAACACTACCACAAAGCGAACCTATCATGGAATAAGTATAGAGGCGGTCATTACCAACTGCCTTCAGAAAGTGCTAGATGCCTGGATTTTAAAATGATCCACTGGGTTCAATACTTAAGTCTCTGAACATTTAAACAGATCAGGAAAGTCAGAGAAAAAGTTTTAGAGAGTTCCTACCTGCTTGTTCTGGGCAAGTAACCGAGAAATTATAGAAGTTTTGGAGGCAGTATGAGAGCATTTTCAGAAGAGATCAAAAACGAGCAGATGAGAGGTTTGTGTCTGTTCAGGTTCTGCATAGCGGACAGACAGACAGAGCCTGCTCTGGTCTAAGGGGTGTCTAGGAGTAAATTAACTTTGCTGTCCGTTTACATCCAACTGCCCTCTGATCCAATCCGCTTACATGTAGGACAGAATCTGCTTTATTTATACTGGACTGAATCAGAGGTAGGCAGGTGTAAACAGACACCATTTACACCAGTCGGTTTATAGGAGGTGAATAGATCCGATCAAGTCTGCCTGAAAAACTGGGGGACCTCATCGGACCCTTCGTGCGAAAGGAGCCTAAAAATATATTAGGTAAAAACAGCATAATATGTGAGGTAAAGTGCTGCTGTCCTGGAAAAGTACTGAGTTATCGGTATGTCTAACTTTGTCTTTCAGGGCAGCACAAGAAAATTCATCATATAAGAAATGGGGGGAGGGCCGGTTTCTCCTGAACCAACAGGTGCTAGGAGGTAAAGAGGTCCATGCATATAAAACATTATAATAGGCTATATTTGCTCTTAGTGGCACCACTCTGTTCAGCCCAAGAAGCGGCAAAGTAGGAATATTGCAGAATCAACTTTTATAACCTTGTAGGTCTACTGAATTGGCAGTGATCAGCCTGACAACAGAATTTTTTAAAGATGTATGACCCCTTCTTGTACCAGAAATCAGGGGCAAAAGGTTTCACACTCCTCAGGGAGAAATGCAAAGAGCCTGGAATCTTGATAGTGACCATTTTCTAGAAAGTGGGAAAAAAAATGGCTTAAACCGGTTCTAGCAAAAATTTTCAAAAAACTTCCCAAACTATTAAAAACATCCTTTCACCAGATAATTGATTTTTTAGGTGCCAAAAACAAATTCTTGGGTGGACGGTGGGGTTGGAGCAGTTGCTGCTGTTTGAAGACAGATCCCTGTCAGGAAAATTGTCTGCCTTACACTGCAGCCCATGTAAGGGGGATTCTATGCCCTAGGACTGGGAAAGGCTGGCCAGCTACGAGAGTCTGGAAGACTGAGGAAGCCAGTTATAATGTCATCAATGTGGATAAGGACATATATTCATCTGTCTCCTTGATTCCTGGAGTAGAGGCAGGGGTCTGCTTTACTTCTTGAAAATCCCTCTCTGGTACTTTGTACTGGATTGAATTGGGACAGCTGAGTGGATTACCCTTTCCATTGGAGGAATACCTATGAGTCCATCTGCAGTGTGTACAGTTGAAAGAAGTGCCTATAGACGACAGTGGAGATCCTTTATTGTTTATGGATGCAATTTATTTCTGTAACTAAAAGGTGAGAGTTATGGGAGACTTTAGAAATAAGAGACACTTTGTGGAATATCTAGGAACATTTATGGACATTTATATGTGTTTTTGCCCACCCAACATCACATATATCGGATCCATCAGCCTGTGAATTCGGCAGAAGTCTATTATATTTTCACTATTTTTAGAGGACTACTTGGTCTTAATATACATTTTTGTGATATTTTGTTCACGTGATCCAGGATTATTTGGACACCTTATTGCACATTTATATTTTTATTCAATATTATTTGACTCCACGTGGATAGAGAGATAGATATTTAATCAGTGTCTTTACAGTGAAATAAATTTTTGCGCAAGATCACTTTATAAAATCTGTAGAAGTTCACACCTAAATCGGATGTGGATCACAGCAGGGGTCCGGTTCCTCCCTGTTTCAGGGACAAATCAGGGCTAAATTTTTGCCTGAATTCAGCCCTGAAATGGAGCCAAAGACGCACAGAGTTCCTGTGCATGCCGCAATAGAGATATGTGAACCGGCTCCATAGAGAGCGCCGATCACAATCTCCTGTCATACGAATTGGATGGAAATCGCATCCAATTCGCATAGGTGTGAACCAGCCTAAAAAAACAAAAAACAAAAAAAAAAAACAAAAAAAAAAAAAAAAAACACACACAAATCAGTTCGTTCTGCACTCCGGTTTGCAGCAGACAGTGGGCTAAGGCCGGGCCGGGCAGGGTAAAGGTTGCGACCATATGGTCGGGATTCACCCAAATGCCTGGACCGCCAACTTAATCAGGCTCTCAATGGGTAGCTGATAGCTTGAGCCAGCCATTCCCCTCCACAGCCCAGCGCTCCAGTGAGTGCAGGAGGGGGCAGAGCAGAGAGACGGTGAATGACAGTCACTGGCTCACTGCTCACGGAGCTCTGAGAACTGAGCGAAATTTGATAGCTCAGTTCTGTCTTAGAGGCGGTGGGGGACCAATGCTGCATCCACCTAGGCAAGTACGAAAAAAAAAAAAAAAAAAACCACACACACACCTCACACCCACAAAAACAAACACCCTTAGGCTGGATTCACACCTATGCATTTTTTGTGCTTTTTGCAGATTTGCACTACAGATTGTGTTCCATAGGAAACCATGTTAAATGGACTGTAGTGCAATCTGCAAAAAGCACTAAAAATGCATAGGTGTGGGGCGTGGCCTGGCAAGCGATGGTGTAGGACGCAGCTAGCAGGAGCTCCTCTTGCCAAATCCTCCTGTTTACCAGCCTGACTGCTAATTAGACCGATAGCACATCAAAACGGACGCTACACTGACCCGGGATCGGGATACACTATGTCACCCACAAAACAAAAGCCTACAACGGTGGACAAACTAGCCAAATACCGCCACGAGAGTGCCGACGGGCAGGCCAAAGATGGCGCCGCCGCGTGCTCGGGAGAAGACCGCCAGGCCGCAGAAACAGCAAAAGTATTGGAGGCAATCGCAGATCTGCAAACTAATCTCACTACTAAGATAGATGAGGTTAAAACAGACATCTCGCTCCTCAGACAGGATTTATCCAAGGTGAGAGACAGAGTCACAGAAACTGAAGCACGCATCAGCACTGTGGAGGATATTCTGTATCCACTACAACACACAACAGAAGAAATGCAGCGCCAGATCCAACAGCTTTATTCTCACCAGGACGACCTAGAGAACAGAAGCCGCAGATGTAATCTCAGATTTATTGGATTACCTGAAAGAAGTGAAGGTAAAGATCCCGCAGAGTATCTGGAGAATCTCCTCATTGCCACATACGGCAGGGAGGCCTTTTCAGTGATGTTTGCGGTGGAGAGGGCACACCGCATACCTGCCAAACCTCCACCTACAGGTGCACCTCCCCGCACCTTTATTGCCAAATTCTTGAACTTTAAAGATCGGGATAAGATCATGCGACTTACAAGGGAGAAAGGCAATATAAGATTGGAAAATGGGCATGTGGCTGTATATCTGGATTTCTCCAACGAAGTGCAGCGGAAAAGATCCCAGTTTCAAGATATCAAGCGCCGCTTGAGGATACTACACCTCAAGTATGCCATGCTTTTCCCAGCCAGGCTCAGGGTAGAAGATGACCGCGTGCACTTTTTTGAGACCCCCGCCGCAGCATTGGCATGGCTAGATCGTCGCGAAAGGCCGACTTGAAGTTCACACCGCAAACATGGAACTGTGAGTAAGCCAATCCAACCCCACTGATGTATGAGACCCCACAACAGCTTCCCCCTCTAATACTGGCTGGCAGCCTTGTACTGTGTTCTGTTTTCTTCACAGGCTGTTGAATATCAGTTAGGACTCAGACTGCCCAAATCCTATATTGATATGTGGGGATATTACAATTTAGTAGGGGTTGGTGCCGATTCCTGTTCCCAACTCCGTTGACTGTTTTAGGATATAGATCTCCTGGTATGCGTCCCAAATGCTGGAACTATGTTGCTGATCGGCAGATAAATTTCCTTGCAAGAACAAGGGGACGCCATGCACACTCTGCAAACCTATACCACACTAAGATCAGAGAAGAACTGCTCCCATAGGGACAATGTTATTAGATGCAAATTACCAAGCAGAAATTTCAAGCTTTGTACCTCCAGTGAGTTTTTTATACTGGATGCCTGTTTTTTTACTTTATTTTTTCGTTAGGAGACGCATGCTCTCACCATGTTGGGGAGGTGTGGAGCTGGGAGGGAGGGTTGTTGCCCGCTTACAGGGCCTAAGTTTTAAACCATGTGTTATATACAAAGGGTTGATCAGATGCCAGATATATATTCATGCAGGTATAAATGACATGTTTGCAGATAATGATGTAATTTACAATGGGGAATATGCAAAGACTATAGATAGGATAGCACTGGTGGTCCGCTACATGATACTCGGATGGATGCCTAAATGACTACACTTAAATTTTTGACCTGGAACGTCCGGGGAATGAGACATAAAAATCAAATGCACAGCAGCCCTTACATATTTAAAAATCGCAGAAAGCAAATATTATAGTCCTCACTGAAACCCACGTTACAGGACATCTAAGATCCGCTCTGAAGCGTCCCTGGATAGGTTGGGCGTACCATAGTACACACACCAGCTTTTCCAGGGGAGTTACCTTAATGGTGACCAAAAACACACCATTTGAGCTTGTTTCTATGGAGTCGGACCACCAGGGGAGATATTTATTTTTGCACGCTACTATAGGGGGAATGCATGTGTTATTAATTGCGTGCTACATCCCCCCTCCATACAGCTCGGAAGTGGTCAGAGGAGGTTTATCTTTCATGGCACAATATCCGACGGTCCCGGCTGTGTGGATGGGGGATTTTAATATGACAATGAATCCATATTTGGACCGCCCGGCACAGGGGAGAGCGAAACACAACAGAATAGGTTAAGTAGGATGATGGAGGAGTTTGCGTTAATTGACGTATGGAGATATAGAAACCCAAATGAAAGAGCATATACTTGCCACTCCACTAGCTACGCCACCATGTCCAGGATAGATCACATCCTAGTTTCTAAAGTACTTCTTCCTAAGGTTGTAGGGGCAGGATTTGCACCAAGGGCTCTGTCAGATCACTCCCCATGTTGGATACAGATGTCCATGCTCCCCAAGGCACCTACATCTGTCTGGAGACTTCACCCATATTGGTTGTCTGCATTAACAGACCACACATCCATAGAGAGAGAACTGAAATTCTTTTTCCAGACTGACCAAAACCTATCTGTATTTAACGCCCAATGGGATATGTTTAAATTACATGCGAAAAAGATACTCGATAGCAGAATTAAAAGGCCTAAAGCTTCCTCTAAAATAATACATCTCACAGAAACTACCTTACAGGAATTAGAGGAGACATACACTCATCCCTCCCCTGAAAACCTCAACAAAGTAAAACTGCAAGAAAGAGTAGTATCACAACTACACGTCGAAAAAGCTAAGCAACGTTTATTTTTTTGCAAAACTAGAATTTATGAACATGGAGAAAGAGCAGGGAAACTGCTAGCATATCTGGCACATATGGAGGACAAGCCACCAGTGGTGGTGTCCCTGATGGGGCCCGACGGGGCGCTTGTTGCGGATCCTACACTGGTGGCTAACCAGTTTCTGAGCTTTTACAGGGAACTTTATCGCTCACAGAGTGTTAACACACCCCAGGAAATTAGAGTATACCTACACACGATACAGTTCCCACGCATAAACCCAGACCAATTCCAGGCACTAGAAAGCCCCATAACCACTCAGGATATTGCCACAGCCATCTCCCAATTAGCCAAATCCAAAGCCCCTGGGCTGGATGGATTGCCCCTAGAATTTTATACCACATACGCCAAAATACTAATCCCAAAATTAAAAACCTTATTTCAATCAATATTTGAATTGCGTAGTCTTCCTCCATCAATGAGAGAGGCCCAAATTATAGTCCTCCCTAAACCAGGTAAAGATCCCCACTACCCAGAATCGTACAGTCCTATATCACTACTACCAGTTGACATTAAGATATTAGCTAAAATTCTGTCCTCTAGATTGAATACAGTCATTCTTTCCCTGGTACATCCTGATCAAACCGGATTTATGCCGGGAAAGAACACGGCAATGAACATCCAGAGACTGTTTATGAACCTTCAAGCCCGGCATGACAACACAGGAACAAGAGTAGTAGTGGCCCTTGACACCGCCAAGGCATTCGACTCTGTCGAATGGACATACCTGTGGGAATGCCTTCGCTGCTATGGGTTTGGCCCGATGTTTATAAGGTGGGTACAACTTTTATATCAGACCCCAAAGGCACGAGTGTACGTGAATGGGTGGCTATCAGATCAAATTTCCCTGGAAAGAGGAACGAGGCAGGGGTGCCCTTTGTCACCCCTGTTGTATGCTCTTGCAGCGGAACCTTTGGCTATAGCTATAAGGGCTAATCCCGATATAATAGGTCTTAGACGGGGGGATTAGTGGGAAAAAAAATAGGACTATATGCAGACGACACCCTTTTATATTTGGCTGACCAGGGTCCCTCCTTACAAGCAGCATTGGAAATCATAGAGACCATGGGGAAATACTCCGGACTACGCATCAATTGGGAAAAAAAAAAAATCACAAATCCTCCCCATAGATCAATTCCCCCCTGAAGTGGTAAACCCAGATCTTCCTCTACAGAGAGTAGCGGAGATTAAATATTTGGGAATTAAGATTAGCAGAAATCTCAAGGATTATGTGGCCTTAAATGTAGAACCCCTATTTGCGATTATTAAATCTAAGACACAGACATGGGCAAGATTGCCACTAGGAGTTATGGGCAGAATCAACTTAATAAAAATGATTCTCCTGCCTAAGATTCTATACATGATATGGCATGCCCCCCTATACATTCCAATCAAAGTGTTTAAACAAATGGAGGCTATTTTGAACTCGTGTGGGGACAAGGCAGGCACAAGATAGCATGGCACATTCTTAAGAACTCCACCCAAGAAGGTGGGTGTTCCCTTCCCGACATACAAGACTACTATGTGGCATCACAATTATCGCATATATACTACTTTAACACATCTGAATCACAAAGATATAGGTCCTTAGTATGTGACAAAATGAGTAATCCGCTATTCACCCCTATTCAGGCAATCCTTAGAAAAGGACAATACAAACATAATACTGCATGTTTTAATACAGGAATGTTACAACACCATCAGAAAATCTGGGATATAGCAAATAAGAAGCAGAACCAGTCCCATATACACTCACATACTCCGCTGTGGTACAATGACCAACTACCTGCACAGAAAACGGTACCAGACCCACAGATTTGGGCAACATATGGTATCATATACTTATCACATGTGTTAACGACAGAGGGACCTATAAGTTTTCAATCACTCAAAGACAGGTTTTCACTTCCAAACCACCTACTGTTTAGGTATCTACAGCTCAGCCATGCGCTTAGAGCGCAGATGACCACAACTAACATTACCCTGGACATCCCCCCGGTACTGGATGTCCTACTTGGGACAGACCCCACAAAACTTATATCTAATCTCTACTATATTCTTAGACGGTATAGATCACACAAAGTCTCCCTAGTGGCAAAGGAAAGATGGGAACGGGACGTGGGCCCAATTGACGACGCAGACTGGGATGAAATTCTAGAGGGGGTTAAGATGGCTTCCCCTAAGCCTTCAGATAGACTTACTCAACTAAACATTGTACACCGCACATATGTCACACCTATACAAATGGCCAAATTCCAACCAAATAGAAACCCCATGTGCCCTATGTGCCTATTGGCCCCAGGTTCCTTCTACCACTTAATATGGAGTTGCCCAAACATACAAACTTACTGGCTGCAAGTAACCAAATTTTTACATGATAATATGGGCTCACCGGTGGTTCTTGATCCAAAATTATGTCTCCTAGGATTATTGCCTGATGCCGATATAGACAAATACTTAGATATATTTATTCAGGAAGCACTATTCCTTGCTAGGAAAACAATTGCTAAGGTATGGATTCAGGCGATGTCTCCTACTTTTCATAACTGGAAAAGGGAAATAAATGGTGTTCTCCCGTATAGAAAAATGATATATACACTAATAGAGGTTGTCCGCAAAAATTCTCCAATATATGGGATAGATGGCTGGAGGATGGTGAAACCTGCACTACCTGATGTACATTATGGGAAAATACACTCCTGTATAGAACTTTATGTTGTTCAACTAATGGATATACATATAAGTAATTGTGGGTTTTTCTTTGTTGTAGTTTTTTTTTTTTTTTCTCTCTCTCTCTTTTTTCAAAAAGGGGAGGGGGGGGGGAAATTTCTATGACCATTGCAAACTGTATGTTTTATGCTGTATTATTCATATGTGATTTCACTTGAATCGAATAAGACTGCATGTATATGTCTGGAACATATTTCAATAAACGGATATCATGGTAAAAAAAAAAAAAAAAAAAAAAAAAAAAAAAAAATGCATAGGTGTGAATCCAGCCTTACTTCTCTTTTCAATTAATATTTAAAAGTGGTGGGGTGGCATGTAATTACACTCAGCACCACACCCAATGGGTGTAGTGCAGGGTGTAATTACATGCCACTGCTAACAAAGATTGCAATGCATTTTATGTGTCATGTGTTCTTGGCAACTAAAAATCCCTTATCTGGTGAAAGGATAAATTTTTTACAATGTAATATATGTGGAACCCAATGCACCAATAATATATGTGGAACCCAATGCACCAATAACTTCTAATGTAGTAATCCAAAACTTCCCTGCATAGAAGAGAAGCTTTAGATTTTTCTGTAGCCTATGTCTAAAACATGGGCAAAAAAAACCCCCAAAAAAACAAAAAACACACACACACACACACAACAATCCAAAATAACCATTAGACCAGTGTTTCTCAACTCCAGTCCTCAAGGCGCCCCAACAGGTCAGGTTTTCAGGATTTCCACTATTTTGCACAGGTGATTTGATCAGTTTTCACTGCCTTAGTAATTACCACAGCGGTTTCATCTGGGGGAAATCCTGAAAACATGACCTGTTGGTGCGCCTCGAGGACTGGAGTTGAGAAACACTGCATTAGACACACACCTGAGGTGCAAATGCCATACGTGCTGAAGAGGACAACTAGAAACTAAGCTTTAAGAAAGACATTATTGCAGCTGAAAGAAGGGCTCATTAAGAGAATGGCCCCAGTATCTGTGTGCTGCTGTTCCAGAAACCAGGAGGAACGGAGGTTCCCCCTTACCACCTTTCCCTCTGTGTTGCTTCAAAAGCTGGAACTCAAGGTTGCAGTACTTGCCTAGTAAGATTCCTTCCCTTGCATAAAAATACCCAGTCTGCTATCAACAGGGATCTGTGTGATAAAGTGCTGCGCTAAAATATCAGTGGTCTAATGAAAGGAACCACAAAACTGATCTCAACTGTGATCATAAATAGAAAACCTGCTAAATATATAGATATCAAAAGACCATAGACCTTAATGGGACTTTAAAGGCACAACTGTAGTGAACTACACAGCATGTATAAAAAATATTGAGTTTTATTAGTAGTATACAAAAAACAAAAAGAAAGAGCGAGACATCGTTAAAACCACATCAATTCTAGACATACAACGCATGATGTAACACCATATTGAGGATCCTATCCTGCAGTTCTATGTGTATCCCTAAATAGTATATAATCCAAACACAATTCAAATAAAGGGAGGGAAGAAAAAATTGTATATATAAACTTCCCCTAAAAGAGTTGGAATTGGGGGAGCAATGCAGGTCTGGTATTCCCAGGATGGTGTATTCTCCAGTTGCTCTACATGTTTCACGTTGACAAGGAACGCTTCTTCAGGAGCTAGAGATTCTATTAAAATTGCACACAATTAAAGAAAAAGAAAAAACATATATCAAAGTTACGGTATTTTAAAGCTATTCTCCATAATTATTGAATATGTAGGTAGTGATTGGATAGAAAGCAGATACCCCCGAATGGTGATGCACAGCGCAACTCCCCATGGCAGATGGGGGCCCCATATGGAAGAACAACCCTGGGTAGTGGTCTAGGATAGCCAGTATAGAGGGAAAACCCCCACAATCCAGAGATAGACATAAAATTTAATAGGTATGTAGATAAATAATAAGATTTCGAATGTGAAAATCATCTCAGTTAAAACGCTCAGCTGGGATGGGGGGGAAAAAAGAAAAAAAAAAAGAGGAAAGAAGAGAGGGGGGGGGGGGGGGGTTGGGGGAGAAAAAGACCCTGGTGTCCGTTTGCTGCTCGTTTGACTCTTACCAATATTTCTACCTCGTACGCTTTTTGCGACTTATTGACCAAATCCTTCTATATGACTAATCCTGCCTTTTATACACTTACTTGGTAAGCTATACTGTGATTTACATGTTTTGATAACTCAGCCCACCCCTCTCCCTGTCCCCTTCCTTCCCCATTTTTTTTCCCTGTCTCCCTCACTTCCTCTTCCTTCTTTTTCTTCCCCCCCCCCCCCCTCTCTTCTTTCCTCTTTTTTCTTTTTTCCCCCCCATCCCAGCTGAGCGTTTAACTGAGATGATTTTCACATTTGAAATCTTATTATTTATCTACATACCTATTAAATTTTATGTCTATCTCTGGATTGTGGGGGTTTTCCCTCTATACTGGCTATCCTAGACCACTACCCAGGGTTGTTCTTCCATATGGGGCCCCCATCTGCCATGGGGAGTTGCGCTGTGCATCACCATTCGGGGGTATCTGCTTTCTATCCAATCACTACCTACATATTCAATAAATTATGGAGAATAGCTTTAAAATACCGTAACTTTGATATATGTTTTTTTTTTTCTTTAATTGTGTGCAATTTTAATAGAATCTCTAGCTCCTGAAGAAGCGTTCCTTGTCAACGTGAAACATGTAGAGCAACTGGAGAATACACCATCCTGGGAATACCAGACCTGCATTGCTCCCCCAATTCCAACTCTTTTAGGGGAAGTTTATATATACAATTTTTTCTTCCCTCCCTTTATTTGAATTGTGTTTGGATTATATACTATTTAGGGATACACATAGAACTGCAGGATAGGATCCTCAATATGGTGTTACATCATGCGTTGTATGTCTAGAATTGATGTGGTTTTAACGATGTCTCGCTCTATCTTTTTGTTTTTTGTATACTACTAATAAAACTCAATATTTTTTATACATGCTGTGTAGTTCACTACAGTTGTGCCTTTAAAGTCCCATTAAGGTCTATGGTCTTTTGATATATCTCTAATTCAATACTCGGGACGTTGGCACAAGCAAATTTTTAGTACCTACAGAGTCACCCTGTATATTAGGTACTTAAACACTAGGACCCTCCCTTTTGTTCTGCTAAATATATACACACACAACGATTATATTAATAAAGATTACATACTGTATTTATTGGCGTATAACACTCACTTTTTCACCATGAAAATTGGGTGCAAATAGTGTGTGCGTGTTATATGCCAATACTTCAATTTTAGCTGCCTCGGAGGGGACAGGGAGGGGGTCGGGACGAGCGCCATCAGATTAAATATTGTGAGAATCTCCTGATTACTTGGCGGCCTCTGTAATAGGAAGCTGCTGCATTGAAGGTAATGGTGAGGCTGCTGCATTGATGGCAATGGTGAGGTTGCTACATTGATGACAACAGTGAGGCTGCTGCATTGATGGCAGTGGTGAGGCTGCTGCATTGATGGCACTTGTGAGGCTGCAGATGGGCACTGACCCTTATGTTGCTTAAATATTAAATCCTTATTAAATTTTAATTTTTTTCCTGAAACTTCCCTCTTATAATTAATGTGCGTGTTATACACCTGTGCGTGTTATATGCCGATAAATAGGGTATATTACATACAAACCATTGTATCAAAAAAAGAGTGTTACATGCGAACAAAATAAATGTAACAATGTTTTTAAAAAATCTGCATAAGTGGGCATTAAAGTACAATGTGTACATAACGCAAAAAAAGGTGATAATGGTCCCAAATTGAACAGTGTAAACAGTCCAGTGTTAAATGACGCATATATAAATCTTCAGAGTGTAAATAATCCTGTGATAGTGGTCAATTCCACATAAGACCTCGGGTTAACCACCAAGGAAGTGATATCCACCACTGGGAAAAATTAAATGCGCTTACTAGAAAGTGTGGACTCAGAAACCTTAAGGTGTTGAGTCAGACAGGACTTATCAGAAATTATTCAAACTTCAAAGTGAAATGTCTAAAAGAGCTTCACTTTGAAGTTTGAATAATTTTCTTCATATTTCTCTAGACCATATAGATATTACAGAGACAGAGGTATCTCAGCTACAGCCTGGCAACGCAAGACCCCTGGAGCCACCCAATGCACTGTGGAGATTTATTTCCTAGTCAGCCTGTCTGACTCAGTACCATAAGGTTTCTGAGTCCATGCTTTCTAGTAAGCGAATTTCATTTTTCCCGATGGTGGATATCACTTCCTTGGTGGACAACCTGAGGTCTTATGTGGAATTGCCCACCATCACGGGATTTACGCTCTGAAGATTTATATATGCATCTTCTAAACACTGGACTGTTCAATTTGGGACCATTATCACCTTTTTTTTTGCGTTATATGAAGGTTGCAATTTAATGCCCACTTGTGCGGATTTTTTAAAACATTTGTTACATACAGTGGGGACGGAAAGTATTCAGACCCCCTTAAATTTTTCACTCTTTGTTATATTGCAGCCATTTGCTAAAATCATTTAAGTTCATTTTTTTCCCCTCGTTAAGTGTACACACAGCACCCCATATTGACAGAAAAACAAACACAGAATTGTTGACATTTTTGCAGATTAAAAAAGAAAAACTGAAATATCACATGGTCCTAAATATTCAGACCCTTTGCTGTGACACTCATATTTAACTCAGATGCTGTCCATTTCTTCTGATCATCCTTGAGATGGTTCTACACCTTCATTTGAGTCCAGCTGTGTTTGATTATACTGATAGGACTTGATTAGGAAAGCCACACACCTGTCTATATAAGGCCTTACAGCTCACAGTGCATGTCAGAGCAATTGAGAATCATGAGGTCAAAGGAACTGCCTGAAGAGCTCAGAGACAGAATTGTAGCAAGGCACAGATCTGGCCAAGGTTACAAAAACATTTCTGCTGCACTTAAGGTTCCTAAGAGCACAGTGGCCTCCATAATCCTTAAAATGGAAGAAGTTTGGGACGACCAGAACCCTTCCTAGAGCTGGCCGTCCGACCAAACTGAGCTAATCGGGGGAGAAGAGCCTTGGTGAGAGACGTAAAGAAGAACTTAAAGATCACTGTGGCTAAGCTCCAGAGATGCAGTCGGGAGAAAGTTGTAGAAAGTCAACCATTACTGCAGCCCTCCACCAGTTGGGGCTTTATGGCAGAGTGGCCCGACGGAAGCCTCTCCTCAGTGCAAGACACATGAAAGCCTGCATGGAGTTTGCTAAAAAAAAAAAAAAAAAAAAAAAAAAAACACCTGAAGGACTCCAAGATGGTGACAAATAAGATTCTCTGGTCTGATGAGACCAAGATAGAACTTTTTGGCCTTATTTCTAAGCGGTATGTGTGGAGAAAACCAGGCACTGCTCATCACCTGTCCAATACAGTCCCAACAGTGAAGCATGGTGGTGGCAGCATCATGCTGTGGGGGTGTTTTTCAGCTGCAGGGACAGGACGACTGGTTGCAATCGAGGGAAAGATGAATGCAGCCAAGTACAGGGATATTCTGGACGAAAACCTTCTCCAGAGTGCTCAGGACCTCAGACTGGGCCAAAGGTTTACCTTCCAACAAGACAATGACCCTAAGCACACAGCTAAAATAACGAAGGAGTGGCTTCACAACAACTCTGTGACTGTAGTTAAATGGCCCAGCCAGAGCGCTGACTTAACCCCAATTGAGCATCTCTGGAGAGACCTAAAAATGGCTGTTCAACGTTTACCATCCAACCTGACAGAACCGGAGAAGAAGATCTGCAAGGAGGAATGGCAGAGGATCCCCAAATCCAGGTGTGAAAAACTTGTTGCATCTTTCCCAAAAAGACTCATGGCTGTATTAGATCAAAAGGGTGCTTCTACTAAATACTGAGCAAAGGGTCTGAATACTTAGGACCATGTGATATTTCAGTTTTTCTTTTTTAATCTACAAAAATGTCAACAATTCTGTGTTTTTCTGTCAATATGGGGTGCTGTGTGTACATTGAGAAAAAAAAAAAATGAACTTAAATGATTTTAGCAAATGGCTGCAATATAATAGAGTGAAAAATTTAAGGGGGTCTGAATACTTTCCGTCCCCACTGTATATTTTGTTATTCACACGCAACACTTGGTTTGTATGCGATACATGTAATCTTTGTTAATATCATTTAGAATAGGAGAGCTGCGCTGCAAAAGTTTTGATCGATCGATCAAATCAAAACATAAAAAAGTCCATATTAAATCACTTCAGCTTCTTGATGTCACCACAGTGTAATCCAACACACAGACAAGAGAGTGCCCAACCATCGTAATGTAAATCTGCTTACCAGATGGCAAGCATAAAGGGCAGGTGGCTATAACCCAGCCGCGGCCTTTAGCTTTCACCGGTATCAGCAGACTGGATCGTGCAGATCGCTCCCTCTCTACCACTATGGAGTCAGTCTTTGCTCAGGTGGATGCCCCAGCAGAAAGAAGACTGACCATAGTGTAATATTACCTAAATATATTAAAATGAAGTATTGCACTTACATCTATGATGAAATTGGTACGCGTTAAAAAAGATGCCGGCCAGCACAAACAAACGGAACCCGTCATCCTGGTACGATCGCGTGGTGACGTCACTACATGCCTTCCTCTTTAACACAATATTTTGTCCACTGTAGTGTTTTGCAGCCTTTTACATTTTAGACCATTAGCACGATAATTTCCATTATTTTTAGATATCCACAGAGACATAGCTCGAATGATTTTAGCAGCACTGCATAATCATCCATTGAAGAGACACTGTACTATCAGGGCAAAGTGACAGTGTCTGCCGATATTTCGACCCCCAGCCTTTTACACTTATTGTGCAATACTCCCTTGCCACCTCACCACTGCAGCATTCCAGTCTGCCTGAAAGGGCAAAGTGACAGCATCTCGTTAAGAAGTGAGAGGCACCAACAGTCCTGGCCTGAGCATAGAAAGGAGAAAGACCAGGTGCAAACCTCACCGATCAAAAGGAGAACCTGGAGCCTAGAAGTAAAAGACTCAAGCATCAAAGTTCCTATCTAAACAGAGGAAACACAATAACTTCTAGGAGGGTTTTAAAAATGTATGGTACTGTTAATTCCTGTTCTGGTAGATGGACCACAAGCTCTAATGTGCTATTCTGGAAGATAATTTGGGAAACTGGAGTTTCCCTTGAATGGTTTTAAAACCAGTGTTTCATACAGGACCATTTTAAGTATATAGGCAAAAAGGGACAGCTGTCCCAGGCCCCATTGGTGTAGGTAGCTCAACCAGACCCAGGCCTGTTTCTAGCTCTGATCATGGTGCCATTATAGTGCCATCATGATACCATGTTCAGTAGTTCAGGAAATGCACTGGAGGCAACTATGTTAAAACGTATAACAAAGCCAAGAAGAAAAAAAAATGTAAAAAAATTGCAGCTGAGCAGTACATAGTTGTGGTGGCTGCATTAGTTTCTTTTTTTAAGGCTGCCAGGAACACTTACAATCCTTAGGTGACAACGCTCACTCACCATACTCTATAAAAAAAAAAAAAAAAAAGAGTAGCGCGTTGACCCTAGGACAGAAAGGGTTTAGGACTACAAAATGCTTCCTCTTCTCCTTTCCTCTATAGGAGACAGGTGTTCTGTAGTCCACATAGATTACCTGTAACAATTGTAACTGAAAAAAAGTCAGCAAAGGCAGAGAGTGCAGGAACTTTTCAAATCACAGGATTTCTGGCAGGATCAACACATATTTTTTGCAATTATTTAACAAAACCTGCACAATGTTATTTTTAAAGAGTCCAAAAGGGAGAAAACTGAAGAAGATGTTTCATTGTTAGGGTTAATATACACTTTAATCATTTAGATTACTTGCCCTTAAGCCTAAAACAAATACACAATAAACACCAAAATGTTATGCAAATTTGTACCAGTTGCTAGCTAGTACAGATTCTTACCTGCATACTCAACTTCTACATCAGCCAGAGCTTTTAAAGTATTTTCATAGGTGACACAGTTTATATCAAGACGTCCAACGTTATCATAAACACCCTTGGTTTTCTCAGTGAGCTCAATGGTCTTTAGCCGTATCTGTTCTGGAGTTAGATCCCATCTCAGACGGTTTTCTTCATTTTTGAGTTGCAGTTCCATTATATGATCTAGGATAGAATTTAAAATCCAGGCTACATAAAAAGAAAAGATGATTCCCTATGCACTGGGGCATTCCCTGCAATATAAACTCAAGCCGAGCTCTAGGTGTCTTATGGACACACAGAGCAGGGTTCAGGAGCAAACACGCACAAATGCCCCCATTGCAAGTGGTTTACTATGGGGGCACTAGGTAGGGGGTCCCAGAAGAGGAGGATTGGGGGCTGCTTAATTACACAGAGCAGGCAAGTATAACATGTTTCTTATTTAAAGCGTATGTTACCAAAAAAAAAAAAAAAGGGACTCTGTTACTTTAGAGCATGTTATACAGCACAGTGCTTGTGCTGTGTAAATTGGCCCCCTTTATCACCTGAAATACCTGGCTGATCCTGCCCTCCCTCTGTAAACTGAATACAGTTTATCATGGCTGCTGAACCCTGACACCATGGTCAGTTTACGTGCCTCTATCATCCATAGCTCTCCTTTCCCCCTGCCTGTCAGCTAGTGACAGTGTCTGCCCCCCTCCTGCTGAAATTACAGTGTAAATTACATGCAATCCGCTCTGTTAGAAAGCACCCTATGCTACAGCGTATGCGCTTTGTAAAAAATATGCCCATTTCTACCTGAATTCACAGCGCCACTCACGTGTTTCCTTGCTGCTCCCGCCCTCCCCGGCTGACGTCTCTGATCTCTCCTCCCGACTGACGTCAGCGGGGGAATCTCGGCCCCTCCCACTCTAGATGTCAGATCGGAGCGTGAGGAGTCACGTGAGCGCCGCTGTGAATTCAGGTAGAAATGGGCAACTTTTTTACAGCCACTTTAAGAAAAAAAAAATCTAGCATTTACAACCATGTTAAAGTGATTGTAAAGGTTTGCTTTAAAAATAAAATAAAAATCATAACAAAACATGTTATACTTACCGCCTCTGTGCAAGGGTCCCTCGGCAGCACGCCTGGCTCCTCTTCCGCATCGAGTGCCCCCCATGGAGAGCCACTTTCCATGGGGGCACACAACCCCCCCCTCCCAGCAAGACTCGGCCCTGTGTCACTGGATTTGACTGACAGCAATGGGAGCCAATACTCCTGTTGCTATCAATCTATCCCATGAGGTCCTGAGACAGCGGCTGAAGCTGCTGGGCTTGTCGCTGGAACGATCGGGTTCAGGTAAGTAAAAAAAGGGGGGGGGGGAAGAGTAAAAAAGGGGGGGGAACTGGGGGGCTGCTGCAGCACAAAAGAAAAACCTCAAGACTTTACAACTCCTTTAAGGCTTGACATATTTAGTATCTATCTACTCAACGCAATCCCATCTTTTATAGTTTACCAAAAATTGGGCATTCTATTTGTGTGCACTAAAAATCTTGTTGGTGTATATTTTTTGGATATAGGGGTTTGCGCAAATGAAACAGTTGCATTTTAATTCTCCGGGGGGCCTCTGCTTTCAGAAAAGAGATCAGGGAGTTATTGGGGGGGCAAAAAAAACAAAAAAAAACACCCCTGCAGGAGTGCAAACAAGCAAAAAAAATGAACGCATTGCCCTGGCAGTGAAGTGGTTAATCTCATGGAGGTTTGCAGAAAAGAAGCAGGTCTGTATAGTGAATAGAAATGTCCATGACTGTCCTTAGGAAGAGTATATTTGGCTGCTTGCTATTCCCCCTGAAAATAAAGCTAAGCTCCTATGGCAGCCTTACCTAGACGGCCGAGCAGTAGGAGCAGTAGGCGTGCAGCAGACGGAGAGCCAGGTGATTGGGGACAAATGACAGAACAGGCACATTATCCCCATGGAAAGCTCTCCGCCCTCCCCCTCCCCCGGCCTCTTCCAATACCTGTAGGTGACATGCCCAGTGTGTGTTGGAGCTGGGCGGAGAATGCTCGGGTAAGCTCAGCCTTGTCCCTTATGTCCTACGTACACGCTTTATATCTCTTCTCAATGCACACACACGACTCCTTATCTCACATGCTACACGAGGAACATACAAACCTAACAATAAAGGGTTACACGAGGGGCACAGCTCTAAGGACACGCCACTTCCGCTTGTGTTCCGTACAACTCATTCCGCTTCCGGTTCCAGAGACTGTTCGCTTGCATGTGCCGAGTGTCCAGTGAGTGAGCTGTTGTTTGTTCGTTGTGTCCTAGGGGAGCTTTCGGAGGGGTGGTGGGGTACAGTGGGAGCAGGGCTAGGTGGTCAGACATGATATGGAGGGAGACACTGGGCACCCCCCACAGGGACAGTCAGCTGAGGAGTACTGCTTCCTGTCTGCTCATCGTATACACCACTATTACATGGGAATGCCTGATCAGGGCAACCTACCACCAGTAGTCTTCATCCTTTCATAGTGCCAGGAGGTGTTAGCTGTGATTGGAAGTTCACCACACACAGTACAATCTGATTATACAATTTCCTTCAGATCTACCAACAGCTATAAAATACAAGAGTCTGCCTGGCAGGATATAAATTGGACAGATTAGGTAGGTCCTCATATAGATTTAAAGTTGACTGTATGGAAGGGTTGCCACCTCATCCCTTTAAACCAGAGGTCTCAAACTGGCAGCCCTCCATTGGTTGTGGAACTACAAGTCCCATCATGCCTCTGCCTGTGGAAGTCATGCTTGTAACTGTCAGCATTACAGTGCCTTATGGGACTTGTAGTTCTGCTACAGCTGGAGGGCCACCAGTTTGGGACCCCTGCTTTAAACCCGAACACATGAATTACACAGATTCTGAGGCTAATTTAAATGCAGATAAGGCACAGAGTGAGTTTAATTATCACTTCAATCAACCACTGAACCCGTGTAATATGTGTTTGGTTTTAAAGGGATGAGGTGGCAACCCTATTATATGGTCAGATTATAATGTGTATGGTCATAAGAACATAAACCCTTGCACATTAGGACATAAGTGTGAGGTACTGCCCCTGGAATTATTATTATTATACAGGATTTATATAGCGCCAACAGTTTGCGCAGCGCTTTACAACATGAGGACAGACAGTACACTTACAATACAAATCAATACAGGAGGGATCGGAGGGCCCTGCTCATTAGAGCTTACAATCTAGAAGGGAGGGTCAAGTGGAACAAAAGGTAATAACTGTGGGGGGTGAGCTGATGGAGAAATGCAGCTTAGGGGCTAAGGCTCTGTTCACATTTCAGATGCGATTTGAGTGTGATTTCAGATGCTGATCACACAGAATTGCATGACAATCACATTTTTTAAATTTTTTTTTTCAGTGGTGTCCGTTCACACCAGTGGGACTCAATTTGAAAGGTTACCGTACTACTTTGGTGCGTTTCTGACCCATAGGCTTCAATAAAAATGCACACACAAATTGCAGGTGCATGCATTCGTAATGTGATTCCATGGTGTTTTTTTTTTTTAACCCTTGACTCTCCTCCCAGAATTTTTGGTCTTTCCATAGTACATCGCGGCCACAGCAAGTATACAACCCTTTTAGGCTCTTTTTGTAGCTTAAGGCCCCTTTCACACCTGTGCGATATGTCCTGCGACTTGGGACTGCAAAGTCGCATGACAAGTCAGATCCCATGATTTCCAATGAGCGCCATTCATTTGTGTGCAACTTCAAAGTAGTCCCTGTACTACTTTGGTTCAACTTTGGTGCGAGTTGAGGTCCATAGACCTCAAGATTACACCGGCATTCCCTGAAATCGCGGCTGAAAAATCCCGCGACTTTTAAGTCGCGGCAGTGTGAAAGGGGCCTAAAGCGGTAGTAAACCGCTAGGTGAGGGTTTTTTTTTTCTGATCTGCAAGGTAATACATGTGACACTTACCTGAAAACAAAGCCTTCCAGCAAAGCAATGTCACCACTGGAGGCCGCTTCCATCTTCACCCATCTTCCTTCAGGGTCTGCAGACTCTGGCTGTGTGACTGGCGGGAGCTGCAATGACATCAATCCCCGACGTAATCGGCTTCAAGTACAGTAAATATCTCCTATAAGGCGCATGATTAGGAGATATTTACAGTACCTATAGGTAAGGTACAAGTCAGAGATGGGAGTATACTCCCGCTTTAAAGTGGAACTTTATGCTAACCAGTTAAAATGAGCGGACGGGAAAGATTTTTAATGCAGAAGAAACATGTTTTGTCTCTTCTGCATTAAAACGACTTACCTGCTTGTCCACCCATGTACAGTGAGCCACGCATGTGTAGCTCATTGTAAAGATTAGGCAATTTCGAATCTGACTGAACACATGCTCAGTAGTGACATTATCCCACCCAGCCAATGTCGGCAATCGAGACCTGGAAGCCAGCTTAAAGATGTCAGCGGCCAGGCAGGGAGCTCGAGGACTCCACATCGCTGGAGCTGAGGTGAGTATTGTTCCACTTTAAGCATCTTAGTATCGTGTTATAGCCAAAAGACAGCTGCAGCATGGTACTATAGTTCTGGGCTCCAGAGACGTCCTCCTAGAACTCTGCCCCCTGCAGCACACTCTGTGACTGCTGTGTCCTTCGAATGCAATATTCCTAACGCACACATTGCTGTAGAGATGGCTGTATTTATAAATGGGTATTGGAACCGTATATAGTCAAAGTAATGTCACCAAAATCTCCAAAAATTCCTGCTGCAGCATGTGTGATTAAAACTTTAATCAGTGATCATTTAATTACAGCAGAAAGCTACGTTTTCAGAGCCATGCAGGACCCCTTTGGCCACAGCTGATCAGGGTGAAGGGCCAATCACAGCAGCCTTTTTCCATGTGATCAGCTGTGTCCACTCATGTAAACAGACTTGCCGGTTATCGGCAGTCGTTTTCTTACGTGCTGTGTCTGTGGGAGGAAAGGAGTGCTGATAACCGGGGTGCGCACATGCTGCAGCAGGAATTATTTGCCCTGTCGCACTCAATGCAGTGATCCAGCATTTAAGGGGTTAAGGCTGGGTTCACGCATATGCGAATTGGATGCACAAAAAATGTGAAAAAATATTCTTTTCAATGGATCTGGTTCACATATGTGTGTTGTATCCGCAGTCCGCACTGCACAAAAAAGTGCATTTTCTAGGCAGTGCGGTGAGAGAATTGCAGGCACATAATCTTCATTGGGAATGCATCTGATTCACAGATGTGTTCCGTTCTGAACAGGAATTATCCCCCCCCCCCCGCTCAGCTGATCCGCAGGTGGAAGCAATGGGCGGCACAGTGGTGTAGTGGGTAGCACTCTCGCCTAGTGTTAAAAAGAATCCCAACCACTACACTACCTGCCTGGAGTTTGCATGTTCTCCCTGTGCCTGCGTGGGTTTCCTCCGGGTACTCCGGTTTCCTCCCACACTCCAAAGACATGCTGGTAGGTTAATTGGCTTCTGTCCAAAATTGGCCCTAATATATGAATGTGAGTTGGGGACCTTGGATTGTGGGCTCCTTAAGGGTATGTGAGTGTGCGATGTATTTGTGGAGTGCTGCGTAAAATTGACAGTGCTATAGGGTTACCTTTTAAATAAAATAATGATATAATAGATTAGCATCTTAATGAGACACAATGTACAGGGATAGGGACAATTGCAGACACTCACTCAGGTTGAACTGGATGGACTGGTGTCTTTATTTAACCTTACTAACTATGTACCATGGGGAGGAACCGATGAATGAATCATTTTTATCTTCGTAGGGAAACCAGAGCTGCAATTCGCACCGCACATGTGTGAACAGGTGGTTCACACCTGGCAATACAACGCCTCCTCACCACCTGTCAAATGCTCTCTAAAGAGCAATCCAAACGCAGATTGCTCTTTAGAGAGCAACACAAATGTAAATTGGTCCAGGATGGGCCCTTAAAAACATAGCTCAGTCATTTGTTTTTAATTTACTGTTCTTTTGAGAACTAAAAAGTCCATCTGGCACAGCGGCAGAGATCTTTTTTGCATGAATGATGCGTCTGTGCAGGGGGAGCCCTGCACAGATGTGGCAATTTCAAAAGTGACAGCTGCTGTGGATGAGACAATCGTGTACAGGTAAAATGAATAAAAATGTACTTGTCATGTGATCTTTTTTATGTGAGCATTCTCCGCTTCTTAAGGCTAACCATACACATACTGACGGGCTAAATGAAAGAAATCAAATCCCCTATCCATACTAAACACAGATGGATGAATCTCCCATGCTAGCTATTGTATGCAGACAGCCAACACCCATGGCTGCCTGAATACCCAAACCATTCCTGTTGTAGGCTGTAGTACAACTTGGATGCTTCTTTGAAGTGGTTTGCATGTTCCATGGGGCTGGAATTGCACCAAAGTAGTACAGAAATATTTTCAAAAATAGCGCCTTGCTGGGTGTGAATGTGCACCATTGAAAACAATGTGATCTTCATTGTCGTGATTCTGTAAGAGTCAAGTTCAATTCGCATCTGAAATCACACTAGTGTGAATGGCGTCTGAATGTGACCTCGTTCAACATTACCACTTCATCCAGTACTACACAGCAAATTGCCACAGTGTAAGGGTAACAACTCATTCTGACAGATGCTTTTATTTATTTTCTTAATTAAATTGTATTTTTTGAGGAAAGGGTTTACCTTGCTACACATCAGAAGAGGCAGCAGAAAACTCATTTAAATATGCGCCTGTAAAGTAGAAAGTTTCTGCCACATGTATACACCACTCCTAAAGTGCCCCTGCCCATTGAAATCAATGGGGCAGCGCTGCTGAACGGCTGCTGTAGCAGCGCTTTGCATGCGGTTTTAACCTTTTTCCGTCCGCTAGCGGGGGTTAAAAGTGCCCCGCTAGCGGCCGAATCACGGCGGTAAAGCACTGCTAAAAATAGCGGCGCATTACCGTAGACACCCCCAACGTCTCGGTGTGAAAGCACCCTAAGTGTTCTCCTTCTGACCCCAACAACACTAATGCCCCGTACACACGGTCGGATTTTCCGACGGAAAATGTGTGATAGGACCTTGTTGTCGGAAATTCCGACCGTGTGTGGGCTCCATCACACATTTTCCATCGGATTTTCCGACCCACAAAGTTTGAGAGCAGGATATAAAATTTTCTGACAACAAAATCCGTTGTCGGAAATTCCGATCGTGTGTACACAAATCCGACGCACAAAGTGCCACGCATGCTCAGAATAAATAAAGAGATGAAAGCTATTGGCCACTGCCCCGTTTATAGTCCCGGCGTACGTGTTTTACGTCACCGCGTTCAGAATGATCGGATTTTCCGACAACTTTGTGTGACCGTGTGTATGCAAGACAAGTTTGAGCCAACATCCGTCGGAAAAATTCCTAGGATTTTGTTGTCGGAATGTCCGATCAATGTCCGACCGTGTGTACGCCCTATTAGGCTTCTTTCACACTGGGGCGGTGTCAGCGTTGGCAGTAAAGCACTACCCGTTTTAGCTGCGCTTTAATGCTGTTATAGGGGCGGTAGCAGGGAGCTTTTACCCCCCAAGAAGGGGTTAAAAGCGCCTGTGATGCAGCGCTTCCGAAACACTTTTCAGACGCTTCGGAAGCGGTGCCCGTCCATTCCAGTGGGCAGGGGCAGTTTGGGAGTGGTGTATACACCGCTCCCACACCACCCCAAAGATGCTGCTTACAGGACTTTTTTTCCCTTCCTGCAAGCGCACCGCTCCAGTGTGAAAGCACTCAGGCTTTCACACTGGGGTGGCATGAGAGGCAGTTTTCAGGTGCTTTACAGGCACTATTTTTAGCTCTAAAATGCCTGAAAACTGCCTTAGTGTGAAAGGGGTCTAATTCCAGGTTCACACTGACAGCGGGAATGAAATCGTGCGAGTTCAGCTGAACTTGCAAATTTCATTCCCGCAGGACAGTCCCGACTTCCGGGGCGATTTCAGAGACATCTGTGCGGCTTGCTGCACAGATGTCTATGGAAATCGCACCCCAAACAAAATCGCCAAAAGTAGTACAGAAACTACTTTTGGGAATCAGTGCGGTGTCGCACTGATTCAGACCGTGCAATTGCCACCGATTTGACATGTCAAATCGCTCCAATGTGAACCAGGGCTAAAGGACAAAGTAATGACTTGAAGGATGGCAGGTGGAAGCAATGAGTGCTGCAGGAGACACAGGAGGGCAACTCTCCTTAATTAAACTTCCCAAAGCAAGTTTTTATTAATGGAGCTACACAGGTGGACAGAGAAGTACTGTATAAAGGGCAGTACCTGGCTTACAAACAAGATAGGTTCTTCAGGTTTGCTCGTAAAGCGGAGCTCCACCCAAAAGGGAAAGCTCCGCTTGTTTGCTCCCCCCCCCTCCGCTGCCACATTTGGCACCTTCGGGGGGGAAATGGATAAGGCCCCTATCACACTGGGGCAGTTTGCAGGTGCTATTGCGCTAAAAATAGCGCCTGCAAACCGACCCGAAACAGCCGCTGCTGTCTCTCCAGTCTGGAGCAGTGCGCTAGCAGGACGTGAAAAAAAAAGTCCTGCTACCAGCATCTTCGGAGCGGTGAAGGAGCGGTGTATACACCGCTCCTGCCCCTGCCCATTGAAATCAATGGGACAGCGCGGCTAAACCGACGGCAAAGCGCCTCAGTAGAGGCGCTTTGCGGTGGTTTTTAACCCTTTCTCAGCCACTAGCGGGGGGTAAAACCGCCCCTCTAGCGGCCGAATACCGATGGTAAAGCGCCGCTAACTATAGCGGTGCTTTACCGCCGACCCCGCCCCAGTGTGCAAGGGGCCTAACTCTCAAACCAGGTATCCGCCCCCACTTCCCTGTTAGATCGCCAAATCGTTGTGAGCGGTCTGCGAAAATTCCGCCCCCCCCCCACCTCTTTTTTTTTTTTCTTTTTTTTTTTTTTTTTTTAAATATTCACTCATGGCTCAGCACAGCAGCAGAGTGACATCCAGTGCTCTACAGAAAAATGCAGTCGTGTTGCATTTTTCTGCACTACAACACATCACGCCAGCTTTTTTTTTTTTTTTTTTATTTCCTAAAGAAAACCTTCATGAAAAATGCATAAAAATTCTATGCTGAGAATCTCCCCAATTCGAATTGAATCTACAACTCAACTTTGCCAACCAGGCAAAATTTCCACTATGCTATTTATAAATTATTAATTTAGCCCAGCTCTATTCTTTGTTTTGCATATTTTATGTAGAATGTTTTAATTTTCAAATTAATATGCCTTCCATGTCTATAGGCCAATTGACCAATTCACAATGAAACTCGCGCCACTGCTTTTTTTTTACCCCTTACTGTATTGTGCCTAGCTGTGACATTGCAGACTTTGTAAGATGATGGTTTGCATTAGTATCCTAACAGCTGTTTAATGCATTTGTAGAGGTGGCTCTTGTGACATTAAAGATTTGTAAAAATAATGGCGGACAAGAAACGTTTGGCATTTTCCATCATCCAGTATTTACAAGACCAGATGCAAAATGGAGAACTTTCCTCTGATGCCCAGGAAAGTCTTGAAGGTTTGTCTGTCTGTTTGTTTTTTGTGGACAGTGTTTGTTTATTGAATAGATTGCATGGTGTACTTGTAGTATTTTGACACATTGGGGAAGACTTACTAAAACTGGTGCACACATAATCTGGTGTAGCTGTGCATGGTAACCAATTGGTTTCTAAAGCTTGTTCAATTAAAATTTGACAAAAAGCCTCTTTTCACACCGTAGCGACTTGTCATGCCATTTGACAGGTCGAGAACCCTATTGTCAGCAGTGTCACTGATCAAATCAGTGCGACAGTGACTTTGCAGTGCTGCATCGTTTTTGTTTTTTTTGTTGTAGTTCCTGCACTACTATTGGCGACTTCAGATGTGACTTGCATAAACATCTGTGCATGAAGCCACACGGATGTCTTCCAAGTTGCACCTGAAGTTGCACTGACATGCAGCTTTGAAATTTCCAGATTTCAAAGCTGCATTCAATGTGAATGAGGGCTAAAACCTAGAAGCTGATTGGTTTCTATGCGGAGTGGTACCAGATCGTGTGTGTGTGTGTGTGTGTGTGTGTGTGTGTGCACCCGTTTTAGTAAACCTCCCCTATTGCAACACTATTTTGTAACAATATGACCAGAGAAAGCACAAAGTTTGCTAAAAGATACAATTGTAGCAGACAGCCAGTGATTCATTTACCACCAGGTTCTTCAGAGTGTTGTGAGCTTTTAGACTTTAGAAATGTAATGGTAAATTTAGAAGCCCTCAGAATATTTATTTTTAATGTGCTATTCATTCAGTCTTGAAAATATTTAGGATTTACAATTTTCAGTTTTGTGTTTTTTCTTCTTAGTCCTCATTTACACCTAAGCTAAGCATTTTTCAGATGTTTTTGTGCTTGTATACAAGGTCAGACAATTATTTTTGATTGGTTGAATGCAGGGAAAGCAGTATAATCTGTGACATCCTATGTGTACTTACATCATACAGTATATAGGCATACTGGGTCCTACAAACATATAGAGGCCTACTGTGGCTGTGTGGTATGACTGCCAATCTGGGTACACCTGCTTCCCGACGTCCTTTGCCTACTGCTCCTCTTTTTGGAATGCGAATCTCAAGGATCGTAAAGATTGTTATTGAATAGACAATACATAGGCCCATGCCCCACATATAAATCCCTCTGCATTCAGCATAGCAAGGCTTTGCACCTCCATTTTTTGTTAGCTGGGCTTCCAGGGTGGAAGGAAACATTATTTCAGGTGCGAAATTGCTTGTGCTGCATGTTTACAGACTCTTGCAACAAATTCTATTAGGCCAAAAACGGCAACACCGCTCCAAAAAGACTCATGCACCTTTTCCAGCTTTGTGCGGCTGAGCATATAGAGATATGAACAGCCATTATAGAAAAGAATAGGATTTTTGATGTTGTCATGGGGAGGGGAATGCATGAAAATGCACAATAAAATGCTCAGGTGTGAATGAGGGATTAAATTGGTATATTTTATGCTACACCTGTCTATCTTATGACAACTTTTCAGGCCTACATTATTGCTAGAGAACTCATTCTATCTCTGCATTACAGGACATTAATAATTTATAACAATCGCTCAACTGGAGAAAATATATTAAAGTACATTATTGTACTTTGATTTTATTAAAAGCCCATTAAGCACGTTATGGGTATATGAAGTTTTACTTGGAATACTAAAGCTATATTATAATTAATGTGTCTCTTAGTTCAAATAAAAAGGTGTACCCAGATGCAGTCTTAGATGTGGACTTCTATACTTTACTGGCTTGCCTGTCTATCAATGTCATCATATTCAAACTAGCCAACACTGGCCAGTTTTAAACCACTGCTGTGAGAGAGAAACTGACAGCAATAGGAACATTTTTTTTTTTTTGTTTTTCAGTAAGAGTGGGAAGAATTTGAATCCTCTTCAGTTTGTCTCTTTCATTTTGGATGATTACCTGCACTATCTGTCCTGGTAACAGTTTTTTTTTAATCCATACACAAAGGGGAAAAAGGAAACTTTTCTATCATTCATTCGGGAACTCTTTAAAAAAATAAATAAATAAAAAATCCAGGTATAACCCTTGCATCTAGCAGGCTTTCTCAGTGGCTACACGCCTTTCAACATACAAATGCAGAAATGCAACGAGACTTTAAATACCCCTCCAATGGACACACATATATAATAAACTGCATTCAAAAGTATACATATCTTTCAATTAAAATTTCATCTGTTAAAAACCATTTTACAAGGACTTCAATTTTACCACTCATCTTCCACTGGGGAAGTAACAGATGTATAATTTGGTAATCCTAGAGATGTGTAGGTCGACACGATTTGCGGAATCCCTGCAACATACAGAACTAGCTTGGTGTATTTTGGTATCAACTATTAAACTTCACTTCTCTCCTCTATGATCTTCTATCAGCAGTTGTTGGCAGTTTCACACAGGGCCCCCAGATGCTAGATTCACTGCAGCAGCAGACTTCACGGTGGGTGCGTCTTTGGGTGCCTCTCTACCAGGACGTTGGTGTTATTCCCACTATGGTGATCTCTATGGTGTGGGAACTGTGCTGGAACGTAATCCTTGCAGCACTTCTCTACTCTGCATTTACACTTCTATCTACATCTGAGGACATAGACTGGGATTCTTGGTGACCACATGCTTTCTGTAAGTGCTGACTAGGATAGCTTACCAATGCTTTGCCAGGGGCAAAGGAGGTACTACTCAGTCCTGATTAGCTCCTGTCCCTTTGTCTCTTCAGGAACTCAAGTCTAAGAGCTTACCCTCGGCACTATTGCAGTGGTCTCTAAAATGTCAACACCTGATAATTTTTATTTCCCACACTGCTCTCCCTTGCTTCTGGCAGCCTGTCTGATATAAGAATTAAGGACAGTTTGTTGACATTGGTGGACCTCTACAGACTATTCTTCATGATTTGATCATGGAATGGGTGAGTCCCTTTGTGAAAGTTATAAACCCTCACTGAGCTACCTTCATCTACTGTCACTTTAGTCTTCCAAAGTATGACTGCAGCTTGTGTTTTCACAGTTAGGTCCTGTATTTGAGTGTTTTCTGCCCCTTCGCCTAAAGTACTAGAGAGGCCTTAGGCATCCATCATAACGTCTTAAAGACGATCCTCTTCCCCACCCTGGATCATATGTTAAGTCTGATCCAGAGTGAGTGGTCTCAAGTGAGTCCCCAGAGACCTCAGCCACTGCATGCATCTGACATAAACTACTTATCCTTGCTTAGTAAGGGAGAATTTTTTCAGGCATAGATCTTTTCATCGCACCGAAGTTGACAGTCTGGTGTAAGCTTTTCAACATTCAGTATCAAGTAAGCAACCAACTCTGGAGTTTTCTGTCTCAAAATGCTTTGATAACTTTTGCTCATTTTCTGAGGAATCGGTGAAGATGTGGCTAGTGGCACCATTGGTGATCCCACCTGTGTGTTGCCTTCACATAGTAAGTGTTTATCCCAGTTGCCAATTCTGAATATTTTAAGAAACCAGTGGACAAATGGAGACCTTGGCCAAACAAGTTCTTTTTAGCTAGTTGGGCTTTTAGACCAGTTTCTCCGGTACATGGATGTACCAGGCTATGGCAGAGCAAGCAAGATTCCATATCAGTAACTTTAATCCAAAGGGCTCACCTTTAATACTTGATTTGATATAGCAGGTTGGTTCTGGTGGCCAAGTACATATGTGATGCCTCCCTGAAAAGAGGAGTGATGATTGCCTATATCAATGCTATGACTGCAATAATGAAAAGTCTCCCAGCTCAATTGTTGATCTCTGGGCAAAACTTCTAAAGCCACTTACACACGAACAGATTTTCCGACGGGAATTGTGTGATGATTGGCTGTTGGTGGAAAAATCGACTGTTTGTACGCTCCATCGGACAATTTGTTGTCGGATTTTCTGCGGACAGATGTCTGTCAGATTTTCCGAGCGTGTGTACACAAGTCCGTCGGACAAAAGTCCAAAGTACAAACACGCATGCTCGGAAGCAAGGGTGAGCCAGAAGTGGTCGGTCTTGTAAACTAGCGTTCGTAACATAATTAACATGCGTGACGTGGCAAATTATGAAATCTCGAAATGCAGCGCACAATTCTCTTCTTTAATGAGATAATAGTGAAGCTGCTTTGCTGGTGATACTGATGGAGTTATTGCAAACACATTTTCAAAGGCTTTTTTTTTTTTTCTAGTGATATCAAGAATAATATTATCATGCTTGTGTGTTTTTTTTGTTTTTTGTTTTTTTGGTGCAAGTTACCACAACAGCATTATCCCGTAGTTTTTAAGATCAAAGATATAACTATGTTGGTGTCCCTTGTTAATCTTACATTGTATTTTTAAAAATTGAAAAAAATTTGCCAAGAGTTGGTAAAAGCAGGGGTCCGTCATCCGGAGATAATTCCTAAAATCATCCGGATTATTTTCCTGGAGCTTCCGCAGCAAAGACATATGAATGACATAATTGGTCACCATTAAAAAAAAAAAAAAACAATTTTTGGTCCAAGAAATCCTCCTCCTCCTCCTGTTCCTGGATTGGACTTGGGTCAAAGCAATAAGTCCAAGGCTAATAATAAATAACACGTTATCTCCTCCGATGCCGCAACATGGCTGGTTGACGAACAGCCGTTCAGAAACTTACTGACTTTTCCCTTTATAAACAATAGGCTTTTTGGGGCCTCTCTGACTGCAGTTATCAATGCATATGAAGGGAAAACACTTGCATTGCTCAGATGAGTAGACTGAGGTGCTCCCCCATTTGGTCCCTTTTGGTGAGCCTTTCCCTCTCAGAAAGAAAGCCCTGAATTCTTCTGTTCTTCAAAAGTTATTCCTTGATCTAAGCAAAAGTTATCCTCCTGATACATTATGCAGCATGGACTACCCCCAACTGTGGACAACAGATTTAGAGAGGTATGTTGACTGTTGCCAAATTTTAGATGCTGGGTTTAGGGAGGTTGTCTCAGCTTCATACAAGACCGCAAGACAGATTCTATTGCCTACTGATGATTTTTTTTTTTTTTTGTTTTACTTCATGTTAACCTTATTGAACTTTTGCACCTTTTTCAAGGCTCTACAGGATCTAATTTTTTTAAGAGTTGTGATTCCTTCACCAGCTTTGAAGCGATTTCCAGGATTTTCATTCAAAGTTATTTATGGTACCCAAACAAACTGGGATGTGTTTGATTCATCTTGGATCTCAAGGCTTTCAATGTGTTTGAATGGCCTAGTATCCTAGGTTAAACTGGATAGACTTTTTTTTCAACCTTATAAACTATGTATCCAATCTCCCTGAGGCAGAGTGTACACTCTGAGGTCGGCTGTTTCCCCCCCATGAACTGCTAAAGAACAAGTTTACATTGTGTTCAAAAATCTATTTTCTAAATTGCCACCAAGACAGGAGCAGAGGGCACTCTTCTTTTCATTGGGCACACCTGTTCCTAACTGTCAAAAGGCAGTTGTTCCGTTCACTTTGGATATATGTTGTTCTGCTTAAAACACCTAAAGCGGAACTAATCCTCTATTTTTACAGTATCATCATGTGTCGGGAATGTAACTCACATAAGTTGTGCTCTCAACCAAACTGTTAAACCATTAAATGGCTGGTTTCATAACTGATCATATGTGAAAGCACCATGGCATTTGAAGATCAAAACAGATGCCAAGATGGAAGCTTCCTTGGCTGAAAATGATAGGAGGATTTAGTTCTGCTTTAATGGGCTTTTTTCCAACCTATGTTTTTGGGGACATTGCCCCATATTTTCTGTCTTGTCTCTGGAAAAGTAGCAACCACGGATTGCAGGAAAGAAATTTGCATGATTTCCCCCATCAACAGACAGTCTCCTGCTGAGACATTGTATTCTTCCGGCGGGGATAGCTCTTGACAGTGATTATTGCTAGCAGCCGCTAGCGATAGTCGCAAGTAAATCTGGCAGGCTGGTTGTACCCAAGTTGGTTGATCAACTTGGTACATTCAGCCTTCCCCCACATGGTTCAAATCTCGTTCCTGCTGAACCGGCCAAGATTCGAAACGTCTATGGTCGGCCTAACGCCAGCCAAAAATTATTTTTAAGTTTTTTTTTTTTTGAATAGCATAAGGAAGGGTTAACTGGCCATTCAGGGATTGCTGACAGGTCTGCCAGTAGGTGGCAGCAAGATTTCCGGGACCAGCATGACTTCACTCTGCCTTCGTTCTTAAGTACAAGTCGTATGCAAGTCAGATGTTTGTAACGCGGGGACTTTAAAAATGTTTCCTCTTTAACTTGTTTAACCGCTCCTTTGCTTTTATATGATATTGGCATTTTGTACAGTAATAATTGAACTGCTTATCTCATTCCCACAGTTGCAATCCAGTGTCTGGAAACCGCATTTGACGTTTCAATAGAGGATCGCAGCTTGGCCGTATGTGAGACACTCCCAGAGATTTTTGCATCAGCTACAGAAAAGGTAGACTTGACATGCTCTGCATCTGGAAAGTATTCACGGTGCTTCACTTTTTTCACATTTTGTTATGTTACAGTCTTATTACAAAATGTATTAAATTCATTCTTTTCCATAAAATTCTACAAACAATACCCCATAATGACAACGTGAAATAAGTTTGTTTGAAATCTTTGCAAATTTATTAAATAAAAATAATGAGAAGAATCAAATGTACACAAGTATTCACAGCCTATGCCATGACACTCAAAATTGAGCTCAGGTGCATCCTGTTTCTTCAACTTGATTGGAGTTCACCTGTGGTAAATTCAGTTGATTGGACGTGATTTGTAAAGGCACACACCTGTCAATTTTCACATTGTAATTATTATGTATTATTTGTAAAATTTTGAGGAAAAAAATGAATGTAATCCATTTTGTAATAAGGCTGTAACATAACAAAATGTGGAAAAAGTGAAGCGCTTTTGAATACTTACAGATGCACTGTATCTAGTGCTCTACAGATATATCAGAAAATGTATTAATTTAGTCTGTCTTGCACAGTTTTTATTTGCATGTTGGGTACAAAGTTTACTAATATTTACAGTTTCGTTCAGGAGATGTTTTGGTAGTTTAAACACCGTCAAAATTTTAGCTGTGTAATTTGAGAAGAGAGAGAACGTTTGTTTTACACACACACAGTATGTTTGTGCTAAAAAGTAATTTTTATTAATGTGTTTTGTACCCAAAAAGACAAAGTACATGTACAGTTGTGCTCATAAGTTTACATACCCTGGCAGAATTTATGATTTCTTGGCCATTTTTTCAGAGAATATGAATGATAACGCAAATACTTTTCTTTCACTCATGGTTAGTGTTTGGCTGAAGCCATTTATTATCAATCAACTGTGTTTACTCTTTTTAAATCATAATGATAACAGAAACTACCCAAATGACCCTGATCAAAAGTTCACATACCCTGGTGATTTTGGCCTAATAACATGCACACAAGTTGACACAAAGGGGTTTGAATGACTATTAAAGGTAACCATCCTCACCTGTGATCTGTATGCTTGTAATTAGTGTGCGTGTATAAAATGTCAATGAGTTTATGGACTCCTGACAGACCCTTACATCTTTCATCCAGTGCTGCACTGACGTTTCTGGATTCTGAGTCATGGTAAAGCAAAAGAATTGTCAAAGGATCTGCGGGAAAAGGTAGTTGAACTGTAAAAAACAGGAAATGGATACAAAAAGATATCAAAGGAAATGAGAATGCCAATTAGCAGTGTTCAAATTCTAATCAAGACGTGGAAAATGAGGGTTTCTGTTGAAACCAAACCACGGTCAGGTAGACCAACTAAAATTTCAGCCACAACTGCCAGGAAAATTGTTCGGGATGCAAAGAAAGCCCTGCAAATAACTTTAGGTGAAATACAGGACTCTCTGAAAACATGTGGTGTGCCCGTTTCAAGATACACAATAAGGAGGCACTTAAAGAAAGATGTGCTGCATGGTCGAGTCGCCAGAAGAAAGCCATGCAAAATGTGCACTATGCAAATGTCACAAAGTATCCCACTTACAATATGCCAAACGGCACAGAGACAAGCCTCAAATCTCCTGACATCAATATCATTGAGCCACTCTGGGGAGATCTCAAACGTGCAGTTCATGCAAGACAGCCCAAGAATTTACAGGAACTGGAGGCCTTTTGCCAACAGGAATGAGCAGCTTTACCATCTGAGAAGATAAAGAGCCTCATCCACAAATACCACAAAAGTCTTCAAGCTGTCATTGATGTTAAAAGGGGCAATACACGGTTATAAGAACTGGGGTATGTAAACTTTTTTGATCAGGGTCATTTGGGTAGCTTCGGTGGTGATTATGATTTAAAAAAAGTAAAAACAGTTGATTGATAATAAATGGCTTCAGCCAAACACTAACCGTGCGTGAAAGAAAAGTTTTTGTGTTCTCATTCATATTCTCTTAAAAATGGCCAAGAAATCATAAATTCTGCCAACTTCTGTGAACTTATGAGCACAACTGTATTACTGCGATGTATAGTAGAACTGAAGAGAAGTGAGATTTGTGCCCATGATCTCACAAGATCATGGACAAAATACTCTTCTATGAAAATTAAAAGCAAGAAAATAGGTTAAAATAAAAATTAGCATTAAAGACGTTTTTGGAAACGTACCATTCATAAGTGTGTTTTTAGTTACAGTATATCAAGAAATTTCTGTGACACTGGTAAAATTGGTGTATTTATGATTATACAAATACTTTGTACAAGTGTCACAGGACTGTCCTGATATTAACCGCTTAAGGACTGGCCTCGTTTTGACATTTTGGTGTTTTAAAACCGTTTATTTTTCTAGCAAGAAAAAAAAAAAAACTTATAACCCCCAAACATTTATATATTGTTTTTTTTTCTAACACCCTAGAGAATAAAATGGCAATACTTTTTTTCTCACCGTATTTACGCAGCGGTCTGACAAGCGCACTTCTTTTTTTTTTTGGGGGGGGGGGGGGGGGGGGATTCACTATTTTGAATACAAAAATAGGACAACACTAAAGTTGGGCCAATTTTTTTTTTCTTATATTGTGAAAGTTAATGTTACGCCAAGTAAATTGCTACCCAACATGTCACGCTTCAAAATTGCGCCCGCTCGTGGAATGACGACAAACTTTTACCCTTAAAAATCTCCATAGGCGACGTTTAAAAAATTCTACAGGTTGCATGTTTTGAGTTACAGAGGAGGTCTAGGGCTAGAATTATTGCTCTCGCTCCAATGATCACAGCGATACCTTACATGTGTGGTTTGGCCACCGTTTTCATATGTGGGCGCTACTCACTTATGCGTTTGCTTCTGCGCGCAAGCTCGTCGGGATGGGGCGCTTTAAAAAAAAATTTTTCTTCTTATTTATGTTACTTGATTTTTTTTTTTTCACTGTTTTTAAAAAAAAAAAAATGTGGATCACTATTATTCCTATTACAAGGAATGTAAACATCCCTTGTAATAGAAAAAAGCATGACAGGTCCTCTTAAATATGAGATCTGGGGTCAAAAAGTCCTCAGATCTCATATATAGACTAAAATGCAAAAAAAAAAAAAAAAAATGTTGTCATTTGAAAAAATGGCCCTTTTAAGACGTATGGGTGAAAGTGACGTTATGACGTCACTTCCGCCCTTCTATGGTATGGAGACGGGTAGGGGCCATCTTAGCCTCACTCATCTCCATACCCAGCCACAACAAGGACCCGATCGCCTCCGCTGCTGCTGCCGACGGCTCCGGTAAGCGGCGGGAGAGGGGGTCCTCTTCCACCGCCGATAACGGTGATCTTGCGGTGAGTCCGCCGCAGACGCATGGATGCCTCAGTTGTGGTAGCAGCTGCTGCCGTTACCGAGATAACCATCTTCAAAGTGCCGACGTATATGTACAGGAGCCAGTCGGCAAGTGGTTAATCTACATCACACTTATTTATGAATGATACAAAAAAGCAGGGAAAACCCAACAGCAATTCATCAGAGGACAGGCCGATGTAAGCTAAATATCTTTTATTGATTATCCAAATTACAAAACAAACAGTTTTTGAAATCTACACCCACCTCCAACACATAGTTAAAATAAGACAAACGTCTGAATAGGGCACAGGTGGCCACCACACCCGATACAGACACCTCATACTCGTCTCACACACAAACAGATAATTATCCTAAATCCAGTTCTGGAATAATTGCATGAATGATCGATCAATGAAGTATACTAAAGGAAAAATGAAAAAATTCCAAGGAATTGAAGTGTTGGAGCGCTCAATCAATGTTCCAATAAAAATATATGTAGAAAGTGGTTGTGCTTTGGGAGTAGACGAGAGTTCCCTTAGTGTAAAGACTGGTGATACAATGGTTCTGGTTACAGCAAGATGCATATAAGAGTGCAGATACCAGTGGGGATCGAAAGCTAGAGGCAATTGGATATAGGGCTAGTGTTACACAAGGAAAAAAACAAACGGGATATGCTATTTGAGATAGTCCCCCTCAAGTACTTGGGGTGCAATACAGCTCACCATTTGACGTCTTGTATATGTAATCGTAGCTCATAGAGGTCTGGTCCTTGTAACGATAGCCCCACCGTGACTAGATCCACTCTGGAGGTCCGGACGTTAGTGTCAGCATGGAGTGGTTCCGACTGGAACAGAGGGTAAAAAAATAAAGTCCAGATCATCCAGACTTGCAGTATCACTGAGCTGTATGAAGAGCCACAGATAAGAGCAGCGTTGTGGATGGTTTACGCCAGCGGATGAATCCGTATTGCGGCATAAAGGTATGGGGTTATCAGAGGTGGATCATGGTGTATGGTGGGGATCACCGTGTCCTCACCACGAACAGCGTGATGGCTTGATGCTTACGTGTTTCGCTTGAACCCAAGCTACCTCAGAGCATGCGCAGTGGTTCAAAGTCTGTACTTAAGTATTCCGGTTATTAAAACACTACCAGACTACCATTGAGGACATCACCTGAGCACTGCAGCCTAATCAAGACGTCATTCACATGTTGTGCAGACACACAATCCACAATTAATGACGTATATATATATATATATATATATATATATATATATATATATATATATATATATATATATATATATATATATATATATATATATATATATATATATATATTAAATAAAAGTGAGTATAAATCAATAAAAAACAGTGAAACACACCTTGTCAACACATCGAAGGGATCACCTATCAGGTTAAGCCAGTCACAGCTGCAATGGCACATAAATACCTGACCAGCACCACTTAGGTGTATAGCAATGAGCAAAAACAGAAATAAAAGTCAAAGATAGAAATAGGGGTAGACAACCTCCCCAATGGACACCTCAATTATTGCTCTAAGAAGATGGATAGATTACACTCATTATTCAACCCGAGGCGTTGCATACTGTTTAAATAAAAAATCCACATCTTCTCTTTTTGATATAAAATCCTGTCAAAGTCCCTTCTTGATGGGAGGTTGAGTTTATAAATGCCTTTGCATTTAAGGCCCTTCAGTTCACCTCTATGCGTTTTCAAGAAATGCAGAGAGAGGGGACGGCCATCATCCTTAGTGATAATACTCTGAACATGTTCACCAATTCTGATTTTGAGCTGTCTTTTTGTTTTACCCACATAAATCAGTCCACAAGGACAGGTGAGCATGTAAATCACGTGTGTTGTGGCACAGTTTTATGAAGCTGTTAATTTTGAATTGTTTGCTACCATCAGAACTGGTGAACATGTCAGTCATATCCACTTATGAATGATGCCTTTCCAATAGGTCTCTTAACTTTTATTTGTTAAATTTTACTGCTTTTATGTATAATACATGGAAATATAATGGGGGTTTTGTGTGGAAATATACCCACATTAGATCGCAAAGAATATAAATTACACAAATCCCTACAGACTTTTTATTTTATTTAATGTTTATTAAGGGGCTAAAGATCCCTGACCTGAGATCATATAACCTGCTCTAAGTAGAGGACATAATTCTTCCTTATCGCATCGCTGCTGAAAAGGGTGGGCATTCCTTGTCTCCCCATGGTATTGCCACCTGTGGAATAATTTACGCAAACAGCCAGTCATCTGCTGCACTTTATAGTCACTATTGTGGCTTATCTCAGTTTCATAGTGTGTGTGTTTATATATATATATATATATATATATATATATATATATATATATATATATATATATATTTTCTTATTTTTTTTTTTTTTTTTTTTTTTGTAATACACTGCTAATCAAACAAATTTGCCTGTAATGACTCAATCAACTGGACTTGTCCTGTAATGTTGAAGCCATTTCTTAGCTTCTCTGTGCCCTTTCTTCAGTTTTAAGGAGTTTTACATACCCCAGTGTATTGTACAAGTACAGGATGGGAGGTGTGAAAGTTGTGGAACCATTGTGTTCGTTACATGGCTACCTGTGTAGATTTAAATGCTGGAGTATTTTCCTGACTCTCATTAGAACTGAATAGTGTCTTGGGGAAACTGCAAAACGTCTTCAGTATTGCAGAACAAGTAGAAGGGAGTAATCCCTACCAGCTATACCATGACCTGGATAAATGAGAACCTTCACAGATATGATTCAAATTCTTGCTTTTCTCAGAGCGTTAGTGGTTTTATGAGGACTTTGTCTTCTCTATTGCTTTTATATTCATTGAAATGCTTGCATGGGTATTGCCAGAAACAGAATAAATCTCTGCTTACTCAAAGTAACCTAGATGTATGAATAAAAAAATGTAAAATGAATACAAAATTTTAAATCAAGGCTAAGACTGTATAGTAGGCACCCGAGAAAAATATGTATATAGGCTCCAGTTGCAAATACAGTAGATTGAACATATTGTCCTATTGAAGAGTTGATTTGAAGCATAAACCATGTTAATAACTTTCTTTAGGAAGTTCCAAATATAACTTCAAATCAACATTCACCATCAGAAGAGGATGTAACGGAAGCTGAAAGACTAAAAACTGAAGGTAAATATTTTTTTTACATTGCTTTTAACTAGGGTTGTCCCGATACCACTTTTTTAGGACCGAGTACAAGTACCGATACTTTTTTTTTTTTTTTTTTCAAGTACTCGCCGATACCAAATACCGATACTTTTTTTTTTTTATGTCACGTGACAGTGTTTTTTTGTTTTTGTTTTTTTTTTACCGTGCTTTTTTTGGGGGGGGGGGTGTGAACGGTGTATGTGTGTGTTTGTTTTTTATTTTTGTTTTGTTTTTTTTTTAATTTACATTTTTTTTTTTTTTTTTTTACAATTTTTTTTTTTATTCTTTATTGCAATATGTGTGTTTTTTTTTTTTTTTTTATCAGCCCTGTTGGGGGGCTTTGGTGAGATATCAGGGGTCTTAACAGACCTCTGATATCTCCCCCTTGAGACAGAGACAGAGGATAGAGATTCCCCAGTCCCTTTCTCTGCAGCCTCAGCTGCACTGAGAATGAATGGAGAGAAGACAGCGGCTCCTCTCCATTCATAAACTGAGACATCGTAATCACAGGAGATTACAATGTTTCAGTTATGTGAATGGACAGAGTCAGCTGACTCTGTCCTTTCACAAAGGAAGGAGGAGGAGGGGGGGGAGAACAGAGGGGGACAGAGAAGGAGAGGGGAACGGAGGGGACAGCGGAGAGACACAGCAGAACGGAGGGGACAGAAAAGGAGAGAGGAACGGAGGGGGACAGTGGAGAGGCACAGAGAAGGAGAGAGGAACGGAGGGGACAGCGGAGGGGGACAGAGGAAAGGAGGGGGCATGGAGGAGGATGCAGTGACAGTCAGCGGTGAGCGATCACCGCTGTATGTCACTAAAGCAGCTGAAAGCCGCTGGGGGAGAATCTTGTAACTCCCCCACGCGCCGATCACAGCTGTCTTCCAGGTATCGGGGGAAGCATCAGGAGCATTTGCCCGAGTACAAGTACTTGGGCAAATGCTCGGTATCGGGACAACCCTACTTTTACCTCTTCATCGGTACTACCCTAGTCCTGCACATCGGCAGTCCCTTTCCCTTTTTTGTTTTTGTACAGTCCTGAGGTGTTTGTGAACCTAAGGCTAGTGAAAAAGGAAAGAATACTTTTTTACAATTTCTCCCATGTCTAAATATTTTGGTTCCCTCTAGCCTCCTGGTGGGGTCATTGTTTTACCCTCCTCTCTGTTTGCCTTTTTTTTTATGATATTCCACTTTGAATACCTAATGGGGTTTGAGGATCTTTTAAGATGTACTGGTGCTTTTTGGATCCTTCGGGAGTACTTTAGGCCGATTCCACAAAGTGATGCTTAATATTATTTGCCTATTCTCCCAAAGATGGATGGATATAGATAGATGTATAATATTTAGCAACTCTGAAGAAAGCATGGCAGAACTTTGTAAGAGAATTGATCACTGGTTGCCAAGAAGAAGGTGGCCCACAATGAAACGATTGGTACAGTGATGTTCATTCCAAAAATGCAATGTATTGCAGATTACCAGTCCTTAGATGTGGTGGGTGGGTGTGTGTTTGTTTTTTATTTTTTTTTTTATTTTTTAGACTAAGTATATTTTCAATAAGTACTGAAAACACCAATTGATGCTACCAGAAATCCTGTATCCTTATCACTTATGTGAACTAAACTGAAATCATAAACAATCTTATCAGGCTTCCCAACTATTTTCTATCAACTACAGGCCACCTTCCCTTCTAGGTAATACAGATGTGGACAGACAGGTACTCCTGTAGTTCTAGGTTGACAATGCTGCTCTTCGACAGATATACTACAGTGTTTGAGCATTGTCTCCATAGAGCAAGAAATGTGTTACTGGCAGAATTACCAGGTGAAAAGGAGCCTGACTAAGGAATGTAAGCTGCAATATATCACATTTTTGTTTATAGGTTGCTTTTAAACTATTTTCTTTTCTGTTAGTTTTCAAATTGTGTCTTTTGTTTTTTCTAAGATACAACTGTAAACTACCTTTCTTTATCGTACATCATGGGACACAGAGCAACATAGTAATTACTATGTGGGTATATAGGCACCTTCAGGTGTTGACACTGGTATACCCAATACAGGAAGTTCACTCCCTATATAACCCCTCCTCCTACCAGGAGTACATCAGTTTTTTTCGCCAGTGTCTAAGGTGTTGGTCACGAGTGAAGATGTGCTCTGAGGAGCTCCAGGAGGGATCCTTGCTAGATTTAAATAGCCTCCATAGACCGGATCCATCCAAAGTGCCACTGAGGCCAAAGTGGATGGTACCCTGGCCTCGTATCTGAAGCATGAGGTTTTGCCTGTAACGCTTCTTTGCAGGGCTGGACCCTGGGACCCAGAGCTTTGGTCATGCTACATTACCTAAAGTTTTTCCTGGCGAGGTGCTTTTACAGGTCCAAGGGAGTGGAACCCTGATAAAAAAAGGACCCGGTCCTTTGAAGGTTTGCTAACACAGCCCGCAGTGATGGGTGAAGATTGAATCTGTCTGTTAAATCAGCAAATCCTGCAGCGGGGATAAGGTAAGGGAAGAAACCTAGGAACTAAAACGTCCACCTAGGATTTTCTTCTTTAGGGAAAAATGGATGTCATGCCTTAAGTCTCCACTAGAGGGAGTATATGCACATACCTTAATCTGCTGTTTTCAGTTCAGTGTCATTCTGTGTGTGGCCGCAGCAGCTTGCACAGGGGGATTCTTCACGATGTAGGAGATCTGCCATGCATTTCTCCCCCCATGAAGGGACCAGAAGGGTAAGGGAATCAGCAGTTGTTGTACCTCCCTTGCAATACCCCCCTCCCCTCCGCAGGGGGTGTGGAGATCCCGCGTTTTCCTCTGTTTGTTTGGTTTTACCTCTGCCTGCTTGGGTCCTTGGGCTCTGCCCCTCGTGTTGGGTCTGCGGACCCGAAAGCCACCCGCGGGGCCTAAACGATGCATCGTGAGCATTCACGAGGACGCATGGCAGAGGCTTAAGGATTTCTTGTTTTTTGACTACCAGGGCACCCACCGGTTTTATTTTCACCCTCATTTTTCACTTGTATTTTGCTTGTAGATACAGTGGCGCAGTATCATGTACTACTTCTCATTAAAGATCAGCTGGAGCAGTGTCTTCTCTGCTGATAGCGAGGAGGAGCAAGCAGCCTACACTTGGGACGCAGGAGCGGTGGAGCACGTAAGGGCTGCAAGTGGCATTCCTAAGGAAAGGACTTTTTTCCCAGCACTAGGCTGAACCTATATAGCAACATTACTCTGTCAGACTATGTTCAGCAATTAGTGCAATTAAATGGTGCCTCTGCTTTTGTGCTTAGAACTATGCGTACCAAAAAAGACACCACAAAAACCAAAAAGGTGCCAAAGGTTTCACCCCCAGGCTTTAGGAACTCCAGTCGTGTCTCCACACTGTCATCCCCACCTGAAATACCAATTTATGGCAAGCCAGGGTGAGTAATTGGAACAAATTGATGGTGCAGCTGCTTCTTTCACCTCAGCCCCTGTATACATGACTGAAGATGCCTTTTCCTCTGCCCTGCAGGGCCTAGAATGAAAATTAATGGCTTTAATCGCTTCCTCCATTCAAATGGATAGGAAGCGTGCAAGATCCCCCTCCCCTACCTTGGACCCTTTGCAAGGGGAACAGTGGGTACAGGATAGGGTGTTACCCTCAGGCGATCAGGAGGAAAGACAAACCGATGACTCCTCTGCGGAGAAACAACGGTAGATGAACCCTTTTCAGCCTCGCAATCTGAGACGTTGCTGATACAATCTCTCACAGAGATGGTTTGTTCTACTTTCATGCTACCCCTAATGGAGTCTGCTGAAAGTTTGGTTTCTTCCTTGGGTTCTTTAAAACCTTCAGTCTTTGCATGTGTTTCCTGTCCATGCATTACTAGAACAGCTTATTTATGCTGAATGGGATCACCCGGATAAGCATTTTCTCCCTCCAAAGAGATTCTCAGTTTTCTATTCCATGGAGGAAAAATTCACCAAAAAAATGGAATGTACCAGCAGTTGACGCTGCGATTTCCAGTGTTGGTAAAAGTCCAACTTGTCCAGTAGACCATGCACAAATGCTTATGGATCCAACAGATAAAAGGTTGGAATTCCTGTTAAAATCCTCTTTCTTTAACAGGTGCGGTTGCTCAGCCTGCAGTTGCTGCAATAGGCATCTGTCAATCCCTAAAGGACCAATTTAGACAGGCCCTTAAAGAGATTCCTGCACAACAAGCCCGGGATTTGGCCGAACTACCAAAAGCATTATGTTTTACCATAGACACCATTAAAGATTCTATTTACCAGGCGTCCCGCCTTTCGCTTGTGCTAGTACACATGCGTAGAATCCTGTGGTTAAAAAATTGGTCAGCCGAAGCACCGTGCAAAAAGCTCCTGACTGGTTTTCCTTTTCATGGGGTCGGCTATTTTGGGATGACTTGAATAACACGATTTCCAGTGGGAAAAGTACTCAGTTGCCAGTAAAAAGAAAGTATAAACACCCTTCATTTAAGCGGGCTCTTTCTCCTGCGCCAGGGGCTTCCTCCTCTAGGCAGTAGCGACGGCCGCCGCCGTCAGACTCTAGAGGATAACCTCAGGGTCAGGCCCAGGCTCAAAAGAAGTCCCGGGGCCGGAAACATGCAAAACAGAATTCTAAAGCCTCATTATGAAGAGGCGCCCCCCCTCGCCACCATGGGGGAAGACTTCTGCAGTTTTCAGAAGTCTGGCAAGAGGAAATTCAGGACAGATGGGTCATCTCCACGGTAACTCTGGGGTGCAAACTGGACTTTCCACTGTCTCATTTCCTGAAGTCAAACGTTCCCAAAGATCCAGGGAAAAGACCATCTCTGTTTCGGGCACTAGACCAATTAATGGCTCAGGGGGTGATTATACAAATCCCCACAGAAGAGCAAGGTTTGCGGTTTTATTCAAACCTCTTTATGGTACCAAAACCGAATGGAGATGTCAGACCCATTCTAGATCTAAAAAAATCTAAATCCGTTCCTGAAGATCTGCTCCTTTCGCATGGAGTCGCTCAGGTCAGTGGTTTCTATCCTACAAGGAGAACTTCTGGCATCTATCGACATCAGGGATGCATACCTGCATGTCCCTATATTTCCTGCTCGCCAAAGGTTTCTGTGGTTCGAAGTAGAACAGCATTTTCGGTTTGTAGCCTTGCCCTTCGGGCTAGCTACAGCACCCCGGGTGTTCACAAAAGTGCTGGCCCCACCTCTAGCCAGGTTAAGGGCACAGGGCATAACAGTCTTGGCGTCCCTAGACGATCTATTGCTAATAGACCAGTCAGTGGCTCGTTTGGAGCAAAGTGTACGCATTACAACCAGTTACCTGGAAAGTCTAGGCTGGATTCTCAACCTAGAGAAGTCTTCCTTAAAACCGCACAAAAGGCTGGAGTACTTGGGTCTGATCATAGATACAGCCCAGAAAAGGGTGTTCTTGCCTCAGGCAAAGATCAACTCCATAAGAGAGCTACTACAGATGGTCAGGTAAAAAGTAGATCCCTCCCTCTTCTAGTGAGAGTGGGGGGGGGGGGAGCGAAAGGAAAATAGACGGATTCTGGTGGTAGGGGACTTAATTCTTAGAAGGACAGAGAGACCAATCTGTAACAAAGATCTGAAGGCGCCGAACAGTATGTTGTCTACCGGGCGTTTGGGTTTGGCACATCACGGATTTGGTGGACAGATTACTGGGAGGGGCTGGGGAAGACTTAGCTGTCTTGGTGCATGTTGGCACCAATGACAAAGTCAGAGGGAGATGGGGTGTCCTAAAGGACGATTTTAGGGACTTAGGAGCTAAATTGAGGAAAAGTACCTCCAAGGTAGTCTCAGGAATACAACCGGTACTTTGAGCCACACCAGAAAGGCAGAGGGAGATTAGGGAAGTAAACAAGTGGCTGAAGAGCTGGTGTAGTATGGAGGGGTTTGGTTTCCTAGAGGACTGGGCTGACTTCTCAGTCGATTAACAGGTACTATAGAAGGGACGGACTGCACCTAAATGAGAAGGGTGCAGATCGGCTTGGAATGAAGATGGCCAAAAAGTTAGAGGGGGTTTTTAAACTAGGCGACGGGGGGGAGGGTCCAGAGGTAGACATAGTCAGCGCGGAACATATTCCAGAGGGTAGTATCGGGGACATTATTGGTAGGTTAACCAAAGCACATAAACCCAAGGCAAGTATAGTAGCAAGTCCTAGTTGAAATCTCGGAATACCCAATAAGAGGATAATATGCGACCGGTCTGAACTACGTGGCATGTTCACCAATGCCAGGAGCCTGGCGGACAAGATGGGTGAACTAGTGATACTGTTGTACGAGGAGAATTTGGATTTTGTGGGAATTTTGGAGACCTGGTTCAACAGCTCTCATGATTGGCTGGCAAACATTCAAGGGTATTCCCTTTATCGCAAGGATAGAGAGGGTAAAAAAGGGGAAGGGGTATGCCTATATATCAAGAACAATGTACAAGTGAATGTGAGAGATGACATCACTAAGGGAACTAGGAAGGAGGTGGAATACTTATGGGTGGAGCTCAAAATGGATGAAGCCAAGGGGAAAATAATACTGGGAGTATGCTATAGGCTCCCTAACCGGAGGGAGGAATGGGAGACAGATCTCCTATCACAATTTGGATTAACAGCAAGGATGGGAAGTGTTATCATAATGGGGGATTTTAACTATCCAGACAAAGACTGGGCGGAGGGAACCGCACATTCATCTAAGGCTCACCAGTTCCTAAATGTCTTGCAGGACAATTTTATGGGTCAGATGGTAGACGCACCAACTAGGAATAAAGCGTTGCTAGATCTACTGTTTTATCAACAATACAGACCTGATCATGGATGTGAAAATCCGGGGCAATTTAGGTAACAATAATCACAAGTCAATTGGCTTCAGTATAAATTACACAAATAGGAAACACAAGGGGAAAACAGACACTGAATTTCAAAAGAGCCAGCTTCCCTAAACTATGAGCCTTGCTAGAAGGCATAAACTGGGATAAAATCTTAAGAGCAAAGAACACGGAGGAGAGATGGGTTTGCTTTAAGAGCATATTAAATAAGGGCATTTCCCATTGGGTAATACATTTTAAAAGAGCGATCAAAAGTCCTGGATGGCTTAACTCCAATGTAAAAATTTATATAAAAGCAAAGGAGAAGGCCTTCAAAAAATACAAGGTTGAGGGATCATCATCAACATTCAGACTTTATAAGGAATGCAACAAGAAATGTAAGGGTACAGTAAGGACGGCTAAGATAGAACATGAAAGACACATAGCGGAGGAGAGCAAAAAAAAATCCCAAGGAATTCTTTAAGTATGTAAACGGTAAAAAAAGGTAAGAAAGACCATATTGGCCCCATAAAGAATGAGGAAGGACATCTGGTTACAAAGGATGGGGAGATGGCGAAGGTATTGAATTTATTCTTCTCCTCAGTCTTCACGGGAATCGGGGGGCTTCAGTAACCAAAGCTGCAGTATTATCCTCATGACACATCACAGGAAGAACCTTCATGGTTAACAGAGGACAGAATTAAAATTAGATATGAGAAACTTAACATTAATAAATCACTGGGACCAGATGGCTTTCACCCGAGGGTACTTGGGGAACTCAGTCAAGTAATTGCCAGACCATTGTTCCTAATTTTTACTGACCGTCTACTGACTGGAATGGTACCAGCTGATTGGAGAAAAGCCAAAGTAGCACCAATATTTAAAAAGGGCCCAAAATACATCCCTGGGAATTACAGACCAGTTAGCCTAACATCAATAGTATGTAAACTCTTGGAGGGGATAATAAGGGACTATATACAAGATTTTAGTCATAAGAATGGTATCATTAGCAGTAATCGGCATGGATTCATGAAGAATCGTTCTTGCCAAACCAATCTATTGGTTAGGAGGTGAGTTGCCATCTAGATAAAAGAAGGCCTGTAGACGTGGTGTATCTGGATTTTGAAAAAGCATTTGACAGTTCCCCATAAACATTTACTGTACATAATAAGGTCCGTTGGCGTAGACCATAGGGTGAGTACATGGATTGAAAACTGGCTTCAAGGGCGAGTTCAGAGGGTGGTGATAAACGGGGGAGTACTTGGAATGGTCAGGGATGGGTAGTGGGGTCCCCCAGGGTTCTGTGCTGGGACCAATCTTATTTAATAAACGACCTGGAGGATGGGGTAAACAGTTCAATCTCTATTTGCGGATGATACTAAGCTAAGCAGGACAATAACTTCTCCGCAGGATGTGGAAACCTTGCAAAAAGATCTGAACAAATTTAATGGGGTGGGCAACTACATGACAAATGAGGTTCAATGTAGATAAATGTGAAAAAAATGCATTTGGGTGGCAAAAATATGAATGCAATCTATTCACTGGGGGGAGAACCTCTGGGGGAATTTAGGATGGAAAAGGACCTGGGGGTCCTAGTAGATGATAGGCTCAACAATGGCATGCAATGCCAAGCTGCTGCTAACAATGCAAACAGAATACTGGCATGCATTAAAAGGGGATCAACTCTCCCGCTCTACAAGATTCTGGTCCGGCCGCACCTAGAGTATGCTGTCCAGTTCTGGGCACCAGTCCTTAGGAAGGATGTACTGGAAATGGAGCGAGTAAAAGAAGGGCAACAAAGCTAATAAAGGGTCTGGAGGATATTCGTTATGAGGAAAGATTGCGAGCACTGAACTTATTCTCTTTGGAGAAGAGACGCTTGAGAGGGGATATGATTGCAATATACAAATACCATACTGGGGACCCCACAATAGGGATAAAACTTTTTCGCAGAAGGGAGTTTAACAAGACTCGTTGCCACTCATTAAAATTAGAAGAAAAGAGGTTTAACCTTAAACTACGTAGAGGGTTCTTAACTGTAAGAGTGGCAAGGATGTGGAATTCCCTTCCACAGGCGGTGGTCTCACCGGGGAGCATCGATAGTTTCCAGAAACTATTAGATAAGCACCTGAATGACCGCAACATACAGGGATATACAATGTAATACTGACATATAATCACACACATGGGTTGGACTTGATGGACGTGTGCCTTTTTTCAGCCTCACCTACTATGCAACTTTGTTTTATCCGTGTTACAAAAACAGCCATTCGCACCACTACAACATATTCCCTTAGTCCTTCTGACAAGGAAATTGGTGTTCTTGGTTGCTACATCCTCAGCAAGGAGGGTTTCGGAATTGGCTGCTCTTTCTTGTAAAGAGCCATACTTGATTATTTATGAGGACAGAGTGGTGTTGCGCCCTCGTCCAGCTTTTTTACCAAAAGTGGTCTCAGGTTTCCACCTGAACCAAGATATTATCCTGCCATCGTTTTTTCCAAAACCATGTTCCAGGGAAGAGAAGTCACTTCATTGTCTCGATGTGATGAGAGCGGTCAAAGTCTATTTAAAGACGACTGCTCAGATCCGGAAGACTGATGTCTTATTTATCCTGCCAGAAGGTCCTTAGAAAGGACAGGCAGCCTTGAAATCCACTGTTGCTTAGTGGATTCGGCAAGTTATAATTCAGACTTATGATTTAAGGGGTAAGATTCCACCTTTTCAAGTAAAAACGCACTCTACCAGGGCGGTTATTGCTTCTTGGGCAGTGCGTCACCAGGCCTCCGTGGCTCGGATCTGTAAGGCCGCAACTTTGTCTTCAGTACATACGTTCACCAAGTTTTATCAGGTGGATGTAAGGAGGTATGAGGATATCGCCTTTTGGCGCAGTGTGCTGCAGGCAGCAGTATAAGTCCTCAAGTCTGGGGGTGCCCTATGGGTTGTGTCTCCCTCCTCTCAAATAGCATTGCTATGGGACGTCCCACATAGTGATTACTATGGTGCTCTGTGTCCCATGATGTACTCCAAGAAAAGTATTTTACAGGTAAGCTGTTATAAAAATCCTATTTTTTTTTTTTTAATTTTCATTTGAGAGAAAGGATGTACCCAAATAAGCATGCATATTTCAGTTTAAGTGTGCACATTTCAATTAGCAAAGCCAATAGCAAGTCCTTTTCAGATATATTCACTTGTAATAATTAAACAAAAAAAAAAAAAAACATAATTGCATTAAAATGACGCTGTCAATAGACAAAAACTTGGGTTACCGTTGCCGGATTCTTTGTAAAAAAAAAAAAAGTACTAGATCCCTGTCTCTCTGACTTCAGTATATTTGTCAGAGTCCGAAGTGTCAGAACTACTTAAAGAATAACCTCTATCTTTCCACACACTTAGATCATTTGGGCCAAGCTGGCCCAAACAAACTGTGCTTCACTAACCTGTGAGGTGCGGTAAAACCTGTATATAGCTGTGGCTACATAGAGCGTACTGTACTGTGTTTCAGGTGCGAGACGAGATTTAATGTCTCATACCTGGAACACAGAAGAGTCTACCACAGAGGTGCTTAACCTCTCAGAGCAAGCAATGTATTCTATCAATGAATACAAGGCTTCCTCAGGCTGAGTCAGAGGTTGTTATTTCATCAGCCCGCCTCTCTGACTTATCCAATGAAAGAAGCTTTGTATTCATTGTTGCACTGGTAGAATACATTGTTTGCTCTGAGCAGATGAGTACCTCTGAGGGTAGACTCTTCTGTGTTCTGGGTATGAGACAGGAAATCTCGGCTTGCACACGGAACACAGTGAGGTATGCTGTATGTAGCCACAGCTACATACAGTTTATACTGCACATCCAGCAGCCTCACAGGTTAGTAAGGGACACAGTTCTTTTAACTCTACATTGAAGTCAATGCATCAGACAGCCAGGGAACCAGCTTTTAGAAGCATAGTTCAGTAATGGCAGCTTCCATTAGTTGCTTTAAAGTGGAACTTCACTCTCCCAATCAACATTGATTGTTTTTAATCCTCATGCTGCTAGCATTAGTAAATAGATAGGATAGTATAACAAATGTACTTGTGTTTAAACTTTTTTTTTTTCCCCCATATTTCTTCGGTTACTTCCTGACTTCTTGCCTAGGCAAATGTCATACATCCCAGGAGGAGGGGCTTTCTCAGCTAAGCACACCCTCTCATGCTTGCGTGCTTGAGCTAAGGGCAGATCTATTCCAAGAAGTAAATGCTACATAAATCTTTTGCCCTTACTCAAGATGGCCATGGTCAGAAATGCTAGGGGGTTGTTTTTCAAAGTGATTTCTCAACAAAAAAAAAGCAGAGACATGGATTATGGGGAAGTTTGCTTTGAATATTAAAAATAAATTGTGTTTTTGGTTTGTGGCGCTCAAAATGCAGTGAAGATCCACTTTAAGACCGTGCCCCTTTTTAATTGGCATCATGCGTGCCTGGGGTTTTGATAGAAGTATGCTACCAAAAGAATGTCAAATCTGTCCAACGACCAGAAAAACAGTACAAGTTTTAATGGAATTAAAGTAAAATGTCAACCTTCGCAGTTAGTGTATTTACACTTAAAAATGTACAATATTGAAGCTTACCAGTACCTAGATGTAGCTGCATTTTTTTGTTTTTCTTTTTTTCAAGCTAACATTTTCAGCAAGTAGAGAATATACTACATTCAGTGCCAAAATGCATTGTCTGTCACATTCTTTGAATGAAGGCGCAGACATCCTTTTCTTTGTGGAAAATACTAGTCCCATCAAGCCCCAGTGACTCTCTAAGGTATGCCAATGTTGCATGTGCAGGGCAGTGTGCAATCTCAAGAAAGTAGGTGAGTAGCTTAGGCTGGCCATACACTATACAATTTTCTAATTCCATTTCCTTTAGATTTACCTTCAACTATGTAGTACAAGGGCCTGCCTGATTGCATATACATTGAAAGTGTTTAGGTGTGACCTCATATTATATGGTTTTGGTAAATCTAAAGGAAAATTGAATAAGAAAATTGTATAATGTATGGCCAGCCTTAGTCTTAGTATGTCCCTTCCTGAATAAAAAGCCTTCCTATTAGCATTTTCTTCTTCCTGAAGTAAAGTTCCTCTTTAAAGTACAATTGTGACTGATGCCCAAAGCATGTATTCAGTTTCTATATTTCGTTCTTTGCTGCTGCTTTGAAACAAAAAAGTGACATTTTATTTCTGACAGTCTACAATGGGACATCAGTTTTTTGCAGATATATATATATATATATATATATATATATATATATATATATATATATATATATATATATATATATATATATATATATATATATATATATATATATATATAATCATGTTTGTAAGTATACCTTTTTGTATATACAAAATTTAAAATGTCTGCATTGCATTTCATTTTAAGGTAACGAACAAATGAAGCTGGAAAACTTTGACAGTGCTATCTCCTTCTACACCAAAGCTATTGAGCATAACCCAGCAAATGCAGTCTATTACTGCAATAGGTATGTACTTATTACTCTGTGAAATGGGGTCTTCTTAAATTGGCTAACGTTTTGCTGTCCAAAGATTGGCTGTGATTTTGCAACATGACTTTTTATTTAAGCTGAAAGGAGGACTAATGGAGTTATCCATTACTTTCACGGTTTCAGTAAGGTATAAAATAAACCTAGAAAGGACATACTTGCAACACTAAGCTTCTATTTTGTAACATCTTGACATGACTGTTTTTTCTTTACTAAAATTTGCTTTCTGAATTCATATTTAAGGATTTGGGATGCTATTTTTTTGTTTGAGCTCTAACTAAGTGCATTGGTCTTTGGAAATCAGTAATGTTAACATTTTTATATGTATGAACTAAATAGAGTAAAAGTAAGTAAATCATTTGGAGTACATATTTGGGTACGTGTAGGAAAAGTACAATATACAAAACTATTAGTCCATTGTAGCTAATAAGCATTTCTCCTTCATGACCTTATTGTTTAAACGAGGTGAGTGACAAACCATTATGGTTAATATATGTCAGTACTGCTCCTTGCAAAACCTGCTGTCTTAAGGTGCATGTAAAGCTAAAATCTTTTAAATTCTAATATCATATAAAACAGTTTAAAACCACTTTTGGGTTTTTATTGTCTGTGCCCCTGCTGGAAATACTAACCCTCCCTATTTCTCCTGGTTACCATTGTTCTTGGTACAGTAAAACCCAAAATGTTGGAGTTGTCAAAGAAACGGGAGGTTAGGGGTGTCCAATGGGGATACCTGTTCTGGTTTTGAAAATTTTCAGAACCTCTGTTTTAATTATTGTCTATGTCCCAATTGAGGATTGTTTGTTTGTTTTCTGTTCTAGTGACTGAGTTTAGTTACGCAGGAGTTGACAGGAAAACTCCTTTAGAGCAAAGATGACAACAGTAACAGTTTTCCACTACACCCCTTGCCAGCACCCTCTGCGAGGTACAGGAAACAGAGACAATAGATCTGGAAAAATCAAATTGCCTGCTCCACGTTTTCCTGTTCCAGGAAGTGCTGCCATGGGGGTCTTTGAGAGTCCTATCAGGCACATATATTTTTTATTTTTTTTTGGTAGCTCCAACCAATTCAAACATCCACTTAACTGATGAACCTTTTTGTGAGGAAGATAAGGACATTCAATTACGGTTAAGGGAATAGACTCGCCTGACAGCCTTTAAGTAATATGTGGGGCGGGGCAGGCTTTAGAATTGGCTTTCCACTCCCTTTCCTAAGTCTTATTCGGTACATCACGGGACAAAGACACAGTAATTACTGTATGGTTTATATAGGCACCTTTAGGTGATGGACACTGGCACACCTTAGACAGGGAGTTCAACCCCCTATAGAACTCCTCCCCTTACCGGGAGTACCTCAGTTTTTTTGCCAGTGTCTTAGGTGTTGGTCACGAGTGAAGATGTACTGTGCTGAGCTCTGCTGGTGTAATCTTTGCCGGGGCAAGCCATGCAGCCGGATCCATTCAAAGTGTCTTTTTAGGCCAAATTGAATGGTACCCGGGCCTTCTGTCGGAAGTAATGAGGTTTTGCCTGTAATGCTTCTCTTTTTAGAGAGCTGGATCCCGGGATCCAGTGCTTGTTTTTTTCAGCCATATTTCCCTTCGGGGTGCTTTACGGGTCCAAGGGTATGGAATCCCCGATAAAAAGGGGCCCCGGTCCTTGAAGGTTTCTTAACGGAGCCCACGGTGAGTGGTAAAGATTGGGTCTGTCTGGTTTACCACAGAACCCTGCAGCAGGATAAGGTAAGTGGAGGTTCCTAGGGAACTTTTCTAATTCTTGTGAGGTTTCTCCTTTTAAGTAAATGTTGTCATGCCTAAAGTCGCCACCGGGGTGTTGTCTAGAGCATGTACCTGATTCCATGCTTGTCAGTCTTGCTCTGTGTCAGTACAAGCTGCACGCTTCCTTCAGTCCCAAGCCACAGGTAAAATGTTGGAAGGGGGGATTTTCTTTTAAACATCCCCCACCTGGGCAGGAGTATTTTTTTTTTAAATTTTTTTATTTATCTCTCTCTCCAGGAGGCCGAGGGAGCCCGGATCAGTCGGCTCTATGCCGCTCCGCTCCTTCTTCCATCAGCCTCTCCTCCACCCCACCCCTCTCCACATGCCAATGCGGTCGGATCGGAGGCCCGCTCGCGCAGGAAAGCTTTCTTATTTGAAAAGTGGGGGGGGGGGGGGCGCGGCGTTGACGTACCTCAACGTTGACAACGCAGGGGCTGTGTAGGCTAGAAGTGCACCTTTTGCAGGTGCATTCAGCTGACGGAGGGACACAGAGCAGATGGGGGCATGTGAGTGTTGGTGACACAGGCATTCCCAAGGCACATTTACTTAGCATCAGGCTGAGCTTTAATAGCAGCGGCAGTTGCTGAACTATTTGCTCAGCAGTGGATGCATTTTTGGTAGTACCTCTGCATTTATGCTTAGCACTATGGTCAGAAGGGGAGGTACAAATACCCCAAAGAACAGGGGCTCAAAGGGATCTCCCTCAGTCTCTGGGGACCCTGTCTCTGCAACACCATCCCCCCCTGAAAGGCCTAGGGAGGCTGGTCAGAGAGAGCCATCGTGGTTGTCAAGGGTTGCAACTGCTTCCAACATTTCAGCCCCTGTATATATTACTGAGGAGGTTTTCTCCTCAGCCATGATTGGATTGGAAGAAACATTAGCGGCTTTAATAGCATCTTCCCAGAGTGGAAGAAAAAACGCATTAGGTCCCCTTCTACCACCCAGGGCCCTCAAACAGAGGAACTGTGGGAAGGGGAAGATAAATCCCCCTCAGGAGACCGTGAAGAGACTGACTCCACAGGCTGAGAAATTGCTGGTGCAATCTCTTACTGAAATGGTAAGGCTACCCTTAACTGAGTCTGTTGAAAAGACCACTTCTTGTTTGGGTTCACTAAAGCCTCCTCAAGCTTTGCGTGCCTTTCCTGTCCATTCATTGCTGGAAAAGCTTATGTATTCTGAGTGGGATCACCCAGATAAGCATTTTTTTTCCCTCCTAAAAAGTTTTCAAGTCTTTATCCTATGGAGGAAAAATTTACAAAGATGTGAGGTATACCAGCAATTGACGCTGCTTTATCCTCTGTAAATAAAAGTTTGACTTGTCCGGTTGACAATGTTCAAATGCTTAGGGATCCAACTGATAGAAAATTGGAAATCCTGTTAAACATTTCTTTATCGTACATCACGGGACACAGAGCCTCAGTAATTACTGTATGGGTTATATGGCACCTTCAGGTGATGGACACTGGCACATGCTAGACAGGAAGTTCAATTCCCTATATAACACCACCTATTACCGGGAGTACCTCAGTTTTTTTGCCAGTGTCTTAGGTGTTGGTCACAAGTAAAGATGTACTGTGCTGAGCTCCGCTGGAAAAATCCTTTGCTGGGGCAAGCTATGCAACCGGATTTATTCAAAGTGTCTTTTCAGGCTGAAATGAATGGTCCCCGGCCTTGTTGCGGAAGAAATGAGGTCTTGCCTATAACGCTTCTCTTTTTAGAGAGTTGGACCCCGGGATCCGGTGCTTTGTTTTTTTCAGCCATATTTCCTGGCTGGGTGCTTTACAGGTTCAGGAGTGTGGATCCCCCAAATTAAAGGGGGCCCCGGTCCCTGAAGGTTTATTTTAAACTGAGCCCACCATGAGTGGTGAAGATTGGGTCTGTCTGGTTTTACCACAGAACCCTGCAGCTGGATAAGGTAAGGGAGATTCCTAAGCAATTTTTCTAGTTCTTGTGGGTTTTCTCCTTTAACCACTTTCCACCCGGCTGTCATTTTGCTATTGGTTCAGTTATCCTGACTGGGCGTCATATGGGCGTATGGACCCCATGGCCATCCACATATAAAAAAAAGCCCAATACATGCCAATCAGTGCGCTCAAATGGGCACTGACTGGAAACATTATGGATCAGTACAGACAAGTGATGCCCAGCAATGCCACCCATCAGTGTCATCAGTGCCACCTCTCAGTGCCTACCTATCAGTGACCATAGGTGCCGCCCATAAGTGCGGCTCGTGGGAGCCGCCCATGGGTGCGGCTCGCGGGCGCCGCCCATGGGTGCGGCTCATATCATTGCCCTTCATTGAAAAAAAGTTAATTATTTACAAAAACTTTTAACAGAAACTTTTTTTTTTTTTTCTTTCTTTTTTATTTTTTCGCGCAAAAAAAAAAAAAAAAAAAAATCACAGAGGTGATCAAATACCACCAAAAGAAAGCTCTTTTTGTGGGAACAAAATGATAAATTTGTTTGGGTACAGTGTTGCATGACCGCGCAATTGTCATTCAAATTGCGACAGCGCTGAAAGCTGAAAATTGGCTTGGGCAGGAAGGTGTATAAGTGCCTGGTATTGAAGTGGTTAAATAAATGTTGTCATGCTAAAAGTCTCCACCGGGGGCTGTCAAGAGCATGTACCTGTTTCCATGCTTGTCAGTCTCTCTCTGTGTCCATACAAGCTGCACGCTTTCTCCAGCCCAAACCCAGGTAGGACGTAGGAAGGGGTTTTTTTTTTTTTTCTTTCAAATGTCCCCCCACCGGGACAAAGGTACCTCTTCTCTCCAGGAGGCAGAGGGAGCATGGGCCAGTCGGCGGTATGCCGCGCCGCTCCCACGGCTCTCCGTCCTCCGGCTCTCTGTCCTTAACCTCTCCTCCACATGCGATCTGGTCGGAACGGAGCCCGCTCGTGAGGAAAAACAATCTTTTTTTTGAAAAAAAAAAGTGAGGGGGGGCATGGTGGGAGGTCGGACGAAGGGGGCGGGGCTTAGCGCTGAGTTGACATACCTCAGACATTCACAAACGCAGGGCTGTGTCTGCTATAAGGTGCGCCTTTTTTCAGATGCATTCAGCTGACAGGGAGACACAGAGTAGACAGGGGCATGTGAGTGCTGGTGGCACAGGCATTCCCAGGGTACATTTATTTTGCATCAGCCTGAGCATTAATAGCAGCAGCAGTTGCTGGAATATTTGGCTTAGCAGTGGGTGCTTTTTTACCTCTGCTTTTACGCTTGGCACCTACGACAAGAGGGAGAGGTACAAACGCCTCAAAAGACAAGAGCACAAAGGGGTCGCCCTCAGTCTCTAAGGACCCTCCCTCTGCAACACCATCCCCCCCGAAAGGCCTAGGGAGGCTGGTCAGAGTGAACCATCGGGGTCATCAGGGGTTGCAATTTGCTTCCAACAGTTCAGCCCCTGTATATATTACTGAGGAGGTTTTTTCCTCAGCCATGATTGGATTAGAGCAAAGATCAACTGCTTTAATTGCATCTTCACCGAGTGGAAGAAAATGCATTAGGTCCCCTTCTACTACCCAGGATTGTCAAACAGAGGAACAGTGGGAGAGGGAAGATGAATCCCCCTCGGGACCGTCAAGAGACTGATGACTCCTATTCCGAGGAATCAAGTGGGGAAGGACATTCTTCAGCTTCACAAGCTGAGAAATTGCAGGTGCAATCTCTTACTGAAATGGTCTGCTCATTTAAGCTAACCTTAACCGAGTCGGTTGAAAAGCTCACTTTGGGTTCACTAAAACCTCCTCGGGCTTTGCGTGCCTTTCCTGTCCATTAATTGCTGGAAAAGCTTATGTATTCTGAGTGGGATCACCCAAATAAGCATTTTTTCCCCCCCTTAAAAGTTTTCAACACTTTATCCTATGGAGGAAAAATTTACTAAGATGTGGAGTATACCAGCAGTTGACGCTGCTATATCCTCTGTGAATAAAATTTTGACTTGTCCGGATGACAATGCAAAAATTGTTGGGGATCCAACTGATAAAATTTTTTTAATTCCTGTTAAACATTTTCTCCTTGGCAGGTTCAGTGGCTCAACCTGCATTGGCGGCAATTGGGGTATGTCAATCCTTGAGAGACCATTTGAAACAGGTGCTCAAGGTTTTCCCTGAACAGCAGGCCCAGGATTTAGCAGAGCAGCCAGTGACTTTGTGTTTTGCAATTGACACAATCAGAGATTCTATTCTTCAAACCTCTCGCCTTACGCTTGGGTTGGTACATATGCGTAGACTCCCATGGTTGAAAAGTTGGTCAGCCGAAGCACCATGCAAAAAGCCCCTGACTGGTTTTCCTTTCCGCAGTGAATAGCTGTTTGGGGATGATTTGGACAAATATATCCAAAAGAGATCAAGTGGGAAAAGTACCCTTTTGCTAGTTAAGAAAAAAGAGTAAATGTCCCTCATTTAAACTGGCTCTTTCTCCAGTGCCAGGGGCATCAGCCTCCAGGCAGTCGCGACGGCCTCCACTGTCAGGTTCAAGAGGTAAACCTCAGGGTCAACCACAGGGACAAAAGTCCTGGGGGAGCAAACCTGCAAGACAGAATGCTAAAGCCTCTCTATGAAGGGATGCCCCCGCTCGTTCATGTGGGGGGAAGAATTCTGCAGTTCTCAGGGGTCTGGCAGGAAGAATTTCAAGACAGATGGGTGGTCTCCACAATAGCTCTAGGTTACGAACTAGAGTTCCAAGAATTCCCGTCTCTCCTCATTTCTTCCGGTCAAATATTCTTTCTCTCTGGATCTTTGGGAAGTCTTTCTTTCAAGCGTTAGACCGATTTTTGTTGCAAAAAGTGATTATGGTGGTCCCCATGGAAGAGCAGGGGTTGGGGTTTTAATCGAACCTTTTCACGATGCCTAAACCAAATTGGGATGTCAGACCTATTCTAGGTCTCAAAAATCTAAACTGGTTCCTGAAAATCCACTCTTTTTGCATGGAATCAATCCGTTTAGTAGTCTCCATCCTACAAGGAGGAGAACTTCTGGCATCAATCGACCTCAAGGATGCATACCTGTATGTACCCATTTTTCCCCGCACACCAGAAATATCTGTTTTTTCGAAGTGGAAAAACTTTTTCAGTTTGTAGCTCTGCCTTTCGGTATAGCTACTGCACCTCGGGTGTTTACAAAACTTCTGGCCCTTCCTTTGGCCAGATTAAGGACTCGAGGTATAGCAATTATAGCATACCTAGACGACCTGTATTTGATAGACCGGTCGGAAGCCCACTTAGACCAAAACATGGTCACCACAGTCAACTACCTGGAATACCTAGGTTGGGTCCTCAACCTAGAGAAATCTTCTTTAAAGCCAGTAAGAAGACTAGAGTACTTGGGTCTGGTTATAGATACAGCCCAGAAGAGGGTGTTTTTACCCCATGCAAAGATCAGCGCCATAAAGAAACTGGTTCAGGTGGTCAGGGCGAAGAAGGGTCCTTCTATTCGCCTTTGCATGAGGTTGTTGGGAAAGATGGTGGCTTCATTCGAAGCGGTTCTCTATGCTCAGTTTCATTCGAGACTGCTGCAAAACAGTATCCTGTCTGCCTGGAACAAGAAGGTCCAAGCGCTAGATTTTCCGATGCGTTCGTCACCAAAAGTGCGTCAGAGCCTCATTTGGTGGAGGATATCTGAGAATCTGCGGAAGGGGAAATTCTTACCAGTTACCTTGAAGGTGGTAACAGATGCCAGCCCTTCAGGTTAGGGAGCAGTCCTGGAAGAGGCAACTGTCCAAGGGAAATGATCCAGAACCGAAAGAGCCTTGCCCATCAACATTCTAGAGATTCGGGCAGCGCACCTAGCCTTAAAGACCTGGACATTCAGGTTGCGGAATTGTCCTGTCAGGATTCAATCCGACAATGCCACAGCAGTGGTTTATATCAATCACCAAGGGGGCACCAGAAGTCATGCAGCCCAGGGAGAGGTAAACCATATCCTAACCTGGGCAGAAAAGCATATGCCGTGCATATCGGCAATCTTCATTCCAAGGGTAGAGAATTGGCAGGCAGACTAAAGTCGTCAGCAGTTGTTCCCGGGGGAATGGTCTCTTCACCCCGACATCTTCCTGGCTATATGCCAAAGATGGGGGATCCCGGACGTAGATCTGTTTGCGTCCAGGTTCAACAACAAAGTCGACAACTTTGTGTCAAGAACAAGGGATCCACTTGCATACGGAACAGATGCGTTGGTGACCCCGTGGTATAAGTTCTCACTGATTCATGTATTCCCTCCTATTCTGCTGCTACCCCGACTACTTCGCAGGATCAAGCAGGAAGTCGGTAGTTCTTGTGGCCCAGAAGATCTTGGTATGCAGAGATCGTAAAGATGGCGGTAGGGGCCCCATGGACCCTACCACCACGTCCAGACCTGCTATCGCAGGGACGGTGTTCCATCATACCTTATAAACGCTAAGTTTAACGGTTTGGCTATTGAAACCCACATTCTGAAGAATCGTGGGCTTTCAGGCTCAGTGATATCTACATTGATTAATGCAAGGAAGCCAGCTTCCAGGGTAATTTATTATAGAGTCTGGAAGGCATATGTTTCCTGGTGTGAATCCAGAGGTTGGCATCCTAGAAAGTATGTTATAGATAGAATCCTTGCCTTTCTGCAAATGGGGTTAGAGATGAAGCTGGCCTTGAGTACTATCAAAGGCCAGGTCTCGGCTTTATCGGTATTGTTTCAACGACCACTTGCTTCGCATTCTTTGGTCCGTAGCTTTATGCAGGGGGTAACGCGGCTTAATCCACCGGTTAGGTCACCCCTGAACCCTTGGGACTTGAATTTAGTTCTATCGGCATTACAGAAACAGCCTTTTGAGCCCATATGACATATTCCCTTTGGTCCTTTTGACAAGGAAGCTAGTTTTTCTGGTAGCCATATCTTCTGCAAGAAGGGTATCGGAATTGGCTGCTCTTTCTTGTAAAGAGCCATATTTAATTATTCACAAGCATAGTGTAGTATTGCGTCCTCATCCTAGCTTTCTGCCAAAGGTGGTTTCAGGTTTTCATATAAACCAGGATATTGTTCTACCTTCTTTTTTTCCAGAATCCTGTTCTAAGGGACGAAAAGTCACTACATTCTCTGGATGTAGTGAGAGCAGTCAAAATCTATTTGGAAGCGACTGCGCAGATTTGAAAACTGATGTTTTGTTTGTGTTGCCTGAAGGTCCTAGAAAAGGACAGGCAGCATCGAAATCTACTATTGCTAAGTGGATTCTGCAAGTAATTCTTCAAGCTTATGGTTTAAAGATGAAAGTTCCACCTTTTCAAATCAAAGCGCACTCCACCAGGGCTGTCAGTGCTTTGTGGGCAGTGCATCACCAAGCCTCCATGGCCCAAATCTGCAAGGCCGCAACTTGGTCTTCAGTCCATACATTCACCAGATTCTATCAGGTGGATGTAAGAAGGCATGAGGATATCACCTTTGGGCACAGTGTGCTGCAGGCAGCAGTATAGGTCCTCAGGTCTGATTGCACCCTACTTTTGTTTGTGTCTCTCTCCCCTCAGAAAGCATTGCTCTGGGACATCCCATACAGTAATTACTGTAGCTCTGTGTCCCGTGATGTACGATAAAGAAAATAGGATTTTTACAGCTTACCTGTAAAATCCTTTTCTTGGAGTACATCACGGAACACAGAGGTCCCTCCCCTCTTTCTGGTAACATGTGTATTTCTTTTCTACAAAACTGAAGTACTCCTGGTAAGGGGAGGGGTTATATAGGGGGTTGAACTTCCTCTCTAGGGTGTGCCAGTGTCCATCACCTAAAGGTGCCTATATAACCCATACAGTAATTACTGTGGCTCTGTGTCCCGTGATGTACTCCAAGAAATGGATTTTACAGGTAAGCTGTTAAATCCTATTTTTTGTAATATGCCTCTTGTGTGCCTGTGGGGAGATGGCAATCTGTGTGGAACACAGATGAAAATTAAAGTAGATTAGGGGAAAGCTAGAACCCCTCTCGGCTTTTTTGTTACCGTTTGTAAAAAAGAAAGTAATGAAAGTGCCGCGCCACTGGCCTTAAAATTCAAAATGTAGGTAATTTTACTGTATTTATAAGCATGTGGGCATGGAAGAAAATTGCCTTCATGTTTTTAGGGGCTAAGAGCATTTCCTCATTCATCAGGGATTTAAAAGCTGCATAGAAAGCTGAACTCTGGGATTAATAAAGAATAAAGATACACTTGCTGGTTTCTCTGGGTTTAGAGTGAAGGCATATCTTGACAGGAGGTGAATTTTTATTTTATATTTTCACCTCATGCTAGCCGATGCCTTCATTCTAAACACAGAGAAATCAAGAAAGGTGATGGGTTAGTAATACATTACAGCTCTGTCAGCAATTCATCACAAGATTCAATTTACTGCTATATTATCAATGGTGCTTGGAATAGTCTTTTTAAATATTCATTCTTTTAATGGACAACTGTATCTGTTGTCCATTAATTAATCCCCCTGAGCACAGCCTGCATGGTAAATTGTTTGCTTCTCTCCCCGTCCAGCGAACTTCACTATGTAACCCTGCTCAGAGCAGCCCATAAATTGTAAGGAAAATGTTCCTGCCAATCCTATTCATCGCTATGGAGGAGCTTGACTCCTCCAGTATCTTCAGTATGTATTTAACCTCTAACTTTTTTGCATTGTTTAGGGCTGCAGCTTACAGTAAAATAGGAAACTATGCTGGGGCTGTACGGGACTGTGAAGAGGCTATATCCATTGACCCTGGTTACAGCAAAGCATATGGCAGAATGGGGTAAGCGCATGTTAAAAGCTTATTTATGTAAGACTTGCTGACAAATTACTTTTTTGTCACATGTATTTCTTCTTCTTTTATGATTCCAGGTTGGCACTTTCAAGTCTGAACAAGCACTCTGAAGCTGTGAGCTTTTACCAAAGAGCACTGGAGCTGGATCCCGATAACGATACCTATAAATCAAACCTTAAGATTGCTGAACAGAAAATGAAGGAGCTTCCAAGTCCAGTAAGTGTCTTGGCTTTAGTTTTGATACTTGGCGCAATCCTGGTCATTGGAAATTAACTGACCGTTTGTTTCCACTATAGATGGCTGCTCCTGGTGGTTTTGATCTAGCTGGGCTGCTCAACAATCCCAGTTTTATGAGTATGGTAAGTCAGCTGTTTTTTTTTTTTTTTTTTTTTTCCCCCTCCTATTCCTACAAATTTTATTATGCTACACTGCTTCTTTTGATTTGAAAATGACGGTATCAAAACTGTGTATAGCATACATCTTAATGTGCTCCTATTGGAGTAGGGTGGCTTATAAAATATATATTGCAGTCTATAAGAGCTGGGTGAGGGGAATATATTAAAAATGGGACAGCTGTGCATGGCAACCAGCCAACTCCTGTCTTTTATTTTCCAAAGCTTGTTCTGCTTCCCCAAACTAAGCATTGCAAGTGTGACCTCTATAACTGATCCAGTTGTGGTGAGATGGCTATAAATTACAATCTCAGCAGCGTTGGCAGGCAGTGACTCGATCCAAATGATATCTTTCAGATCATAAAAAGCTTTAATTGAAAACCAGAGCAGATCTTCACAGATGAAGATCAGATAGGTAATAGTTTGTCTAGCTCCAGCAATTACATGTGTTCAGAACAGAAACTAAAGATACACTGAAAAGAGGGTGGGAATAACTACAGGTATACAGAGCGTCTCATAGTTAGAGGTAGGGAAGGGCAAAATTATTTAAAGGCAAACAATGTATGTGTAACATGATACTCCCTGTCGAAATCTATGCTTTCAAATTTTAAACAATTGAGAATAAAGTCCAAACCTTGCAAGAGAAAAATATTCATGAAACCCCTGGAAAAAAAATAATGGATAGAACCTGAAAAAATAATGCAAACATTGACATACTGCTAAACTTGTAAAGTTTACTGGTGTCTGTAAGATACTCCTTTACCTGCCCTTGCATCAAATCGTTGGTTTAGAAGACAAATCCTTTACCGTTGGCAAAAGAAGTATTAGTTCCTTGATAGACTTGTGTCACACTGTACCTTTCCACCATTTGTTGACACAGTCTTTGTAATGAGACCCATTGGCCAATGGCTGTGGGCATACTTTTCTTTCAAGAAGACTGTAAGACACTTGTAGGTTGGGTCTGCCATTTGCCATGACCTTGAAAGTTGCAAAGGTACTCCTAACAACTCCAGAAAACATTGGCAAGGTGCGGAACCTGCTGGTTGTGGTATCGAACCAGCAGTGCAGTGATGTGATGTCGACCTGGAACAATAAGGGGGTTCTGTTCCTCATTAAACAGGCTGGTCTTTCGTATGTGACTTCCAACTCAAAGTAATTTGTTGTGATCGATCATTGGGTTCAATTTGTAGAGCGGGTTATCCTTAGGGCGAGTTCCTTTTTGATATGTTATCAATCTTTTGTGAGTACACTTCATGTTGAACACCCTAATGATGACCTTTTCTGCTCATATAATTTCTTTGATGGCGGGAGGCCCTTTACAGATGTGCCATCCATGAGACACTTTATGATCCTCGGTATTGGTTGCAAATTGAGCAACATGGATAGCTCATACAAAATAAGACCACTTCAAACTGCATTCAAAATGGTGAGGGTCGGCCTCATCTTTGACTTCACAGAAATGTTTAGTGTAACTATTATCGCTGATTTTCCTTTTATCTGACTCAGGATTAACCAGTTCAAATATAGAATCAGTGGTTTCCGATGGGTTCATTGTTGTGATACCATCGGAACCTGAGAAAAATGTCTGTTGTGTTTTCAAACAATGAAACATTTTCTAAATGTTGGCCATAACAGCAACTGGTTGGCTTGTCTGAAGTGGACCAAAACTCTTGTAAGGTGATTGTTCAGATTAGGCCCAGAGATGACATATTTGAGGGAAACACTTTCTTTCATATCGAGTATTTGAGTCAAAGACTATCCTGATCTGCTCAGGCTTGCAAGGATGGTACATGCCAAAGCATTGGAAGTAACAACATTCCTCAGCATGATCTCTGGCTAACACTTTCTGCATAAAGTCAACAAAGTGTTTTCCTCTCCGGTTTTCTGTTCAGGGTGCGTTGTAAACAAATTGTATTTCTGAATGCTAAACTTCATTTGGTAGTTTCTTGAGGTGCGAAATGGTAGTGGTGCCACCCAGCTGTTAAACTGTCCTGATAGAACTCCTTAAAGTGGAACTTTAGTCAGAAAATGAAGTCCTGCTAGATGACTTCAGGCTGGCCCCTTTAGCAGGTATAGCTACGTAAAACCTTAAAAATAAGGGCCTATAATGTGTAAAATCCAGTAATACACTGCCTCACCCTGTTCTGCACATGCTCGGTTACTCCCTCTTTTTAGGCACTGCCAAATTTGTAGAGGCCGATCTGCTGACAGCCTTTAACCACTTGCTTACTGGGCACTTAAACAGGCCCCCCCCCCCCTCTGCCCAGACCAATTTTCAGCTTTCAGTGCTGTCACACTTTGAATGACAATTGTGAGGTCACACTACACTTTACCCAAATGACATTTTTATCCTTTTTTTTCCCCACAAATAGAGCTTTCTTTTGGTGCTATTTGAAGACTGAAAATTTAGAAAAAAAAAATAAAACGTTTTATATTTTGTTATAAAATTTTGCAAACGTGTAATTTTTTCTCCTTCATTGATGTACGCTGATGAGGCTGCATTGATGGTCACTGGTGGGCACTGAGGGGTGGCGCTGATGGGTGGCAGTGATGGGCACTGGTAGGTGACACTGAGGCATTGATTGGCACCACTGGTGGGCATTGATAGGTGCCACACGTGGACACAGTTGCCACTGATATGCACTGAATGGGCACTGGCAGGTGGCACTGGTAGGCGCAGATGAGGCGGCTGTGCCTCTTCTTCGCGACTGGTGTCCCTTACGCAGAAGCCGGTGATTGATTTTTTTTTTTTTTTTTCCCTCGCGCTGTCAGTGATCATTGGCTGACAGCTGATCACGTAATAAGGGGCTGGGATCGCATCCCGGCAATGTAGGTCTGTGCTGTAGCCATCATTCGGCTATTGCGTGGAATTCAACCTTCCTATACTTTACAGCCAAGAAAGCTGCTGTTGTTTTGATCCACAACTGCCTTGGTTGTGCACATGTGATCAGTTATGACACCAGCCATTTGATGGTTTGACAGTTCAGTTGAGGACACAAGCAGTTGGCAATCCCATCATTCCAGGATTCTAACTTTTTTTTAAATTGTTACAAATTGATGGTTTAGTTCCACTTTATGATGCATTTCTGCTCTGGGCTTCAGCAAAAGGGCAGCCTCCAACTGGAAGAAACAGTTTATGAAGGTGCGAAATGGTAATGATGCCACCCAGCTGTTGAACTGTCCCCATAGAACTATTTCAAGTGGAACTTTAGTCAAAAGATGAAGTCCTGCTAGATGACTTCAGGCTGGCCCCTTTTGCAGGTTTATCTACGTAAAACATTAAAAATAAGGACCTTGCTGGATACAATTTACAGCACACACTCATTTTGGTAGCATAAATATTGATGTGGAATGTATGTTCCTTGCTAAAGAACTTTTTTTTTTTTTTTTTTTTCTTATATCAAGTTGTTATGGATAAGGGGCAGTTGATTTTGATGACAGTGTCCTGTGTGTGTTTTTTTGTTTTTTTGTTTTTGTGCAGTGATTAAGCGACTTTGTGAGTTAGATTGTGCAAAGGCCTGACATTGGCTTGGAGTTTTATTGATATCTTGTGTTGCAATAGGAGGTAATTGACTAGTCCTATGGTAAGGTGTGTCATCTATTATCTGCATACTGTCCAGAGTTTGCAGGTGCGCAAAAACCTGGCGTACTGGGAGATGAGTAGACAGATTGTCTTGAGAGGTGGTAGGCGTGGCATACTGACCTTAGTTGAGGGGTTCAGCTGCTGTGGCTGGGAGCTGAAGTTTTGGGAGAGTGAAGAATATGATGCAGCTTAGTGTCTTCGGCTGTTACATCCTTTACTTTCACTAGCAGGCTGCTCTAGAACCTGCTTTCTTGCCTGCAGCTTCTGCTTCTATCAGTGTGTCCTTTCCTGCAGCTTCTGCTTCCATCTTTGCTTTCTTTTGGGCAAAGGCTGCCTGAATGTTTGAAGCTTCAACATCGGAATGGGCTTTAAAGTGGTTGTAAACTCAAAAAAAAAAACAAAAAAAAAACTTGCAAGACAAAGGCATAATGCATGCTAGCTCATTATAAAATACTTGACTTAGATAGAAGCTGTTGCAGCGGTCCCCACACACCACTGTGGTCGGCGACATGTCTCCCGGATTTCCGAGTTCGCGGGGTTCCTGCGCTGTGATTGGTCGAGACCGCGATGATGTCACTCCCGCTCATGTGCGTGGGAGCCGCCAATCACGGCACGGCTCCTGAAGATATGGCACTAGCGGGACGTTTCTTCAATATGCATGTGCCGATGACGTCAACACATGCGGATACTGCGAATATCCCCTAGACTCTGCAAGTTTAGGAGATATTCATGGTACCTACAAGTAAGCCTTCTTATATACATAATTATGGTTTACATGTGCACATTTGCAGTTCATATTTAGTTTGTACATATTTGCATCTGATAATTTCTAGCACTGCACTTTTTGTTGTATATTTTTTGTGCCTAATATCTGAATTCTTATGCTTAGCTGCTTGTTTCGCTGTTTTTACTAAGCGTGTATATCATGCTCATCCAAGCCTTATTATAGGCTTACCTGTAGGTAAAAGTGGTGTAACAAGGTTTACAACCACTTTAATAACTTGTTGGGTGAGAGTGGAAAATCTTGATTGTAGAGATATGGTGGATCTTGGGGAGTGTCTCGTGGATGGAGAGCGATGAGTTTGATTCTCCCCTCTGCTTTTGTCTTTGCAGTACTAAACTTTTTCTCTCTAAGTTGAAAGATAAATTAACCTTCCTTCTGGAGCATGTTGCATGTTACAACCAAATTTTAGGGTGTAACATGCTCCAGACCTGCATCCCTGATTTCCCCTCCGTGTAACAGCGTGCAGGGGATCCTCTCCCCAAACCCGCTGTGAGTTTAAAAACAGTGAGGCTGCACAGGGCTCTGCCCACATAGTCGCATCATTCATTCACAGATGTATTTGTAGTTTTGAATGGGCTGCAAACACGATCAGCATGCTTGTAGTTCATTTGTTCTTCTGGCTTTGTAACAGTAAGTCCTATGGGGTTACGGACACTAAGCTAGAGGAAGACCGTGCAGGAGCCTGGCATTGCACCTGTGATCTGCTGATTGTGGGTGCAATGCTTTTCAGGCTCATGTAAAAAAAAAAAAAAATATTTTTTTTGCCTGCAATATCATGTGCGTTTATATAAAAAATGTATATTTTAAAGTGAATTTTGCCTTTAAGGCTAGTCCTACACATACCCATCATCTAAATGAGAGAAAGCAACTAATTCCCCATTCATGTTAAACACAGTTAGATGAGGTTTCCTTCCCACTTTGTTCTGCCTGGTAAAATGGAGTCGTCCCCATGCTTCTCTGGGTCATCCAAACTACCTTTGTGTTCAGCACATGTCTGTGTCCATGTCCTTTTTTTCCCTCTCCCATTTCCTGCAAACATCCCTTTCTGTTTTGCTGGTCTCCATGAAACCAGTCAAACGGGTTAATTATCATAACAGTAGAGGAAGCACAGCTTCTAAAAACAATACATAACTAAAATGTAGTATTGTCTCATACTTTCTAAATGTGCCAGGGTTTACAACCTTCCTTTTTTTTATTCTATTATACAGGCTTTATATAGCGCCAACAGTTTGCACAGTGCTTAACAAAATTGCGTGCGGCTTCACTTCCTGGTTCCCTACTGCGCATGTGCGAGCCGCGCTGCGCGTCCTCTCTGGTCCCTGCTGTGTTCTGCGTCTCACAGAACACAGCGGTGGAGGAGAGCGTAAGCGGCGTAGGTCACCGCAAGCTCCGCGGTGATTTATGCCAGGAAGTGAGAGCAAATACCTGTATTAGACAGGTATCTGCTCCCTCCTCCCCCCTGAAAGGTGCCAAATGTGACACCGGAGTGGGGGGGGGGGGGGGGAATCCAAAAAGTGGAAGTTCCATTTTTGGGTGGAACTCCACTTTAAGCTGCCAGGACCTTCCCATTGCACCCACTTCTAGAGGTCTTCCACTATGGGGATTGAAAACGCCCACTACATGCCCGTGACACCCCCCAAACACCAAAAAAAAAAAAAAAAATCTTGTTTGGAAAGGATTTTGTCCAACTGTGGCGGGGTTCCACTCAAATTTTTAACTTAATCTTACCCCCTTCAGTTAATTGAAATGTTGAAATGCTGCACGAAATTTTTTTTATCGCTGTAATTACCTTTTTATATTGTACTATATTGTGGCACTTCCTGTCTCTCCTCCCATGGGAGTAGGCATGTTTATTGCCTTTCCCTAGCGCCTGTCTCCTGGGAGCTTGGTGTCAGGCTTCCCAAGATTCAGTGCGGAAACAATGATCATGTGCGTTAACAAGCTCTGAATGAATGAACAGCATTCACCGCATCCAGGAAATCAATGCTTGTGGGCTTCACATGCCCACAAGCAAGCTAGAAAAAGCCAGCATCACATTTTTTAAGTTATTCTTCACTACGAAAGCAGACATAGGCAGAAATATTACACCCAAACTGTGAGTATTATTCTGGGATTAGCAAAGTGTCTCAATGACCTAAAAAAAAAAAAAAAGATTGGTTGCCGGACTCCCGCTTTAACAGGGAGACCACTAGGGTAGTAAAGGGTGTTTCTGCATTTAAGCATCTTGCCTATAAGAGGTTAGAAAGCCCCCATAGAACTCAGCATCTGCTGGCAGACCTTGCCCTTCGCCATGATCTGGCTTTGACTTAAATTAGTCAGACCATGGCAGAATGTTGAAAATCCCTTAAGAGATATCGCTGCTGTGGCACTGACAGACTGTGTGAAAAAAGAAAGGACTTTACAGCGGCTCTAACACTGAGCGGCAGGGACACAGGATCTTTTGTGCAGTTCTAAGATTCCATTTAAAGTTATTTTTCTTTTTGACTGTACGTGTCAAGTGGAACTACTTGCAGATAAAACCTTTAACTGAATATTAGAACTGTGCATATCTCAACCACTACCATGCCACCCTGTAGGACAGCAGGTAATATGGCCAGTATATGCGGGGGAGGATAGCATAGGATATAGGGGAGAAAGAGGTGGGGGAAAAACTTTGGAAAGGAGGGCAGCAAAATAAGCATAGTGTGGTTGGAGGTTGGATATGAGAGAATATATCATGGACAATAAGGTGAGGGGTTTGGATAGGGAAAGGGCTGCTAGAGAACATAATGTGAATCAGGGGAATGCCAGAGAATGTAATAAAGACAGTGTGAGAAGACTTGCGACAATAATTAATGCGGATGCTGGAGAATGAGGTGCAAAACGGTGCAGAGAGTAGTTTTCAATGTGCACACTACTGAGGTGACTTTGATGGTAAAAGAATCTTTCTACCAGGGTATGAGGATGGGCTTTAACTGATCATTGTGGAGTTACTAACGATCTGTGTTTGTTTATTTTTCAGGCATCAAACCTCATGAATAACCCACAAGTACAACAGTTGTAAGTTGTGTTTTTTTTTTTTTTTTCCATTACCTATTTTTTTGCTTACATTGTGCAGGTTACATAGATTGAAAAAAGACACTAGTCCGGCTAGTTTAAATCAAGAATCAAACCTTTGTTAAAAAAAAAAAAAAAAAAAATCAAGAATCAAAAAAATAAACTAATAGAAAAATCATCTCCATATACACAATCCCATACAGTTCATCCAGGGGAATCCACTCCAGTAGGGAAACAAAATCTTCCTGATCCCTACAGAAGGCAATTGAATATTCTGATTGTTACATGTGTTGATGGGCATGCACACAACAGTGACATATTGCTTGATCATAGGTTCAATAGAAAACAATCCTATGCTTTGCATCAAATAAAAAGACTGGTTTGTTCAAATTTGATAAGCTCAGTGCCAGGAATGATCACTTCTTTCTGATTACCATGGTTTCTGAAAAATGTATTATCTTAACCACTTCAATACCAGTCACTTTCCTGCCCAAGCCAATTTTCAGCTTTCAGCGCTGTCGCAATTTGAATGACAATTGCGCGGTCATACAACACTGTACCCAAATAATTTTTTTATGATTTTTGTTTCCACAAATAGAGCTTTCTTTTGGTATTTGATCACCTCTGCGTTTTTTTTATTTTTTGCGCAACCAAAAATACTGAAAATTTTTTGTTTCTGTTAAAAAAAAATTTGTAAATAAGTATGTTTTCTTCTTCAATGACAGGCACTAATAAGGCAGCACTGATGGGCACTCGTAGGCAGCACTGATGGGCACTCGTAGGCAGCACGGATGGGCTCTGATGGGTGACATTGCTGGGCATCACTGATGTTACATCTTGTATAATGGTGCCAGTCAGTGCCCATTTGTGGGCACTGATTGGCACAAATTGGGCATAATTTGCACATGTGGATGGCCATGGGGTACATACCTGGCCATCCACATTTTGCCCCCTTCCCTGGTGGTCCTGGCGGCTTACCTGGTGGTCTAGTGTGGGCATCCAAGGGGGGGCTGTGCTGATAAACAATCAGCGCGGACCCCCCCCTGTCAGGAGAGCCGCTGATCGGTTCTCCTCTACTTACGTCTGTCGGACGCGAGTGAGGAAAAGCTGATCAGCGGCTTTTCCTGTTGACATCGTGCTCAGCCGTGACTGGACACAGCTGATCACGTGGTAAAGAGCCTCCGGCGGTGTAGACTGACATAACGCACCCACGGATGTGCGGCGGCTGTTATCCTGATGGACGTTATCTGACGCCTAGTCAGGATAACTGAGCCACCGCCCGGCCGTCATTTTGCTATAGGCCGGGCAGGAAGTGGTTAAACAATCTTATGGCTCGCTGCCACTGACAAAAGGGATGCAGCGCAGCACAACTGCTTGCAGCTGGCCAACTTTGTATCTCTTCACTTCAGGGATCACAAACTTCTATCAGAAGTGAGCTCTGACTCTCGCCTGAGTGCAAGAAAAGCTATGATCAGTGGCTCCCCCCCATCATCGCTACATGTCAGTGGCTACAGGCACACAGAACGATCAGATTGTCAGGATGGCGAGTAGAGGGTTGATAAACAAGTTCATATGTTTACTGATCTCCTGAATGAACACAAAGTGCTCTGTATAGAGTACTTAATTCATAATGAAAGACATAGTACACATCAGTAAGTGTTTAGGTTGGCTTCCTTTTTTGTGATCACACACACACAGTGCTCTGTACAGAGCATACTTGTGTTCATTACTCTGCAGGGGAGAAGGAGATTGAAGACACTGTCCTCAATCTTTCTCTAAATCATAAGTGAAACATCAGGAGCATGTTTAGACGCCTAATTCATGAAGTCTCCTGTACTGTAAAAAAAAACACAAGTGATTTAAAAAAGGCACTGTGGCCCCTACAGCATAAATGATCCTTTGTTTATGTGGATGGAACAGTATGTAAACAACCTATGTTACTCTGTGGGGATGCAGTATTTATGGAAAGTCACATGTCCACGTCCTAATTGGACAGATGTGCAGAGGCTATGCTCCCAGAGTGCATTCACTCTGTACTGGTAACAGCACCCATCTAAATGCGGTCTCATATGCATACACACACGCGCACATTGTGATTAAATCATCTTGGGTGTGCACCAACATAAGGGCCCATTCACACCAGAGGGTGTGCGCTATGGTGCGCATCGGGCACATGTTGAATTGCATTTTTAAAATGCAAAACGGAGCTTTTTTATTTTAAATAAATTACAATCACTCAGCTCTATGCATGGCAAATCTATTGCAGTGCACACACTGCGCTGATGTTATTGGAAGGCATGAGGCTAACCTCCAGACTTAGTTTTGCGAACCATCAATCTTACTGTTTTAAAGCACAATTTAACATTGACAAATATTTGTTTATCAAATATAACTCAATACAGTTTTTAACCTTTTTAGATTTAGTAGGAATTGTGTAAAGTTAGATTGTGTTTTGCTAATAATGATTTTAGTATATTTTTTGTGAAAATTTTGTTCTGCAGGGTCTCATGGGTTCAGAAAATATATAATGTTCTGGGAGTTTTACGTAATTTTATAGCCAAAATTGCATATTTTGTGTGCAAAAAATGAAAAAATTTGTTCTAGAGCAAAAGTGGTTAAAATGCAATACAATGAGAGACACAGGTATGACCTTTTTAATAAACCAAAATTTTAAAATGAACGATCTTGCTGGCAACACTTTTGATATTAATGTGCCTTTCTCCTCCTCTTGCCAACTGAAATGTCAAACAAGGCTGACTGATTATATTATTTTTTTTTTTTTATAAAGAACTGACAGCATGGGTGGCTGACAAAAAAATTTATATTTGAAGTCTACGCATATGCTAGTTATATTTTTTTAAAGCGGATCTTTTTATCCGTCCCTGCATTCCCTGAACTGGAACAAATGAGCATGACAGTGGTTCAGTATTTACAAGTATCACTAACTGCCAGCTTGTTCAGGTTAGTGAATTACTAGGTATTGAATCAAGGGTTGGGATGACAACCCAGCATTCTCTGCCATGTTAGTATCTGCTCCTCAAATTTCTATCCTTTACTTAGTTTTGTAAAACTAGAATGCAACCATCAATTTTGACTAGTCATTTCTGTCTGGTCATTTCTGATGTTTTTTACACATATTTTTGCTTCTCAACAGATTTCCCGTCTGGAACACTAAGAAATATATATTTGCAATTTGTGGATATCTCTTGTAAAGTTTTTCATTTGATTTTTTTTTTTTTTGAAAAATTACATTGTTTATTAAACTTGCTTTTGACTATCAAGGAATATTAATTAATTCAGCTGTCACTTTTTCTCCTCAGAATGTCTGGAATGATTTCTACCCCTGGCAACCCTATGGCAGGTGCAGCTGCAACTGGAAACCCTCCTCCCACAGATCTAGCAAGTCTTATACAAGCGTATGTACCATTTCATTTTATTAACTTATTTACTTTTATATTTGTTTCTGTAAAACAGCAGAATGAGTAAAACAACTCTCCTAAGTTGAAGAAGGCCTAATTTAGGTCTCACAGATCCTTTCTCGTTCGCATCCCACAGTGGAGGCCAAAAACAGCATTTTCTCAAGGCCCACCAAGACAGGAGGCTCAACAATAGACTTGTACATAATTATGCCACGAAAGGATTGGACAAAATTGTAGGCCAAAACAGGATAACCCTTCCTACTTTCAGCATGTATTTTCTTCTACCGGCTATGTAAAAGACTAACATATTTTTTTGGCTAGCACCATTTTTTCTTATACTGAAATTTTTTTTCTTTAATCGAGATTCTTTACTACACTGCTGCTAGAGCTGCTTTCTCTGATTGCAGCTATGTGGTGCAGCCATCCCCAGCCTGGATTTTGGAGTGCCATGTTTGGACCCTGCTGGACTAGATGTTGCAGGGATTGAATGATCTTCAGATGCTTTCCAGGTACAGGGCCTTTGGCATTGCCTCAGAGCTAGCCCTTTACCCTAAAGAGTGAGTGGAGTAGTCAAGCTTAACATCAGGTGCTACCCTAAGTTGTGTGTACAATTCCCCTATTTCTGTCATTTAGCACCACAGTAGGGGGTTTTACACTGTCAGACTAAGGTCCCATTCTTACCTAAGCAATTTTCTGCTTGAGCCTTGTAGCTCTAAAACGCTCAACAAACCAAATCCCTTTTATTTCAATGGTCCCTGTTCACATATATGAGCGTTCTGCCTCCTGATGAAAAACGCCTGTCACTCAGAAAAGCACATGACCTTTTTGAAGAAACTGAAGCTGTAAAACGCTTGTAATACGCTTCTAAAACTCTTTAAAAAACGCTTGAAATTCTAAAAATAAGAAAAAACAGTAAATCGTGAATGGAGTCTAGCCGTTGTTGTCATCTGCTCCATGGCGTGTCACAAGTTGTTGCAATCACAAGTCTTGAGGGAGGAGAGGGAGCAGTACTAACTGAAACCTGAAATACTCTTGGACCAATATCACACTTTTTTTTTTTTTTTTTTTTGCTAACTTCTCTGCCTGGTTACTCCTCTTTTGACCCAACACACTGGACACACACTTCCACTCACTGCTACCCTTGACCTTGTATTCGCTCATCTCTGCACTCCTGCTAACCTCACCAACACCCCCTTTCCATTTTCTGATCATAAGCTCACCAGTTTCACAGTGTCCTTGTCTCTCCCTCTCTAATGGCACCTTCGCCCCCCCTCTAAAGCATGCACAGGTCACCCCCATACTTAACTGCTTGCCGACCAGCCGCTGCAGCTTTACTGTGGCAGAATGGCACAGCTGGGCGAAACAACGTTGCCTTATGTTGCTTCGCCACTAGGGGCGAGCGCACCCGGAGCCGATGCAAGTGCCAGGCGGGCGCGATGACTGTCGAGCACCCGCGATTGCTCGTGACAGATCGAGAACCAGGATCTGTTCTTTCAGGGGAGTGAAGAAAGATCGTGTGTTAAAAGTTTCTTTCTTTTCTTTCTTTCTTTTCTTTCTTTCTTTCTTTCTTTCTTTCTTTCTTTCTTTCTTTCTTTCTTTCTTTCTTTCTTTCTTTCTTTCTTTCTTTCTTTCTTTCTTTCTTTCTTTCTTTCTTTCTTTCTTTCTTTCTTTCTTTCTTTCTTTCTTTCTTTCTTTCTTTCTTTCTTTCTTTCTTTCTTTCTTTCTTTCTTTCTTTCTTTCTTTCTTTCTCTCTCTCTCTCTCTCTCTCTGTAGCAGCCTGGCATTGCATGCAATTGCTGGGCCTATCATCTACTTGGACACCCCCCAGTGAGTAGATTGCATTCATATTTTTGCCACCCAAATGCATTATTTTGCATTTTTCTACATTAAACCTCAATTTGCCATGTAGTGGCCCACCCCATTAATTTGTTCAGATCTTTTTGCAAGGTTTCCACATCCTGCGGAGAAGTTATTGCCCTGCTTAGCTTAGTGTTTGCAAATACGGAGATTGAACTGTTTACCCCATCCTCCAGGTTGTTTACGAACAAATTAAACAGGATTGGTCCCAGCACAGAACCCTGGGGGACCCCACTTCCCACCCCTGACCATGCTGAGTATTCCCCATTTATCACTACCCTCTGAACTCGCCCTTGTAGCCAGTTTTTAATCCATGTACTCACCCTATGGTCCATGCCAACGAACCTTACTTTGTACAGTAAACTTTTATGGGGAACTGTGTCAAATGCTTTTGCAAAATCCAGATACACTAAGTCTGTGGGCCTTCCTTTATCTAGATGGCAGCTCACCTCCTCATTCTTCATGAATCCATGCTGATTACTGCTAATGATACCGTTTTCATTACTAAAATCTTGTATATAGTCCCTTATCATCCCCTCCAAGAGCTTGCATACTATTTTTGTTAGGCTGACTTGTCTGTAATTCCCAGGGATGCATTTGGGCCCTTTTTTAAATATTGGTGCTACATCGGCTTTTCTCAAATCAACTGGTACCATTCCAGCCAGTAGACTGTCAGTAAAAATTAGGAACAATGGTTTGGCAATTACTTGACTGAGTTCCCTAAGTACCCTCTGGTGCAAGCCATCTGGTCCCAGTGATTTAATAATGTTAAGTTTCCCAAGTATATTTCTAATTCTGTCCTCTGTTAGCCATGGAGGTGCTTCCTGTGATGTGTCATCAGGACAAACACTGCAGTTTTGGTTACTGAAGCCCCCCGATTCCCTCATGAAGACTGAGGAGAAGAATAAACCAATATGGTCTGTCCTCCCCTTTTTTTTACTGTTTCTATACTCAAAGAATTTCTTGGGATTTTTTTTTTTTTGCTCTCCTCCGCTATGCGTCTTTCGTGTTCTATCTTAGCCGCTCTAATTGCACCCTTACATATCTTGTTGCATTCTTTGTAAAGTCTGAATGCTGGTGATGATTCCTCAGCCTTGTATTTTTGAAGGCCTTCTCCTTTGCTTTTATATGCATTTTTACTTTGGAGTTAAACCATTCAGGACTTTTGTGTGCTCTTTAAATTTATTTCCCAATGGGATGCACTGGCTAATGCCCTTCTTTAATCTGCTCTTAAAGCAAACCCATCTCTTCTCCGTGTTCTTTCTTTCTAAGATTTTATCTCAATATATATCTTCTAGCAAGCTTTGTAGTTTAGGGATGGTGGCTCTTTTGAAATTCAGTGTCCTTGTGTTTCCTATTTGTGTGACTTATACTAAAGCCAATTGACCTGTGATCGCTGTTTCCTAAATTGCACTGTATTTACACATCCGTGATCAGGTCTGTATTGTTGGTAATCAATAGTTCTAGTAATGCCTTGTTTCTAGTTGGTGGGTCTACCATCTGACCCATGAAATTGTCCTGCAAGACATTTTGGAACTGGCGAGCCTTAAACAAATGCATGGTTCCCTCCGCCTAGTCTATGTCTGGATAATTAAAATCCCCCATTATGATAACACTTTCCATCCTTGAGGTCCGTCTCCCCCCCTCCTCCCTCAGGTTAGAGGGCCTATATCCTACTCCCAGAATTATTTTCCCCTTAGCTTCATCTCTTTGGAGCTCTACCCATAAGGATTCCACCTCCTCCCTAGCTCCCTTTTTATTAATGTCATCTGAGATTGCAAACAGGACTTACCTCGGGTTTATGTGCTTTAGTCAACCTACCACTAATGCCCTCAATACTACCCTCTGGATTGTGTTTACTGCTGATTATCTCTGGACCCCCCCCCCCCCTCGCCTAGTTTAAAAAACCCTATATCTTTTCGGCCATCTTCACTCCCAGCATATCTGCACCCTTCTAATTTAGGTGCAGTCTGTCCTTTCTATAGAACTGGTGCCCGACTGAGAAGTCAGCCCAGTTTTCCAGGAACCCAAACCCCTCCTTACTACACCAGCTCCTCAGCCACTTGTTTACTTTCCTAATCTCCCTCTGCCTTTTATGGTGTGGCTCGAGGTACTGAGCCACACTCCCACTGGAGGAATTCTTCCCCCAGCAGCTAGGAGAGTCCCTCAGCTCCAGGAGTGCTGGTCCCTGACTGGTTTCACCAATGTCACTCAATGGAGCGTACTTATTGGGATGCTCCAGCCCAGGATCGGCCTCCCTGACACTTCCCCCTCTATCCTTCCTGACTGTCACCCATCTACTCGTTTCTACTGGCTGCACCTCTGTCTCCACCCGCCTCTGTGCTCGCCCCTGCCGGGTACGTTCCCGGGTCTCCTTTCGTATGGATGGTCTTCTCAGTGCTGACAGTTGCTTCCCTAGATTCAGAACCTGGGCTTCCAGGGAAGCAATGTAATATTACATTTTGCACAGCAGTATTTGCCCTCGATCAGATCAAGGAACGCTTACATGCCGCAAGATGTACACCGAGTCGCATCTCTACACCCGCTGGGCATCGTACCTACTAATTTAATCAGGATTGGGGATTATACCCTGTCCAAATTACCTAATAATAACTAGCTTACTGACACTAATACTCAACAATACAATACACAGGTACTCGCCGACCATGTGCACTCGCACTACACAGGTACTAACGATCCACACTCACTACTCAGACAACACTTAGGTACTTACAATACTTGGGTACTACCTGACACTAAAACTCGAAAAAAGCTGTTTAACCATTTGCTTACTGGGCACTTAAACCCCCTTCCTATCCAGACCAATTTTCAGCTTTCAGCGCTGACGCACTTTGAATGACAATTGCGCGGTCATACAACACTGTACCCAAATTACATTTTAAACAAACATCATTTTTTTTCCCCCACAAATAGAGATTTCTATTGGTGGTATTTGATCACCTCTGCGGTTTTTATTTTTTATTAAAAAAAATGTAAAATAACTGAATTTAAAAAAAAAAAATAAAAAAATATTTTTTTTAATATTTTGTTATAAAAAATTTAAAACAGGTAATTTTTTTCTCCTTCATTGATGTACGCTGATGAGGCGGCACTGATGGGCACCGATAGGTGGCAGTGATGGGCACTGATGGGTGGCAATAATGAGCACTATCAGTTACACTGATGGGCAGCACTGCTAGGTGGCACTGATTGGCACTACTGGTGGGCACTGATAGGTGGCACTTGTGGGCACTGTTATGTGGGCACAGATGAGGCACAATGTCCCTCGCATCCGAGCCGGTGATCGGCTTTTTTTTTTTTCTACTCACGCTGTCAGTAGATCTTTGTTTACATCATGTGATCAGCTGTCATCGGCTGACAGCTGATCACATGGTAAGGGGCCGGGACCAGCCCCTTACTTGGATTGGTGATCACCCGAGTCTCAGTGACTCTGTGATCACAGCACAGCCTCCTGGGAATTCAGGATGTCAAGTGGTTAAAAAGTGACAGAAAAGGTGATAAAAAAGCAGCATAGAAAAACCCCAAAAAGAACCTAAAAATGCAACACGGCAATCGCATCAGCAGTCAAAAGCAAAACTTGTCCATGCTCTCCACTCAAGGTTCCCACTGTTTAGCTTCCAACCAGCAAGTCTAAAACTCAATAATGTTTTACTAACTGCTAAAACCAATGACCACAACTCCATACTCTTACTACTAGACCTTTCTGTGGCCTTTGATACTGTTGACCACCTACTCCTCAAATAAACTCCACTCCCTTGGCCTGCAAGATTCTGCTCTTTCCTGGTTCTCCTCCTGTCTGTCACAGCATTCCTTCAGTGTTACTTTCCACTTCCTCTTTCTGTGGGGGTCCCCCAAGGCTCTGTTTTTGTACCCCTTCTATTCTCTATACCTCCTCCTAATCACTACTACTCCCCTCACGCCTTCAGTCTCCTCTTACTAACTAACTAACTAACTAACTGACATATCAACATGGATGTTGCACCTCTTCCTTAACAACTCCAGTCCTGGAAGAATTTACCCCCTTCCTGACCAGGCCGTTTTTTGCGATACGGCACTGCGTCACTTTAATTGCGCAGTTGTGCGACGCTGTACCCAAACAAAATTGTCCTTTTTTTTTTTCTTTCCTCCACAAATAGAGCTCACCTCTGCGTTTTTTATTTTTATTTTTTGCGCTATAAACAAGAGTGACAATTTAAAAAAAAAAACACAATATTTTGTACTTTTTGCTATAATAAATATAGGGGAGGAGACCAATTGATGCTTCGAGGACACGTGGGTGTGCGCGCCTGCAAAAGAGTCTTAAAGAGCCAACGTACAGCTACGACAGCTCGCGCAGGGGAGCCAACCTGCCGCAGTACAACTGCGACGGCTGGTCTGGAAGGGGTTAAACTAAACCTTCCTGAAACCAAACGTATAATATTTTTCCACCACTTGTGACTTCCTCCTGATTTTTCCATAAAGGTCAATAATAGAGCTATCAGTCCCTAGTCTCGCGCTAGGGTACTAGGTGTAATTCTAAACTCTGAACCTATCCTTTTGGCCCAAAAGCCAATCGCTGTCAAAAACTCATAGACACTCCGTAACATCTCTAAAATTCGGCCCTTTTTAACTAATGAAACCACCAAGCTCCTTATTCACTCCCTTGTTATCTCTCGCCTTGACTATTGCAACTCCCTTCTTATAGGCCTACCTCTCTGTGGGCTATCCCCTCTTCAGTCTATCATGAATGCTGCTTCCAGACTCCTCAATCTTACAAACCATTCAGTGTCTGCCACCCCTCTCTGCCAATCCCTCCACTGGCTTCTGATTGCCCAGAAAATTCAATAAAAAAAATACTAATAAGATACAAAGCCATTCACAACTCTGACCCAAGCTACATCACCAATCTTGTCTCCAAATATCACCCAAATCATCCTAATCTCCCCCTGCTTTCTATCTTTCTTTTATCCTCCTCCTATGTTTGCCTCCAGGACTTCTCCAGAGCCTCTCCCATCCTCTTGTACTCTCTACCTCAATCTGTGCAGTTATCTCCTACTCAGCATGGTAAGAGTGGCAAGGTAGCATAAGGTGATAATAGTAAGAATGGTCCTACCACACACATCAGTGGCCTTCTCCGCTCCTTCTGGGTGCTCTTCAATGTGGCATGTGTGTACAGCGTCATGACATCACCATGTCTCTGACACATCTCTCTCTGTGCACCGTTGTTCTAGAGCAGTGGTTCTCAACTCCAGTCCTCGGGACCCACCAAAGGTCAGATTTTAAGCATTACCTTGGGGAGTTGCAGACTAGAATACTGCAATCACTGAGCAGCAAGTGATATCACCTGTGATGTATTTCAGCTATCTTGCAAACCTGGCCTGTTGGTGGGTCCTGAGGACTGGAGTTGAGAACCACTGTTCTAGAGGATGGCTGGAGCAGGGGTGGCACAGGAAGCCTCGGCTCCTCCCCATCTCGACCAGAGAGTTAACCATTTCCCCATCCTAAAATTGCATATATTGGAAACCATGGCGGGCAGTAAGTGCTGGACTTCTGGAGTCTCTAACCTAAGGGAAGAAACACAGATACTTGAACATTTGCTTTATTACTTGTGAGTAGTGATGAGCTTGGGTTCACCGAACCAAGAAGTAAGCTGTCATTCCTGGACCAATGAGCCCCAGTTGGAACATTCTCCGCCCTGCAGCTGCTCATGATGACATTGACCCAATGTGGCAATACGATCTTATTAGGTCAATTATATCGCAAACATTGCTGTCCCGTTGTGTATATGCTGCTGCAAAAAACAGCACTTCCTTTTTGTGTTTTGTTGTTTGCAAAGCTGCTGACTGTTTTTTTTTCTTAACAACGTTCTCTAAAGTCTACCAGTTGGATATTGCAGCCTCATCTGAATGCCAGCATCAGGCGTATGGTCTTTCAGATGGCTCTTTGAACTACAGGTTTCTGTTTTTCTTGAGCCTGTTCTGCATTTGTTTGCTGTGTTTCACACCCCTCGGTTGGACTGCTTTTGGAATTTTAAAGACTTTTTTGTCCCTCAATGCACAAGAAATAAAACTTGGAATTCATTGAGGGACACAGATCCAACTCCTCATTTTTCTCAGTACTGTTTTTCTTCAGATCTGCTCATAGACCAATGGGTCTATGTGGAGGGGGGTTGGCCTACATTTTTTTTTTTTTGGTTTGCCAGTGTCCATTTTCCTGTAAGTAACAGTACAACCCAAAGATAACACTTCCCATGTCCCTAAAAGGATTTTATGGTTACTACCCATAAATCCCCCATTGGCTAGATTTCCCTACCACCTACTCTCAAGAAATGAGACACACATCCACAGACAGCTATAGAAACCTTGCAGAGATTCAAACCTTTCTCTTTTAGTAAAAATGTATTATTGATTTTGTCTGTTTTGATTAGATACATTTTTCATCCTTTGTACTGCTCTCCTATCAACAGAATAGATGAGTGTAAATGTCCCCAGTGGAGTCACAGGAAGCAGTAAAAGTCTAGCTAAAGTTCTAACCCCTTTCCCACTGCTATACAAAACAAACAAAAATGTTTGATTGGAACTTTGCTTTAAAGTGTAAGGTGTTTTCTAGAAATTCATATAGTAATTCTGTTTTTAAATTGTACGTTTGTTTTAGAGGACAACAGTTTGCTCAACAAATGCAACAACAAAACCCAGAATTGATAGAACAGTTACGCAGTCAGATAAGAAGCCGAACTCCAAGTACAAGCAATGAAGACCAACATCAATGAGCTGCACCTGAATATCAGAGGAGATTGTAATTTTTTTTCCAGGGTATTTGGGCAGAAAGTACCGAGTGACCACACCACAGCCCGTCTTCCTCTTAGATATGTGTGGACAGTGGCTACTGACACACTTTTATGGGAAAAAAATGTTTTTTAAACATTACCTCATGTTTTACTCTCCATAACCACATTTAGAAGGATCCATTAAGTGTCAATTACCACAAAGTAGCCCAAAGGACTGGACCAGTATGGGCATTTGGGTTTTCTGCTGTTGCTGAAGAAAATACCTATAGTATATTGGTGTTTCCCTTTCTCCCTGATCTTTCTTTGTGTATAATTTATACAGGTGGCCATGCCCTTCGGTTAGCACCATTTACTCATCTGTGTTTATGTACTCTCAGAAATGTCAGATTCTGCTTCACAGCACTCACTAGTTGGTACGTTGAAGTAGGCCTTTTATTATTACATGCATACTTATTGATTCTGTGACTAAAATGAATGGTGTCATCATGTGGAGATTGCAATTACTTCAAGCATCTGCAAGAGCACCCCAAGAAGCTCCAAAACTTTGTGGAGATGCAGGTGTGGGTTAGAAAAGATATGGATCAGCTCTTGGCATTTCTAGAAAGTGTTGGGATTTTTACTGCATCCTGGGTTTAGGAGTTCCCAGCGGTGCTTATGAAGATGTTGAAAGTATGTGCATTTCATTTGTGGAATCAGTTCAGAATATTAATCAGGTGAACTTTAAGATTCTTGATATGGACAATACATAATTATGGTTTTATAGAGATCAGCTAACAATGTTAACCTGGGCCAATTCAAATGATCTGCTCCCTTCAAACACTACTCGGGAAATAAGATTGTAAGCTGCAAGGCAACTGACAACTGTCATCCGGTCCCACAGTGTTGTAATAAAATATGGCTGACTGCAACACGTGTTTTCCTTTTTTCTATGCAATGTTTTTAGTACTGATGTGTTGTGGTTTTTTTTTTTTCTTTTTCCCCCAGATATAGTTTGGTAAATATCTAGTACTTTATAATCTCGAATGTTTGCTTTCAGACAGCGTTTTGCTTTTAAATATCTGAAAAATGACACGTTACTTGGCACAGAATGTATTATGGTTTGGTATAGAATGAATGTAACATGTTAAAGTGTTACTAAACCCACAACAGTAAAATCTGTCTGTATTGGCAGACTATCATGCTTGTTATACTCACTGTGGAACCTAAGGGGTTAATTCTCTCTACTGTGTAAAAAGGCTCTTTGATCCTATATGGTCAGATCCTCCCTCTCCTGCAGGGTCTCTCAGCAAGTCCAGATAAGTCAGTAGTAAGGCTGCACATGCACAGTTTGGTCTCTATTACTGGGGAGAACATTTCCTTGTTGAGCTGGGCTTTACAGGTCACATGGTATTGACATCACACATTTTGGGCCTGTATACAGATCCTAAATGTCAGCCCAGTCCCTCCCTCCTCCTCCATGCCCAGTAACTATAAAAAAGAACAGTGGGTGGGATGTCGCATCTTGATTGATGGATGATCCGCCTCCTATAACAGCATGAGGACACACAGGATGTAGTGGAAATCCCCTCCTACCCAAACACACAGCACTCGGGCGGACCCTGCAGTTTATCACGTGACCATGGTATACTGGTGTGCAGATCAGCCAAAAAGGTATGATGTGGCAGTTTTTTTTATGTAAAAAAGATGATTTATAAGTTGTGGGCACTGCAGAGGGGGGGGGGGGGGTGGATGGACTATTATTACTGGGTTTAGTAAAACTTTAACACCAGATGTAGAAGACTGGAAAAAGTGCTTTTCCTATCTTGCTTGTTTCCCCTTGTCAGTGCATCATTTTATTGAAACCGAGCCACAAAAAATATTGCAGTGCCTAGTTTAGAGCTGGTGAGGACTGTACCTCTTTTACAGTTGAAGCTTAAAGTGGGGATGTAAACCCAATTTCATGAAATTTGAGCTGGGCACATAAATCTGTAGTGTTTTCTTATCTCTCTTCAAAGCACTAAGTCCTGTGGCTTTCTCCTGCTCTGCTCTTCTTCTTTTATTAGCATGAATTTTGTGTCGGTAGGTTGCTATAATTTGATTAGCAGAGAGCTTATCTATTCACAGAACAGATATAAACAAAAGAAAGTGACCACTCGCATAACTAAATATCAATGGCATGCTTCCATCCCGGGTTCATATATAAAAGAAAAAGAGAGGGGCAAGTGGGACTTTAAATGAAGCATGTCAATTGAAAGTATAATAATGAATACATGTGAGTAGGTAAAATGATTGGATTTAATTTATAGTCAAGTCCATGATTTTGATGCATACAGTACCAATAAAGTAGTATAGATACAGACATAGTCGCATGAATTGATATATAAGCATATTTGGCAGTAACAATCATTGAAGACTCAGTAGTGTAAACAAATCAATGGACATACATATATGCAATTCATAACAGAAATACATGAATTAAAATCGCCAATCTCATTTTTCACACATTTACTTTTTCAGATGCACCAAGTACACATTTCTTTCAGTCATTCTATTCATCCAACACGTTCTACTCTAGATTTACTTTCTTTGACACATCCCATTTTCTTCAATTTTCTGCAGATTTTCCCATTTACAACTCATTGACCAGTATATTCAATGAGGGCTCAGGAATCAGTCGGCTGTGGTTTCTCCTGGCCTACCCTCCAATCACTTTGGGAGGATGGTCGGTGCCCTGCCTCAACCCCCCGGTTGAGACGGTTATATCTCACACCCTAACAGATCCCATTGCTGGTGACTCTTCTTGACTTTTGGGCTATTTTGTAAGTAGCTTCTCTATTCAAAGTAGGCAATTTGGACATTTCTGATACGATTTTCTCTGTTAGCCGGAGGTTCCACATGTATCAATATTTATGATATTCCTTTGTTTTTCTCAGTTAAATTATGCATCCCACCCCTGATGACTGGCAAGAAGCCAAGAAACGCGTTGGGTTCGCAAACTAAGGATGCCCTTTCAAGCCTAAATCATATCCCTGACATTTATCAATTTTTTTATCGAGTTTTCTCATTTCATGCGATTTTGTGATTTTGATTGGCGATTTTAATTCATGTATTTCTGTTATGAATTGCATATATGTATGTCCATTGATTTGTTTACACTACTGAGTCTTCAATGATTGTTACTGCTAAATATGCTTATATATCAATTCATGCGACTATGTCTGTATCTATACTACTTTATTGGTACTGTATGCATCAAAATCATGGACTTGACTATAAATTAAATCCAATCATTTTACCTACTCGCATGTATTCATTATTATACTTTCAATTGACATGCTTCATTTAAAGTCCCACTTGCCCCTCTCTTTTTCTTTTATATTCACAGAACAGCTCTGCAAGTCTCTGCCTATGTGGAGAAGGGGGTGTGTGCCTTTCATCCAATCAGCTTTCCTGGCTGTATGCCCAGACTTCCAGTGCTGAACAGGAAGATAAAATTTCTAACATGATATGCACTTTCTAAAGAATATATAAAGATGAAGACTGCAGATATGCATGTAAAACATATGTAGGGATATTTGTTTAATCTCTGTGTATCATCTGACAATGTTCACTTTACTGGCTTGTATATGAGGGTTCACTTTGAAAGTATTTTGTGCTATCTTTTACTTTGCCTTGAAATACTGTATTTATCGGCGTACAGCACTCACTTTTTTTCCCCTGAAAATTATAGGGTAAACAGTGCCTGCGTGTTATACGCCGACATTATTTTTTTATTTATTTTTTTTTACCAGGGGGCTGCGATTCGGCGGTCTGCCCGGGAGCCACACATTGAGGTGCGTCAGGCTAGCCGCCCCGCCTCTCCTGGTCCTGGGAGAGCGTTGTCTGCATAGTCTAAAGTTGAGAAAAAAAATCACTTGCCAGCCCCTTGTCATACACTGCTTCTCCTGTGTCATTTTAAAACTAAGCTTTATCTCAGTGTTTTCTCTGGCTGCTCTCCTCCTCAGAGTGTAGCTTTAGATTGGAGGAGAGCAGTCACATGACAATCTAGGAAACGTCAGAGGAAAGCAGTCATGTGACCAGGTCGGTGAAAAACTGAACTATGGGGGTAATTAGAAGCTTCATTTTACAATGACACTGGCACAGGAGGAGCAGCATAGAAGGGGCTGGCAGTAATTTTTTTTTTCTTAACTGTAGAGTATGCTGCTGCCAGTGTTGCCCCAGGAGAACACCAGCGTGTATTGTGCAGAGGGGGGGGGGGGGGGGGGCTGTGAAAAAAAAAAAAAAACTTCCCTCTTAAAATTGGTGTGTGTGTGTGTATGTGTGTGTGTGTTTATATGCCGATAAATACGGTAAGTTGATACTGACATATTTAAATTGCATCCAAAGTTCTTTATTCTATTGTTCATCAAGCAGACTCTTTGCTTTTAATTTATCACCTACATATTCTTGTTACTAAAACAAAAATGGCAGACATAATATTGGTACTCCTAACTTAACAATACACAGCACAATCTTTTGAGGCAAGAACTGTGATCAAAGTGGAGGGCCACCCCAAAAAAAAAAAAAAAAATTGCACCAAAAATCTGCAAAAAATTTAAAAAAAAATGTGAAAAAAAATGTACTTACCTCAAACCCTTGTTGCTAGGCAGTCTTCCTAATCTGCCTCTTCCTATTCCGTGGTGTGTCCTGCTCCTTGGTGAGCGGCCCCATTGCCTTCTGGGAACTGTTTGTGTTCCCAGAAAACCACGGGGCCATTCACAGAGCGCCGCGCCACTCGCGAGTGCGCAGTAGGAAACTGGCAGTGAAGCCGCAAGACTCCACTGCCTGTTTCCCTTAGGATGGCGGTGCCGGGACCCGAGAGCCGAGGGACGGGTCGGCCTCGGGTGGCCGACATCGCGGGCACCCAGGATTGGTAAGTCTACTTATTTAAAGTCCGCAGCTACAGTGTTTGTAGCTGCTGACTTAAAAAAAAAAAATTTTCACAGCCGGAACCCTGCTTCAAGCTTTCTTTAGCTCTGAATAAAGGGCTTATGATTCTGAACTGACAACCCCCTCCATCGCACTTCACAATAGTCCAGTCTTTGCTTTTCAAGAAATCTTGAGTGCTCTTGGATGCATGCTTTGGGTGTTTAGCCAGCTGGAGAACCCATGTTCTGCAACAGTTTTCTTACATAGTTAGTCAGGTTGAAAAAAGACACAAGGCCATCTAGTTCAACCAAAAAAAAAAAAAAATCGTACAATCCAATAGACCCAATTCTATACCCACAGTTGATCCAGAGGAAGGCAAAAAACCCCAGCAGAGCATGCTCCAATTTGCTACAGCAGGGGAAAAATTCCTTCCTGATCCCCCAAGAGGCAATCAGATTTTCCCTGGATCAACTTTACCTATAAATGTTAGTACCCAGTTATATTATGTACATTTAGGAAAGAATCCAGGCCTTTCTTAAAGCAATCTACTGAGCTGGCCAGAACCACCTCTGGCGGGAGTCTATTCCACATTTTCACAGCTCTTACTGTGAAGAACCCTTTCCGTATTTGGAGATGAAATCTCTTTTTTCCTCCAGTCGTAAAGAGTGCCCCCTTGTCCTCTGTGTTGACCGTAAAGTGAATAACTCAACACCAAGGTCACTATATGGACATCTTATATATTTGAACATGTTGATCATATCCCCCCTCATTCTCCTCTTCTCAAGAGTGAATAAATTCAGTTCCTCTAATCTTTCCTGGTTGCCCTTCTCTGCACTTTCTCCAGTTCCCCGATATCCTTTTTGAGAACTGGTGCCCAAAACTGAACGGCATATTCCAGATGAGATCTTAGTAATGATTTGAACAGGGGCAAAATGATATCTCTCTCTAGAGTCCATACCTCTCTTAATACAAGAAAGGACTTTGCACGCTTTGGAAACCGCAGCTTGGCATTGCATGCTATTATTGAGCTTATGATCTACCAAAACCCTAGCATGTATGATGCATGCATATTCTTAGCCCCCAAGTGCATAACTTTACACTTCTCAACATTAAACCTCATCTGCCACATAGTCGCCCAATTAGACAGTGCATTGAGGTCGGCTTGTAAATTGGAGACATCCTGTAAGGATGTTATTCCACTGCATAGCTTGGTGTCATCTGCAAAGACAGAAATGTTACTTTTGATCCCAGACCCAATATCATTTATAAAGATATTAAAAAGTAAGGGTCCCAGCACTGAACCTTGGGGTACACCAATGATAACCTTAGACCATTCAGAGTAAGAATCATTAACCACTACTCTCTGAATTCTGTCTTTTAGCCAGTTTTCTATCCATTTACAAACTGATATTTCTAAGCCTGTAGACTTTACCTTACACATGAGCCGTGTGTGCGGAACTGTATCGAACGCTTTTGCAAAATCCAAGTATACCACGTCCATCGCCACCCCTCCTTCCAAGGTTTTACTTACCTCTTCATAAAAAGAAATCAGGTTTGTCTGACAACTTCTGTCTTTCATGAATCCATGCTGTCTGTTGCTTAAAATGTTTTTTTTCCAGCAAGAACTCGTCTATGTGGTCTTTTATTAAATGCTCCAGTATCTTCCCGACTATAGAAGTTAAACTAACAGGTCTATAGTTACTTGGTAAAGACTTTGATCCCTTTTTAAATATAGGCACCACATTCGCCCTGCGCCAGTCCAGTGGTACTATTCCTGTCATTATTGAGTCCCTAAAAATTTGATACAATGGCTTTGAAATTACAGAGCTCAATTCTTTTAGGATCTGTGGGTGGAAGCCATCCGGTCCAGGTACTATATCCACCTTTATTCTGTCTAAATATTTCTGGACCATATAACTTTTGAGCCATTGTGGATCATTCGGGGCTGTGTCACTACCACCCCCATTATGGACATGAGCTCCCCCATGCTCTTTTGTATACACAGAGCTGAAGAAAGTATTTAATAAATTAGCCTTCTCTTTGTCCCCAGTCACCCACTCTAGATTATTTTGTAAAGGGCCTACATGCTCAGACCTGACTTTTTTACTATTCATATATTTGAAGAATTTTTTGGGGTTTGTCCTACTTTTTTTTGCGATCTGTTGTGCATTTTGAATTTTTGCATCCTTGATTTCCTTTTTACGTATTCTGTTACATTCTTTGTAACATTTAAACAACACTAGTGTTCCTTCATTTTTATATTTTTTAAAATCTCTTTTCTTATTGTTTATAGCTTTTCAAACCTTGACCGTGAGCCACATAGGTTTTATTTTTAGCCTTTTAAACTTACTGCCCATGGGAATATACTTTGCAGTGAGGTCCCAAACAGTCTTTTTGAAGAATTCCCATTTCTGTTCTGTGTTTATCGATGCCAATATTCCCTCCCAGTCTAAGCCCTGGAGAGCAGCCCTCATCCTTGGAAAATTTGCTCTCTTGAAGTTAAGTGTTTTTATCTTTCCCGTATGTATCTCTTGTTTACAGCTAACATCCAAATGAAATCATGTTTTGAAGCCCCATACACACTATCAGATTTTCTGCTGATTTTTTTCCTTCAGATTTACCAAAACCATATAATGAGGTCAAACCTTAGGAGTTTCAATTTGTATGCAATCAGGCAGGCCCTTGCACTACATGGTTTTGGTAAATCTGAAGAACAAAATCAGCAGAAAATCTGATAGTGTGTATGGGGCTTAACACTGGGTATTGCTATCTTCCTTTATAATCTACATATTATAATGGAGCCTCCTCCATGCTTCACAGTAGGTTTAGTGCTCTTTTCTTGTAAAAGCTTTGTTTGTTTTTTTTCTGTGAACACAGAGCAGCTGTGACTCGCCAAAAAACTCATTTCATCTGTCCAAAAGACGTTCTACTAAAATGAGTGTGGCTTGTTGTCATTGTTTTTTTTTAGCAAAATCTAATTTAGCTTTTTTGTGCCTGTCTTTCAGAAGTGAGGCGCTTTCTAGTATGGAAGCCACTCTCCTTTTATATAGTAATGAATGGTGCCACTTTATTATTGATGTACCATAATCTTGGAAGTCAGCTAGGATCTGACTCCAACATTTTAGATTATAATTTTATCCACTATGGGGTCAATTTTTCCTCTAACAGCCATATCAAGGAGGTTTTATTCTTTACAAGAATGGAAGTCAAAAAGCAAATGATTTCATTTATGAAAAAAGGAATAAAGAATGATGGACATTTTAACTGATTAATCTGGAGAAAGATTCCATAATTTTTCAAGTATCCTGCAATAGCGTACACACGTCAAGCCTTTTCTGAAACAGGGCGGTCCGTTTACATGGTTAACAAATTTTTTAACAAAAATTTCCGTAAAGGCCATTTGATTTATTTATACAACATATCCTTTCTCGCACACCTTAAAGGCGAATAAATTCAGATTGGTTACTTTTGACACAGCTGAGGCTCTTCAAGCACCTTATTAATTTAGTTGTCTTTAGTCTGCACTCTTTCCAGTTCCACAACATCCTTTTTTGTGAGCTGCCTTCAATTGAACTGTGTATTCAAGATGAGGCCTTACTAATGCTTTGTATAGAGACAGAACGCTCTCTTGAAGTTTATGCCTCTTTCAATACACAAAAGCATCACAGCATATTCCCTTTGCATGATGTTATTAAGTCTATAATGTACCAGGCCACTCAGACCTTCCTTATTGATTCACCATATGTTACTTCTGTTAGCTGCTCAGTTCATGACCTTTTAATCTGCATTGAACCTTATTTGCTATGTGGTTGTACAATTACCCAATGTGTCTAGGTCAGCTGAAAAGTTAAATATCTTTCAAGGACTACATTGCTTTACCTGTAAATATGATCATTTTAAACCAAAATATCCATCCATTTACATACTGCAATTTTATGAGGTTAATTTAGGCTGCATGTTTTTTTTGGCCTCTGATTCAACACACTATTGCATTACTGTCCATGATCATTGACGAGGAAAAGAAAAAGGGGCATGGAAACGACCAGTGTTTTTACTACAGACCTCTTTCACACTGAGGCAGTTTTCAGGTGTTTTAGCGCTAAAAATAGCACCTGAAAACTGCCTCCCATTCATTTGAATGGGTGCTTTCACACTGGGGCGGTAGAAAAAGTCCTGAAAGCAGCATCTTTGGGGCGTGTTTGGAGTGCTGTAAAAAGCGCTCCAAAAACACCTCTGGCCATTGAAATGAATAGGCAGAGCTTTAAAGGCACTTAGAAAGCACTGCAAGACAGGTCCTTTTTATTTATTTATTTTTATTCTTTTATGTCATGTGACCTTAAAAAGTGACCCGCTAAAGAACCGCAAAAACGGCTGGCACTTTAGCAGCTGTTTTAGCAGCACTTCAGTGTGGAAGGGGTCCAAAACACTTTAAGACCAGGCTTTTTCTTTGCACTGTTTTGTTTTTAAATCAACTAAACTTGCTTAAAAATTACTTCTAACCCCCAAACATAAATTTTTTTTTTTTGGCAGAGACCTTAGGGCAGGGTTAGGCAACCTCGGTCCTCCAGCTGTTTTGAACCTACAAGTCCCGTGAGACATTGCAAGACCCTAACAATCACAGGCATGACTCGTAGAGGCATGATGGGGTTGGTCGTTTCTCCACAGCTGGAGGGCTGAGGTTGCCTAACTCTGCCCTAGGCATGAGTGCTCAACCTGTGACCCTCCAGCTGTTGCAGAACTACAAATCTCGTCATGCTTATAATTGTCAGCCTTGCAATGCCTCATGTGATTTGTAGTTCTGCAACAGCTGGAGGGCTACAGGTTGAGTACCCATGCCCTAGAAGGGAGAGAGGTGTTTTTTTTTTTTTTATATGCATTTCACTTTTTTATTTTTTTTTATGGAGAGATCTGGGGTCTTTTTGACCCCAAATCTCTTCTTTTACTCTTACAAGCAAAAGATTTGTTTTACAAAAATAAAAAAATAGTTTACTTCAAGCCCAGGCTCGAAGTGATGTCATGACATCGCTCTGGTCCTCCAAGGCCATAGAGACTATCAAAGAGGATCTACTCTTTGATAGCCTCTGGGACTAGCTGGCGGTAACTGTAAGTCTGAGAAACACCGGTGGGAGTAGGGGGAATGTCACCTCCTGCTGTTTTCAGAAAGTGTTCCAGCGGTTCATCAGCTGCTCAGAATGCTTTCATGAGAGAGCCAGCCTGTAAAAAAAATAAATAAAATACAGGGGTTCTGGCTGATATTTTCAGCCATAATACCGGTAAACCACTTCAAAGCCCCAATGTCTATATACATGTATTGTGGTCTTTAAGTGGATAACATATGTAAAGCATTTTTTAAATTTGTCTTGTCTATACATTTTCTTTAAAAAAAAAAAAAAAAAAGTATTCCCCCTTGGGAGGTTTCTAGCCATAAATAAAAGAAAAAAAAAAATTCTCTGCTGGGATGCTCCGTCCTGTTCCTGTCTTTGAACTTCCACTGCGCTGGGGCTTAATAGCTTTGGGTCTTCTGTGAAGCTGCTTGGAAATGGTTCCCAAGGAGAGGACCACCTCTTTTGGAAAAAATGTTATTGCTTTCTCTGCCTGTAACATGATCTGTGGATGAAAGGTGGGAATCTGGTAACTCATCAGACTTTTGCCCCATACTTCCCCTTCCCCAACCCATACATTACAAGACATAGGATGATATTCTGAAACCAACCAACCAACCAGCCTGCCTGCTAGAGCCTGGACACTGGCAAACAGCTGTAGTTATTATTATTGTACAGGATTTATATAGCGGCAACAGTTTGCGCAGAACTTTACAACAAGAGGACAGTCAGAGATCGGAAGGCCTAAAAAAATAAATCCCAAAACTACCTCTCACACGTGTACAGATAGAGATAGCGGCGCTAATATAAATTGTGTAAAATAATGGGTTAGAGCAGTATAATGCCTACGACCCTCTACTTATGCATAAAAATAATAGTAATAATAATAATAGTGTCATGAAAAATATTAATTTTATCATGAAAAGAAATTTCTTTAACACCCAGTGAAAAGTGTCACTATAAATATAAAATTACAAGAAATGAATGATCAAGTTCAACAGTTGTTTTTCAATCTCCTTGTGAAAAATCTTCTTCTACTCTTCCACCACACCACCGTGATAGTGACACCACTCCCTCTGAAGAGCGCACTCACCAGATTGTATAGCCTCCCACTCTCGTGTTTGGCAAAACAGCAATTGAACCACACCTGGGTTGCATGTGATGAACCGTGACTCCAATCAAGCCAGCTTTTTAAACTGAAACATAAAGGCCTTTAAAAAGAAATCCACAGCAAGCAACAAGATCAGTGATCCAACGGTGCACCGCGGTCACAGCGGACCTGAAGTGTAAACTGGTGTATCTCTCACCCAACCTTCTAAGGCCCAGCCATCCGATCGGTGTAGTCCTCCTCAGACAGCGGCATCTAATGTCAGTGCAATGGAATGCCGTGTAACCATGCCCAAGACATGTTTCGTCGAATAGACTTTTTCAAATGGGATTGGCTACACGGATGGTTCATCAATCCTTATATACTATCTATGATTAGTCATGTGATCACCATCAGTCATGTGATCACATGACTGATGGTGATCACATGACTGATCATAGATAGTATATAAGGATTGATGAACCATCCGTGTAGCCAATCCCATTTGAAAAAGTCTATTCGACGAAACATGTCTTGGGCATGGTTACACGGCATTCCATCGCACTGACATTAGATGCCGCTGTCTGAGGAGGACTACACCGATCGGATGGCTGGGCCTTAGAAGGTTGGGTGAGAGATACACCAGTTTACACTTCAGGTCCGCTGTGACCGCGGTGCACCGTTGGATCACTGATCTTGTTGCTTGCTGTGCTTGCTGTGGATTTCTTTTTAAAGGCCTTTATGTTTCAGTTTAAAAAGCTGGCTTGATTGGAGTCACGGTTCATCACATGCAACCCAGGTGTGGTTCAATTGCTGTTTTGCCAAACACGAGAGTGGGAGGCTATACAATCTGGTGAGTGCGCTCTTCAGAGGGAGTGGTGTCACTATCACGGTGGTGTGGTGGAAGAGTAGAAGAAGATTTTTCACAAGGAGATTGAAAAACAACTGTTGAACTTGATCATTCATTTCTTGTAATTTTATATTTATAGTGACACTTTTCACTGGGTGTTAAAGAAATTTCTTTTCATGATAAAATTAATATTTTTCATGACACTATTATTATTATTACTATTATTTTTATGCATAAGTAGAGGGTCGTAGGCATTATACTGCTCTAACCCATTATTTTACACAATTTATATTAGCGCCGCTATCTCTATCTGTACACGTGTGAGAGGTATAGTTTTGGGATTTTGATCAGTCTATGTATTTATTTAAGTGGCAGCTTTTTCCCTTATCGTCTTTCAGGACAGCACTTGAGAGAGTGACTCCTCCCCTTGCCAACAGGAAACACCTCTTCCACCAAACTTTAAAAGGAGGCTCCTTTCCACATCTTGTCAGTTTTTGTGTTTCCTCCGGAGGGAACACTTCGTGGGGAAGTCAGGGCTCTCAGGTGCTGTCCTGGGAGCTCAGGTTTCCTGGTTTTCATCAAACACTTTTTTTACCTCATGAGAGCTGTTCCTCCCATTCCACAGCTGAGGTGAAGTGCTGCTGGCTGGGCTCCCTCTCCCTCTTCATATGGGCTCAGGGTGAGTCCGACTGTCGTGGGCATCGCTCCTAGGCGGCGGCAAGACAGGCGGTGGCCGTTTACTCTGTTTTTTTCTCAGGTCCACCGCCTGTTGTTTTTTGCACCGCCGCCATCTTGGGGATGGCAGCGGGGCTCCATCCGCCGGAAGTGAGGCATCCGGAGGGGGCGGAGCCCACGGAACAGGCGTGCGGCGTCATTTCCGCCGGAAATCGCAGGGGGAAAGGGGAGGAACGGGGCTGGTGCTTATTTGGCGGTTCCGGTCCGGCGCACAGGCGCTATTGGAGTCCGGAACCGGCGTTTAGCCACACAGACACAGCAAGCGCTCCTCGATGGAATCGATGGCGGCAGCAAGTGGGACAAGCACAGGCACCAGCAAGGCCCAGGTAAGGGGCAGTTGTATACTGTCCTCCTTGTACTGTGGGGTCTCTCTCTCTCTCTATCTCTCCCCCCTGGTGGCAGGGGCCTGTCTGGGCACATAAGGCAGTTTAGTTCTTACTGTGCACCTGTGGTGAGCATCCTTGGGTATAGGACAGGTTGTCTCATTAGGATGGTTTCTTCTTTTGTCTCATGGCAGGCCAAGAGCTCTGATCCAGTGGCAAAAAGAAAATGTCCTTCATGTAAATCCAAGCTACCTGAAGGATGGAAGAAGACGTTATGTCAAGCTTGTATTGATTTGCTAGTTAAAGAAGAAGCTTCTTCCGCTTGTAGCGACTTGATTGCATCTGTTAAAAAAGAACTTGATGCGACTATTCAATCATTTCGCTCTTCCCTAGCAAACCCATCCCTGAGTCAGCCTACTACCTCACAGTCCTCCCAAGGCTCACTTATAGTCCCGGCGATGGAGACTGAGGCATCTCCTACCCCAGAGGGACATTTCCCCTCTCAATCTGAGGATTCTGATGAGGGTGAGGAAGGAGAAAATTTACCTTCAAGATTTAAATTGTCTTTAGAACAGGTAGAGGGCCTGTTAAAAGCAATCTATACCACACTGGGTCTGGAGGAGGAAAGAAAGGAGTTATCTCTGCATGATAAAATGTATGCAGGGCTTAGCGAGCACAAAAATCGCAATTTCCCAGTACACTCTGTTATTTCTGAAGCTATTAAGAAAGAGTGGGCAGAGCCAGAGAGAAAGCCTTTCTTTCCCAAAGCCTTAAAAAGGCGTTTTCCTTTTGACGAAGACCCAGCGGCGGTTTGGAACAAAAACCCCAAACTAGATGCCGCGTTTTCCCAGGTCTCGAGGTCTACAGATTTGGCATTCGAGGACATGGGGGTGTTGAAAGATCCCATGGATAAAAGGATGGACCAGGTTCTAAAAAGGGCTTGGCAATCTATCATGGGAAATCTTAAACCTGTTATGGCAACTACAGTGGTATCCAGAAATATGGAGTTCTGGTTAGAGCAACTTAAGGCCCATATCTCAGCAGACTCACCAAAACAAGAGATTTTGGATTCATTCTCAACTCTGTCGGCCGCTGTCGCATTTATATCTGATGCATCAGCGGAATCAATTAAAATGACAGCTAGATCTGCTGCCCTGGCCAACTCAGCCAGAAGGGCTTTGTGGTTGAAAACTTGGCCGGGGGACGCGGCATCCAAAAACAAGCTGTGTGGGATACCGTTCCTGGGTGACTTACTTTTTGGACCTGACTTAGATGCGGTTCTAGATAGGACAGCGGATAAAAAGAAGTCCTTTCCAATTAAAAAGAAAAAACAGCCAGTTAAGCGTTTTTTTCGTTCCCAAAGGGCTCAAGAACCGACCAAACCCCAGGAGAAAAGAAAAAATTGGGCATCGCAGAAGGGAAAGGGAAAAGGAAATGTCCTTTTCCATCCTCCTGCAGCCTCCGGTAAAACGCAATGACTTGTGCGTACCGGTGGGGGGAAGGCTTCAAAGTTTCCTTCCCCTTTGGGCCAGCATGACAGAAAATCTATATATTTTGGACATGCTGTCCCAAGGTTACAGGATAGAGTTTTCGGATCGCCCGCCAGAAAGATTCTTTGTAACAAACCTACCAAGGGACCAAACAAAGGCTCTGGCCATGAAGAACCTTTTAAGGGATCTGAGGCACCAGAGGGTAGTGATACCAGTATCCCCAGAAGAACAGGGTCAGGGTTTCTATTCACACATCTTTCTGATAAAAAAACCATCCGGAAACTTCCGTCTTATCCTCAACCTAAAACCCCTGAACACGTCAGTCCTATACAAAAAGTTTTGTATGGACTCAATTTTCACGGTCAGAAACATTCTGACAAAAGATTGTTTTATGGCATCAATCGATCTGAGGGATGCTTATCTTCATATTCCTGTAGCACCTCAGTCCCAGAAGTTCCTGAGGTTTGCGGTGAATATGGGCAAGGAGATTATACATCTTCAGTTCAGGGCCCTTCCCTTCGGCCTGTCGTCAGCTCCTCGTATTTTTACGAAGATAATGGCGGAAGCTCTCGCCCCTCTTCGACTCCAGGGGATTGCGGTAATTCCATATCGGGACGACCTCCTCTTTTTTGCCCCATCCATGGAGAAATTGCAGGAGGATGTGAGCAAATCCCGCAGTCATTTGGAGTCAATAGGGTGGATAGTGAATGTTCAAAAATCAAATTTCATCCCAGCTCAGCAAGTACTGTTTCTGGGTTATTTGATAGATTCAGTAGAGCAAAAGATTTTTCTCCCAGAAGAGAAAAAGATCAAGGTCCAAAGGGTAATAACGGCACTACAAACAAATCAACTGATTTCAGTCCGAAAGGTTATGTCGGCTCTGGGGACATTAACCTCTTCAATGCCAGCCATCCAATGGGCAAGGCTGCATTTCAGGACTCTCCAGAGGTTCCTTCTAAGTACATGGAACCATACGATGGAGAGTTTGGATACAAAAATAAAGATTCCCACCAGAGTCAAACGTTCACTTTGGTGGTGGAAAAGTCAGGGGGTACTGCAAAGAGGTCTTCTGTGGTCTTTTCCGACCGGAAAAGTGGTCACAACAGACGCCAGTTTGCAGGGATGGGGGGCCCACATGGGTCAGGCCTTAGCGCAGGGAACATGGTCCCAGTTCGAGGCCCAAAAATCCTCAAATTGGAGAGAGCTGAAGGCAGTTGCCCTAGCATTAGCTTTCTTCTCTCAAAACCTCATAGGTTGCCATGTCCAGATTTTGTCGGACAATGCCACGGCCATAGCCTACCTGAACAAACAGGGAGGCACAAGAAGCAAGGCTCTTCACTTACTGTCAGTAGAGATTCTGGAGTGGGCAGAGAACCACTTACTATCTCTATCCGCAGTCCATCTAAAAGGCACATTGAACGAAGTAGCGGATTATCTGAGCCGTCAGAAAGTTCAGGAATCAGAATGGAGTCTGAACAGGAAGGTGTTTGCATTAATCACCAGTGTTTGGGGCCTTCCGCAGGTAGATCTGTTTGCTTCAAAACTAAACACGCAGCTCCCGAATTTTTTCTCCCTTCAGAGAGACATTTGCTCTCAGGGGATAGATGCTCTGGCACATCCATGGGATTTTCACCTAGGGTATGCTTTTCCTCCATTCAGGTTAATCCCTCTAGTGTTGAGGAAAATACTGGAAGAGAGAGTATCAATAATTTTGATTACTCCATATTGGCCAAAGAGGGCTTGGTTTTCCACGATTCTTCAGTTGGCAATCAAACCATGTTGGCATCTTCCGCTCAGTCAGGATCTGTTGACTCAGGGGCCAGTGCATCATCCAGATGTAGGCAGGTTAAAACTCACTGCCTGGTATCTGAGGAGCAGTTAATGAGAAGCAAAGGCTTTTCTGAACGTTTAACTACGATGTTGCTTTCCAGTAGGAAAAAGGTAACCAGGGATATTTACGCCAAAGTATGGAAAGTCTATGTTTCTTTCTGTCATTCTGAACATAGAGAGGTTAAAGATCTAGTTTCAGTGCTGGAGTTCTTGCAAAACGGTGCAGACAAGAATTTAGCGGTCAGCACCCTTAAGGTGCAGGTGGCTTCCTTGGGAGTTTATCTGGAGAGATCCTTATCTTCAGAAACTCTGATCATGAGATTTTTCAAAGCACTTTCCAGGTCTAGACCGGTCCCGGTGAAGCATTTCCCAAATTGGGATCTCTCGGTGGTTCTGCAGGCTCTGGCAAAAGAACCATTTGAGCCTTTACAGGCCATATCCCTAAAGAATTTAACTTTGAAGACTATTTTTCTGGTCGCAATTACTTCAGCAAGAAGGATTAGTGAACTGCACGCTCTATCAGTAAAAGAGCCTTTTTTGTCAGTTTTTCCTGATAGAGTTGTCCTTAAAGTAGATCCGGGGTTTTTGCCAAAAGTGGCAAGCTTTAGTAACAGGTCTCAGGAGATTACTCTACCAACCTTTTCTGCTAACCCTTCGGGTGCAAAGGAAGAGCAGTTTCACAATTTAGACGTAAGACGTATCCTATTACAGTATTTGGAAGTAACAGGAGGGTTTAGAGTTTCAGATTCATTATTTGTTCTTTTTTCTGGAAACAAGAAAGGCCAACAAGCATCAAAAGCATCATTGGCTAGATCGCTTAAGACAGCTATTTCTGTAGCCTATTCTCAAATGGGTTTATCTTCCCCGCTGGGAATTAGGGCTCATTCAACAAGAGCCCAGGCCACTACATGGGCAGAAAGAGCTGGTGCCACCCCAGATCAGATTTGTAAGGCGGCTACGTGGTCAAGCTACTTAACGTTTGTCCGTCATTACAGACTGGATCTCCTATCAGCAGGTGATCAGGCTTTTGGCAGAAAGGTTCTGCAGGCTGTGGTCCCTCCCTAGGGGGGTAAGTCTCTCTTATCCTCTCAAGTGCTGTCCTGAAAGACGATAAGGGAAAATTCAAGTTAGACTTACCGGTAACTTGTTTTCCTTGAGTCTTTCAGGACAGCAGCATCCCGCCCTATTGTTTTTACATATATATACTGTGACTAATCATATCTCGATTATGTGTTCCAGTTTGGGGCCGGAGGTTCTCTACTACTACTGACAAGATGTGGAAAGGAGCCTCCTTTTAAAGTTTGGTGGAAGAGGTGTTTCCTGTTGGCAAGGGGAGGAGTCACTCTCTCAAGTGCTGTCCTGAAAGACTCAAGGAAAACAAGTTACCGGTAAGTCTAACTTGAATTTTTTCACTGTACACTGTGGATGTACACATATTTTGTATTCATTTACACATCTTTTATGCAGCTTTGCACTTTTCTTTGGCGCAGTGGAGTAAGAGAGATTCAGGGGCGGTTTATTTGTATCTCTTGCTACAAACCACTAAAAAAATAAATACTTTTTTAGATTTTTCAAAAAAAGTGTGGAATACATTCTTTTACAATGATAAATAATATATCTGACATGGTATTCAAACTATATAACATGACAACCTTAATGAGCGATTTCTTAGGCCGTGTGCACACGGGCGGACTTTTTGACTGGAGTGGTCCGACGGGACAAATCCGTCAGACAATCCGACTGTGTGTGGGCTTCATCGGACCTGCAGCGGACTTTTTCGGTCGAAAATCAGACGGACTTTAGATTTAGAACATGTTTCAAATCTTTCCGACTGACTCACGCCCCATCCCTATATAAGTCGTTGCGGACCGCGCACACGGCATTATAGTGGGAGAGAGCATTGTGTCAACATCGGAAGAAGAGAAGAGGGAAGAAGACGGTGGAGAAGACTGGGCCACCGCTAGCAAAAGAGTGGGCAAAAGAGCAGAAGATAGCAGAGGAGCCCGGCAGAAGATACCCGAGAGCAGGAGAAGAACCGGAGAGAGCGGAGAAGAGGCCGGAGAGTGCAGAGAAGAAGGAAGAGACCCGTAAGTCGGAAGAAGACCCCTGGAGCTGCCTAATAAATTATTTTAAAAACCTGTCTAGTGTGGTTTTTTTATTGACGTTTTTTTTTCCTAGGTGAATGGGTAGGGGTACAATTTACCCCATACTCATTCACATAGGGTGGGGGGCCGGGATCTGGGGACCCCCTTATTAAAGGGGGCACCCGGATTCCAATAGGCAGACCCCAATAACCAACGGCCAGGGTTGTCGAGAAGAGGCCCTTGTCCTCATCATGGGGACAAGGTGCTTTGGGGTGGGGGGGCCGCAGGGCGCCCCCCTGCCCCAAAGCACCCACCCACCCATGTTGAGGGCACGCGGCCTGGTACGGTTCAGGAGGGGGGTGAGCGCTCGCTCGTCCCCACCCCCTTTCCTTTCTGGTATTGATTTGGGGGGACCCCACGCCGTTTTTTCGGCGTAGGTGGTTCCCCTTAAAATCCATACCTGGTATGCTCTTGGAGGGGGAACCCATGCCGATTTCTTATTTAAAATTTGGCGCGGAGTTCCCCCTCAAGATCATCTGAGCACAAGTCGCATGCCAAAGTCGGATCATGCGAGACTTTGATCCGACTTCAATGATAGTCAATGGGCTGAAGTAGGATCAAAGTTGGACCAAAGTAGTACAGGGAGCATTTTCAAAGTCGGACCGACTTGTGTTGGACCAGTTAGGACGGCTCCCATAGGAAAACATTGATTTTCACACTTCATGCGACATGAGCTCCCAATGTCGGAGCGTTTGTCACACTAGTGTGAACCCGGCCTAAAGTGGTTGTAAAGGTTCAGTTTAAAAAACAAAAAAAAACAATACTTACCTCCGCTGTGCAGTTGGTTTTGCACAGAGCGGCCCCGATCCCCCTCTTCTGGGGTCCTTCCGTGGCGCTCCTGGCTCCTCCTCTTCTAGAGTGTCCCGCCAGAGAAGCGCTCTCCGACAGGACACCCGTGCGGGAACGTGCTTCCGTATCCTGCTGCTGCGTCCGTAGACACAGACAGCAGGACTGGGCTCCGCCCCCCGGCACCCGCGTCATTGGATTTGATTGATAGCAGCGGGGGCCAATGGCTGCGCTGCTATCAATCTATCCAATCAGGACACGAGACACCGGCTGGAACTGGTGTGCTCGTTCCCGTTGTGGGAATTATGGGGCTCAGGTAAGTATAAGGGGGTCTCGTGGGTGCTGCTGCAGCACAGGAGGTTTTTCACCTTAATGCATAGAATGCATTAAGATGAAAAACAGCGAGGGTTTACAACCCCTTTAACTGGTATTTGGACACGTTCATCCCTTTAAACATATAATGTGTTTTGGATTATGTGAAGGACTTTAACGGTTTATATCCTCTGATAATACATTGAGGAAAGACTTTATTATATATTACTATTGTGACAGTGCAACATTTTTTCTCTATTTATTTGCGTTTATGGTGTATACATATTTATGAGTGCTGCTTTTGTGTCACATATTATCAATTACAATTAGATCACTAAGCGCAATTTTCCCATAGATATATCAGAGATGTAGGTACATTCCCCTTGGGTCTTTCCGCTCCTTGGGCATATTAGGAATGGTTTACTAAAAGCCTCACACAAGTATGATTCCTCATGACCAAAGAAAGGGTGAAACCTTTTGCACAACTACAAGAAAAAGTACTGCCACGTAGTAAACTATTTCAATACAGGCAGATAAAACATTTCTTGCAAACCAATGTACAATGCCCAGAGGGCTCTAGGATGCTTACATCCTTTGAACCAAAGTGTGCTTCAGACCTGCATGCCCTTGACTTGATATTTTTTCTTTACTTACAACTTATGGCACCCTCATCACAGCAACCACCCACCTACACTCAAAAATGGTCATCAGATCTGGAAATTTAATTAGATGTTCGTGATTTGGCCCACATTTGGGAATCCACCAAATCCTGCTCTACCAGTATTTTGGCAGTAGAAACAAATTATAACATTTTAACTAGATGGTACCTCTTTCCCTCTAGAGTAGCTCAATACAACCTAAGATGCTCACCAACTTGCTTTCGCAACTGTGGACAGAAAGGCAAGTTTTTACATGTATGGTGGACATGTCCTGTAGTAAGTCAATTCTGGTCCATTACTTATCAACTGATTTCAAACTTTTTGACACGCCTGTTCTCTTTGCTGCTCAACAAGTCCTTTTGAACCTTAAGCCCCCATAAATAAATACAAACACCTTTAAATTGCTGCTACATGTCTTCACAGCAGCCAAACAATTGCAAAAGCATGGCAGACCCTCTGCATTATCTCTGGCTGATACTAAGTCCAGGATCAACAAAGTCCTGCTGCATAAAAAAAATCCAGGCAAAACACTCTGACAGAGTTAAGTGGTCCCGGAACACCTGGAGTCCATGGATTTCCCAACACCTCCTTGTGGGATTTGACCAGAACCTCTTGACTTCCTAAAAGAGTCAACAGATCTATCCATAAAACTACCCCCCATCTGTCCAAATTGTGGTCTGCGGGCTGGATGTGGCCCTTTGCTTGCCCTAGGAGCACTATTTCTTCCACTGACACCAAAAAGGGGCCACTATTTCTACAACTATTTATACACACACAGTACCACCCTGCGATGGTGTAAGTGTGATATTTTCACTATTCCTCCCACTGATGCCAACAATGAGGCACTATTCCTCCCACTGACGCCAGAGATGGGGAACTAATTCTTCCACTGACACTAATTATGGGGCACTATTTCTCCCACTGACAACAGTAATAAGGTACTATTCCTTCCACTGACAGAAAAATGATGTAATGTTTTTCTACTCCCACTGAGCACCAAGCCTATGGCCTTGTTTACTCCCACTGATGCCAGGGCATTTTCTACTCCCACTGGCCACAGTCCGGCCCCCCTAAAGCTTGAAGGGCATAAACTGGCTCTCTTTGTTTCAAAAGTTTGGACCCCTTATCTAGACAATCTAGTTGAAACCATTGATGTAATTGCTACAATCCTTCCACTATGTTGATAGGGACTGTTATTCTGTTTGATACATTTAAACACCATCTTTATTCAAAATGATTGTGTCACTGGCAATTATATTGTATTTTATCATTCTACGTTCATCATGTTTACTACTTTTGCCTAAAACCTGATAGGCAGATTAAACAAGAAAAAATTCCACTTTTACAGGCTTACAGCATTTTATGTCTTTAAATACAGTTCTATGTTATCCTATGAGGCCATGCGCACCAGGCGTTTTAGATCAGTATTTTAAGAACAGTTTAGAGGACTAGAGAAAAGCACACCAAAGCTGCATTCAGAAAGAAGCCTAGGAGCACAATTTATGTACATGTGTAAACGCGCAAAGATGCGTGCATATGCGAGTCAATTTATTCTAGTGGCGAGAACAAATGACTATTCTGGCCAGCATTTTTTACACTTGGCAGAAAGTGTATCTTGGCATCTCCTGGCAGAAAGATCCAGCTTAGATTCAGGAGTATTTTAAGGCCTGTGCATGAGGCTTCAAAGAGTGTTAAAAAGAAAAAAAGCTTTAACAGCCCAAGCTGTCCAGTTAATGTAACAGAGGTTGGTGCAAAGCATATAACATGGTCAGGGTGCTTACAGCAATCAGCATTTATTTATGTGGCTTAAACCTTTTTTCCCAAAAGCAAAAAAAAAAACAACAAAAAAAAACTCAGTTGCTGTAGGGGCTTGTTTGCTCTCTGAAGAGCGACCCGCGTTTGGGTTGCTCTTCAGAGAGCATTTGACAGCCAGTGAGGAGGCTTTGTATTGCCTATCCATCGGACAACCGTGCTGCATGTGTTGTGTGCGGTTGCAGCGTAGCCCCATTCACTTAAAACAGAGCTCCACCCAAAAGGGGAAGCTGTGCTTGTTTGCCCCCCCCCCCCCGCTGCCACACTTGGCACGGGCACCTTTCGGGGGGGGGGTAATGGATAACTGTCAACAAAACCAGGTACCCGCTCCCACTTCCGAGTAAGATCACTGCAACCATTGTGCGGTGATCTACGCAATTTCTGGCCCCTCCTCCTTCCCCCCTGCTGCCTTCTGGGAGACACACAGGTCCCAGAAGATAGCGGGACCATTCAGACTCACGCATGCGCAGTAGTAAACAGACTGTAAAGCCACAAGGCTTCACCTCCTGTTTCCCTTAGTGAAGATGCCGACGCCTGCACCCAGAGCTGATTAGCGGATCGGCTTTGGGTGCCTACATCGTGGGATCCCTGGACGGGTAAGTGTCCTTATGATAAAAGTCAGCAGCTACAGTATTTGTAGCTGCTGACTTTCAATCCCCCCCAGCTGGAACTCCTCTTTAACTACTAGCCCACCGCCCACCGTCATATGACGTCCTGGGCTTTGGGCGGGTATATCTCAATGATGTCTGTAGTTACAGACATCATTCAGATATTGCCGGTTTCAGCCGGCGAATCTCTACACCATAGGAATGATCATAGCGGCCGTTCTGCCGCTTGATCGTTCCTATGGGAGGCGAGAGGGGACGTCCCCCCCCTCCCGCCGCCCTCCGGTGCTTCTACCGACTCACCTCAGCGATCGGTGAGTCGGATAGCGGATCCGCCGGCGCCGGATGTAGATCATAGAGATTTCCGGCGGACCAGATGGTCCCCGGAGTCTCTATGATCGTCGGAGGCCGGGCGCGATGTTATGACGCCATGCCCGGCCTCTCCATTCAAAAAAACGGCGCCGCTTCTGCTTGGAAGCGGCGATCGTTTTATTTTTTTTTTTTTTGTTTCAGGCTTCCCAGCCTAGTGGTGAGATATGGGGTCTTATTGACCCCATATCTCACTATAAAGAGCACCTGACATGTCATATTGCTATTACAAGGGATGTTTACATTCCTTGTAATAGGAATAAAAGTGATCAATTTTTTTTTTTTCAAAAAAGTGTCAAAATAAAAAAAAAAATATATAATTAACAATAAAAAAAAAAAAAAAATTTTTTAAAGCGCCGCTGTCCCCGTGTGCTCGCACGCAGAAGCGAACGCATACATAAGTCCCACCCACATATGAAAACGGTGTTTAAACCATACATGTGAGGTATCGCCGCGAACGTTGGAGCGAGAGCAATAATTTTGGCCCTAGACCTCCTCTGTAACTCAAAACATGTAACCAGTAAAAAAATTTAAAGCGTCGCCTATGGGGATTTTTAAGTACCGAACATTGGCGCCATTCCACGAGCGTGTGCAATTTTGAAGCATGACATGTTAGGTATCTATTTACTCGGCGTAACTTTATCTTTCACAAAATGCAAAAACATTGGGCTAACTTTACTGTTTTGTTTTTTTGTTAAACACAAAACAGTTTTTTTCCCAAAAAAAACGCGTTCGAAAAATTCCTGCGCAAATACTGTGTGAGATAAAAAGTTGCAACAACCGCCATTGTATTCTCTAGGGTCTTTGCTAAAAAAACATATATAATGTTTTGGGGTTCTATGTAATTTTCTAGCAAAAAAATGATGATTTTTACATGTAGGAGCAAAGTGTCAGAATTGGCCTGGTATTGAGGTGGTTAACCACTTGCCCACTGGGCAGTTATACCCCCTTCCTAACTAGGTCAATTTTCAGCTTTCAGCACTCTAACATTTTGAATGACAATTACTCAGTCATGCAACACTGTACCCATATGAAATGTTTGTCCTTTTTTTCACACAAATGGAGATTTATTTTGGTGGTATTTAACCACTTGCTTACTGGGCACTTAAACCCCCCTCCTGTCCAGACCAATTTTCAGCTTTTAGCGCTGGCGCACTTTGGATGACAATTGCGCGGTCATACAACACTGTACCCAAATGAAATTTTTATCATTTTTTTTCCTACAAATAGAGCTTTCTTTTGATGGTATTTGATCACCTCTGCGGCTTTTAGTTTTTGTTAAAAAAAAAATGAAAAAGACAGAATTTAAAAAAAAAAAAATTATTTTCTTTTATATTTTGTTATAAAATTTTGCAAACAGGTAATTTTTCTCCTTCGTTGATGTACGCTGATGAGGCGGCACTGATGGGCACCGATAGGTGGCAGTGATGGGCACTGATGTGTGGCAGTGATGGGCACTGATGGGTGGTGGTGATGGGCACTGATTGGGCACTGATTGATGGCAGCACTGCTAGGTGGCACTGATTGGCACCACTGGAGGGCATTGATAGGTGGCACTTGTGGGCATTGATAGGTGGCACTTGTGGGCATTGACAGGTGGCACTTGTGGGCACTGTGGGCACTGGCAGGTGGCAATAACAGATGACACCTGTTGGCACAGATGAGGCATATGTGCCTCCTTCCTCTTCGGGACCGATGTCCCTTTGACATAAGCCGGTGATCGGCTTGTTTTTCCTCCTCACACTGTCAGTGTGAGGAGAAAACGAAACCGATCACCGAGGTTTTGTTTATATCATGTGATCAGCTGTCAGCCAATGTCATTGGCTGACAGCTGATCACATGGTAAGGGGGCGGGACCGGCCCCTTACTCGGATCTGTGATCATCCGAGTCTCCGTGACTCGGTGATCACAGCGCGCACACCGCGCGCCCTGCAGGGTGCGCGCGGTGCGTGTGCACAGGGGAGGACGTCCTATGACGGCCTCCCGGAAATTGAGGTCCGCACTGTTGCCTTCATTCGTCTATGGCCCGGACCTCAAGTGGTTAATCACCACTTGGTTTTTGTTTTGTTTTTTGTACTATAAATGAAAAAAGACCAACAATTTTGTAAAGAAATGCATTTTTCTTTGTTTATGTTATAACATTTTGCAAATTAGTAATTTTTCTTTATAAATTTTGGCCAAAAGTTATACTACTACATATCTTTGGTAAAAATAACCCAAATAAGTATATGATATTTGGTCTTTGTGAAAGTTATGCCGCGTACCCACGAGCAGACTTTTCGACGGACTAGGTCCTACAGTCTTTTCGACGGACTTTGCAGCGTAGGTCCGCCGGACTTTCAAACAAACAGACTTGGACACACACAAACATACCAAAGTCCGACGGATTCGTACGTGATGACGTACGACCGGACTAAAATAAGGAAGTTGATAGCCAGTAGCCAATAGTTGCCCTAACGTCGGTTTTAGTCCGTCGGACTATTATACAGACGAGCGGATTTTTCGATCGGACTCGAGTCCGTCGGAAAGATTTGAAACATGTTTTATTTCTAGGTCCGTTGGACTTTTGAAAAAAAAAAGGCCGCTGGAGCCCACACACGATCGAATTGTCCGACGGAGTCCGGTCCGCCGGACAAAGTCTGCCGGAAAGTACGCTCGTGTGTATGCGACAAATTTCTTGAGACACTAACAAGCCAGCATAGTACAAATACCCCCAAATGATCCCCTTTTGGAAAGTAGACATTCCAGGGTATTTAGTAAGAGGCATAGTGAGTTTTTTGAAGTTGTAATTTTTTCCCACAATTCTCTGCAAAAATTTTTTCACAAAATTGTCATATTACCAAGTTATTTCTCACACACTGTATAGGCATACTTACAACTACACCCCAAAACACATTCTGCTACTCCTCCTGAGTACGGCGATACCACATGTGTGAGACTTTTACACAGCTTGGCCACATACAGAGGCCCAACATGCAGGGAGCACCTCCAGGCGAATGTATAGGAGCATAAATTAAACAAATAATTTCCTGACAACCTATCACACTTTTGAAGGCCCTGGAGCACCAGGACAATGGAAACACCCACAAAATGAACCCATTTTGGAAAGCAAACACCCCAACGTATATTCTATGAGGCATTATGAGTCTTTTGAACATGTCATTTTTTTCCACAAGTTTTTGAAAAATGTGGAAAGAATATGAAAACACTTTTTTTTTTTTTACACAAACTTGTCCATTTATAGGATATTTCTAATACACAGCATCTATACACCCCAAAATACATTCTGCTACACCTCCTGAATATGGCGAAACCACAAGTGTGAGACTTTTACACAGCCTGGCCACATACAGAGACCCAACATGCAGGGAGCACCGTCAGGTGCTCTAGGGACATAAAATTACAAATCGCATTTCCTGACTACGTATTACACTTTTGTGTGGCACTGATGTGGCATGGATAAGCACTGTTCTGACATGGATGAGCACGGATGAGGCATAGATGTGGCATGAATGACCACAGATGAGGCCAGATGAGGCATTGATATGGCATGGATAAGGCACAGATGGGCATAATTGAGGCACATATGGGCATGAATGAGGCATGGATGAGGCACAGATGGGCATGAATGCGGAACAGATGGGCATGAATGAGGCACGGGTGATGTATGGGTGAGTACTGCTGCGGTCTCCCTCCTCCTCTCGCACGCTGTGCAGATCGGTGTGTACAACGTACGAGGAGAGGAGAGAGCTGAACCGGACATGCGCCGGTTTGTTGACAAGTGATCGCACCGTCATTGGACTGAGCGATCATGTGGTAAAGGGCCGCTGTCATTGGCCCTTTATCCCGATCAGTGACGCGCCGGGTTTGATGGTCATGGACAGTGCGATTCTGGGAGGACGTCATTGTACGCAGAATAAGCCGACCATGCTGTAGCCGTCATTTGGCTATGGTCCGTGATCGCAAAACACAGATGTGGCTCTCAATGGAGCCGGTTCACACATGTTCGAGGTGGCTGCGGTCCGGAATTGAAAAAGCACATTATGCCTTTACATGGCAGGGTTTCTTTCTTCTTAATTAACCTTTACTACCGTTTAAGGGCCGGTTCACACTAGTGCCATTGCAGACATTGCATGTGATCTGCACTGCATTCCTGTGCACATCAAATGCGATGTCAGTGCGGAGCGATTTCAGCCATACAGTTTGTATGGCTGAAATCGCATCTGCACCAAAATGGTGCAGAACCCTTTTTTTCTTTTTCCTCCGCACCTGAATCGCATTGCATGAGTGTTTACACCAATGCCATGAGATTCTGGCAATCGCACTGCGTTTTGCGTTCTGTTTCGGGGTGTTGTTAAGATAAAATTGACATCCGCAGCAGATTGCATGGATGGCGTGTGATTGCTTGGAGTGCGATTCAATTCGGGGAATCCTGTGAGTTTCCCGCATCGCATTCGTGTGAACTGAATTACATGTCCATCTTGGACTCTCTTATCCACATGTGACAACATCACTGTGCAATCTCACCACAGAACAAACGTTGTCACCCTATTACAGGAAGTAAAAAATTAATAAGAGATGCCAGAAAGCTGGCAGGTGATAGAAATATGGTACAGTGGAGACTCAAAACAAGAAGAGCTGCGTTAACCACTTCCAGACCACCTGCCGTCGTTATACGTCGATACTTTGACGAAGAGTACCTTTGTTATGGCAACAGATAGCTGCCATAATCCCAGTATTTTCTGAAACGGCGGGCAGTCTGCTTTGAGATAAAAGCGGTCTCCGCAGCAGGTTCGCCGCAAGATCACTTTTATCAGCAGTGGAAGAGGTGCCCACCCCCCTCCCACTGCGCTCCGTTGTCTCCGCCGCTTACCAGAGTCGTCGGTAACGGCGGAAACGATCTAATCCTTTCCCGTCAGAGGCACTGTCTCGAGTGAGGGAATGATGGCCCCCACTCGACTCAATGACGTTGGATGATGGAAGCGACATCAAACGTCACTTCTGCCCAATGGCCTTAAAGGGACATTTTTTTTTTATTTTTTTATTGCATTGAAGTGTAAATGTGAGATCTGAGGTCTTTTTGACCCCAGATCTCATATTTAAGAGGTCCTGTCATGCTTTTTTTCTATTACAAGGGCTGTATACATTCCTTGTAATAGGAATAAAAGTGATCAGAATTTTTTTTTAAAGGGACAGTGTAAAAATAAAAAGTAAAATAAATAAATACATTTTAAAGCGCCCCATCCCTCCGTGCTCGCGTGCAGAAGCAAATGCATACGTAAGTCGCCCCCGAGAGCAATAATTCTAGCAAAAGACCTCTGAAACGTAAAACGGGTAACCTGGAGAAATGTTTAAATGTCGCCTATGGAGATTTTTAAGTGTCAATGTTTGTCGCCTTTCCATGAGCGGGCGCAATCTGAAGCATGACATGTTGGGTATCAATTTACACGGCGTAACATTATCTTTCACAATAAAAAAAACTGTGTTAACTTTACTGTTTTCTTATTTTTAATTTTAAAAAGTGTATTTTTCCCCCAAAAAATTGCGTTTGTAAGACCGCTGCGCAAATACGGTGTGACATAACGACCGCCATTTCATTTTCTAGAGTGTCTGAAAAAAAAAAAAAAAAAAAAATTATATATATATATATATATATATATATATATATATATATATATATATATATATATATATATATATATATATATATATATATATATATATATATATATATATATATATATATATATAATGTTGGGGGTTCTAAGTAATTTTCTAGCAAAAAAACACCCCAGATTTTTAACCACTTCCCGTCCACCGGCCGTCAAATGACGACTGGGCGGTGCGGTTCTCGTTCTGGGTGGACGTCATGTGACGGCCCTCCAGAACGACCGCTCTTGCGCGCCCGTGGGGGTCATGCATCGCGGCGATTGGTGTGTCAGTCTGACACACCGCTACACCGATCTCGGTAAAGAGCCTCTGACGGTGGCTCTTTACCACGTGATCAGCCATGTCCAATCACAGCTGATCACGATGTAAACAGGAAGAGCCGTTAATCAGCTTTTCCTCACTCGCGTCTAACAGACAGAGTAGAGGAGAGCCGCTCTTGTTTATCAGCGCAGCCCTCCCTTGGATGCCCACCCAGGACCACCAGGGATGCCACCACACTGGACCACCAGGTATGCCACCCTAGACCACCAGGGAAGTGCCAATCAGTGCCCAGGCAGCTGCCAATCAGTGCCCATCCCCAATGCCTGCCAGTGCCATCAGTGATGCCTATCATTGTCACGTATCAGTGCCCAGCAGTGCCACCCATAAGTATACATCAGTGATGCCTATCAGTGTCACGTATCAGTGCCCAGCAGTGCCACCCATAAGTATCCATCAGTGTTGCCTATCAGTGCCACCCATGAGTGCCCATCAGTGTTGCCTATCAGTGCCCATCAGTGCCACCTCATTGGTGCCACCTGATCTGTGGCGCCTTATCAGTGCCCATCAGTGAAGGAGAAAAACGTACTTATTTACAAAGAAAAACTTTTATTTTCTCAATTTTCGGTCTTTTTTTATTTGTTTAGCAAAAAATAAAAACTGCAGAGGTGATCAAATACCACCAAAAGAAAGCTCTATTTGTGGGAAGAAAATGATAAAAATTTAGTTTGGGTACAGTGTAGTATGACCGCGCAATTGTCATTTAAATAGTGAAAATTGGCAGGAAGGGGGTATGTGCCTGGTACTGAAGTAGTTAAAGTGGTTAAAGCTAGTGACAGATCGCATCATAATTGTGTCATTTATTATCTGGTCCATAATTACATTTTGGAAAGGAAGCTCTGCAAGAAATAATAATAATAATAATAATAATAATAAGCTCTGAGCAGGGCCCTCCGATCCCTCCTGTATTGATTTGTAATGTAAGTGTACTGTCTGTCCTCATGTTGTAAAGTGCTGCGCAAACTGTTGGCGCTATATAAATTCTGTATAATAATAATAATATGACTAGCACTACATAGCAGCTATTAATGAGCCTATAGCCGACGCCGAGAGGTAACTGTGATTGTGTGCAATGAGTTAACAAATCCTATTTCAGACTAAAAGTGACGTTTAGGGGGCGGGGCAGAAGAGGAGAAGCACGCAAGCTGTCAAGATAGTGGTTTTGATCGGACCAATCAGGTATGGCATCATTTGCAGCCAATCAGGGGTCCCGGCGGCTATGTGATACTGAATGTATGTGGGGTGATGTTGGAAGCGGTTTCCGGGTGCGGTGAAGCCGAGGTGTGTACAGGAGGAGCGAGCTGTCCTTATAGTAAGAGGTGAACACACACACACGGAGGGGTTGGGCCATACTTGTGTCCTGTGTATGCTTTCTCAATGGGATTTGTGATGGCCTGTGCTTGTTTTGCTTCTAAATGGGGGAGACAATAGCGGTTCACAGCCTTAGCACCCAGACAAAACGTCTCATTGGAGAGACTGGGGAGTGCGAGGCAATCATTGGCTGGTTTTTAACCCCTCAGTGGAAAGATTTATCCTCATTTCCTGTTGGGACAGGATGTGAGGGGGGGATCTTTTCAGTGGGAACTCTGATTGCAGCAAAACAGTTGTAGTGCAGGAAAATGTCTGGGGGCCACAACCCACACATGTGAGCCTGGCTTCAACTTAGCGGCTTCCTACTACATGCATGCTGCCATGGCTTGGTGCCAGGACAGGGACGTAGAATACACTTCTGTTTTCATGTGGCAACGTACTGTTATGGCCTGGTGACAGGAAAGAACAATGACATTTGCCATATGACACAATTTTCCATTTTAGTGGCTGTTCTTCATTGTTCAAGGGCAGCGAGGTGTAGTGCTTTGCACAAGGCGGTGTTTACCTTTTTTATTTCAGTGTCATAAAATGATACTTTTTTTCACTTAACTATGTAATTGTGCTGAACCCAAGTGCACACAGCATTGTTGTGTGAACAGAGCACCGTTTTTTTTTTTCTTTTCCCCTGTATGAGCCTTTTTTTGCACAAGTTTAAATTTTGTTTTATTTTTTTTAGGTCTGAGATTATATATATATATATATATATATATATATATATATATATATATATTCCTCAGACCTAAATATATATATATATATATATATATTTTTTTTACTTTTAAAGCAGACACCCTAGAGAAAAGAATAGTGATAGTTCCAATTTTTTGTCACACGATTTTACCGCAATGGTCTAAGGAACGCAAAATTCCCCCCCCCCCCCCATATCTTCCAGGACAGCTACTTGAGAGATGATTGGCTCTGCCCTCTACAGGAAACACAAATCGGACACAATTTAACCACTTCACCCCCGGAAGATTTGGCTGCTGAATGACCAGGCCATTTTTTGCGATTCGGCACTGCGTCGCTTTAACTGACAATTGCGTGGTTGTGCGACGTTGCACCCAAACAAAATTGACGTTCTTTTTTTCCCAGCAAATAGAGCTTTCTTTTGGTGGTATTTGATCGCCTCTGCGGCTTTTATTTTTTGCGCTATAAACAAGAGCGACAATTTTGAAAAAACACAATATTTTGTACTTTTTGCTATAATATCCCCTTTTTTTTTTTATTTTTTTTTTTATTTTTTTTTTTTTTTAAAAGCAAATTTTTTTTTTCTTAGTTTAGGCTGATATGTATTATTGCATTTTTTTTTTTTTTTTTTTTTTACCAAAAATATGTAGAAGAAGCGTATTAGTTTGGGCAAAAGTTATAGCGTCTACAAAACAGGGGATAGATGTATAGCATTTTTATTATTAATTTTTGTTTTCTTTGTTTTTTTTTTTTTTTTTTTTTTTTACTAGTAATGGCGTTGAATTGCGAATCGGAAGTGACGGATCGTGGTTCCTAGCTAATAGGAAATCGCAATCTGTCACACCTCACAGAACAGGGATTTGTGTGTTTACACACACTCGTCCCTGTTTTGCCTTTCGTGCCCGCGATTGCTCGTGGCCGGCGGTTATCGTGACTGTCGGCACCCCCGCTGTGCGGCCGCGCCTGCTATCCCGATAGCTGACTTATAGCTACGACGGCTCGCGGGATCGTGCTGACCTGCCACAGTAAAATGACAGCGGCTGGTCAGGAAGTGGTTAAAAGGCCCCTCCCTCCCCTCTGACCCTCAGTAGTTTTGTGTTTTCAGACCCTCCAGGAGCACACCGTAATGTTTGTTGTTTTTTATAGGTCTGGTAACTGTGGTTGGTGGACCCCCCGTCTGTGGTGATATCCAGGACTGGTTGTGGCCATGTCTGGGGTGTTTTCTATGTTTTTAGACCAAGAAGGGCCCCCTGTATGTATTGGGTTACTTGCCTCCCTGGTGGTTTTGCAGTGGCAACTCCCTTCCATGTCCAGTGTCTAGCTGTGTGGATCTTCCTCGTGTCTTCCCCCTCGTTGGGTGTACCCAAATGGCGTTGGAGGACTTCTGGTGACAATGCAAGATGGTGCCGGAACTGGAGGGAAGCTGTTTTCTTAGAGGATCTCAGCGTGGTACAATGCAGGGGACTCGCTGCTTTGGAAACAGTCTGCCAGACGCAGGGCAGGCTAGTTTAGAAGTGCAGCGGCGGTCAGAGGAGTCTCACCAGTCAGCCTACGTTCTCTTCTATGGAACTTGGGTACAGGACTAAGGATGAGAACTCGAGTTGAGCCAGCGGTGGCATCCGGGTCTAATACTGCCCCCAAGGTAGGCCCTTGTCTGTGGATAAAGAGCTACTGCTGAAGGGGGGGGGTCTGTAAAAGACTTTTTTTTATGGCTTTGTTTTCTGTTTTTTTTTTTTTTTTTTTAGGTTAACAAACCTGTAAAGAAAAAAAAATGTGGGAACTGTAGAGCCAGGCTTTCTGATAGTTATAAGAAACTATTTTGTGAGGATTGTATTCTGTCAAAGGCAGGTTCTGGGTCTACTGCCTCTTTTAAGGAGTTGATGACTTCTCTGAAGGAGGTAGTGGCCTTTTTTCTGTCCTTGAACGACAGAGTAGCCGGTAGAGCTGCACAATTAATCGTTAAAAAATCGTGATCTCGATTCACCTCCCCTGACATCTCTCCTGCTGAGTTTGAGGATTCTTTCATATAAACAAGTGGAGAGATTATCTGCTCACTCAGCTGTCAAAAGAAAACATTCAGGCAGTCGCCAAGTTTAGAACTTGAAACATTGTATCTAATAACCCAGGCAATCTGCCAAGCTTTAAACAACTTGTAAATGCAGGAAGTTTAACCACTTAAAGTCTAAATCTTTTTCTGACACTTCTTTCTTAAGTTAAAATCAATATTTTTTGCTAAAAAAATTACTTGGAGCCCCAAACATTAAAATATATATATATATATATATATATATATATATATATATATATATATATATATATATATATATATATATATATATATATATATATATATATATATATTATTTTTTTTTTTTTTTTTTTTAGCAGAGACCCTAGGGAATAAAATGGCAATTGCTACAATATTTTATGTCACACTGTGTTTGCCCAGCGGTCTTTCAAATGCAGTTTTTTGGAAAAAAAATACACTTCAATAAATAAAAAAAAGAAACCGTAAAGTTAGCGCAATTTTTTTTTTTTTGTTTTAATGTGAAAGATGTTACGCCGCGAGAATCGTGAGTCTCAGTTTAGCCAGAATCGTGCAGCTCTAGTAGCCAGGCTAGGGCCTTCCACTTCTAAACCTGTGATTTAGGAGCCTTCAGTCTCACCTCTTTTAGTATCGAAGGCCATAGTTCATGTTATGTTTCTGACCTGGAAGAAGGTGAGAATCCGGTATCTACATCTGATGAGGAGTCTGCATCAGAGGATGAGGATACTGGTAGCTCAACTAGGTATCTTTTACCAGTTGAAGATATTGACGAACTATTAAAGTCAATATATACTTCTGAACAGATTGAGATGCCTCAGCCAGTCAATTCTGTTCAGGATAAAATGTATAGAGGTCTGCAAGGACAGAAAACTAGGTCTTTTCCTGTGCATCATTCACTCAAGGACATGATCCTTTGAGTGGAAAGATCCTGAAAAAAGGTTGTTCCAGTCACGAGAAGGTTTCCCTTTCAGTCTTATTTTGAGGAAGGTTTTTTTTTTTCAGATGTCCTAGATTAGATGCTCCTATGTCACAAGTGTCTAAAAAGTCAGATCTTTCATTTGAGGACCCTGGAGTCCTTAAGGATCAGATGGATAGGAAGGCCGACTCTTTATTACGTAAAGCCTGGGATGCCTCTGCCTTTTCCTAAGGACCAGCTGTAGTTTCCACCTGTGTTGCTAGGAATTTAGATGTGTGGGTCCAAGGTCTAGATGACCTTCTCTCCTTCGACGCCCCCATAGAGGAGATCAGGGATTCTCTATCCCTTATTTCCAAGTCGGTTGCTTTTTTGGCTGATGCGGCAGCAGATATTGTAAAATCTGGCCAGAGCTTCAGAACTCACTAGTTCAGCTAGACGGGCCATCTGGCTGAAATCTTGGGAAGGTGATCTTGCCTCCCAAGAATAAACTCTGCGGCATACCCTTTGAGGGCAAACTCTTATTAAGTTCTTCCTTAGAGGAAGTCCTAGCTCGTTTGTCCAAGAAGAGTAAACTTCTCAAAAGAATAAGCTCCAGAATAAGAGGCCTTTTCTTGGCTTTCAGAACAAAGTCAATTTTAAGGCCAATAGGCAACAGGCAAAGAAGTGATCATTTAACAAAGACAAGCAAGAGGGGGGGGGGGGGCACTCTTTGCTCCTTCAACCCCTACCAAAAATCCCCAGTGACGCCAGTGGGGGTAGGAGGGAGATTGTCCCATTCAAGGAATGGGCAGAGATTTCCAGCAAACCTTTTATCCTCCAAATGATAGAGGTTACAGGTTGGAATTCAAGGACCCCGAACCCCAGAGATTTTTTCTGACCCATCTGCCGAGGGACCAAGAGAGACGGCAGGCCATGGTGAATCTGATTGCCATGTGGCAAATGGTTGTAATATATCCCATTCTGGAAGATCAAAAATTCAGAGGATTCTTTCTCGCGTCTTTCTGGTAAGGAAGGATTCCGGCGAGTTTGGAATGGTCATCAATTTAAGCGTCCTGAACAGATTCATAGTCTACAGACTATTACGGATGGAAAACATTTATTCTGTAAGGAATCAGTTATTGCCAGGAGTTTTCATGGTAACCCTAGATCTTCAGGACGCTTATCTTCATGTACCAATCTGCCAGAATCATCAAAAGTTTCTCAGATTTGCAGTTCTCATGGAGAACGGTCCAAGTTATTGGCAGTTCAGAGCCCTCCCTTTTTGGTCTCTCGGCAGCACCAAGAATTTTCAAATAAATCATGGCCGAAGTCCTGGCCTATTTTCGGATACAGACGGTATCGATTGTTCCATATTTAGACTATTTTTTTGGTCTTTTCCCGAGAGAAAGTGAGCCTTGTTCAGGATCTACAATTAATCTTACGGGCCTTTCAGAAATTGGGATGGAAGGTTACTCAGCAGAAGTCTTGCCTGGTTCCCTCCCAGAGCATGCCCTTTTTGGGTTACCTAATAGACACTGTTGCCCAAAAGATTTCTTTTCCGGAAGAAAAGATTTTTAAAGATTCTTCTCTCCATGCAGTAACTTCAGTTTGCTCCCGCAGGCCTCCCTTCGTCAGATCATGCAGTTATTGGGCTTAATGACTGCAGCCATTCCAGGGGGGTGCCATGGGCCCAATTGCATTCCAGGCCCCTTCAGGCGTTTCTCCTGCGTCATTGGGATCGCAGAAAAAGCTCTTTGAATCAGCTCATACAGCTTCCAAGAGAGGATTTTCTCAATCTGTCCTGGTGGGAGAAGCAGGACCATCTGCAGGGAGGGAAGGACTGGGCACAGAATTCCCCAATGAAAATTACTACAGATGCCAGTCTGTGGGGCTGGGGAGCTTACTCAGGCGACTGGCCGGCCCAGGGAGCCTGGCTGCCAGAGGAGGCATGCCACTCTTTGAATTTCAGAGAACTGTTAGCAGTGAGGAAGGCTTTAGTTGCTCTGAAGGAGAGGGTCAATTCAAAAGACCTGTTGATTTTTGAAGACAGGGGGACAGTGGGGTGGACAGGGGGACAGTGGGGTGGACAGGGGGACAGTGGGGTGGACAGGGGGACAGTGGGGTGGACAGGGGGACAGTGGGGTGGACAGGGGGACAGTGGGGTGGACAGGGGGACAGTGGGGTGGACAGGGGGACAGTGGGATGGACAGGGGGACAGTGGGATGGACAGGGGGACAGTGGGGTGGACAGTGGGGTGGACAGGGGGACAGTGGGGTGGACAGGGGGACAGTGGGGTGGACAGGGGGACAGTGGGGTGGACAGGGGGACAGTGGGGTGGACAGGGGGACAGTGGGGTGGACAGGGGGACAGTGGGGTGGACAGGGGGACAGAGGGGTGGACAGGGGGACAGAGGGGTGGACAGGGGGACAGAGGGGTGGACAGGGGGACAGAGGGGTGGACAGGGGGACAGAGGGGTGGACAGGGGGACAGAGGGGTGGACAGGGGGACAGAGGGGTGGACAGGGGGACAGAGGGGTGGACAGGGGGACAGAGGGGTGGACAGGGGGACAGAGGGGTGGACAGGGGGACAGAGGGGTGGACAGGGGGACAGAGGGGTGGACAGTGGGGTGGACAGGGGGACAGTGGGGTGGACAGGGGGACAGTGGGGTGGACAGGGGGACAGTGGGGGGGACAGTGGGGTGGACAGGGGGACAGTGGGGTGGACAGGGGGACAGTGGGGTGGACAGGGGGACAGTGGGGTGGACAGGGGGACAGAGGGGTGGACAGAGGGGTGGACAGAGGGGTGGACAGTGGGGTGGACAGTGGGGTGGACAGTGGGGTGGACAGTGGGGTGGACAGTGGAGATGGACAGGGGGACAGTGGAGATGGACAGGGGGACAGTGGAGATGGACAGGGGGACAGTGGGGATGGACAGGGGGACAGTGGGGATGGACAGGGGGACAGTGGGGATGGACAGGGGGACAGTGGGGATGGACAGGGGGACAGTGGGGATGGACAGGGGGACAGTGGGGATGGACAGGGGGACAGTGGGGATGGACAGGGGGACAGTGGGGATGGACAGGGGGACAGAGGGGATGGACAGGGGGACAGAGGGGATGGACAGGGGGACGGACAGGGGGACAGAGGGGGACGGACAGGGGGACAGAGGGGGTGGACAGGGGGACAGAGGGGGTGGACAGGGGGACAGAGGGGGTGGACAGGGGGACAGAGGGGATGGACAGGGGGATGGACAGGGGGACAGAGGGGGTGGACAGGGGGACAGAGGGGGTGGACAGGGGGACAGAGGGGGTGGACAGGGGGACAGAGGGGGTGGACAGAGGGGATGGACAGGGGGACAGAGGGGATGGACAGTGGGGTGGACAGGGGGACAGTGGGGTGGACAGGGGGACAGAGGGGGTGGACAGGGGGACAGAGGGGGTGGACAGGGGGACAGAGGGGGTGGACAGGGGGACGGACAGGGGGGCGGACAGGGGGACAGTGGGGTGGACAGAGGGGTGGACAGGGGGACAGGGGGGTGGACAGTGGGTTGGACAGGGGGACAGTGGGTTGGACAGGGGGACAGTGGGTTGGACAGGGGGACAGTGGGGTGGACAGGGGGACAGTGGGGTGGACAGAGGGGTGGACAGGGGGACAGAGGGGGGGACAGTGGGGTGGACAGGGGGACAGTGGGGTGGACAGAGGGGGGGGACAGTGGGATGGACAGGGGTCCTCACTTGTTAGCAGGCTGTTGCCTGAAGCCTCCGCTCTCGCTGTCACCCTCTGTGCCTCCTGTCTGCGTGAGGAAGACGTGAATCCGCGCGGGACTGTGCTGGGAACTACACTTCCCAGCATGCAGCGCGGCACACGGAGCCCTCCATTACTGGGGTGGGGGAGGCGGCTTGAGCGGAGCGGATATGCTCCCTGCTGAAGCAGAGTGGACCTGCCCAAGCCGAGCCTGGCCTGTCGGGAATCCGCCCTGGGTGGGGTGGGCCGGATAAATGTCCTCAGCGGCCCGCATGTGGCCCGCGGGCCGTAGTTTGAGGACCCCTGCCGTAAACAAACGACTAAAAGACCCTGCATGTCTCCTCTGGGCTCCACTGAATGTATTGCAATGCAGACGCATTGCAATATGGTACATCCCTTCCCGGCCCTGCTAGCCGGGGACACCAGAAGAAGAACCGGAAGTGACGTCTTACACGTTGCTTTCCAGGTCACAGCAAGAAGAGGACACATGTCTTCTCCCTCTACCTGCCATGTCAGTCCCAAGCAGAAGATAGGCAGGCGGGGGGGTACCAGGGGAGCCTGCCTGTCGGTCAGTTTTACACACAATCCCAGTGGCTGCAGCCACCGGATTGTGTGTGAAACCCCCTGCTGTCAGATCCGTACGACGTATGGACCTGGCAGCAAAGGGGTTAAAGCAGTATTTAAAGTACAACTAAAAGCAAAACTTTTTATTTTTTTTTAGTTTTGGATATTGTACGGGATTAGAACACCTGTCAGGTTTATTTTTTTTCCCCTCTGTGCTCCCATTAGGGAGATTAACCCTCTCTATTTGTCCTGTTTACTGTTATTGAAACTGAAAGTAAAAGAAAATCCTAAAGTTTGGGTTTCAGAAAAGTAATAGAGAGGAAATGGGGACACTAGTTCTTGTGACCTGGGGGTCCCCATGAGATTCCCTTAATTTTCCTCTCGCTTCCTCTTTTGGCTATGGGACAGGAAGTGTAGGCCATTCTCCCCAATGGGACACACAGAGCAAAAAAATAAAGACCCTCCCTTACTCTATCCAAAATGAAAAAGAAAAGTCTGCCTATAGTTCTCATTTAACTCAAAATTAAAGAGAGACCTTAAAGCAGTATTAAATCGAAAAGCACACATTTATTTTATTGCAGATTACCAATTCTTAGATGCAATGGCTGTAATTTAGTTTTTCTTTTTTTAGGCTTTCTTTCCTATATTTTAATCTGGTGATCCAGCCAGCAAGTTTGTTTTTCACAAGCTCTCTAGCAGAGTGTATTAGTTTACATGGGTGAGACAAACTATTTACAACTGGCAGGAGTGTATAAAATTATTATCTTTTATTTCTGGAAAACCTGTATCCCAAAAGGAAAACAATGTTTCCTGTAACTTATAAAGCATTAAGTGGGGTTTGGATTCAACTTGTTACTGTACTTAAATCTGCTAATACATTTAACACTACCCTCCCCACCAGACTGACAATACTACTGTGCCCCCTGAGCTCCTTCTTCCGGATTGAAGGGGGGGGGGGGGGTACTCTAATACAAGAGGTGTGTTACTGGCCAGATCACCAGGTGAAAACCGAGGGAAAGAGAACTAATGCAGACATCACATCAAATGATTGCTAAGCTGCAATATAATACATGTTTTGGATTTTATACCACTTTAAAGCATCATTAACCGCTTCAGCCCCGGAAGATTTTATCCCCTTCCTGACCAGAGCACTTTTTGTGATTCGGCACTGCGTCGTTTTAACTGACAATTGCGCGGTCGTGCGACGTGGCTCCCAAACAAAATTGACATCCTTTTTTTTTTCCCCCTCAAATAGAGCTTTCTTTTGGTGGCATTTGATCACCTTTTGTGGTTTTTATTTTTTGAGCTATAAACAAAAAAAGAGCGGCAATTTTGAAAAAAACACTATTTTTTACTTTTTTCCATAATAAATATCCCCAAAGACTATTTAAAAAAATTATTTTCCTCAGTTTAGGCCGATATGTATTCTTCATATTTTTGGTATAAAAAAAAAAAATCTCTAAGCATATATTGATTGGTTTGCTCAAAACTTATAGTGTCTACAAAATGGGGGATAGATTTATAGTATTTTTTATTATTTATTTCATTTTTTTTTTTTACTAGTAATGGCAGCGATCTGCTAAAATATATATATAATTATATTTATAATTTTTTTTTTTTTTTTTTCTGTGACATGGTTGACACGTCGGACAATTTTGACACATTTTTGGGACCATTGGCATTATAAAAGGGATCTGTGCTATTAAAAATGCATTGATTACTGTAAAAATGTCACTGGCAGTGAAGGGGTTAACACTAGGGGGCAGTGAAGGTGTTAAGTGTGTCCTCGTTTGTGTTCTAACTGAAGGGGGATGGGGACTGTGCAGGGAAGCTAACAGATCGCTGTTCATGATATGATATGAACAGACGATCTGTCTGTTCTCCCCTCAGAGAACCGGAAACTGTGTGTTTACACACACAGTTCTGGGTTCTCCGTGTCTCATAACGTCCTTTCGCCCAGCTGTGCCATTCTGCCGCAGTACAACTGCGGCTGGTTGCCATGTGGTTAAAGTGATGGTAAAGGCTGCTTTGTTATAAAAAAAAAAACAAAAAAAAATGTTATACTTATCTGCTCTGTGCATCGGTTTTGTACGGAGCACCTCTGATCCTCCTCTTCTCGGGTCAGCCGCCGGCACTCCTGGCCCCACGTTCCTATCGAGTGCCCCCAGAGCAAGCAGCTTGCAATGGGGGCACCCAAGCAGGCGCGCCCCCAAGTTGCTGCTTTGTGTGTCTATTCAGCCCTGCCTCCTCTCCCCATAGGCTCACATGGCTCCTGTTGCTGTCTCAGCCAATGAGAAGCGAGAGTACCCAGAGAGCTAATGCTCTTGTGCACATCACTTGATCAAGAGTGAGCTGAGGGGGCTGCTGCACATAGGTTTTTTATTTATTTTTTTTAACCTTCATGCATAGAATGCATTAGAGTAAAAGACTTTCAGCCTTTAAACCCAAATGATCAAAAACTGTCAATACCCTGTTCATACTAGTTTATCCTCTAAAGCAGGGGTAGGCAACCTGGGGCTCTCCAGCTGTTGCAGAACTACAAGTCCCATTATGCCTCTGGGAGTAATTGTAACTGCCAGCCTTGCAATGCCTCATGGGAAATGTAGTTCCACAACAGATGGAGAGCTACTGGTTGCCTACTCCTGCACTAAAGCATTGGCTTTCTGTAGATTGCAAAAAGCCTAGTTGATCCTGCTGTTCACTGCACTTGTCTGTGTCCTCGCTGCAATCTGAGATTGTGTAGATCAGCCATTGCCACATCTATTGAGCATGCTCCAGTTACAGTTCTTTTCTAAGGCAGGCCATAAATGATGCAATTTTCTCTTTCCTGGAACAGGAATCCCTCCCACGGAGCTGTTGTGTTGTCACGGCAGGGGGTGGTGGTGGTGCAGGGAGCCATCCCTGCGGGGACAACACAGTGATTATTGCTAGCGGCTATAGCCGCTGTTAAGTTGCAAACCTAAAAATCCAACATGTTTATTGTACTCAAGTTGATCTAATCAGCCTGCCCATAGATGGTTCGAATCTCAGATGGTCCCTGCTGAACCGGCCAAGAATCGAACCATGTATGGCCAGCTTAAAGTGTTACTAAACACAGGACCCTGTAGTCATTATATCTGGTCTCACACAGAACATGAAAATGCAATTTATTTTAGTAAATATGATCCACCAAATACCTTTTCTCATCAGCAGTATATTGCAGTCTTGTGACTTCTATCAGTGTCTGGCTGAGCACTGGTTAAAGCTTGTAGGAGAAGTTTTCATTCTCCTCTTGCTGTCCTATGAGACTGCGGGGACCCCTGCCTTTCTGTCTGGACAGTGCTGATTTGCCCTGTTCTGGTCACACACACACTCCCAAGAATACAGACAACTGAGCATGTGCAGAGTGACTCCAAAGGCTCTGTCTTATCAGATGGATTGTGGAAATTGGAATAGGGGGAGGATCAGAGAAGACAGGATCAAACAGCTTTTTTCAATACAGAGGATTAACCCTGTGTTTCCCAAAAAATAGCGCTTGTTGGGATTGGAGAGTTCCAATCCCAGAGAATGCCATTTTCTCAAGTCATCTTCCAGGACGGCACACCTGAGAGATGAGAGGCTCCTCCCGACAGGAAACACAATCAATCAACAGCTGTTTTAAGTCCACACCCTTCCCCTTGATCCTCAGTTTTTGATTGTGTTTCTCCCTACACGGCGAAACTGTTTGTTTTTTTTCCAAATGACCGAAGCCTGGGGCTGGTGGTCTCCCCCTGGGAGCCGGACCAAATGCCTGGGAAGCCTCTGGGTCTGGCAGGATATTTTTATCCTTCCCGGGGGGTTCCCCTATCCTTTCCTCAGGGAGGGCAGCAGAAACTGGGAAAGCCCCCCTGAGAGCTGAAGGCCCCTGGGTACAGTGGTGTCCCCAGAACTTCAGGGGCCTTTATCCTGTCTCCTCCCCCCTTACCTGTCCGGGCGTCCGTTCAGACGGGGGTGCTGGCCGTCGGTTCTTTCCAGGGGGATCGTATCCCCTGACTCCTGGGTCCCTGGTAGCTCGCGTGGGCTGCTGGGGAGGGTACCGCCTGAACGACCCGCGTTCTTACCCAGAAGGGAAGGCTGAGAGTCAGCAGGAGCAGGCGCCCACATCCTCCTTTCGAGGAGGCACCAGTTTACTATGGTGAATGTCTGCCTAAACCACCTCATGGGAATGAGGAACGTACGGCATTGCCCCCCCCCCCATGTGTATATACTGACTGGACAGTGCAGGACACAGCCTAACCTTGCAGCTCCCTAAAGGGACAGCAGTTGTGGGGGGGGGGGCACTTTGGCGGCTATCCTCCTTGCGTGTGGACCATAAGGATGGAAAAGCAAGCCCGGTGGCTGTGGAAAAAGGGGAAGACGACAACGGTGAGTCAAAAATCCCCAATCCCAGCCAGATGGTTTCTGGGCATTTGAGATAATCTCCCCTGGGGTCTGGATTCAAATAGCCCAGAAGCTTTTGCTAAAGACACCAGCCACAGCTCCCTCCTACATCAGAGATGCTGTATGGTGGACAAGTGGTGCAGAGGAGCGAGTGTGCCTAAACCACCTCAGATGGGAAAGAGGTAGGTAAGGCATTTTTTCCCCTTCCACCTGTATTTACTGAGTGGTGCAGTGCAGGACCTGGGGTCTCCATAACAAAATAGCCCAGAAGCTACTGCTAAAAGCCACCAGCCACAGCTTCCTCTTATAGCGGAGACACTGTGGTTATCACAACAGTAGGTTGCCAGCCTCTCCCTACATACCCGGTTGTGGTACATTAGTAGGGGTGAATACAGCAAAGAGGGTGACCTGGTAGAACAAAGAGTTCCTTACTGGCCAGGTATACCACTGAACAAGTTATTAATGGTGCAATGGTTGAAGGATTCAGGAGTAAGCTCCCTTGCTCAGCAGGTGCACTAGGTTATCTGGCCCTATTTGCCCAGCTGCCAGGAATCTGCTTAAAGTTGCTCCAAGATGCTTAAAAGCTGACCTAACTTTCAACAATGTGGCAGGGACCAAGCTTCTGTGTGGCACAGTAGGGGTTCCCTTGTGACAGATCCTCCTTTTGGGGGTTGCTTGCTATGGGTAACTTTTCATAAGCTCCAACCTCCCACTCCACTCTTACATTGTGGTTATATTTTAATGCAGGGGGTAAGAAAAACCTTTTTGGTTTGGATTACAGTCCACTCAGTGACAGATCTAAAGGCGATTTACCATAAATCGTTTTCCTATATCCTTTGATTAAGGATTTTCTGTGAAAACATATGCAAGAGCTAGATGGCTATATGATTGCTTCCTTAAGGGCTGCAGGTGGCTATTTACCTCCAGGCTAAATTGGTAACCACCCTTTTTAGAGGTTTTATATTGGTCTCTAGGGCTGGGCTCATTGAGACTTTAGTTACTGATCAGCCCCACCCGTGTATGAGCTGGCTAGCGTTTGCTCAATCTACGGAGGTAAGGTAGGACAACAGCTACTATAGTAAGGTGTCCAACCATTTTAGGATTGGTTCCTTCACTGGTGGTGAAGGATTAGTATCTACAGCCCAGGCTAGGCCTATGAAATAAATTGCCCCTGTTTGGTTATTTCATAAAGGGATACACCAGGACTCCTTCTTGGCTGCTCACCAGTAGACCTCAGTAGTGAAGGTTTGTCCTTGCTGGGGTGTTTGGCACAACTAAAGTACACATTGAGATTTGTGACCTCTCTGCTGAAGCTTGTTGGGTGTCCTTTATATCCTAAAGGTACTGCTTTGTTTGGCTACAGATCAGAAAATACAACAGGGAAGGTGGTCTGTACTTTCTGGTTTTTGTGCCGCACGCCAGAAACGCACATCATTGAGTCTGGTGATGACATTTCTGCTCATAATTGTTATATTGCTGCACATCAGACCTACACAAGATTGGGGTCTGTCTGTGGGGTTTTTGTGTCCTGTATTACTGCCTTATTGGTTGCTTATCAGAAAGGCAGCAGGAAAGATTGATGGCAGGGGTAGTACATATACTGCCTTTGGTAATCGGTACAGCACCACAAGGTGGCGTCGTGCTGATTCAGACAGTGCTATTAACGGCAATAGCTGCCGATTTTAGGCATGCGATTTGACATGTGAGTCGCATGCAAAATCGCTTCAATATGGATGTGCTATCTCTATTCAGAATTGTTAGATTGTTGCACATTAGAGATATACACGATTGAAGTTTGTCTGTGGGTCCTGTATTACTGCCTTATTGGTTGCTTATCAGAAAGGTAGCAGTGAAGATGGATGGTCCTGATTTTGTTGGAAAATACAAATTGAACCTGGGCCATGGGTAGTACACATACTGCCATTGGTAATCGGTGCAGCACCATAAAGTGACGTGCTGATTCAGACAGCGCTATTAACAGCAATGGCTGCCGATTTTTAGGCATGCGACTTTGACATGTTGAGTTGCATGCCAAATCACTTCAATATGGATATGCTATCTCTATTCAGAACTGTTATATTATTGCACATCAGACATATACAAGATTGAGGTCTGTCTGTGGGCCCTGTATTACTGCCTTATTGGTTGCTTATCAGAAAGGCAGCAGTGATGACGGATGGTCCTGATTTTGTTGCAAAATACAAAATTGAACCTGTGCCAGGGGTAGTACACATACTGCCATTGGTAATCAGTGCAGCACCACAAAGTTTCCCGGGCTGATTCAGACAGTGCGATTAACGGCAATGGCTGCCAATTTTAGGCATGCGATTTGACATGTTGAGTCACATGCCAAATCACTTGAATATGGATGTGCTATCTCTATTCAAGATTGTTGTTGCACATCAGACACATACAAAATTGAAGGTTTACTGCCTTATTGGCTGCATATCAGAAAGGACACAACAGTGAAGGTTGTTTGTCTTTTTCTGATTTTGTTTTTGCTGCTCAGCAGGGAGACACATTGAGGGTAATGACATCTCTGCTCAGTATTGGTATATGCTACACATCAGACATACACAAAGATTGAACATTGTTTGTGTCCTGTATGTCCTATATTTACTGACTTATCGTCCGTATATCAGAAAGGCACAGCAGTAAGTGGTGTTTCTCATTGATCTTCCTTGCTGTTTCTTAGGTATACACAGTAGGGGGTTGTTGGCTGCACTCCTCCAGGGAGCCACAGCATGGGGACCCCTTGTTCGACCCGAAAACTGCTTTTCCTGCGACCTGTGTAATCTTGAGGTCTGTGGTTCCGTAAGCAGGGACTGCTGGATACGCTGCGACCTGGAGTCGCACAGTCACGAATGATACCCTTTGGAAGCCATAGTAGGACTTCTCATGCGTCTTGCAGTCCCAAGTGGCAGGTTGGGTCACACGGGTGTGGGAACCCTAAGCTTATCTGTCCCTTCTGGTTCAGGTTTTGCAATGCTGCAGGAATACTCATTGTGGAGTTATTGCCTTATTTGGCAGTAGACCAGAAAGATCGCAGCTGTAAAGGCTGTCTGTTGTTTCTTTGTTTTTTATGTTGCTGCACAGCAGAAATACTCAACATTGAAGCTTGTTGGTGCTTTCTGTTTCATATTGCCTTACCTTTATGGTACTTCAGAAAAACACAGTGCTGTAGGTTGCTTGTGTTCTTTCTCTGTTGGTTCTATGTAACTGCACTACAGAACTGCATAACAGGAAGTGTCTTATAACTGTACTTGGTGGTTCGTCATAAATACGCAACATAGAAGTTTGGGTCTTTCTGTCTTCTCTTTATAGCCTTGTTTTGCTGTACATCAGTAAAACACCACTGTAAAAGGGGGTTCCCGGCCTTTCTGTATTTACCAGTTATGACCTAGCTAGCTGCACTTCAGAAATGCGCAGCATTTAAGGTGTGTTTGTGTCTTAATGCTTACATATTGGCCGCACATCAGAAAACCAGACTGTGAGGTTCAGATTTGGGTCTCTTCCCATATTTGATATTTTGGTTTAGCTAGTCACACTCAGATACACAACATTGATGTCTATGCTTGTGTCCTTTCTGTCTAAATCTATTGTGCTATGTCCACAATCTATGATTTTTTTATTTGTGATATTAATAATACATGTATCAGCTTTTTGTATTTCAGCCTTCTCTTCCGTGAAAGGGCCTGGAGTCCAGGTGCAGATGTCACATGTCAAAAAGCCTCGACCCCTTACATTCAGGGATGCCAGAGCCATTTCCTAGGGTTGAAGCCCAGTAGAGTTATGGGTCACTGGAGGAAGGCGATAATGAATCGCCCTGTTTAATAAGAACTTAGGAAGTTCGGTTCAGAGGAGTTTTATGGCCTGAAGATGAAGTATAAAGATGTATACCCGACCAAATAGGTTACAGCTCGGTGCATGGCCTTCATTTTGCCCTTCTAGCAAAACTAGATGTAGCAGTATGAGTGTTCTCCTCCTGCTACGGATGTTAATCTCCCGAGTAGGCTCTCAGGCATAAGTAAAACTATAGATTGGGCATGCCTTAAACCCAGGGGTTAAGTTTTTGTTAATCTATTTCCCTTAAGTAGGTTTCCCTTCAGTCTTTGCTGATGTAAAGATAAAAATGAACAAAAAAGGTTGTCTGTCAGGGGCCCCCCTTTTGGCAGTTTTATTTCCCTGGACAGGGTTGTGTTAAGACAGGCTCCCTTATTGATCAATGTAGTGTCCTTGTCTTACAACACAGCTCTCCGATTAATCTTTTTAGTGGTTCTAAGCAGCACCTATAGGCAGAATAGGCCATTGTTAGATGTGTGACAGGCAACATTGATAACCTACAAGTTTAACATGTTTTCTGATTCCATCTTTAAGAGCCCACTCCACCTAGATCCTGCATCCGAAGCAGAGAAGGCAGGAACACCGGTGGAGTAGACCGGCAGATAAGCCGCATGATCCAGCTAAGATACCTTCATCAAGCATATGGAGTGAAGGTAAAGCTCACTGCAGAACCGAGGTTCGCCAAGAGGGTCTTGCAGTGGTCCCACCCTAAAGGTAGGCCTGAGCTACTTGATTATCCTCTCAGGTGTGCCGTCCTGGAAGATGACTTGAGAAAAGTACTAGTTACTTACCGGTAACTGTCTTTCTAGGAAATCTTCCAGGACGGCAGGCCTACTTCCCACCCGTTGGAGGAGGGAAAATTTTAGAACACTAGAAGGTGAGTACCTATGAGGAATGATTTCCCTTGTGAAACAGGTTCAGGAGTTACTTCTCTACAAACTGAGGATCAAGGGGAAGGGTGTGGACTTAAAACAGCTGTTGATTGATTGTGTTTCCTGTCGGGAGGAGCCTCTCATCTCTCAGGTGTGCCATCCTGGAAGATTTCCTAGAAAGACAGTTACCGGTAAGTAACTAGTACTTTTTGGGGAAATGAGTCGAGCGGTGTGTGTGTGACGTCATTGCGTCCTGGCAGGATGGGAGACGCCGCGGTTAGCATGTTTTACTTTTGATGCCATTTATATACTGCCTATTTTGGTTTTACTGCACTATGGTTTTTTTTTTTCACTGCTTATCTTCCATATCTGATCCCATGGAGAACTATATTATGATATAAGGGCCGGTTCTCAAATAGTCCATCGCAGTCTACTGTGGAAGCATATTATCGTGATTTGGTTTTGTATGGGAGCTTTTCACCTGGAGATGGATTTCATGCTCTTTTGATCCCTGTAATTCGGGACCAATGTTGTTTAAGCGGCCATCTATTTTGAAGGAGCACTTTTAGCACTTTTCACAGACTTTTTTCAGCACTGAGCACTTTTTATCACCATTATTCATACAGTGACCTTTTAAATAAGAGACTCCTTTTTTTTTTTTTTTTTTTTTTTTGTATTTTGTATACTTTCAATTTTATCTACTGCTTGCTTTGCACTATTGTGTGTTGTTTTTTTTTTTTGTTTGTTTTTTGTGCTTATTTTGCACTCTGAGTTTGCAGTTTAATGCAGCTTAGGATTGATTTGATCGTTCACTACATGATTTAAAGGGACAGTGCACTATTTTTTTGTTTTAGATTTGGTGTTGGCCCAGTGTCTGGGTTACATAAGTTGCAGCAGTCCAGCATTGGTTTTGAGCTAAGTGCAAGAATTTTCCCTAATATCCAAGTACTCACGATTGCAAGCATTCCAATGGTGGCACTCGTGTAGTAAAGCTCTGGGCAGACTTTAGGAATAGTAAAAACTTGACTAGAGAAGAAGGGTACGTGGGTTCTGAGAAATCTTGTCTATAAACGGAGTACTGATGCTATGGCCATATGCATCCCATGTGACAGCTATGGTGCTCAGTGATTGGTAAAGCGTTGTTACATGGGGAAAAGAGACAGTCCTCAGCCCTGTGTAACCTTCAAGTAAAGTGACTGGGTGCTTTACACAGTTTTTCTTTCTTTGACTTTGGCAGCTGAGCGGAGCAGATGGGGAGCTAAGAAAGGTAAGTATGCATTGCTTTAAATTATGCCATGTGGAAGCTGCAAAGGCTCAATATCAATTTTAATAGTTGTATTTTTTTATTGCTGACTGTGTTTGGTATTGGAGTTCTTCCTCTCACTTCCTGTCTAATTACGTTGTCGAATATAGTAAATGAGGAGAAAACTGAGCCTCAGCAGTAAGTGTTCAGAAATTCAGCATTCTATGCATTAAAGTAAAAAAAAACCTTCTGCATGCAGCTCCCCCTTATACTCACCTGAGCACGATCTTGACCCAACACTGTGCATGAGAGCAGAGGTTCTCTCTGTACTCTCACTCCTTATTGGCTCAGAGACAGCAGCAGGGGGCCATTGACAGGCCATACATGGATCGAAATTTGGCTGGTTCAGCAGGGACTGGCCAGGTTTTGATCCATGTATGGACTGGCTGGTTGTTCAGAATTCAATCTACAAATCAACTTCTGAACAACCAGCTTGTTGGGTTTTTCCTGATCGCTCAGTGCCACCAGGCACAGTATTTTTTTCTGTCAGAATACAATAACTCAGTGGGAGCAATTGGTTGCATGAAAAACAAAAACGAAAGCATGTATCTTACCACTTTGGAATGGCTTAAGTGGGGCTGATAAAAGGAATTGCTGAGGTTTCTGGAGGCCCCTTCAGTAACGCAGGAAGCCATTATAATGAAAGGGGTAGTGTGTTCCCCCAGGTGGTGAGGTCCTCTGTTCACTGCAGGTAAAAGGTATGGGGCACTGTGGGTGCAGCGTCGGGTCACACAGTTAAGAGCCTGTGTGTCAGATGTCAAATTTTTCTCCTTTCTTTTTGCTTGTAGGTCTTTTACTATGCACTGTGCATGAAGATGGAGCACCACCAAGTGACAGATGGTGGGGACGCCACTGGTTTCCAGGTGAGAAGAGTGTTTCTGTACCTGAGTTTGGGTGGGCTCTAATTTTATTTACACTTTTTTGGACTATTCATCCCCTTCATCACTTAAAGCATAAGTTCACCTATACGCTGGGTTCACACCATTGTGATTTGGATGCGGATTCCCCCCATCCAAGTCGCAATAGCTGGAGATTTTGACTGGCTCTGGCGATTGGTGTGAACCCTGCCTTACAGAAAATCTCTAAAGTGAATTTATACTGGACACCCCAACCTCCCAACCCGGTCTCGCTGTACGGGAGTCCCGCGATCGCCTGTTGTGAGGCATCAGGTTGCCGCTTTACCGATCCGGGGATTTGGAACCCCCGCGGCTTTCTCTTCTCTTCTCCAGCGCTGACAGGACGGGCTAGGTGGGTCCTGATTGGTCGGCGCCGACCAGTTAGAATGCCTCCTATACGTACCGTTTGGGAGATTGAGGCCCGGTTTACACTGGTGCGACACGACAGCTGTCCTACTTTGGATCCGACTTTGCCCTGCGACTTGAAGCCGACATACGTCCGACTTTCAATGAACAGGCATCCGACTTGGATCCCCGCCAATACCAGGCAATGTGTATGGTATGAATCCTGAGGGGAACTCCACGCCAAATTTAAAATAAAAACCGGTATGGGTTCCCCCTCCAAGAGCATACCAGGCCCTTCAGTCTGGTATGGATTGTAAGGGGAACCCCTTACGCCAAAAAAAAAACGGCATGGGGGTCCCCCAAAAATCCATACCAGACCCTTATCCAAGCATGCAGCCCAGCCGGTCATGAAAAGTGGTTTGGACGATCAAGCGCCCCCTTCCTGAACCGTACCAGGCTGCATTCCCTCAACATTGGGGGGGGGGGGGGGTGCTTTGGGGCACTGCGGGTGATCGCGGGACTCGGGTACAGCGTGTCTGGGGGGAATGGGGAGGGGGTCCAGTGTAAGTTCACCTTACAGATTTTCTGTAAAAGTTAACTTGAGGGGGGGGCCTTTCACACATGCTGTCTGATCAGGTATGCCTGTCTGTTTTTCAGGCACCTGATCGGATGCTTCATGCACCTCCTATGGAGCGAAGGACGTTAGCTGTGACATGTCCGCTGACATCCAACGCTATCCGATCCCCCAAATCCAGACTGATGGAAACCCTATTTTCCATCCGTCGATCGGATGAAAAAGGGCAGGCGGATCCGTTTTCATCCAATCTACCATAGAGGCGAGCGGGGCTCTGACAGGTCCGTCTCAGCACAGTGAGTGGAGACGGCCCTGTCATCCACATGCTCAGCTGGCCAGTGGAATGAATGATTTCTAAAATGCTTGACTTGCCTAAACACATGGGCACAACGCAGCTTTAGGCGCGCGCTTTCTTTCTTTTTTTTTTTTTTTTTTTAAGCAGTTTTTCTTATGCCAGGAGAAAAGGCGTTTAGGAGAGCTGAGCATATGTTCTGTGCTCATGAGGACTTATGCCGCGTACACACGAGCGGACTTTACGGCGGACTTTGCCCGGCGGAATTTTCGACGCACTTTCCGACGGACTTTGTGAACGAACGGATATGCCTACACACAATCCACCAAAGTCCGTCGAATTCGTACGTGATGACGTACGACCGGACTAAAACAAGGAAGTTCATAGCCAGTAGCCAATAGCTGCCCTAGCGTGGCTTTTTGTCCGTCGAACTAGCATACAGACGGCGGACTTTTCGACCGGACTCGATTTCAACGGATACATTTTAAACAAGTTTCAAATCTAATTCCGTCCAACTTTTGAGAAAACAAAGTCCGCTGGAGCCCACACACATCGAATTGTCCGAAATCCAGTCCGCCGGGCAAAGTCCACCGTAAAGTCCGCTCGTGTGTACGCGGCATTATTCTAGGTATAGCAGCACATCCTCTGCCTCAGACCTATAGCTCAGCATTGCCCATGCTCTTGATGCAAGAGTCCCTCTCTTCTCCATTCTAGTCAGACTTTTTTGTTCAGAATGTGGCTGCTTTCTTTAAAAAAAAAAAAAAAAACACAATTGTAAGACATTGCACAGTTTTTGTGCTTTTAAGCTGCAATTGCAGTGGGTTTTCTTTCCCTGAGTGTGCTTCTCTTTTGCTTTCTGTTTTTTAGAGGTTTATTAAGCTTCCCTGAGCTGTTGTCATTTTGTGTTTTTTAGGTCAAAGTACACCCAACTCTAGTCATAGATTAGTCCTCCTTTTTTTTTTTTTTTTTTTTTTTTTTTTTTTTTTTCTTTAACCAGTAGGTTGAAGGAAAAGAACTGACTTTGTTCCCCTATCCACACACTTTATGTGGATGGGGAATATTCCCACTGAGCTATTGTATTCTGACAGCAGGGAGACTTCCTATAGCCTACACTCTGCAACCTCCCTGCCCGTACACAGTTAAAAATTTGTCCAGTCCCTACTGAACTGGTGGAACTCTGCTTTAAGCCATTACAACTGGGCTCCTCTGTCTCTATTTAATTTGTGGAAAAACTTCACAACAGATGTGGAATTCCCAAAAGATAGACACCAGAGAAAATCTGCCTATTGGACTCTATATGACACAGATTTTACTCTGGACCCTAACTTTTTTTTTTTTTTTTTTTTTTTTTTTTTTTTGTTACACAAAAAGTATTAGTTTTTCAAAAGTATAAGGAACTTCTCAGCATGTGAAAACAGAAGGAAAATTTTTTTTTTTTCATGAATCCAAACATCAAGGTCAGTAAGTGCCGGCTCACACAGGGGCGGCTTCAAAGTCGCCCGACTCATATCCGACGCTGAAGCCGCCCCATACAGAGCGACTTCAGCGTAGCTTGCAAAACGACTTCTGTATAGAAGTCAATGCAAGTCGCCCCAAAGTAGTACAAGAACTTTTTTTCTACGTTGGAGCGACTTGAGTTGCTCCTATTAGAACGGTGCCGTTGCAATGCATGGAGCATGGCTAAGTTGCCTGACAGGTTGTGTTAACCGGCACTAAGTGTCATAGCGATACAGCGAGCAAAAACAATGTATAAGGGGGTGTGGGGCCCTGCAGGGTTGCTAGTCCCATGGCTCTGAGCGGAGAGCATCTCTCTTATACAGCTCAGAGCCGACGGTTCTCCCTGCTCCTCCCTCCTTTCTTTCTCGCACGGGATAACACAGCCGATATGCTCCTTCTCCCCCTCTCCCCTCCTGTGTGTGCTTTGCGTGACGTCAAGCGTTAAGCTAACAAGCTCGCACCTCCCGCGGTACACATACGGGAGAACGGCGGGAGAAGGAGCAGATTGGCTGTGTCATCCCCTGCGAGAGAGGAAGGAAGGAGGGGGGAGCAGGGAGAACTATCAGCTCTGAGCTGTATGAGAGATACGCTCTCCGCCATGCTGAGAAGGCAGGCAGCATTGACTGCGCTGATACGTGGCATTGATGAGCAATGATCTGTGGAACTAATAGGCTACATTGATACGTGGCATTGATGAGCAATGGTCTGTGGTACGGATAGGCGGCACGGCATTGATGAGCACTGATAGGTGGCACTGATGGGTGCCACTGATGGGCATTAATGAGCACTGATGTGCACTCATAGGCATTGAGCACTGATAGGTGGCGCTGATGGGCAGCATTGGTGACCACTGAAAGGTGGCACTGATGGGCATCATTGATAAGCACTGATGGGCATTGAGCGCTGATAGGTGGCACTGAAATGCGGTGCTGATTATCAGTGTAAACAATTTACTGACATTCTTGGCAGTTAACAGCTCTCCTTTCCTCACACAGACACAGCGTGATACCCAGCAAGTCTGTTTACGTGTGATCGTCTAATCACGCGGTAAAGGGCTGCCATGATTGCGCTGAAAGCACATCCCAGGGGGCATACGGGAGGCAGAGTTCTGGGAGGATATCCATGGACACCCTCTCAAAATTGGAAGCCCGGGGGTTGGATGGAGGGGGGGGGGGGTTTGGTTCAGGGGGGACCCATCATGGTTTCTTGCACTGGGGCCCTGAAGGTACTAGTTACGCCCCTGCATAGATGTGAACATGACCCATAGGAAACCATGTTAAATGGACTGTACTGTTTCTGCAAAACTGAAAACTCACTAAAAAATGCATAGGTGTGAACCAGGCCTAAGAGTATTACAACCATGAAATATTGGTCGCATGTGTAAATCGCCATACATAGAAGGTAGAAAGAAAGAAGTAGAAACCAAATATAAACAGAAAATTCTATTATAAAACGGCTATGCTCTTAATAGCAGATCATGAATTGGGTTTCCAAAATAATAAATAAAATAATAATATTTTTGTGGGCTTCAACCAGATATATTCTCTCTATATATAATATAATTTTATTCTAACAATTCTATTTTCTTCCTAGTATGTTTAGGAACACAAAGAAGATGATGGAAATTGCATTTCCTTGATGTAAGTAGTTTAGAATATATTTGAATCAAAGATTAAGACATATAATAATAATTTTCTGTTAAGCTGTGACATTTTCAGTTACTTTCATTCAATGCATTATCTTATGTAATGTTACCTGGGTATTTTGAGTGCCAAGGGGGTTATATTGTTATGTTTGCTTGGACTTTGTAGCATCCATGTTATGCGTTGGTTTATCATCCTGGTTTCATTTTGTTCCCTTAGGCTTGGTTCACATTGGTGCGATGCGAGAACCCTGCGAATCCACTGCGGGTTTCCGCATTGCACCCGACTTGCAAGGCATTTCACACTGCCATACGCGAACTGCTGGGATGTCAATAGAAAGTTAATTTTACTTTCCTTTATTTTTATCAGTTAAAAAAAAAAAAAAACTATTAACAGCACACCTATCTCTGAAAGCATTCTTCATTTACAGCTTTTTTTTTTTCTTTCCCCCAACTGCTGGTCAAAACAGAAATCGCAGCAGTATGAAAATCGTGTCAAAAGTCGCATTGCAGTTGCACTACATAATTACATTGGAAATTACAGTTGCACCAGTGTGAACCAGGCCTAATGCAATTTCAAAAGCATTTTTAAATGTACAGATCTCCTGATGATGTCATAATGGTGTTTGTTTATGCACTTTCTGTTATAGAGTGACAAAAACCCTGTCCATGTTCTCCTGCATTGTCACACTGCCACACACTTTTGCAGTGAAGAGAAGATGCTGTGCCAGCATACATTGCACAGACATTCCACAGTATGTGCTTTAGCAAACAAAACGTCTTTCAGTTAGGCTTTACATTTTACAATAATGCTGTTCCCTAGGATTGCATTTTCCATTTCTCATTGTTTATCCTCACCTGTTCTTTCATCTGAGTATAAATAACTTGTGACATGTTTGGACTGAAAAGCTAGAGCTTAACCACCTCAAGACTGGACACTTTTTTACCCCCTTACAGTCCAGGCCATTTTTCAGCTTTCAGTGCCATCACACTGACAATTACTAAGTCATGCAACATTGTACCCAAATGAAAAAGAAAATTGGGACTGATATGGCTTTTTTTACTAATGTTTTAATCACCGCCTTTTTTTTTTTTTTTTTTTTTTTTTTATTCTATGAGCGGAAAAATACAGAAAAAAAAATGTTTTCTTTGTGTCTGCTATAAAAGTTTGCACATAAATAGCCTTTCTTCATAAATGCAGGCCAAAATGTATTCTGCTACATTTCTTCAAAAAATAACCAAAATACAGGGGTAGGCAACCCCCGGCACTGGTGCCCCAAGCTGCACGCAAAGCCGTTTTTGCCGGCACTCGACTCCGTCCCCATCAGCAGAGCAGCACAGGGAAGTCAGTGAGACTCTAATGCATTCCAATTTAAGAATTCCCCTCGCTACACCTGCACTGAGGGGGAGGCACTGTACCCCCACACATCATAAAAGATGGGAAACATTGTTAGAGAACCAAACTTTGCTGTAGCTGTGATCGTCAGCTTTTGTGATGGGGAATAGGTTGGGTGCAGTTCTGCTGGGGTGGCAGGGTGTCCCTGTTTCCAGGAGGAGGACTGTCATTGGCCACTGCTAAAGCCAATCACAGTCCTGCTAGCCCCGCCCACCATCTGGAGGAAGACCAATCTCGGAAAGAAAGGGTTTCACTGTGATTGAGAAAACCCACAATCAGGTCACAGTTTGTGGAATTACTGTTGAGCGTCTGGGAACTTTGTTGACATTATTCCTGAACCTTTTCGTCACTACTGAACCCCTGTACTTTGTGTCCCTTTAAGCCACAGCCACTATTCAGCGTAATTAAAATCGCACCAAACTTTTGCAGCGGCGCAGGGCGCCGCCCTTTTTCTCGGCTGCGAGGGCCCACCTTATGAACCTGTACACAGGCCCAATGCTTTCAGAAAATGCCCCTGACCTGAGCTCATCCATTCCTGATGCTTGTATGTGATGTCGCATACATCGCATACAAGCACGTGGGCTGGATGCGAGAGGTGGATCAGCAGGATGAGTGTGCCAGGACAGGTAGATGTCTTATCTCTGGTTTCTTTCACCACTCTGCATATTACGCATATCATAGCTGAAAAGAGGGCACAGCGGTGGAGCAGATGAGCAGGAGGGTTCAGTGGTGGGACAGAAAAGCAGGGAGGTACAGTGGTGGGAGGGATGAGAAGGGAGGTGCAGGGGGGGAATTCAGTGTTGGGGCAGATGAGAAGGGTTCAGCGGTGGGACAGAAAAGCAGGGGGGCAGGTGTAAAAGGAGGTGCATTGCTGGGACATATGAGCGGGAGGGTTACAGTGGTAGGGCAGAAGAGCAGGGGGTACAGAGGTGGGGCAGATGTACAGTGGCGGGGCAGAGGAGAAAGAAGGTACATTGGCAGGACAGATGAGCAGGGGGGTTACAGCAGTGGGGCAGATGTGCAGAGAAGAAAGTGGGTAAATCGGTGGAACAGATGAGCAGAGTGTTACAGTGGTGGGGCAGAAGAGCGGGGGGGGGGGGGACAGAAGTGGGACAAATGTGCAGGAGGTACAGTGGTAGGTCAGATGAGAAATGGGGGGTTACAGTGTTGGGGCAGTTGAGAAGATGGTTCAGCGGTGAGATAGATGAGCATGGGGGTACGGCGGTGGAGCGGATATGCAGGGAGGTAGTGGTGGAGCAAATGAGAAAGGGGGAACATTGGTGGGGCAGATGAGCAGGGGGGTACCGTGATCTGAGGTGTGAAGGTGCATGAATTGGGGCTGATCTGGAGTTGCAGGGATTGGGGCTGATCTGAGGCGTGCGGTGGCAGGATGTCAGTTTCTCACTACTAAAGTAGTTTACAGCGGGGAGCGTGGCCAGGAGCGGCATGTGAGCGGACGTGTCTCACTGAGCTCCCTCCTTCAGATCCTGTATTGATCCTCTTCCCAGCCGACAACAATGCCTGTGGTAGTATCATTTTCCCTGAATACCCTCCGCGGACCCCCCCCCCCCGGGATCGAAACGGAAACACAGAGGGAGACCTGATGACCCGCAAACAGCAAGAATCTGGCGGCCCGACGGACATCCATCATGGTGCCGCAGCTCCCCTCTCCCAGTGATCACGAGGCACGGACAGATCCAAGGATCTGGGTAAGATCCCCAAAACACCTAAGGGCACTGTGAAGGATCCCCCCAAGGATATGCTGTATTATGCTAAAAAACTGGCAGGTGCTGTGGAGCAGGGAGAGGGAGAGGATATGTCAGTTACCCCGGCCATCTTTTAGCCACAGCCTGAGGATGCATGGTCTGCACAAGGCCTCTCACAGGACACTGAGCAGCCATCCCCTGACACGGATGAGGAGGAGGGAGAGCAACCTACCCTAGCTGCAATACTTAAAGTAGTACATAGATGCACAGCATCAGTGCACACTCTCCAGGAGCAATTTGGGGGGCTTAAGGAAAAGCTGGGCTTCATTGGACATAACCTGCAAAAAAACAGGGAACGCACCACAGCTGCAGAGGGACGCATCAGTGATATTGAGGATAAGCTAACCCCACTCCTCAGAGATACGCAAATTACTGCCAGGATTGCAAGGACAAACTAACTTAAGTCGGACGACACTGAGAATCGTTTGTGTAGGAATAACATCCGCATAGTGGGGCTCCCCGAGATGATGGAGGGTAGGGACCTCACGGAATTTGTGGAAAGATGGCTGATGGAGGTCTTTGGAAAAGAGGTGTTTTACTCAGTGGAGCAGACACAGAGTCCCATCCAGGTGCCTTCCGCCGGGACACCCGCCCCGCACTTTACTAGCCAGACTGCTTAACTACAAAGACAAGTTAATAGTGCTACGCCAGGCCCGTGAACGCCGTAATGTGCAATTCAATGGTGCCCGCATTTCTTTTTATCCTGATTACTCGGTGGATATACAAAAACGCAGATCCAGATTTACAGACGTAAAGAAAATACTGCAACGTCTCCATGCTACTTATGCCATGCTGTTCCCGGCAAAGTTGCGGATCACAGCGGGGGGACAGTCCCACTTTTTTGAAACGGCTGAAGAAGCCTCCACCTGGCTGGATGCCAACGAGCTTTTGCTGGGGGGGGGGGGGGGGCTCGCAACAGAAGGGGACTGATGCTCTATTACACCAAACCAAACTTTGAAATGCACCAACATGTTCTCCTGGGAAGCCACAACCTTAACTTACGTTAAAAGCAATGAGAACAAGTGAGATTTATAAATAGCGTTTTGAGACTTCATACAGAAAGTTCTATACCAGCTCGACCAGTGTTAAACAAAGGGCCTAGTAATATAGTACCTAAAGATGCAGGGTGACTCTGCAGGTACTAGATAAAAATTTGTGCCAGCGTCCCCAACATTAAAGTAGTGGATATATAGAAACTAGGGATGGGACTTTGAAGGCACAACAATATTAAACTACAAAAAGGTAGATTGGTTTAAGGATTTTTAATAAAGTAAAAAGACAATGGACAGACATACATGTTTAAAATCACATCAGACTAGGCATAGGACCTAATATTCGTATACCCTATGGACCCTATCCTGCAAGCTTGTATAGTGATGGAAATATTATAAGTACATAAGCAGATCACTTGGTCAAGGTAGAGGAGAGATACTTCCCCAAGTGTTACACAGTAGATGGTCAAAAAGCTAACGCAAGCTGAATGCTGCAGGTTTCATGATCCACGATGGATAATCTCTGGTTGCTCTACATGTTTCGCAAAACGCTTCCTCAGGAGCTAGAGGTCCGTTGAGAATGGTAAGACCAGAAACTGTAAATAATAAGGTGCATATGATCGCGATTCGATCAGAGGTCACTGTTGTCTGGAGTAAAATGAGGACAGCAGCCGGCAATATATACTGGGATCTCTCAAATGAAGGGTAGTATCAGGTATTCATAGATGAAAGGGTGAGGGCTTTGTAGTGGTAGTGCCTCAAGTCATTGAGAGGAACCGTGTGTGTGCGCCGTCCGGTCAGTGAAAGGCCGGTGCTGTGAATACCAACCAGTGTTAGACTCCCCGTCACGCAGTATGTGAGACCCAGAGGAGAGAACTGGCAGGATTGGCTGCATACAGGCCAGGGGACCTTTTTGTGTTCTGTTTAACTGTTTTACTGTTCTAACCAGCAACAGTCATGATGCCGACACTACGGTGAGGGCGTGAACTCGAGTGTCTTATGGGTGGACTCACTCAATTGGATGCAGCACTACAACTCAGGTCCGATCCTTTCCCGTGACTGGCATGGTCTCCAGGGGGGGAAAAAAACACTGGACGCTACCCCAGGTACTCATGACTCCAGAACTGCCTAGCCATACCTCATACATATTTTCACGGTTAAATGAGTGTATTACCACTGCTTTCTTGGAATGTTAGAGGCCTACAGAGCCCCCTAAAGCGTACTATGGTGTCCACTATTCTTAAAAAGCATTCACCTGGCATATATGCCCTTCAAGAGACACATCTTGTACCGGACTCATTACTCTGTGTGAACTACTCGTGGGTGGGACGGGCGTACCACTCCACTCACACCTCGTATTCCAGGGGTGTGAGTGTCCTGGTACATCAAATGGTGGACATTCAATTGATAGATGCTGAGGGACGGTATGTGATTTTGTTGTGCAGGATTTACCAGTTAAAATGCATAATTGCGGCCCTATATGTACCACCACCGTTTGGTTTAGAAGTGTTGAGAACAGTGTTGTCGTACCAGTTGGACAGCCCGGAAGTTCCTCATTGTGTTTGGAGATTTGAATTGCTATATGGACCTGGCCCTGGACAAGCATCCGCCTCGGCGAATGGCCGCACAATTGCTCAAACAGCACTGCGGAAGTACACAGAGGAAGTCGAGTGGATTGATCCATGGCGGGACCGCAATCCACAGCAAAAACAGTTTTCCTGCTTTTACAAAACGCACCTTTCTCTGTCTAGGATAGACCTGTGCCTATGCACCCCCCAGACGGCACGCCTTCTGTGGGACATTTAATACCTGGTAAGAGGCATGTCGGACCACTCGCCTTTGATGATATTCGTGCTGGCTAGACCGACCATGGATTTGCCCAGAGCTCCGTGGAAACTGAACGCCTTCTGGCTTAACTTGTTCCCCGCCCCAGAGCGGATATCCGAGGAGATATCTGAGTTCTGGCAGCGGCACAAGGAGCACCCTGATCTAAATTTAACATGGGATACATTTAAAGCATTCCTTAGAGGCCTCCTCATTCCAGAGGTAAATGGAGTGAAATCCAAAACAAGTGCCCAACAGGAACAGGCTGCCCGGCTGGTCAGTCGATTAGAGGCGGAATATATAGCTGACCCATCGGATGCCTCTAGAGAGGCCCGGTTAGCTGCCCAGGAAGCGGTTGATAGAATTACTGGATCTGTAGCGGATCGGAAAAGGTTTTATAACAGATTAGCCTTTTATGAGGAGGGAGAACAGACGGGCAGGCTACTTGCAAAAATTGTAAGAACCTCAGACTTCTCCGTCCTCTGGTGCCCTCCGCCCAGAAGGGGGGAAACTGATAAATACCCCTGACCTTATTATGCAGACATTGGTGGGGTTCTACTCGGATCTGTATAGATCCCGGGTGGACTACACACCAACAGAACTTCAGGACTATCTGTAAGGCATAGAGCTACCCTGCCTGACGGACATACAAAGATCGCACCTAGATGCCCCAATTAAGAGCTACAGGAGGCGCTTGGCCTCTTCCCCAATTTTAAGGCCCCAGGAGACGACGGTCTCCCTATAGAACTCTTCAAACAATATGGAAGTAACATTCTGCCCCACTTACTCAGGGTACTAAATGCGGCCAGAGAGACCCAATGCCTACCTACATCCATGACTAGGGCCAATATTGCCCTAATTCTCAAACCAGGAAAAGACCCTCTAGACCCGGGGTCATACAGACCAATATGCTTTTTACAAAGCGACATAAAAATCCTGGCCAAAGTCCTGGCGATATGGCTTAATGGAGTCATCTCGAGTATTATACACTCGGACCAGTCGGGTTTTATGCCCCAAAAGTCCACTGCAATAAACCTCCGTCAACTTTTCCTAAACCTTCAGACGGGGACGGACGGGGAGGGTGACAGGGCACTGCTGTCGCTCGATGCACATAAAGCATTCGACAGCACAGAGCGGCAATACCTCTGGGCGGTCATGGGTAAGTTTGGCTTTGGCAAAAGTTTCCTCTCGTGGGTTCAGTTGCTCTACTGTTCTCCGCAGGCGGTGGTAAGGGAGGCGAGACATATATCCTCACTGTTTCAATTATAGAGGCACCCGGCAGGGCTGTCCACTGTCCCCCCTCCTCTTTGCCATGGCCATCAAGTCCATGGCAGCCCCGATAAGGGCTAACACGCATATAAGGGGCTTCCAACAGGCAGAGATCCATGAGAAACTTATGTTGTACGCGGACGACACTATGTTGTTCCTCAGAGACACAGAAAAATCCCTTAGCAAGGCTATGTCATTTATTAGACATTTCAGTGTTTACTCAGGGCTTGTGATTAACTGGTCCAAGTCTTCTCTCATGCTACTGGATGTGGATCCAGACAGTAGAATACAGGCGGATCAGGGGGTAACGGTCACATGCAGCTTCAAGTATTTGGGAGTACAGGTCACTCCAGAACCCAGGGACTTTGTCTCGCTTAACTTATCCTCCCTAATTAACAGGATTAGAGAGAGCAAACATTTGGGCACGTCTTAAAATGTCACTGGCAGGGCGGGTTAACCTTATTAAGATTGTATTTATGCCCCAGATTTTGTACATGTTACACAATACCCCTATGGTGATCCCCCTCAAGTTGTTTCACATAATTAACACTATTTTTAGACTTTATATGGCTTGACAAGCCCCCACAGCTCAAACTTGAACAATTACAGAGGTCCAAGGAGAGGGGAGGCCTTGCGCTCCCTAACCCTTGGATTTACTACCTGGCAGCACAGCTACAGCATATTGCCCGGACTATGGTGACTGAACAAGAGACGGCAGGGGTGTGTGCAGGTTTTGACCCCGTTAGGGCCCTTATGTGCCACACTACCAGTACAACGGATGTGGCTAAGGGACTGGAGGCCTTGGTGCATGCAAAATCCAACAAAAGATTCCCAACGTATGTACTCATGCAAAAAGTGTGGAAGGCAGCTACAGAATGTGGATGGGTTTACCAGCTACAGTCCGATATGGGCCAATGGACATTATGAAGAGCTGCTATTGGGGGGGTGGTGGAGGAAACATGGAGTCACGCTCCTGAAGCACATTTTTGCTGACGGGAAATTTCTCTGCATTGAGGGAACAGTTTTGCCTCCCCCACTCAATGCTCTTTTACTATATGCAACTGAGGCGTGCAGTGGCGGCAGTCAAGTGGGGCTCCGTGGGTCCTTTCTCCGATGCTGGTTTTCCATTATGTGGAGGAGGTGTCTTTGTTCAGAGACTTTATATCTAGATGCTACTCCATGATCCATCAAACTCATTTAGAGGGCTACCCTCAGGGGGTGGCGAGTAGATGGGGGGGGGGGGGGGAACGTGGGCACCTTCGAGAAGAACAGTGGGAAGAGGCGCTACAGGCGGTACAGCTTTGCTCACTCAACGTGGCCCAACGACTGTCCCAACTATTCATTGTCCTTAGAGTCCACTATACACCGGCCAGGCTATTCAGAATGGGGGTGAGAGCAGACTCAAACTGTCCTAGATGTGTGAGAGACCATGGTGACCTACTGCCTTTCAGGTCACGGTGCTGATGGACCCGAAGCCCTGTCTGCTGGGGATTGTGGATGACAACCTCACAGGTGATGATCAGAAGCAGGCCATTGCTAGAGCCTTGTTTTCAGGTTCGCAAATTAATCCTTAGGCACTGTAAGGCAGCTGACCCTCCGGTGTTGAAGGAATGGCTAATACAGATGGGGGACACACTCCGGCTGGAGAAATATATATACCAACATAGGGGGCGCCCACAAAAATTTGACAAACTATGGTCACCCTGGCTAGATACCCCTGGTATATCACCTATAGACCTGGTGTTGGACAGACTGCTGCTTTAAACTTCTCAAATGACAGGGAAGTTACAATAGGTGCAGAAGCAACAGACGTGAAGCCTCAGCGGCAGGTGGTGGACCTCATGAGTGGTGGTGTGAGCAGGGGTCACCTGGGGTTAATGGTGACTTGATCCCATTCTGAATGTTTTCTGAGAACTGGTGAGCACGGGTAGTTACACTGCATTATATATGTACGGTTTCTATATAGGTTGGTGCCTTATCCATGCAATCAATGTACAGATCGTTGCTGGTCCTTCTTTGAAAAAATTGTACTTTTTTTTTTTTTTTTTTTTCCCCTTTTATGTAACAATAAAAACTTTTTATTTGATTAAAAAAAAAAAGTAGTTTACAGCCTTTTCGTGATTGAGAGTGTGAAATTTGTGTGTGTGTGTGTGTGTGTGTGTGTGTGTGTGTGTGTGTGTGTGTGTGTATGTATAGCACGCTCAATTTCTTGGAAAACAGTCTGAAATGAAGACTTTTTTTTTTTTTTTTTTTTTTTTTTTTATCCAGCTGTATTTACTCGGTGCAACGTATGATATCCAAGATATAACACCAACATGTCAGAGAGAAAAAAACATCAAAAACAGAATCGCTGAATTGGAAAAAGGGTCACCCCCTGCTAAAAATGACTTGTAAACTCAATAAGGTGTAGCTAATCACCTTCTCAATGGGACACAAAGCCTTTTGACTGGGATTAGCTGTGGTCATTTTGATTAGCTTGGCATTAAGCCCAGGTTCACACTGACAGTGGGATTTTATACCTGCATGTGAGTCCGACTTTGGGGGCGAGTTTAGAGACATCTGTGCGGGTTCCTGCACACGTGTCTATACAAATCGCACCTGGCGGTTCGGTTGATTGATTTCATTGGGCAGGGGCGCTTTAGGATCAGTGTATACACCGCTCCTACAGCGCTGCAAAGATGCTGCTTGCAGGACTTATTTTTACTGCTCCAGTGTGAAAGCATTCTGGCTTTCACTCTGGAGTGAGAAGAGAGGCTCTTTACAGGTGCTATGCTGGCACTATTTTTAGCGCTATAGCACCTGTAAAGTGCCTCGGTGTGAAAGTAGCCTTCGTGTTGATTGGGGCGGGGGGGATCCTTCACGCTGCACTTTTATATTCTGACAATGGTTTAATCGCCGTCAGAATACAATGATCATGGCTGCTGGCTATAGTTGCCACCAGTGATCGAAAAAAAATATAGCCGACAGGCTGGTTGTACCAAAGTCGTCTTCGGTACAAGCAGGCTACCCATAGATGGATCGAAATTCAGGTGCAGGTGAGTTTCATTGATCATGACCCAATTTTGTTTTTGTTTGACGTACTTTAATTGCATCACTGGCTGGTTCCAGCATCTCGCAATTGCTATACTCGCTAAGAATTATATGGGAAGCCAGTCTTCTAGTGCAGTGTTTCTCAACCTTTTTTTGAGTCAAGGCGCCCTTTAAAATTATGCACAATCTTGAGGCATCCCATACTAAAATGTAAAAAAAAAACGAAACTACTAGCTTTGCACAGCACAGCAACATCCACACACGTAGGACACCCAACATTAGAGGTGATTTATTCTTCCAAAACAAATACACCTTTGCACACTGGTACTGATTAGTACTCCAATGGTTCTCTTCTCCCTCAGTTCTCTCCATCACTCAGCTACTGTGACCCCATGAAGAGGGGAGGTGCCCAACATTCTTCTATCAACTCATGATGCCACTGGTTGTTAGGACTGGCTGTAAGATTTTAATAGTGCGCAAGAAAACTTGTGGTTTTGTGTAACTAAAAGGTAATCCATTTGCTGGCATGTATACATAAATTGGGCAC